>CM077300.1:8750000-9355000 GCA_039654925.1 Anguilla pacifica | reverse complement strand
TGCCCTCGGTAACCATAGGCACCACCAGCATACCCTACAAGCACAGATAAGATAAAATTCACACAGTAGAATACTGCATACATTTCAGCCACTCTTACTCCCTCACATACAGTACACATACACATACACATACACACACACTCACACACACATGCACACATACAACTACACAAACAAGTACACACATATCTGTACTCACTCATAAACCTACTTGACTCACACCCGCACACACACAAACACACACTTGCACACATGCACTCACACAAAAACACACACGCACGCACGCACGCACACACCACAACACACACAAGTGCACACATATCAGCACAGAAACATTCTCGCACACACATGCACAGCCCCCCCCCCCCCCCCCCCCACACACACACACACACACACACCTCTGGGCAGTTTCATTCCTAATCCAGCCCCGAGCCCCAGACCAGCACCTGAAATCAGAGTGGCAGAAATGACCACAGAAGCTCTTGTGAGAGGAATAGCTGGAGCAGTGGCTACAGCAGACATGCTAACAGAATAAAACAGGACATTACCGTAACCACCGTAGCCTCCCAGTGCCCCATATCCTGGCCTCATTTGTCTGCCCAGCACTCCCCTATAGGCTCCTGGGTAACAAACAGCCAGACCAATCACACAATCACACACCTTCTTACATCACTTCCTCTCTCTGCATCACCCAGTGCAATGATGAGGGCTTCAATCGTTAAACACATATATATATGGATGTAAGAGCCAAATCAAAAATATACAAATATCACAGTCTGGATTAAAATGCATTGCTTTGTTCAATGATTAAGTGAATGGATTGGTGACTGTTTCAGATCCAGACAAACTGTGTGCTGCAGGTTTACCACAGACTTCAGTACCAGGCTCGGAAGCTTCTATGGTGCTTATGGATGCAGGATTTAAATTATCATACGTGCTGGGATGCAAGGCACATTCTAGATTTTTAAAGGAACTCTTAGTCATCTAAGGTAATGGAAACACAGTTTACAGCTTACCCATTCCAAGCATGGCTCCAGGATAGCGACCTGGGGGGTAATAAAAACTGCATTAGAAACTGCGACGGGACAAAAATCACAATGTCGCCGATAAAAAAATCAAGAACGCCGATAAACAATAAAAAAACATCAAGCCTGGTGTTATGTGTCGAGCAGAGGAAGACATATTGAAAAGCAAAACTTGCAAGAATTTTTTGTTAAAATGAAAACAACAACAATTTCTAACATACCTTCCATTACAGACAGAAGGGAAGCATTATCCCAATGACAACAGCAAAAATAATTTTCAGAGATCCACAATTTTAAAGGCATACTAGGCAGGATTATTTTAGCCTTGCTGTGGTCCTGTATTTACAATCAACCGGCTGGATGGCTAGGGGTAACATCATTACCATGAAATGAGCGACTGTGAGCGACAGTTAGAAGGCAAATTCAATTACAGCCCAATTATGTTGAATGTACACCTTAATTAATTAAATCATGTCGAACATAATAGTGATTTTACTGTTGGGACTTCTATTCAGAAAATTTCAGACCCTTGCAAAAGTCACCCTCCAGCATAGTATGTCTTTAAACAAACATGCGAAGCACAGTTTAGCTGTGTCGTGTGCTTGAGGAAAGCAGGTGCCTGGTCTTCAGATTCAATCAGGTCTTAATTACACTGGTTACTAACAATCCTATGGATTCCACTGGAATTCAAATAGCAAGGTGTCAAACAGCTGCTGGTCGCCAGGGAAACCCTGGGATTCCCTCCCACACCTGATTCTACCACCTCTCTGACTTACCAGCTGTCCTAGTGATCCCTCGTGTCCCAAGAGCACCCAGAGAAAGGCCGGCCCCTAAAAATCACAAGACAAATCGCCGTGGGGACCGTGAGTCCTCCTCTCCAATCCTCACTACACACGTGCGGCAGGCATAAACTGTGTTTCTGGAGCATTAGCTGTATTAGGAAAGGAGGGGGAAGGGGTGGCACTAGGATAGTGTGCTGGTTCATCACAAGGCTACCTGCTCTCCTGAGAGGTTCACAGGTGCTATGAAAGGCGGCTTACCTGCAGCCTGGGCCCTTCCAAACTCGAGCCCGGTGTCAAGGGTTGTCCCTAAAAAAGAGGACATGAGGGCATTAATGTCAGCTGTAATATCACCAGGACTCCCAGCTCCAGCCATTGCATTACAGGCATTTAGCAGACACTCATTCAGAGCAACTTACACAACTTCATTTTTTATTTTATTTATTTATTTATTTATTTATTTATTTTTACATAGTATTCATTTACACAGCTGGATATATACTGAAGCAGTACAGGTTAAGTATCTTGCTCATCTTGCAGAACAGCAGTGTCCTACTTTTGGGTTACAAGCCCAGCTCCCTAACCATTAAACTACACTGCCATCCTAGTACTGGGGGCTCCCTGTGTATGCTGGTCCGGTCCAGCCAATCCCCAGCTTCTGAAAACATCTTCAAGTTCTCCCATAGTTTCATGCTTAAAAACATTTTAACACGATGCAGGTTTGGCTCATTGACGTTGAACATTTCTCCCACAGCCACGTTTACTTTCAGTGGCGAGAAATCCACACGGTCAGGAAGCCACTTCGCTGGTTTCCGCTGTAGGTCCATCAGATGTAACCTCTTTCAAATGAAGTCGTTTGCTCCAGAAAGCCAAAGCTTTGCCGTCAGAACTGATATGAACATAGGTGAACATAATCAATAAAGAATTTTCATGGATATGTGTAATGTGACGTAATATGGCATTAAGAGGATAAACAGCCTTCAACAGACACTATGAGCATCCAGTTCAGAACAACTGACAGCACGTTGCGACTGAGAGGATTGAGTTGTGGTTGGAACAAAAACAGCATGCACAAGAGCTCACCAGCTGCCTTTAAAACCTCCCGCTCTAAAGTCCATGCTCATGGAACCCGGGAAAATATTAAGCACATTTAAAATGAGCTTACAGCAGCAGCTGCCTGAGGGGAACAGGTCAGATCGTGACCCAGTCATGTGAGGACAGGGTCTGTGCAAAAAGACCGACTGAGTCACACTATGCAGTTAACGCTCTCACAGAGACACAGCTGGTGGTAAAACGTAAGATGACGTAAAGCATACAGTGGCAACAAATTCAGCCCAAACTGACCATTTCAGAGAACCAGACCACGGAGAGAGAGAGAAAGCATCCAAAAGGCAAAACTGACAGACTAAACTCCTCTCTCGCGATGGCCTGTCAGATTTGGAATCACACTTCCCCCCGACGCTCGCATGCTTTGATTCTGAGCCAGAATGGAAGTGGCAGGGGAAGCAGAATGTGATCTTATTGCTGGGTCGCACAGTCACTTGGGAGAAACCCAGTGTCCTAAGACCCGCACAGTAAGGTACTCCCAAAAAAGTCCCTTTTGACATGGGCATTGGAAATCTGACATGTAATAGCCAGAGTCGGTACAGGTATTAATTTTTTTTTTTGTACGGCTTAGTGATTTCTCCATCATTTCAGGATCAGGATGATTCTCCTACCATAGATGTTTCTGTTTCTGACGGGTAACCTAATTCAACCACTGACAGGCAACACCATACAGCCAAACACATCCCTCAGAGTGTGTTCCTCTCCATCAGTGCATTTTAGTAGGGTCAGGCTGTGTGGACACTGTCAGAAGTGTTGGGTAATCACAAAATAAACTGACACCTTTGAAATGTACTGGTGGAAAATTAATAGCTGTGGTTTCAACATTTGCGGTATTTCATTCGCTGAGCTGCTGTAGACTGCTCATCCGTGAGAAACAGTCATCCTCCTCAGAGATAGAGAGAGAGAGAGAGAGAGAGAGAGAGAGAGAGAGAGAGAGGGAGAGAGAGTGAGAGAGAGAGACAGTATTTAGCAGTTAATTTAATAGTTAATAAATGTTATATTACTGTCGTTTATGCTGTTATGGGAATATGTATTTTTAAATATGTCATGCCAATAAAGCATTTGAATTTAAAATTTGAATTTGAAAGAGAGAGAGAGAGAGAGAGAGAGAGAGAGAGAGAGAGGATGAGTGAGGGAGAGAGAGATAGAGAACAAGTGAAGGAAAGAGAGAAAGAGAGAGAGAGAGATGCCATTTTACAATAATAAATGTGCATGTGGGGAAAAGTTTATCTCAGAAATGAATCCAAATTGTACACATGTTCACCCAGCGTATCTGATGACTAACTGGACTCATGAAGTGAAACTGCCAGTGTCCTATTAACACCATCAGCACCCCCTGCTGGTGAAATGCCTAAATTGTATGAAGAGCGCAAAGCTTCAGGATTTTCAAGGTAAACGCTGTAGGTTTTTGAATAAATGGCTTCAGGTTTTTTGAGTGAAATACTTCAGATTTTTTGTGTGGCTTGTATAGGTTTCTGGGTGGAGGTAAATACTATCATTTTTTAATGAAAAGCTTTAGATATCTGTTGCACTTTTGATTTCGAAATAAGATAAACATTTTGATGAGCATATTGCACCCTTTGTCCCTTTGTGAGTGATGGTAAATATCTGTCAGTATCATAACCTACTTTTCGTAAAATAAAGTAAAAAGAACAACATGAATGCAGCATTCTCGTTATTATATGAATTTACCATGAAGAACATATATTTTAAGTTTAAATTACCATATTTATTGCTGTTATTGCTATTACTACAATTACTACTGCTTCTGATGATGACGATGATGACAATAATAATAATAATAACAAGAAAAAGAAGAAGAAGAAGAAGAATCTTATGGATATATTCACATATTTTATCAGCTGTTATCAGAACTTGGATGCATACCTTTTTTATTTCCACCTTTCAACTTAATAGAAAAAATGTAAACCAAATATAACTAACCATCAACTATTTTTAAAAGTTTATCACACTAAAATATGAAAATCAAATCCATTTCATTGAAAATGTAAAACTATTGTTCAAACAGGGATTTTGATAAAGTAAGAATTGAATGAAACAGAGAATAATTCTGCACTGAAATCCAAGCTAGTGTCAGTTAGTTTGCGCTTTTCACTGTGACTCACCCACAGTAGACCTGTAAAAGGGTTTTCTCTTACTTTAAACAGTGACCTGACCTGTTTAAAGCTGTCTTGTGCGTGCCCCCCTCCCTCCCTCCCTCCCTCCCTCCATCCCTCACAAACTCTTCCCTTACCTCCTTGCAGACAGCACTGTGCCAGCCAGAGCACCAGCCAAGCCCGCAGAAGCCCCTGTCGCAGCATGCTGGAGACAGACAGACGAACGGTCAGACGGACGGTAAGACGGACGGTCAGACGGACGGTCAGACAGAGAGGCGGAGAGATGCGTGAGATGGGTAGGTCAGCACGACGAAACAAGACAGCTGCCTCTGTTTCACCATAGCTTATATATACCCTTTCCACCGCTAACCTACCCCCGAACAGACCAGAAACCCGCCCTGCGATTGGGCGTCGTAATATTCCGGCCTGACTCCACCCTCTCACCTCTGCCCATCAGAGACAATGCACAGATACAGGGTGACTGGGCGGGTGGCTTAGCACGTTAGCGCTGTAGGGAGAGAGACAGACTGTGCAGGTACAGGCTGATTGGGTCTGTACGTTAGCACGTTAGCACTGCGCCATCAGCACACCACCTGGATACTTATCGGTATCATACCGATATCAATGGTCGCAGGGAATACAACAATAACAATAACTTATTACGTGATGCATAAATAGCTTTAGACAAAAAATCCAAACATAAAACAAAGAAATAAAACAAAATAAAGACAAGAAACATTGAGTACAATGGTGAAATTGGTTAAATAAGGGAAACCAAACACCACCTGAAGTGGAAACCAAACAAACCAGGCAGTGATGGCAGCCTTTTGCCGGGTTGGGTGCAGTGAAGCTGGGGCGGGGCGGGGCGGGGGGGATCCCACTCGGTGCTAGTGGGGCCCAGCCAATGCAGTATTCTATCACCCCAAACAGGCAGTGGGGCAAGTCTTGTTTTTGCACAGGTGGCCTTGCAGAGAGGAACATTGACATATTAACGGATGACGGATACAGAGTTTCAAATGCCAGAAGAGAGAAATGCAAAATGGCCAAGAATACCTATGAGATTTGTAAGAAAGCAATGCAAAATTATCACCAACTGATTTCTCTAATGACCCCTTTTGGCTACCCTAAAACATTCAATACAAAAAAAATACGAGCATTACAATTTAGTCTCACAAATATATCAGCCAAGTGACATATTAACACTGTCATAACACATCCCATAATACACTAAAGGCGAGACTGGAAAATATGGGAACATGACTGTGGAACTGGTCTTCACAAAGAAAGACTTAAATTCACAATTGCGAAGGCACACTATACAAAGAGACTCATACATAAACCTCTGTCAAAACACAGGATCCCCCCCCATGATTAATATGCTAAATGAGTGACATGATGACATCACCAGCTGGTGCAACTTCACATGTCAGCCAAGAAAAAGGAAGTAGGGAACACAAGACAGAAAGAAAGGACCAGCAGGTTGAAGCCAAAGAGAGAAATTAAACACAGGACAGAAAAAGCCCCTTGCCAAATCTCGCACCACCCCCCCCCCATCCCCCCACCCCCATTCAACCAGAACCTCCGCCCATCCTGACTGTATAATATTTTGGTACAAATTGAGTCAGGAAATTTATATGAGCAAAACAAAAACAACAAATAAATGATAAATGAGGAGAAATGAAACTGGAAATGTGAAAAAGGAAATTTGCAGGTTTGCTAAATTACTTCCAGCCTCGCCCAACAGGTAAATACACAAACCTGGAACATTAATAATGTCGTTTAATTCTCACTCTACTAGCAGCAAATATCCCCATTAAGTAAATGACAGCGTGTTCCTGTGAGGACAAGGCAGGAATTCCCTGATATCCCTCCAGAAATAAAGATCTTGTCCACTAACAATTTGTTTAATAGGTGAATGTAGAGAGAAGTCCTGTGCAGCCAAACCTAAGCTATTCCCTCAGATTTTGACCCTGGGTCTTCAATCACATATGCTTGACTGACATCTGACTGCCCCTGAGACACACACACACACACAAACACACAAACACATTCCTATTTCCGTTTCAGACTGCAGGAGGGAACAGGAGAACCCTATGTGGATACACTTAAATTCCCCTTAAATTCAGCTCCGGTAAGCCTTGTACTTATCTTACATTTTACCACAGACAAAGCCTTATTACAACAGCCAAATCTGTTTGAATGCAGACAGATCCTTGCTGCTGCAGACTTGTCCCAACTTGGGGACAATGTCCTCACTTTGATAAGTGAAATTCCGAGATCAGAGGGACGTAACCTACGGGTAGGAAGCAGAGGAAGCGGTCCACAGACCTGCACGGAATTCCACATCCGCATATGACCTGTTTGAGCTCGGAAAATCAGAGCATAAAGCCGCCAATTGGGCATCCAGCTCTCTCGGCAATAAACTTCACAAATAAACACCGCGGACAGGGACACTGACCGCCCAATATGTTAGGAGGCTGAAAGAGGATTTCTCCACTGGAGGATGAAGAGCCAAACGAGGATCAGGGAGAAACCAAAGCAAAATCGAGGGAATGCAGAACACACCAGCTTCCCCCAGACACCCCGAGTTTTCAAGGGGTCCCCTACGGCAAGGTGGAACACCAGGGGTCTGGCCGCATGTCAGACCACGCCAAATAATATTCACGCCCTTTAATTGGCAAGTGTTTGTGTCAACTGTGTGAACATTTGAATATTTGTTCCAGTATTTCTTTTGAAGGGGGAAATGCTACACTTTATATGTAACAATTTAAGATGGCAGACCATGCTAGGAATTCCATTATTGTCCTCTTTAAAGGTGCTCTCATTTCTGAAATATCCCTCTATATCATGTCCAGTTTTCCAGTTGTTTTTTTAAACAAAGCTATTGGTTCTGTTCTGGCATACCTACAGCATGAGAAATTATGTTTGTGTCTGAGAGGAGTTGCCCAGGTCTTTATGTGTCTTACTCCCATAAGCAATCTCAGTCCATTCAGTCTGTGTCCAAGAATGGATCTGTGATTATAATTAATTGTGCGTGTGCGTGTATGCGAGTGAATGTGTGCCTGTGCCTGTGTGTGTGTGTGTGTGTGTGCGCGCCTGTGTGTGCATGCGTGTGTGTATGTGTGTGCGTGCATGCGTGTGCGTGTGTGTGTGTGTATGTGTGTGTGCGTGTGCGTGTGTGTGTGTGCATGTGTGTGTGCGTGTCTCACACAGTCACAGTGAAAGCTGCAGCCCCTCCTCTCTATAGGATAAAACATTGATATTAAGTATGCATTCAAGTTGAAAAAACAAAAGTCACTGAACACAGGCATATGAATCACTTAACACAGAAACACAAATCACTAAACACAAACTGCACTGTACTGTACTGTATTGTACTGGAGTGGACAAAGACTCTTCCTAGAAATAAAGCACACCACAAAAGAGGGTGACCTCAGCATCACTAAGACTATTTGCTAATCCTACTTATAGTCAATGAGAAAGAGGGAAAGAGGGACTGAAGACAAAAGGAAGTTTCTAGATTGTGAAAGACCGACATTTGTGCACCTGTATTTACAGATTGTCGCATTCAATCTCTTGCAGTTCTCATTCCTTACTGCACCCAGAAGACTGCAAGGGTTTTTCCTCCTGAAAGTGGTGGAAATGCCAGGATCTTTTAACAGCAGTTTAAACAGTCTGTTTACACATTCCCTACGCTTCTCCATTATGAGCTAAAAAGCAGAAAGGCAGAACTGATTACATTACATTACAGGCATTTAGGGGATGCTTTTATCCGGAGCGACTTACACAACTTTTACATAGCATTTTACATACATTGCATCCATTTATACAGCAGGATATATACTGAAGCAATGCCGGTTAAGTACCTTGCTCAAGGGAACAACGGCAGTGTCCTACCTGGGAATCGAACCCGTGACCTTTCAGGCCCTACACTGATCCTGGATCAGCAGTCCTACGCTGGGATGCTTTATGAATATACCTCCTGCTGCCTGACTGACAGGAGCTCTCCCACCGGACGGGCAAATCGGCAGTGTAGCACAGTGGGTAAGGAACTGGGCCTGTAACCTAGAAGGTCACAGGTTCGATTCGCGGGTAGGACACTGCCGTTGTGCCCTTGAGCAAGGTACTTAACCATGCACTGCTTCAGTATATGTCCAGCTGTACAGAATGGATGCGTTGTGTCCTTCCCTAAACACAGACGGACTGGGGCGGGGCGGATGGACAGACGGTGACGGCGTATTGATGCATCGCTTTATGTAGCGTTTCGAACACACCGCGCGAGGACACAATGCGCCTCAGTCCCGGGAGCGAGGCGAACGTGCTCTCCCCCTCTCCCGCTTCATTTACCTCTCTCCAGGTGCGCGATGTGAAACCGCCGCGCCGGACCCCTTACGACCAGGTGTTCTCGGCGTCAGCCAGCTCGTAAGGCCTCTGGGAGGCTCCGCTTGGCCACGCTCCAGTCTGAGACACGCACAGAAGAATGAACCTCTGGTCATTTTATGAGGGGGAAAAAACTGTAAAATTTCTGTATAGACAGCAAGGGAAAGATTTAGTGAGCATGGCTTGTCAGGGGAACATAGTTTGCGCAGTATTCGTGTCCCGAATGCTGGAGCTTTCGTCATGGAATGACACTACACGGTGTCAAAATGAACTCTGACAGAGTGCATTTTACTCTGATAGAGCATGTTTGATTCTGATAAAGTGTACTTTACTCCGATAAACTACATTTTACACTGATAGAACATGTTTGATCCTGATAAATTTTACACTGATAGAGTGCATTAACTACTTTGATAGAGAATTCTATTCTGATAGAGCACATTTACACTCATAGTGCATTTTACACTGATAGAGTGCTTTGATTCCTCTTGGGCATATATGAACCATTAGAATTGAATTAACACGGAAAATTGTACTGTGCAATAACTTTTCAAAATACTTTGACGCTCTAACTGCAAACACATGAACTAACCGATCATTTTCAGGCCAACCGCAGTCATAGGTGCCCGTTAAACTGAATCAGGGAAGAGAGGTACCTGTGCAGATTACAGGGAAGCACATTAACATCAAGCCAGGGCTGCCCAACCCTGTTCCTGCAGATCTACCATCCTGTAGGCCAGGGCCACCCAACCCTGATCTTGCAGATCTACTGTCCTGTAGGCCAGGGCTGTCAAACCCTGCTCCTGCAGATCTACCGTCCTGAACGTTTTCAATCCAACCATAATTTGGCACATCCGATTCTTCTAATTGGCAGCTCAGTGAGATCCCTAGCTCTAATTGAATGAGGTGTGCTTTGCTAGGGTGGGAGTGAAAACATTACATTACAGGCATTTAGCAGACGCTCTTATCCAGAGCGACTTACACAACTTTTACATAGCATTTAAATTTTTATTTTTTATTTTTAACATTGTATCCATTTATACAGCTGGATATATACTGAAGCAATTCAGGTTAAGTACATGAAAAGCTCAAGGGTACAACGGCAGTGTCCTACCCAGGAATCAAACCTATGACCTTTCGGTCACAAGCCCAGTTCCTTACCCACTGTGCTACACTCCTGCCCTATGGGACAGTAAATCTCCAGGAACAGGGTTGGGCAGCCCTGCATTAAGGCTTCAGGAAACAGGCCAGCAGATATATTTGTACACAAGCACAAAATAAGACGCATACAATAAATCAAGAGGGTTAAAGACGGGGACACTTTGGAAAGTGTCCAAAGCAGTGAGAGGCTCCAGCAGCGTTACCATAGCGCTGATGACAGCTTTTCCAGGCGGGGTTGACTGAGGATAGAGCGAGGTGTTTGGGGGGGGGGGGGGGGGGTGAGTGTATAAACAGCCCTATGGAATCCAGACTGGTGGGGGGGGGGGGGGGGGAGACAGGGGGAGAGAGCTGGATGGCCAGACAGACAGGCGAGGCTGCCGGCCAACCACATTCTGCCAAACTCACACTCAGGCCCCAATAGCATGGCTGCATGTGTCGGCACTGGCAGGCGGCTCTCCAGTCATTAACTCTGTCACTGCATTAAGGAGCCCTACTGCACAGGCCCTCCAGTCATTAACACTGCCACTGCGTTAAGGAGCCCTACTGCACAGGCCCTCCAGTCATTAACACTGCCACTGCGTTAAGGAGCCCTACTGCACAGGCCCTCCAGTCATTAACACTGCCACTGCGTTAAGGAGCCCTATTGCACAGGCCCTCCAGTCACTAACACTGCCACTGCGTTAAGGAGCCCTACTGCACAGGCCCTCCAGTCATTAACACTGCCACTGCGTTAAGGAGCCCTACTGCACAGGCCCTCCAGTCATTAACACTGCCACTGCGTTAAGGAGCTTGACTGCACAGGCCCTCCAGTCATTAACTGTGCCACTGCGTTAAGGAGCCCTACTGCACAGGCCCTCCAGTCATTAACTGTGCCACTGCGTTAAGGAGCTCGACTGCACAGGCCCTCCAGTCATTAACTGTGCCACTGCGTTAAGGAGCCCTACTGCATAGGCCTTCCAGTCATTAACACTGCCACTGCGTTAAGGAGCCCTACTGCACAGGCCCTCCAGTCATTAACTGTGCCACTGCGTTAAGGAGCTCGACTGCACAGGCTCTCCAGTCATTAATTGTGCCACTGCGTTAAGGAGCCCTACTGCACAGGCCCTCCAGTCATTAACTGTGTCACTGCGTTAAGGAGCCCTACTGCACAGGCCCTCCAGTCATTAACTGTGTCACTGCGTTAAGGAGCCCTACTGCACAGGCCCTCCAGTCATTAACACTGCCACCGCGTTAAGGAGCCCTACTGCACAGGCCCTCCAGTCATTAACTGTGCCACTGCGTTAAGGAGCCCTACTGCACAGGCCCTCCATTCATTAACTGTGCCACTGCGTTAAGGAGCCCTACTGCACAGGCCCTCCAGTCATTAACTGTGCAACTGCGTTAAGGAGCCTCACTGCACAAGTATGTCCAATATTGCCGCTCCCGCTCAGATATTTAGTGCTCGTACCATGGCACACATGGATAACAAAGGCGCAGTTAATGGATGAAATGACCTAATATCACAGTAAATAAATGGCTTAAGACCCCGTACCCCGGCCCCACCCCCTCTGCTCTGTTTCCCCTGCACATTCCCCGCTGCGTGAGTCAGACAGACAACACTTCTGTGGAAGGTTTGTTCAGCAGTCTGCAGCCAGCGCACGGTACTTAGGCCGATTGGCGGCATCACACACAGAATCCCGCCAAGAAAGCTCATTATTCCCAACGCTGCCCATTCCACCCGACTGCTTTCCCTCTAACGGTTTCATAAGTGCATCTCCAATGGCGGTCTCTTTCTGTCTTAGCTTGTGCTGACTTCCCCGCCAGAGAAAGATATTCGGCTGCACGTTCGCATCGGAGGGCTCCATGGTAGTTGTAGTTTTTCCTTGAACCTCTGAACACATCACAGAAATTGATTTCAGAGATGCAGACAGAGCACTTGGCTGCTTGGCCAGTGGATGGGGAACAGGTCTTCTGGACACCTTGCTAGGACTTGGAAGACACCATTGGCTGCCAAAATATACAGTGGTCCTGTGTTTATTAGGATAAGGCATTAACAATAACAGTGGCCAGTGAGCCAACGTTCCCAGTGGTAATTATCCTGTTAAAGCAGGTGGTTCTGAGTGGTGTTCATGGCATAAGGGAAATGCTATGCTGTTGTGCATGTGGCCATTCAGACTGAGCAGGGAACCGCCATATAGCCGCCATCTTTAATCCAGAAGGAAGCTATACTGGGACTGCTGAAAGTGTAGGATTCTACATTTTTAAAAGGCTTTCCTTGTTTTTTTTCTTGCAGTTGTTCATATCCAGTCAGACATCTTTTTTTTTCTTCTTTTTTTTTTCCAAATAATTTGCCCACGTCCGGTTTGTGGTACATTGGGCAGCTTAAACTTTCAGCTATGTATGTTTGGTTTTGACAAATGCTAAATCTGGCAACCCTACTCGTCCTGTCCCTCTGTTTGATGTCCCCTGACATCCATCCCACCCACCCACCCACCCAAGCGTTGCCTTTGATCTCTTACCTGTGATTTCCACCATTCAGGAACATCCCACCAAGGTGTTTCTGCTCAATGTGTGTCTTTGCCTCTCTCTCTCCCCCATCCAACCCTCCCTCCCCTCTTCCAGGACAGGTCCAGCAGGGAGGGGGAGAGAGCAATGAATTTGGGGTGAAGGCAGAGTACGGGACATTTCTCAGTGCGGTTGTTCGGAGTGAATCTGCTCAGGATCCACCAACCTGAGCGCAGGGGAGATCTGAGCAGCCTCACAGAGCAACCTTACACAACAGCATTACATCCTTACAGAGCAGCTTTATAGTCTCACAGAGAAGCCTCACAAAGCAACCTTACAGCCTCAAAGATCAGCCTCACAGAGCAACCTCACAGAGCAGCCTCAGAAAGCAACCTTACATCCTCACTGAGCAGCCTCACAGAGCAACCTCACAGAGCAACCTCACAGAGCAGCCTCATTGAGCAACCTCACAGAGCAGCCTCATTGAGCAACCTTACACAGCAACCTTACAGAGCAGCCTTACAGCCTCACAGAGCAGCCTCATTGAGCAACATCACAGCCTCACAGAGCAGCCTGACAGAGCAGCCTCATTGAGCAAGCTCACAGTCTTATAGAGCAGCATTACAGAGCAGCCTCATTGAGCAACCTTACAGCCTCATAGAGCAGTCTTAAGAGCGTGCGTGTGTGTGTGTGTGTGTGTGTGTTTATGTGTCTGTATGCACGTGTCTGTGTGTGTGTGTGTGTGTGTGCACGTGTGTGAGTGTGTGCCAGCTTATCATAACCTGCCACTGGTGTGTGTGTGTGTGTGTGTATTTGTGAGAGAGATGGAGCATGTTGGTGAGTGTGTGTAAGAGCGTGTGTGTGTGTGTGTGTGTGTATTTGTGAGAGAGATGGAGCATGTTGGTGAGTGTGTGTAAGAGCGTGTGTGTGTGTGTGTGTGTATTTGTGAGAGATGGAGCAGGTTGGTGAGTGTGTATAAGAGTGTGTGTGTGTTTGTGTGTGTGTGTGTGTGTATTTGTGAGAGAGATGGAGCATGTTGGTGAGTGTGTGTAAGAGCGTGTGTGTGTGTGTGTGCGTGTGTATTTGTGAGAGAGATGGAGCATGTTGGTGAGTGTGTGTGAGAGCGAGTGTGTGTGTGTGTGTGTGTGTGTATTTGTGAGAGAGATGGAGCAGGTTGGTGAGTGTGTGTAAGAGCGTGTGTGTGTGTGTGTGTGTGTGTGTGTTAAAGAGTGTGTGTGTGTGTGTGTGTGTGTGTTAAAGAGTGTGTGTGTGTGTGTGTGTGTGTGTGTTAAAGAGTGTGTGTGTGTGTGTGTGTGTGTGTGTGTGTTAAAGAGTGTGTGCACCATAACACAGCCAGTGCCCACAATAACAGAGGCCCAGACGAGCAGACTGCCTGCCTGGCTGGGTAATGCTGCCTCTGCCCACTGTTTGCATTGGAACCCGCAGAGAGGGAAATAAAGTATCAACACAAACATAACGATGGCACCAGAAGAACCACACCAGAGAGAGCAGAACCAGTATCAACACACAGACTCAACACTTACAGGAGAGAGAGCAGAACCAGTATCAACACACAGACTCAACACTTACAGGAGAGAGAGCAGAACCAGTATCAACACACAGACTCAACACTTACAGGAGAGAGAGCAGAACCAGTATCAACACACAGACTCAACACTTACAGGAGAGAGAGCAGAACCAGTATCAACACACAGACTCAACACTTACAGGAGAGAGAGCAGAACCAGTATCAACACACAGACTCAACACTTACAGGAGAGAGAGCAGAACCAGTATCAACACACAGACTCAACACTTACAGGAGAGAGAGCAGAACCAGTATCAACACACAGACTCAACACTTACAGGAGAGAGAGCAGAACCAGTATCAACACACAGACTCAACACTTACAGGAGAGAGAGCAGAACCAGTATCAACACACAGACTCAACACTTACAGGAGAGAGAGCAGAACCAGTATCAACACACAGACTCAACACTTACAGGAGAGAGAGCAGAACCAGTATCAACACACAGACTCAACACTCACAGGAGAGAAAGCGGGACCGGTATCAACACACAGACTCAACACTCACAGGAGAGAGAGCGGGACCGGTATCAACACACAGACTCAACACTCACAGGAGAGAGAGCGAAACCGGTATCAACACACAGACTCAACACTCACAGGAGAGAGAGAGCAGGACCAAGATCAACACACAGACTCAACACTCACAGGAGAGAGAGCGGGACCAGTATCAACACACAGACTTAACACTCACAGGAGAGAGAGCGGGACCGGTATCAACACACAGACTCAACACTCACAGGAGAGAGAGCGGGACCGGTATCAACACACAGACTCAACACTCATAGGAGAGAGAGCGAGACCGGTATCAGCACACAGACTCAACACTCATAGAAGAGAGAGCAGGACCAAGATCAACACACAGACTCAACACTCATAGGAGAGAGAGCGAGACCAGTATCAACACACAGACTCAACACTCACAGGAGAGATAGAGTGGGGAGACAGAGAGACACTATCAAATGAAACAATCACACGGACAGAGACAACTGTGAGTGTGTGTGTGTGTGTGTGTGTGTGTGTGTGTGTGTGTGTGTATCAAGACCGAAAAACAGACCCAGGGAGAAATACACACATACCCAGACCGTTATACAGCGCGTGCAGAACACAAAGGGTTGAACATGCAGGTGTAAACTCTAGACTGTAAATGTGTGAAACTCCCAGGAGGGCAGCTGTATCTGAGCTCCAGCAACCATCATGTCTGGCACCAGAAATCATGCCACGGTCAAAGTCGCTTAGACCACACATCTTGCCCATTCAAAGGTCTGGCCAAACAAAAAACGAAACTAAACAAAAAAATGTGTGCACGCTTTATATGTTGAGTTTCAGCCAAGATTCTCTGTTTGGAGGAGTAGGCTATTTGCATTCATGAGCAGGTGTCCCTGATATAGTGGCCACTGAGTGTACTCCTGTTATTTCCTATAATGCAGTCTTATGTAGTAAAACAATTAACATGCCAACTGTGAGCACAACACAGCAGAAATAAACAGGCATTAGCACCCCCCCACCACACACGCATACAAAAATATACACGTACATGCACACACACACACACACACGCATACACAAATATACACGCACATGCACACACACACACACAAATATACACGCACATGCACACACACATACACATACATGCACAAATACACACACACGCACGCACGCACACACACATGCACACACACACACACACACACACACACACATTCACATACACGCACATGCATGTCCACACACACACACACACACACACACACATTCACACACACAGACAGCCACATACTGAGCACCCTTGGTTGTGGGTCCGGGTATATGGAAACGTACAGCCAGCGTCTGGGCTACAGCAATCACACTGCTCCCTCTGTTGGTCAATTCTGGCATTGCAAACAACCACCGCTCCCTGGCATTCCCCATACATAAACAGAACCAGAGACTTTGGCACTTTTCAGGGATCCCTACAGAAATAACCACAATAACCACGAACTCTCAGCCCTTAAGAACAATCATTTCTGTACCTTCTGACTTCATGTAAACAGACAGAATTCACATATTTATGGGCTCAAGTACTGAATACTGAAGTACTGAATATGAAATAAGTTTTACTGTGTGACAGGAGTTCAATACATCACACAACTGTAAATCATAACAGCAAAACATTTAATATTTTTTTTATGATTCAGGTTTAATTACAGAAATTACTGTCCAAAAATAAGGACATTTTGAGCAACAGGCTCAACCAAATCAATCATGACGCATAAGAATCTCAATCCATCACTGTTCACAGTAATGTAAGGAAATAAGTGCACTGCAGTGATCATGCTGCATCATCCCTATCAGCTGCATTTTCCCACTGAAATTTGCACATTGGAACTCTTGTGAAAATGAATGAAGGCAACTGTGAAAACCACTAAAATACACAGTCAGGTGGATGATTTTTCCACTGGATTTTTTATACAAAGATGCACATACAGAACTATTACTTAAAAAGCATTTTACCCTGCTATCTTTTCATATTCATTTCATATTCAAAAGTATACAAGCGCACCTTGAACATTTACAATACAATTTTATAAAAAATAAAAATAAAATAAAAAAATATATATATATATACACAAGCTATACTAAGGTAAATACTGGGTACAGCTGAAATTTCAGTTGTTAGGCATTGGTCAAGGAAGGTTGGGTAAACATGCAAGTGCTTTTAATTGTGTGTGCCAGTGTGTGCTTACATGGATGCGTGTGGTTGTTTGAGATGATATGTCAACATTGATTTAAAATAATAATAATAATAATAATAATAATAATAATAATAATAATAATAATAATAATAATAATAACAATAGAAAACATAACATCAAAATATTTGGTTCACCCAGTCGAAACCATAGAGATTTTAAAATCAAACTGTATAAAAAGGGGCCAGTTCGCATTGCCCTGCAAAATGGCAGTACAGTGGAAAAGCATGGAGCTTTTGTGTGATAGTGTGAGTATGTGTGAAAGTGTGTGTGTGTTTGTGAGTGCATGTGTGATAGTGTGTGAGTATGTGTGAAAGTGTGTGTGTGTGTAAGTGCATGTGTGATAGTGTGTGAGTATGTGTGAAAGTGTGTGTGTGTGCGAGTGCATGTGTGATAGTGTGTGAGTATGTGTGAAAGTGCGAAGGTGTGTGTGAATGCATGTGTGGGAGTGTGTGTGATAGTGTGTGAGTATGTGTGAAAGTGTGTGTGTGTGTGTGAGTATGTGTGGGAGTATGTGTGAAAGTGCGAAGGTGTGTGTGTGTGTGCATGTGTGGGAGTACCTGTGTGTGTGTGTGGATATTAGAGTGTGTTAGTGGCTATGAAAGTATATGTGCATGTGTGCGCGTGAGTGCATGTTTTTTTGCGAGTGACTGCGTGTGTGGGTGCGTGCATGCGTGCGTGTGTGTAAGTGACAATGCATGTGTGTGCGCATGCATGTGTATGTGTAGGTGAATACGAGAGTGTGTGTGCATGTTTGTGAGAGAGAATGTGTGTGTGCGCATGTGTATGTATTTGTGTGCATGTGTGTGTATGTGTGGGGGTGAATATGAGAGTGAGTGTGTGTGTGTGTGTGTTTGTGTGTGGGTGTGTATGTGTGAGTGAATATGAGAGTATGTGTGTGTGGGTTTGAGTGAGTGTATGTGTGTGTGTGTGTGTGTGTGTGTGTGTGACTCTACTCCAGTTGGCAGAGGGACACTGAGGAGTCATACACTTCAAATCCAGCACAGAGGGGTGTTTTTTCAGCAAAGCGTGTGTGGAATCTGTGCAGGAGGGTCAGTGTGTCAGAGTCAGAGACGCTGTAGAAGGACAGAGTGCCGGCCAGATGGTCCACACACACTCCTACCCTGCACACACACACTCCTCTACCATCATCATCATCACGCAATGTTGCTCTATGGTAGGGGGAGGGGGTGGCTGGTAAGGGTGTTTGTTTCTTATTGTGCCTGACAGAGTAACTGTGTTCACTGCACTCAAGACTCCAGGAGTTTTCATCCCCTCCAAACTCGCAGTCAGAAACCCCTCCTTTCCTGCTGATTCCTCTATAAGTCACTGCTATAGAAGCCTCTCCCCCCTCAGACACACTGAACTCAGCCTCCCAGTAACAGCGCTCACACACACTCTCTCTGCACACAAGCTGGGGCACAGACTCAAATCTCTCCGGACGATCAGGATATGGCTGCTCCTCTTTCCCCGGTGTGTGTGTCACCTTCCTGTTCCCCTCAGACAGAGACAGCATTTTGTACGCTGTGTTTGGATCCAGCGTGAGCTGACAGCCGTCTGCACACCAGAGACATTAATGAGATTAATAATCATTATTATTATTCACCTCATTATGTGTGTGAGAGAGAGAGAGCTGTGATAATACCTGTGTGTGTCTGTGCATATGTGTGTTACTGCTCGTGTGTTCATTTGTGTAAGAGACATTTGGTAAAACCTCATACTCAGTCACACATACACACGCACACACACGCGCACACACACACACACACACACAGAGCAGAGTGTGTATTTATGTAAAGTGTTCTGTGTCGACAGACTCACATTTCCTGGGTCCTGGTTTGGTCCTGTTCTCTCCTCCATGGTCCACACTGTAGTAACAGCAGAACAGACAGTTAGTGAGTGAGTGTGTGTGTGGGTGTGTGTGTGTGTGTGTGTATGAGCAAGTGAGATGCAGTGTGGAAACTACTTACAGCAGTACGTGTGTGCATGAGGTGCAGTGCGGAAACTCTCTGTACTTACAGCAGTGTGTGTGCATGCGTGTGTGTGTGTGTGTGTGTGTGTGTGGAAACTCTGTACTTACAGTAGTGTGAGTGTGTCCAGTTTAGCAGCAGACAGCGCTCTCACTCCTGAGTCTCCTGGGTGATTGTATCTCAGGTCCAGCTCTCTCAGGTGTGAGGGGTTTGAACACAGAGCTGAAGCCAGAGAATCACAGCCTGTCTGTGTGACTCCACAGCCTGACAGTCTGCAGAGAGAAGGACAAACACACCTTACAGCACATTAATATAAACTAACAAGGCTGTGTGTGTCAAACACATTGCAGTGTGTTGCAAACCTTCTACAGCTAAATATAAAATAACAGGACGGTGTGTATCAAACACATGCAGTGTCATACACCTTCTGCAGTTCAATATAAAATAATAATACACTTGAATATAACAAAACAGGACTGTTTAATTAATTTTCTTAACTTTGACCAATTTATAAATGTATTCTTTGGATTGACGCTTCTCAAAAAGATGTTTCCAATTTAAATTTTTAAAAGGGATTCAAAATGTGTGAAGAGTCTTATTCTACCAAGAGGAAGAACAGGAACATGCAGTTTCAGTTCTCTGGTGTGTCTGCTTTCATATTAGAAACATTAACATCAGTGTTGCATTTATTCACATTGGAGTCCTTTTTGATGGAAGGGGTTTGTGTTTGTACTCACCCCAGTCTCTGCAGTTTAGAGTCCTCCAGTCCAGCAGAGAGCGCTCTCACTCCTGAATCCTGCAGCTCATTGTCTCTGAGCTCCAGATCTCTCAGCTCTGAGTGAGGAGAACGCAGGACTGAGGCCAGAACATCACAGCAGACCTCTGTGAGATTACACCAACCCAGCCTGTGGAGAAACCACACACATGCATGCACACACACACACACACACACACGCACACGCACACGCACACGCACACGCACACGCACATGCACACAGAAATTCAAATTCACTGCTGATTGTGACAATGTTCAGTTGATACATACATGATATCTTATTTGCCTATGCATTCCTGAGATGTACACATAAAATCAGGTTTATAAAGTATTCTAACAACTCCACAAGAGTCTATTACTCGGGTCTATTAACACTAGAAAGGCCAGATGCAACACCATTGGCGTTTAGACTACAAAATTTGAATTACGCCAACACTGCAAATACAGTACCCACCTTCTTCCATGACTTTTCCTAAATATTTGGGCTTAAAATGGCTGCATCAAAAAAAATTACTCAGTAAAGGAATACAAGCAGTTTGTACCATTTTCTTCACAAAACCCTCCCGCCAGACAAGCAGGTGTTGGTACCCAGAAGGTATGGTGCCGAATACAAATACCATATTTGGCAACACCAAAATAATGTGTTCTCCCCAAATGCCGTGCTCGAGTGTATATGCGTTGTTTGTTATTCTGATTCTGATTTTTTTTCCATGACGCGATTCGCTCAGAAGTCCTCACCAAGTTTCTCAATTAGACACACACACACACACACACACCTGCAGAGAGACACTGAGTGAGAGTTTCCCTTAACACCAGATGGGCCAGAGTGACGTCATCACACATTGGGGACTTTATAATAAAAATAAGTCCAACGCCGTTTTCTTCTCAAAATAGTTTTGCAACATATGATTTCATAATCATTATCAAATTAGGTCATTGCTGGTGCAGAAGTCGATGCTGTAATGCCGGATACAACTGACGCCACCCCCAGCTCATGTGCAGGAGCTTGTCTTCATAAAATACAACTCTGAGTAAAAGCATAAAAGCTGAAGATGTATTCCACACAGGGAAGCTTTTTGATGTTTTATTTAATTTATCCAAGCGTATGCATATCAAACATACAGGCAAAGTGGGGCTTTAATAAAGAGGGGAGAAGAAGTATTAACGAACAAAAAACAACAAAACATGTTAGCCTTACATTCTGTTGTTTTTTCATTTCATTGGGAGTTCATAGCATACAGTAGTTCAAAATGAAAATGTGGAACTATTGTTTGAATTATAAAATATTTATTTCTGTTTATAATTTACTCATGGTATGATGGGAGGTGTGACGGGATTCATGCAGTTCATACTCTGCAGTTCAGAGTAACGATGAGTAACTATGTTTTGATTTATAAAAACATTTTGTCTATGTTTGAAATTTGATTTGACTGTTTTCCTTGGTGTTATAAAATTCTATTATGGCTATGTAATATATAGGTCATTGTTTATTAAATACGGTTTTAAAAAGCAAATTAGGCTGACCTGTTGTTAAACTGGATTATTATTGATGCCATTGTAAAGCCATGACTTTAATTCTTCAATATCTGAACAATAGCAGGGTCAGTGATTATAATGGTAAACATCAGGGATTTTTGGCATTTTACACAGCTTCAGGGTTAAACTCCGCCCATTTCCAGTTTACGCCACTCACACTTCTGAATTTATCCAAATACAAATTACAGACACAAATAAGTTTGTTGGTTGGACAAATGCAGATACAAATAGTGGCATCTCCCTCCACTCCTAGTATCCGGTCAGGTGCGAATGTGTCGCTCTCTCCGCTGGCAATTCTTCATCCCCACCCTGAAGTCTTTATCAGCTTCATCACATGATCTCAATGAACAAATTTCTTGATCAAGCACTATCAAACCTAATCTCTTACATACAATCGCACAAAATTTGTTCATTGAGATCATGTGATGAAGCTGAGAAAGAGCTTTCTTAATTTCACTGTATACAGCCATAATCACTCATTGTATTTACTTAAGCAGTACACAACACTACTCACCCCAATCCCTGTAGTTTACAGTTTGGACTGATCAGTCCAGCACAGAGCAGCTCCACTCCTGAATCTCCCAGGTTACTGTAGCTGAGGTCCAGATCTCTCAGGAGTGAGTCTGATGACTGGAGAGCTGAGGCCACAATATCACAGGACTTCTCCGTGAGGTCACAGCTGTTCAGTCTGCAAAGAAGTTAATATATTACAGCCTAATAATATTAGTATAAATAAAATACATAATGCCTGTAATGGAAGAACGATATTGTTCAGTTATGAGGAGTGAAATTGATCATTTTTAGGTTGATGATGCTCTAATGAAGATGTCTCTCCGAATTCAGGACTTTGGACCGGAGAATTAGTATGCTTACCATACAGCACCCTGTCCCTGTAGGAGGGGGCTCTGTTGGTGATAGTGGTGGGTACTAGAGTTATGGTCAGGTCAGACCTTATTTTGTCAAATGTAAAATAGTGTGGAATGTGGGAGATGTTCTCAGGATTGCATTTAAGGGCAGCTCAAGCAATTTAGTTAATTATCCTGATACCATAGCAGTTTCATGTGAGCATTTTGGGTATACGTCACAATTTCTTTGTGTGTTCCTTTTCGTTATCTGTTCTGTTTTGTGCACTCTCTATTCTAATAGCAAAAAGTCAACAGCTTGCAAAGTCTTGTAAATTAACTTATAGCACATAACATTGTTAAAGCTGTTGAACAAAATTATAACATACCACCATAGTCACTAATTATATTTACGTACGGTCACACAGTACACAGCACTACTCACCCCAGTCTCTGTAGTTTACAGTTTGGACTCCTCAGTCCAGCATAGAGCAGCTCCACTCCTGAATCTCCAAGCTTATTGTAGCTGAGGTCCAGATCTCTCAGGGGTGAGTCTGATGACTGGAGAGCTAAGGCCACAAAATCACAGGACTTCTCTTTGAGGTCGCAGCTGTTCAGTCTGCAAAGAAGAGTTTATATATTACAGTATAATAATATTAGGTATACATAAAACAAGTAATATTTGAACTGTAACACTGATAGTGTTCAGTGATGAAGAGTGAAATCAAGAATTTTAAGATTGATGATGCCCTAAGGAAGATGTCTGTGATACACTCTCCAGCTGCAGTACTTTGGACCTGAGAATCAGATGTCCTGCTGGACTGAACTCTGACAGTTCTAGAGATGTAATTCTGACCTAAAATAACTCATTTTTATATAGTAATTTGTCTGAATTGGGGCTAAGGGCCCATATACCTTTTCTATTATCTTTTCTCTGGGCTTAACCCATCCATCCCATCCCAGAAGTGCAGATGCCATCTTTCAGAGTGGACAGTGAGTTAGTTTGCAATGCTGTGGGATGTTTGGAACAGCTACCACCCAAAGTAAAGAAGTAAAAGACAACACATCGTTCGGAGTGGACAGTGAGTTAGTTTGCAATGCTGTGGGATGTTTGGAACAGCTACCACCCAAAGTAAAGAAGTAAAAGACAACACATCGTTCGGAGTGGACAGTGAGTTAGTTTGCAATGCTGTGGGATGTTTGGAACAGCTACCACCCAAAGTAAAGAAGTAAAAGACAACACATCGTTCGGAGTGGACAGTGAGTTTGCTTCTTTTGATTTTAACTGTGACAAACTTCCAACAGCATTGCGAACAAACACACAGCTAAAGGCAGACCAACTTTAGAAACAGGAACTAATACACATGTTCATTTATATGTATGGATGTGATAAAAGTTTATGACAGAAGATGAAGGAAATGGAATTGAAGGCATCTGTATGTACGGTAGAAAATAACAATCAGAGGGACCAACACCTTAGACCCTTGCAGGAGGACATGCAACATGTACAGAAATTATAGATTCAATCATAAAGACATGCCAGTCATGCAAAGTCCCTAATTTACTATCACCTGGGCTGCTAGTTCTCCTGTGCCTTCAGGGTGGGGAGTTATGGTTGCCATGCAACACCCCTGTCCCTGTAGGAGGGGGGTCTGTTGGTGATAATGGTGGCTACTACAGTTATGGTCAGGTCAGACTTTATTTTGTCAAATGTTTGTAATGAGGGAGATGTTCTTGGTAAGGCATTTAAGGAAAGCTCTTTACTTAACTATCCTGATACCACAGCTGTTTCATATTTTGGGTATGCATCAAAATTTCTTTGCATGTTTCTTTTTTTTAATCTTACAATCTGTGAGTTTGAGGTTCTTTCTTTTCTTATAACATAGTGTCCAGTATCTTGCCACGTCTTGTAAATAAAATGATTACCTTAAAGCTGTCTATTCCTGGTTATTGGCTACTCTCATATTGCGTCACGTGCCAAAGTGTTCTTTCTCTTACAGAGCATCCAAAGTACAGTTGAGGCCATAAGTTTACATACACCTAGGCTAATGATATTAAAACTCAGTTTTTCACAACTCCCCACATTTCATGTTACCATATATTTCTTTTGGCAAGTCAATTAGGGCATCTACTTTGTTCACATCAGAGAAAATTTTAAAACAATCGATTATAGACAGATTTATTTCAGCTTTAATTCATTGTATCAGAAATCCAGTGGGTCAAAAGTTTACATACACCAAGTTGACTGCCTCTTTAAACAGTTTGGAAGATTCCAGAAATTCATGTAATTATTTTTAGAAGCTTCTGATTGTCCTATTGTCATAATTATGAGTTAATCGGGAGTTAATTGGCACCTGTGGCTGTATTTAAGGGTCTTCCTTTAGAGCAACTGCCTTTTTGCCCTTGATACCATTGGAAAATCCAAGCAACTCAGCAAAGACCTCAGAAAGAAAATTATGGACCTCCACAAGTCTGGTTCCTCTTTAGGAGCAATTTCCAAACAACTGAAGGTACCACGACCCTCTGTACAAACAATTGTATGCAAATATAAAAATCTTGGGACCACACAGACATTGCATTATTCAGGAAGGAGGCACAAATTAACTCTCAGGGCTGAACAAACTTTGGTCCGAAAGGTTCAACTGAACCCCAAGACAACAACAAAGGAACTGGTGAAGGAGTTGGAGGCATCAGGTACCAAAGTAGCAACATCCACCACTAAGAGAAACCTACATCGCCATGGCCATGATGATCTGCGCTATGTATGGAGGAGAAAAGGGCGAGGCTTTTAATCCGAAGAACACCATCCCAACTGTGAAGCATGGGGGTGGCAGCATCATGTTGTGGGGGTGTTTTGCTGGAAAAGGGACTGGTGCACTTCAGAAAATAGATGCCATCATGAGGAAGGATGATTATCTAGAAATACTGAAGCAACATCTCAAGACATCAGCTAGAAAGTTAAAACTTGGTTGCAACTGAGTCTTCCAGCAGGACAATGATCCTAAGCATACCTACAAAGTTGTAACAAAATGGCTTAAAGACAACAAAGTGAAAGTATTGGAGTGGCCATCACAAAGCCCTGACTTGAATCCCATAGAAAATTTGTGGACTGAACTGAAAAAGTGTGTCCGAGCAAGGAGGCCCACAAACCTGACTGAGTTACACCAGTTTTGTCAGGACGAATAGGCAAAAACTCTGGCAAAGTATTGTGAGAAGCTTGTGGAAGACTACCCCAAGCGTTTGATTCAAGTTAAGCAATTAAAAGGCAATACAACCACATACTAACAAAGTGTATGTAAACTTTTGACCCACTGAAAATCTGATAGTACATAAAAGCTGAAATAAATCTGTCTCTTAGCTATTATTTTGAAATTACCTCTTATGGAAATAAAGTAGATACCCTAATTGACACAGGAAATGTATGGTAACATGAAATGTGTGCAGTTGTGAAAAACTGAGTTTGAATGTCGTTAGCCTAGGTGTACGTAAACTTTTGGCCTCAACTGTACATGGCTCACTTATACACCGACTGGAATGTGCATCTCTGCAAGAACCAATCACTGTATTGGCCACATTTAAAAAATGGGTGGTAACACCCTCACTGGGTAACTCACTGGGCATATTTTATTTTCACTAGCAAGATGTGCAGCTCCCCTGGGATAGCTGTAACAGTCTGTGTCCAGATGGATTCTAATGTCTTTTACTAAAGTAATACAGAGGCTGAGATATTTAGATATCTCACTACCTGCATGGGGTAAGCCTTAATTAGATTGATCCCAGGGATAGTTGTTAGTTTGAGTACCCAGATCTGCAGATTTTATAGATTAGGTCGCTTCTTCAGGGCAGAAATCCATGAATCACAAGATTCCTGGATGAGCGGCACGTTTACCTCCTAGGATTGAAGGTCGCCATGTCAAAGAATACTTAGATGAACTCCTGGCAGCAGTAGATAGTCCCTCTCTTGGGGGTACAGGGTCTTGCCGCCAATAATTTCATATGGACACACCCCAAACAGTATGCTTATATGCACACTCGTATTCACGAGGTACACATTCAGAAAATTAATGGAGTCAGTAAATTTGTTTTCATCCTTGTGACAAAATTCAAACCCTTACACAGCCATAATCACTAATTCTATATAGTGAAGGTCACACTGTACACAGCACTGCTCACCCCAGCCTCTGCAGTTTACAGTTTGGACTCATCAGTCCAGCACAGAGCAGCTTCACTCCTGAATCTCCCAGGTTATTGTAGCTGAGGTCCAGGCTATGCAGTTCACAGTTTGGGCTCATTAGTCCACCACAAAATCGCCGCATGCTCCGATCTCCCAGGTTATTGTTGCTGAGGTCCAGTATCTGTAGTTTACAGTTTGGACTCATCAGTCCAGCACAAAGCAGCTTCACTCCTGAATCTCCCAGGTTATTGTAGCTGAGGTCCAGATCTCTCAGGGTTGAGTTTGGTGACTGGAGAGCTGAGGCCACAACATCACAGGACTTCTCTGTGAGGTCACAGCTGCTCAGTCTGCAAAGAAGAGTTTATATATTATAATATTATTAATATTCATATATGCGTTATTTTAAGTTAAGTCACTTGTTCGTGGCACAAGTCTATAAATTGTAAGATTCCGGAAGGAGCAGTGCGCTAATTTGCTGCCAATGATTTCATATGAGCACACCACAGTCAGTACGCTTATATGCAAACTCTAATGCACACATACATTCAGGTTAAAAGCTCTGAAGTTGAATGTTAGTAAATGTATTTCCTTCCGTGCAACAAATTAACACTTACACAGCCATAATCACAAATTCTATATAGTTAAGGTCACACAGTACACAGCACTGCTCACCCAAGTCTCAGTAGTTTACAGTTTGGACTCCTCAGTCCAGCGCAGAGCAACTTCACTCCTGAATCTCCCAGATCATTGTAGCTGAGGTCCAGATCTCTCAGGGGTGAGTTTGATGACTGGAGAGCTGAGGCCACAATATCACAGGACGTCTCCGTGAGATCACAGCTGTTCAGTCTGCAAAGAAGAGTGTATATATATTACAGTATAATAATATTGGGTGTACATAAAGCAATTCATATTTGAATTGTAACACTGATAGTGTTCAGTGATGAAGAGTGAAATCGAGAATTTTAAGACTGATGATGCTCTGAGGAAGATGTCTGATACACTATCCAACTGCAGCACTTTGCACCTGAGTATTCATAAAACATATAATACTAAAATAGATTAAGATTCATAAAACATGTCATATCTGTAGTGTAAGAATTATGTTCAATGGACTCTCCAACCACAGCACACTGGACCAGAGAATTCTGCTAGACTGAACTCTGACAGTTCTACATATGTCATTCTGACCCAAAATGGCCCCCCTTGTATACTGCAAGTTCTTTTAATTGGGGCTCAGGGCACAGTCATAAAAGTGGCTTGTTTGATAAGAATAAATTAACTGTGTGTGGAGCTTTGGTTTCATTATTTCTTTTCCATTGACTTTCTGAGGGCTGTATTGTAATGAACCACCCAAACCACCCAAAGATCTGAAATGCATCTGGTTTAAACACTTCAGGAGCCTTTAATGGGTTGTAATGTCAATAAAGACATCAATCGGCACCTCGATCAATTTCTGGGTCAGTCAAGGACCACGAAGGCAGAAGATGAATAAAATAAGTGATTGGACCGCACCCACGTTGACAACGTGTGATTCCAGACGTAAATGTCACATATTTTTTGACCCGTTTGGCCTTCCATACTAGGAAAGGAAGCAAGAAGGAATGAAAATAAGCAGTTGGAAGGCACCCCTGGGGTTGGCGCAGCTATCGGTTTTGAATTCGGTGCCCTGAGACTCGTCAGTTGACGGAGACCCTCCTTCTGGTTCCTCCTCCTGTCCAGCCTTCCCTGCTTCCTTGGTTTTGCAAATCACATCACACCCCGTTTAATAATTCATAAGCTGGTTGAGTGCCTGTCGTTAGTTAACTCAACCACTCTACTCAATGGTGTCATGTTTCCCTCTCTTTCACATATCAACCAGCAAAGGCCTGTGATGGTATAACAAAACTTGCTAATTTAATTGATAATTGTTACTTTCAATAATAATGATAAAATTAAATCACATATTAAAATTATTTGGGTTAATAAGGTGGGATAAGTAAAGGATTTTGGAACACAATAACACCTGTGTCCAGTATTTAGAGTACTGAACATTGTATTGACTGTTTCAGAGAATGAACGTATTTTACTTCATCCACACTTCCCCAACACATAATACTTACATGGCCTTCCTGCAGTTTCTGACTACTGCTACCAGTCTCATCAGACCAGCTGCTGATGTGTTGTAGGTCCTCAAGTCAAACTCATCCAGGATCTCCTCCGACATCAGTAACACAAAGGCCAGAGCTGAACATTGGTGTGATTCCAGCTTATCATCAGAGAGTTTTCCTGATCTTAGGGAATTCTGGATTTCCTCCACTAGAGAGTCGTCATTCAGTTCATTGAGACAGTGGAACAGATTGATGGTCCTCTCCACAGAGTATTCCTTTTCAATCTTCATCTTAATGTACTGGATTGTTTTCTTATTGCTCTCTGATCTATGTCCTGTCTGTCCTGTCAGTAGTCCTCCTAAGAGAGTCTGCGTGGAGTCCAGAGAGAGGCCAAGAAGGAATCGGAGGAAAAGGTCCAGGTGTCCAGTCTTACTCTCTAAGGCCTGATCCACTGCACTCCTGTGTAACTCAGACAGCTGCACTCTGTTGCCATCAACCTCCTCCACTTTCTCAACTTCTTCCTTCTCCTCACGATCACCATAATCATAATTTTCATCATAATCAATATAAAAACGACCATAACCATCAAATTCCTCTTCATAATCACCATAATCATAATTCTCATACATCCTATCCCATCTACGCTCCTCTTCATAAAAATCATAATAGAAATCATCACCACCACCATCTTTTCTAAGTGTTTCTTGGGATACTTCCTTTCCCAGTCTGAGTACATTTCTGTTCTCATTTATACATGAATGAAACACAAACAAGGCAGCCAAAAACTCCTGAATGCTCAGATGCACAAAGCAGTAGACCTTCTCCTGATATAACCCACACTCCTCTTTAAAGATCTCGGTGCACACCCCAGAGTACACTGAAGCTTCACTGACATCAATGCCACTCTCTCTCAGATCCTCCTCATAGAATATCAGATTGCCCTTTTCCAGCTGCAGAAAAGCCAGCTTCCCCAGTTTCAGAATGATTTTTGCACCCAACTCTGGAATTTTCTTTGGGTTTGTTTCTTTGGTATCATCATACTTCTGATTCTTCACATTAGTCTGAATGAGCAGGAAGTGTGTGTACATTTCAGTCAGAGTTTTGGGCAGATCTCCACTCTCTGCTTTACCCAACATTGTCTCCAGAACAGTAGCAGAAATCCAGCAGAAGACCGGAATGTGACACATGATGTAGAGACTCCTGGATGACTTTATGTGTGAGATAATTCTGCAGGCCAGGTTCTGGTCTCTGATTCTCTTCCTGAAGTACTCCTCCTTCTGTGGGTCATTGAACCCTCGTACCTCTGTCACTCGGTGGACATACTCTGGAGGTATCTGACTGGCTGCTGCGGGTCGGGAGGTGATCCAGAGGAGAGCAGTGGGAAGGAGATTCCCCTTAATGAGATTGGTCAGCAGCACATCCACTGAAGATGTCTCTGTTATATCACAGCAGGTCTCATTGCCTTGGAAACGTAGAGGAAGTCTACACTCATCCAGACCATCAAAGATAAACACAACTTTGACTTCATCACCTTCAACACTTTTCCCTTGCAGTTGTGGAAAGTAATGCTGCAGAAGTTGCATCAGACTGAATGTTCTTTCCTTCTTGCAATTCAGATCTCGGAAAGGAAGTGTGAAGATGAAATCAATGTCCTGATTGGCTTTTCCTTCTGCCCAGTCCAGAATGAACTTCTGCACAGAGACTGTTTTCCCAATGCCAGCAATGCCCTTTGTAAGCACAGTTCTCATGGGTTTCTCTTGTCCGGGTAAAGGCTTAAATATGTCATTGCAGATGATTGCAGTCTCCTGTGTGGTTTGTCCCTTGGATGCTGTCTCAATCTGTCTGACCTCGTGTTCATTATTGACCCCCCCACTTCCCCCCTCAGTGATGTAGAGCTCTGTATAGATCTCATTGAAGAGGGTTGGGTGGCCCTGCTTTGCTACACATTCAAATATGCATTCAAACTTCTTCTTCAGTTGAGTTTTCAGTACTTGCTGGGCTCTTTTTATGGATTCATCTGAAAATAGGAAATATGAGAAATAATTCAGTTTAAAATAAAATAAACATTTCATATTCAGTAACACATTTTAAGAAAAAACAGTCAATAGAAACATTAATGCGCTCAGTTTTCACTGTATTTTACACACATCACAGTGTTACATTTAATGATGTGTTACACACCTCACACAGCATCACACACCTCTTTCACAGAGTGTTACACACCTCTCTCACAGTGTTACACACCTCAGATAGAATTACACACCTCTCTCAGTGTTACGTGCCTCACACAGCATTACACACCTCTCTGTGTTACACACCTCACACAGCATTGCACACCTCTCTCACAGTGTGTTACATACCCCACACAGTGATACACACCTCACACAGCATCACACACCTCTTTCACAGAGTGTTACACACCTCTCTCACAGTGTTACACACCTCAGATAGAATTACACACCTCTCTCAGTGTTACGTGCCTCACACAGCATTACACACCTCTCTGTGTTACACACCTCACACAGCATTGCACACCTCTCTCACAGTGTGTTACATACCCCACACAGTGATACACACCTCACACAGCATTACACACCTCTCTCAACGTGTGTTACATACCCCACACAGTATTACACACCTCTCTAACAGTGTGTTACATACCCCACACAGTATTACACACCTCTCTCACAGTGTTACACACCTCACACAGCATTACACACCTCTCTCACAGTGTTACACACCTCACACAGCATTACACACCTCTCTTACAGTGTTCCACACCTCACACATCATTACACACCTCTCTCACAGTGTTACACACTTCACACAGCATTACACACCTCTCTTACAGTGTGTTACACACCTCAGACAGCATTACACACTTCTCTCACAGTGTTACACACCTCACACAGCATTACACACCTCACACAGAATTACACAGCTCGCTCACAGTGTTACACACCTCACACAGCATTACACACCTCTCTCACAGTGTGTTACATACCTCACACAGCATTACACACCTCTCTCACAGTGTGTTACATACCTCACACAGCATTACACACCTCTCTCACAGTGTGTTACACACCTCACACGGCATTACACACCTCTCTCACAGTGTGTTACACACCTCACACGGCATTACACACCTCTCTCACAGTGTGTTACACACCTCACACAGCATTACACACCTCTCTCACAGTGTGTTACATACCCCACACAGCATTACACACCTCTCTCACAGTATGGTACACTCACACATCATTACACACCTCTCTCACAGTATGGTACACACAAAAACAGGATTTAAAATTTTTTTGCAAATGTATTAATAATAAAAAACTGAAATATCAGATTTACATAAGTATTCAGACCCTTTACTCAGTAGTTTGTTGAGGCACCTTTGGCAGCGATTACAGCCTAGAGTGTTCTTGGGTATGACGGGTTCTTGGTCACATCCCAGACCAAGACCGTTCTCCCCGATTGCTCAGTTTGGCCGGGCGGCCAGCTCTAGTAAGAGTCCTGGCGGTTCCAAACTTCTTCCATTTCAGAATGATGGAGGCCACTGCGTTCTTCAGGATCTTCAATGCTGCAGAAATTTTTTTGTACCCATCCCCAGATCTGTACCTCGACACAATCCTGTCTCGGAGGTCTACGCACAATTCCTTCGACTTCATGGCTTGGTTTCTGCTCTGACATGCAATGTCAACTGAGGGACCTTATCTAGATAGGTGCATGCATTTCCAAATAATGTCCAATCAATTGAATTTACCACAGATGGACTCCAATCAAGTTGTAGAAACATCTCAAGTATGATCAATGGAAACAGGATGCACCCAAGCTCAATTTTGAGTGTCAAGGGTCTGAATACTTATGTAAATGTGATATTTCAGTTTTTATTTTTAATAAACTTGCAAAAATTTCTAAAAACCTGTTTTCACTTTGTCATTATGGGGTATTGTGTGTAGATTGATGAGAATAAAAATGAATTTAATCAATTTTATAATAAGGTTGCAATGCAAAAAAACGTGGAAAAAGTGAAGGGGTCTGAATACTTTCCGAAGGCACTGTAACAGAACACAGTTGCAGATTTACAGTGCTGTGAAAACGTATTTGCCCATTTCCCAATTTCCAATTTTACTGTATATTTGACACACTGAATCATTTCAGATCTTTAGACAAAATGTAATATTAGACAAGTGGAAACAGTAAACATAGAACACATTTTTTAAATGATCATTTAATTTATGTAATGAAAAAAATTATGGGGCTCCGAATCAAAGCTCAGTTTTAGGGCCCCCAAAACATGAAGCACAATTTTGCCAAACTGCCCAAATGTGTATTTTTTAATTATTTATTTCCCAATATTCGAGGTTAATACAGCACCAGGATGCATTGCAATTTGGGGAAATTAGGTTCAATCAAAATTAGGTACTTTTGGAGAGCTTCTACCCAGAAAACCTATTCATAATGGTTCCTTATCACACACACTACCAATCAAACTACTTGGTTTTCCCTTGCTGTGCCATCTGACCCACTTGTGCTCAACTGTCAGGGGAAGTGGAAGGAGGGGGAACCAACGATAAGTAGCCCTGCAATTTACAAATGCAAACAGCAACTGTATGAAAGGAGGCAGTGCCTCAAGTGCCCATTTTAACATACAGGGACCCATTCTTGAAGCACAATATTTACTTTGCAGTACTACAGCAAGTAATAATACTAATAATAATTAGCCAAATAGTTCTCAGCATGCCTAGTTATCAAAGCTTATAAAGGAATTTCACAGGGAAGTGTGAAGTGACGCAGGACATGGCTTTCACCAACTGCTCGTCTTGTGTCATCACAGGCAGGCACACAGACACACAGGCACGCACCGTTTGTTTTCAACTCACCAGCCACCACTGCTATTGGTGTCAAAACTCAGAAATCAAGAGCTACAAAACAGGTCTCATCAGCTTAAGTGTCACAACATGAATTGTTCGTGGGCCTGGTGCATTTGTGATGATGTAATCGGTATGAAAAAGAAGAAGGAAAAAACGCTAAATCCCCTAAGTTTGGGGTTTTATTGTGTGGAGGTGTGAAGTTGTTTGTGAATTCTGTCTGTGAGGTCAAAAGGCACAGAAGTTAATGTTTTCAAGGGCTGTGAGTCTGTGGTCATAGTGGATATTTCTGTAGGAAACCCTACAAAGTAGAAAACTCTCAGGGCTCTGTAGGTATGGGGCATGCCGCCCAGCCAAGGTGTAACTTAACAGAATGGCTACCTGCCATCCCAATTCACAGCAGTGCTGGCTTGCATTAGCAAACTAATTTGTTTGGTTAGAAATCAGCATCGGAATTCAGTGGATCCAATGCCATTTAAGAGAGAAATGTGTCTGGACAAAAACATGCAAGTTTTAAACACCATTTCACATGGTAATTTTAAAATCTTGAATTTTCATCCTAACTGCTCTTTAGCCCCAGATACAAACTCAGGTTAGTCTGTCTGATGGGACATAATCACTGCTCAATGCTATATTTCAATTTAAATGCATCGGCATCCATGTTGGTAAGGTTCTCTATATGTGATATTATCAATGAAAAACACTTGAATGCTATAAATCAGAACATTGTTCACAGTTAGATTTGTTAGCTAAACTAATTTCAGCATTCTAATGGACACACAGTAGCAATGAGAGAAAGCTCTTACTGTGCAGCTCATCTCTCTCCAGTGAGTCGGCAAGATCCTTCTGCTTCATGTTCCTCAGGATGTGGAGTGTTATCTTCAGAGACCACTCACTGCCACAGGTCTCCAGCATCTTCTCAACTGTGTACAGGGCCTCAGGATCCCCCTGCTCCCTCTCAGTGCATTCTGTGTAATCATCAATTTGATGACTCTTTAACAATTTCTTCATCTTATTAAACTTATCTAGTACAGAAGGATCTTCAGACAGACTCTTGAAGCATTCTGGGAAATCCTGACTCAGATGGCTCTGAAACAGTTTCAACTTTTCATCCTTCTTCAGCTTCATCAGTGTGCACAGGAGAGACTGCAATAAGCACATAGAGAGGTGTGCTGGATCAATTTGAGAAATAAACACATGAAGATGTGTTCTGTATCAGAGTGATATAAAACACGCAAAGGCACCTCAATCCCTACCTTGTGTTTTTGATGGCCAGAAACACTAAACATGTAGCAGTGCAAAATGCTCATATTTAAAGTGCGGCTTTTGTCCTCATTAATGAGCATTACCCTGCCATTATATAATATACATGCATTATATATACTCAAATGAAATTTACAGTATGAAGTAAACATATAACATTTAGAAAAAAGCAGATCTCACACCTGCTTTGGAGAAGAAAATTTCTGAGAACTCTTCCGTTCTAAAGAGCTGGACTCCAGTGACTGCTGTATCCTGTGAACAAAACATGGAGACAGAGTTTACATTTACAGTAAACTCAACCTATTGAACCGTCTCTATCCTATGTGCATCTATTCCCATTAGCTGGGCCTGCTGTGACTGTTACACTTCCTGCCCTGAGAGCAGCCGCTCTTCAGGTGCACCCCAATATTTCTCTTCCATGCCACTCTAACCATCATCAAATATTTACTTGGCCTCTCCTGCCGATGATGTTTCTACTCCAAAAGTATTCATGTTGTGCGTAAATGAATTATACACTTGATTGTTCTCAGTGTGAGGTGCTGCTGTATCTGTATATGCCAGGTTCCCTTATTGAGCTCTCTCTCTCTCTCTGTAGTGCATGCTGGGAGCACGCGTGAGTGTGATGCGGAGTGAGTGCATGAGTGTCACAATGGCTTCTGTTTCTGCTTTCCTCTAATCTCTTGGTGTCCTTTCTTTCTGCCTCTTTTTGTTTGATCAAAAAAAAACAAACATTTTTTCCTACTTGCTGGGGGGAGATGGTGTGCCCTGTAACCTATACCTGAATATGACATAATACACCCTGCCTACACCTGAATGTGATATAATACACCCCACCTATCCCTGAATGTAATATTATACACCCCACCTACCGCTGAATGTAATATAATAAAATCTACCTGAATGTATCTTAATAGTCCGCAATATGCCTTAATATGACATAGAACAGCCATCTATATCTGAATGTAACATCATACACCCGGGGGTTAGATTGGGGGCGGACGCAGGTGGACGGCATCCACCCACCTTTGGTAAATAAATAAATAATTTTGACCAGCAGTTTTACAAATAACTATGACAATCCAGACCATTTCTCGTAGGCTCCAGTCCATGTGTTCCCTCTAACCAGTTATTCGCTCAACCAATCAAAAATCTGAAGGAAAAAAAACTCAGGAGGAACAGTCGCTTATATAGACAGCACAAAGAAAAATATTGTTGATTGTCTTGATTGATTGGAAGCAGATGCGGTAGGTAGTTTCATTAACATGTAATTTAATCTATGCAACATTTTAAAGAGAGGTGAATGCTGAGCCACGAATGCTGGCTATTATTAACGGCAACTTTGATTGCTTAAGCAAAATCAGCAGGTCAGCAGCTAAGCTAGGATTGAATATTTCCCACATACATAACATTTTATTCAGCGGCGACTGGTGAGTTGAAAATTGGTGGGGCGCAAAACTTTACTTTAAACTAATCATTGATCTCAACCTGTTTTCATTAGTAATTTTCCTTTATAATCAAGCGTGCCAACGATCGGATTAATCAAATGGCAAGTAGCCTAACACACAGCGTCTTCATACCGTGTTAGGGGGATTAAATCATAAATTCAATTTATCCATTAAAAATCAGTTTTAATCACCAAGTAGTCTACACTTAACAAACAAGATACACCAGTCTGTTATCTACCATGTTAGCTCTCAGAATAACCAGCAAAAACAAAACCTGCACTTCAATTGTGTTTAAAATCTAGCCTACGCATTGCAGATATTTGCCATGAAAACGAGTGCGGAGAAAGAAGTGCATGTATCCGCAAATAATGTTGATTAAAAATGTGCATTTCGTACTGCAAATGAAAATAAATGTAGGCTATACAGCCTAGGCTACTCGCTAAAACTGCCTATTTGGAGAGAGCTGGCTATATATGATAGTATGGAGTAGCCTATTTTGTGGATTAATTGTATTGATACTCAAGGAAAATCAGGGGAAGATTCCGCCACTGCTTAGCGATTAAAACTGATTTTTCTAAATCGCATTTATCATTTAATCTCCCTAACACAATGCGAAGAGGCGGTGTCCCTTTCCATTTGATTATTCAGATGTTTGCATGCTTGTTAATCACTGAAAATTAATTAAAACAGTTTGAGATCAATGATTAGTTTAAAGGAAAGTTTTGCGCCTCACCAGTTTAAGAAAGAGAGGAGGAAGAAAGTGAGGACAAGAGGAGGATGACCAATCATTTTCGTGGGTAAAAAAAATCTCAGCATTAATGACACTCAATAAACTTGAAATATATTATATAAAAGCTTGCATCAATAGTATACATTCTTTTTAAAACATTGTTTTCCTTAATCATGATTATGTGCACAATACAGATACAACTATTTTGAGCTGAGACATTCATTGGTTTGTATCTTTTTTCACCCACCTCCCACCGGATCTCAGGGTCCACCCACCTCTCAAATCTCAATTTAACCCCTGCATACACCCCACCTACCCTTGAATGTGACATGGAGCACCCAACTTGCACCTGAAAGTTGCAAAAGGGATTAAGATTTAATTAATCAGTAATGTTAACATGAACCAGATCACTTACCTTGAATTACCGGTGAACTCTCCTCTGAAATAGAATGGAAGATCCATTGAACGATCACTCTTCATAGACATACAGCTGGGTACAGGTGACCCTGCGCCCTCTACCTGGACCCTGTGAAGAAAACATGGAGACAGAGCTTACAGTTAAACTCATCCTCTTAGTGCAGCTCTAACTCACAGCACATGGAGACAGAGCTTCCAGTTAAACTCATCCTCTTACTGCAGCTCTAACTCACAGCACATGGAGACAGAGCCTCCAGTTAAACTCATCCTCATACTGCAGCTCTAACTCACAGCACATGGAGACAGAGCTTCCAGTTAAACTCATCCTCTTGCTGCAGCTCTAACTCAAAGCACATGGAGACAGAGCTTCCAGTTAAACACATCCTCTTACTGCAGCTCTAACTCACAGCACATGGAGACAGAGCTTCCAGTTAAATTCATCCTATTCAACCTATCAGCTCTCTCTTTCTCTCAAATATGCCATAATATTCCACCCTCAACCTGAATATGCCATAATACTCCACCCTAAACCTGAATATGCTGTAATAGTCCACCCTAAACCTGAATATGCCATAATAACGTCACAATATATTTTTTCATAATATTTATCAAATTAACTGCTGCCAGCTATTGTGCAGGAGCTTGTCTTCACAAAATACAACTTGGGAGAAATTTGAGGAAGAGCATAATAGCTGAAAATGTATTCCACCCAGGTAAACTTTTTGATGCATTATTTAATTTATCCAAGCTTATGCAAATCAAACATACAGTGCAGGTAAAGTGGGGTTTTAACAAAAAGGAGAGACATATTAACAAAATACAACAAAAAAGGAGTTCGTAGCATATTGAACTTCATAATGAAGATGAGGAACTATTTTTTTAAATTATGAAAGCAGTTTTTCAGTTTATAATTGACTTAAGTGTCCCTCAGGTAGGGGTGGTGGGGGGGTTCATGCAATTCATACTATGCTGTTCAGAGTAAGGATGAGTAACTATGTTTGATCTATAAAAATTTTTTTCCTATGTTCAAAACTTGATTTGACTGTTTACCTTAGTGTTATAAAAGCCTGTTACGGATATATAACATATAGGTCATTGTTTGTTAAATACAGCTTTAAAAAGCAAATTAGGCCGACCTTATTAGGCCGATTATAACTGATGTCATTTTAAAGCCATGACTTCAATGCCATAATATCTCAATAATAGCAGTGCCAGTGATTATAATGGTAAAAATCTGGAATGTTTGACATTTTATGCAGTTTCCGGTTGAACTTCACCAACTTCCAGTTTATACCACGCCCACTTCCAGTGTATACCACGTCCACTTCCAGTTTATACCACGCCCACTTTCGGTTTAATCTGAATACGAATACAAATCATTTTGTTGGTCGAACAAATAAAGATACAAATACAAATAGTGGCATCTTCCTCCACCCTATCACCTATACCTAAATGTAACATGATGCACCCACCTACACCTGAATATGACATAAAACACCCACCTACACCTGAATGTGCCATCATACATTCCACTTATCCTTAAATGTGACATGGAGCAGCCAACCTACACCTGAAAGTTGCCAGTGAGATTTAGGATAAATTAATCAGAAGTATTAACATGGACCTGTTCACTTACCTTGAATCATCTGTGGGCTCTCCTTTGAAGTGGAATGGAGGATCCATTGAATGATCACTCTTCATAGACACACAGCTGGGTACAGGTGACCCTGCTCTTTCTACCTGGACCCTGTGAGCAAAACATGGAGATATGGAGAAATTATTTGATGTAAGCTTTAAAACCTCCTGTATAAACATGTCAGGCTCCCAGACTTCCAGCTCTCTCTCTCTAGCTCGCTCTCTCTCTCTCTCTCTCTCTCTGCGTGGTGCATGCTGGGAGCATGGGTGAGAGTGCGTGAGTGGTGCGAATTCTGGTTTCTGTTTTTTGTTTCTGCTTTCCTCTAATCTCTTGGTGGCCTTTCTTTCTGCCTCTTCTTGCATGATCAGAAAAAATATTTTTTTCCTGCTTGCTGAATTGGTTTTTTGATTTGCTCAGTGTTATAGTTAGTTTTGGGGGGAGATCGCATCACCTGTGACCTACACCTGAATGTGACAAAATACATTCCACCTACACCTGAACATGACATAATAAACTCCGCCTACCTGAATGTGATATAATACACCCCACCCTCCCTTGAATGTGACATGGAGCAGCCAACCTACACCTGAAAGTTGCCAGTGATATTTAGGATAAATTAATCAGAAGTATTCACTTACCTTGAATCACCTGTGGGCTCTCCTTTGAAGAAGAATGGAGGATCCATTGAATGATCACTCTTCAGAGACACACAGCTGGGTACAGGTGACCCTGCTCTTTCTACCTGGACCCTGTGAAAATAAAACATGGAGACAGAGCTTCCAGTTAAATTCATCCTTTTACTGAAGATCTACCTCACAGTCCACTTAATATTTTATTCATGAATTTATACCTCTTTCTGTCAGTGTTGTGGGTTCCATCTTTATTCTCTGGCTCCCCTGAGAGACTCATTTTGGAAACAGCATCCCCTACCTCAGGAGACCGCAACACATCAGACCAGACTAGAGCGCAAGTGGGTTCTGACCCAAATTACCCAACCTGTAAACACACACAAGGAGAACACACTGAACACACACACACAGGCACGCCTCCAAATTTTTTTGTACCTTTGATAATGATGAATGACTATTTTATATAATGTCAGAGCTAAACTATATATTGATTGACCAACATACACTATATATGTATGCATATAGTATTGCAACTGGATGCTACCTCAATTGGTATTGATGTACCCTCCAGTTGTAAATCTGGAGCATCTAATTGTAGCAATTAATTGTAGATTTGGAAAACTGGTGACCCCAAGATGCAACAAAGTTTTGTAATTCTCCAAAGGTGGACAGGCTTTTTTTATACCCCAGTGTATCACTTTACAGGGCTTTTCACACTGCAGTAATGCTGTTCTCAATTATGTCCGCTCTTGGTTGTTAAAAATGGTTGTTTTCTCACCCTCATTTTCGCACACAAAACCAGGAATCACATTTACATTACTATGCAAAACCTGGCTCTTTACAGTACAAAATGTGAAGAAAAAAACCCTTAACAGCACAATTTATTTAGAACCCCAAGCGTGATGTTATTACAACATAAAAATACATTTAATTCTGCCAAAGTGTATTCCAGGATTATTACTTTAACTCGCGACTGTGTTCGCAATGCCCCCAAGTGCATCTTGCCCTACACAGCAAGTAGCGCAATGAACATAAATCTGTCACAATACTGTTTAGACTGTTCCATCTTTGTCGGTATTACTGTTTGCCTGTCTTATGAAGAAACAATTTTGTGTAGCATGGTTAAATATAGTACGCACAAAAGCTAAGAAACAATATTTCATTCATCCCTTAGTCTATGGTACGATTCTGAGCGTAATCTGAATACGGCAGCCCAGACCAGTATAAAAGGGCTTGCAGCCCTTGTTCCGTGTCCTGAACCCTCATTTTATTTGTTCTCCCACGTAACTTTTATTTATTTACCTTCATCATTATTTCTACCAAGTCAGACCTGATTTCCCGACCCATCAGACCAATAAGTAGCCGGATTTAGTAGCAAAATCTATGTCTTGTGACAGTTCAAGTCTCTTTTTTATGGCGGGGTCATAGACAAAATTAAGATAAAAGCGCTCGAGTTTGTTATTCACAGGGTTGGTCCACATGCGTTTGTGCTGTGATTCAAAGCAGATCGGGGATACAAATTGACTAAAGATAGAGTACAATCATAGCCAGAGTTTATTTATTTTTTACAGAAATAGCATTCCATACAAATAGTGGTACACATAAAAAAAACAGTGACAAAGGCCCAATCGACAATGCAAAATAACTCATAAAAACAGCACTTCACCCTTCCTGTTTCTGTTTATAACTGGCAAACAAATTCAGCTCGCCCCATTGCAAGCCCATGAATCGTCAAGTTTAAAATACACTTTTATAACATATAAACATTTTTATATTAGGTCACAAAGCCAGAACTCCCGGTCGTCGCATAACGAGACGAATCGTCAAAAATTTAAAACAAACACTCACATACCCGGAACTCCCGTTGTCCGCCACATAGAGACGACCTGGTAAAACGCGCACCTGGCACCTGCGGAGCAAAATCAACCGGGACAGACTCATACATTAAAATACTGCGATAAAGTTAGTTTTATATTGGGATATTCGGACTTCCTGCTTCAATAGCTCAGGAACGAAACGTCCAAATAAGATGCTAACACTAAATTCTGAACCTGGCAACTTAAGCACTCGACTACAACCTCTTTTCTGACAGAATCACTAACGCTTTGCAAATTAGAAATTCCACAGATCTCTATGGAATTCCATCTGCGCCTCTGAGTGTTTAGGGATCGTCTAAAAAGTACAGCGACAAGAAATTGAGGAGTAGCAGGGTGTCAAAGCCATCGATCAACGTGTATAATTACGGAGGACTAAACGTGCCAAAATGAAACAAATAATTAAATAAATAAATATGGAATTATATAAATAAATATATAAATAAATAATTAAATAACCTTTTATTTTGAAATAATTAAATAATTGTTGATTATCCCTTTCGTGCATTGCCCTTGACCACCTTTTCTGGATCAGGCAGTGACACAGGGGATGGGCGTTTTGGGCATGAAAGTGGGAGTTAAACCAGTTCAGCTGGTCTGGCAAGTCCTGGCCTGACCTTGCCTTGTGTGACGTGATCGCCGCCACACCTTGCCAAAGGTAACAAGAGTCTTTCTCTTTCAACTGAGTCTCTAACTAATCCTTGTATGGACACCTGGCAGCTTTTATAGACCTTTCTAAATTGTGTCTAGATGTTTTACATGACAAATCATTGCCAGAATTAAAAAATAAAAATTGAATTGAATAGCAGCAGCTGCAGTTTATTTGTAATAAAATTAATGTTTACTCAGTGGATAATCGCAACTGAGTTTCCAACTTGATTAATCTATAAACATTATTATAAACAATGATTTTACAACAAGGCATTTAAAATGCAGCAAAGTATGATGATTGAGAACAAAAATCTCCTCAGCAGTTATGGTATCACTAAGCTAGTAACAAAAAAAACAACATATTTTTCCTGTGACTATTAGAGTATGCATGTATCAGTGCCGATTATTTGATCAGTGATCTCCTTGTATGAAAAAGCATACAAGGAGAAGTCATTGTAGGGGTATGATGACTATGCAGGGTAAAAGATACACATAAAAGATGCATACCCCCAGAAGGACCATTGGGGGTATGCATTTATGTACCGTTGATTAATTCATCATTAATTGATTGGTTGATAGGTTGGTTGGATGGCACCACAGTGACTGCCTCTCACTCTGCAAAGAGCCTGGGGTGGTCCTGGATAACCAACTGGACCTCAAGGAGCACATCAAGGCAACATCAGAGTCCTGCAGATTCCTTCTGTACAACATCAGAAGGATTCAACCATACCTGACTACGCACTCTACCCAGCTGCTTGTCCAGGCTACGGTGACCTCCCACCTTGATTACTGCAACTCTCTCCTTGCAAGCCTGCCAGCTTGTGCCATACAGCCACTACAGATAATTCAAAATGCCGCTGCCCGACTCATCTACAACCTTCCCAAATTCTCCCACGTCACTCCTCTGCTGCGATCACTCCACTGGCTACTGGTTGCTGCCAGGATCCGGTTCAAAGTCCTGACCCTCGCGTACGCTGCAGCCAACTGGACAGCCCCCATCTACTTGCAGGACATGATTTGATCTTATACGCCTGCTCGACCACTCCGCTCAGCAGGGCGCCTTGTACCCCCTCCCACCCGAGTAAAAGGATCACAGAGCTTCTCCACCCTAGCTCCCCAGTGGTGGAACGAACTCCCTGTCCCTCTTCGAACCTCTCCCTTTCTACCCATCTTCCGCCGTGGTCTGAAGACTCATCTCTTCAGACTATGCCAGGACTAACTACCACTGCTCAGTATATTTCACTTTGAATCTGCCCCCCCCCCCCCCCCCCTTCATGACACTCGCTACATGTTCCCCCATCCCAGCACTTTTTGGTAATTTGTACTTGTCCTAATATTGTAGCTTGTTCTTCTGCCTAGTTGGCTTGGCAGAGGTTAGGTGAGAAGAGTGTACACTGTGTGAACTAAACTGTGCTCTTGGCTAGAAATAGCTGTACAAAATAAGTATTGTGTCTTATTGAACCTGCATTTTGTAGTTGTCCATGACCATGAAATGCACTTTGGTACGTCGCTTTGGATAAAAGTGTCTGCCAAATAAATGTAATGTAATGTAATGTAATTAATAATAAATCATTAATAACTGGTAAAAACCAACTTCAGTCTCATCAAGTTCAAGAGCAGAAAATTAGAGAGCGTCCAAGCCTTGATATCTACAAGCCTCCAACCCGAGAAAGCAGAAGTGCTTGATAATCAGACGAACGTGACTGCTGGATCATGCTCGTCTGGGTCCTCACCCCAGACCTGCTCACCTTGGGAGACCCTACTGGGGGACAAAAGCCCCTGACGACATAGCTCTGGGGATCATAAAACCTTGCCAGCCCTTCCACCACGACAAGGCCACAATCCAGGAAGATGTTCACACTTGTTTTGTCTCCATTTTGTATCGAATGTGACTATAAATTGTTAAAATGTCCTGAAGGAGAGTACCCTGCTCATATGGATGCCGGTCATACACCGTCCACCTTCAGGCCCATGGCTCATGTGTCAGGGCCTATCCTCATTCCTTTGAAATAGCATCACGTACATCAGGTTACAAGGTACATTGCACCTTGGTGTTTCTTCAAAATGTGCCCAATCGTGGTTTGACTGATTCCACCGATCCCTTGGAAGATGACATTGCAAGAATGTTTTGTTTGGATGTCCTTGAGTTGAATGTCATTTCTCTGAGCCACCATCTCCCTCTGCTGCTCTCTCCTGCAGAGAGAAGATTGCAACGCCCTCCACTTACTGGACTCCTGAAAGATTAATTACAGCAACACTACAATCCTGTAATGTAGGTCAGCAATAGAATTAGTGTTGTAATTACTGTAATTACAGTTAGTAAATGTACGAATGCTCAGTCCCAAAACCTGAGCATCGGTCATTAGAGGCCACTGTTGACCGTTTTAAATTTACCTGTACACTCCTTTAAACTTCTGGATTTCTGGCCTGGATTTACGAAATGGTCAATCACTGTGGCTCTAATTTCATTTGAACAGTATTTCTTTTACCTGCTTGACCATGACCATGTCTCAGCCACAAGCCATCCATCAATACCAACTGCACTGGACTGCTCCTTGTTGTCAGAAGCTGCTGTACAGGCTTTCTAACAGCCCTTTATGTAGTGCTGAAGGGATTACCCATTGTGTTGCAAAGCAACTAACCTGGGCAATGTTGTTTTTATTTTAGCTTTATTTACCCAAGGTAGGTTCACTGAGCACGGATGCTCTTTTGGAGGAACACCCTGCTTCACACTCATACACATTCATACCTGGGAGCTGCCCAGTACAACCATAATCCTCTATTGTTGGCCACTGAGCAGCTCCACTGGAGGGAGGGAACATTTTTTAGCCAATTAAATCAGGGGATGATTAGGTGGCAAGTTTTTGCGAGAGCCAGATCTGGGATTTTAGCCAGGAGACCGGGGAACTCCCTATTCTTTGCGAATAGTGTCATGGGATCTTTAATGACCACAGTGAGTTAGGACCTCGGTTTAACGTCTCATCTGAAAGACGGCATCTCCTCCAGCACAGCGTCCCCGTCACTGCACTGGGGCATTGGGGTCTATTTGACCAGAGGGAAGATTGCCCCCTGCTGGCCCACCAACACCACTTCCAACAGCAACTCAGTATCCCCTGGTGGTCTCCCATCCAAGTACTAACCAAGCCCACACCTGCTTAGCTTCAGCCAGTCGGCAAGAGCAGAGTGCGTGGTGGTATGGCTGCTGGCACAAGTTGGAACGAGACAGAATTGCAAACACACAGACTTAATTTCATGATCTGTATTACTAGAAATAAGCACTGAAACATTGTACTAATATGAGGTGACTGTATTGTGCAAACTGAGTGTGTGATTTAAAGTTTTGCACTTTTGTGTGTAGGTACAACAATTTGTGTCTTAAGGTAAGAATTTTGCCAGTCAGTTTGGCTCATTGCATGAAGAGATTTGCACATTGAGTCAAAGAAATCCATCCATCCAAAAGATTGAAAAAAACTCTAGGATCTCAGGAACATCTCGGAGAATGGATGTCATGCAAACTGCACTTCTGCCTTGATTTTGGCTTAGTGGTCTGATCCATTCAACTGATGTGCAGCAGATCCAGGATCAAACCTACTGGAAAACCATTTCTTTGAGAGGTAACAAACATACATGATCAACAGACAAGTAGTGACTTTTCAAAATGTACTGAATTGTGGCTATACTACAGTAACCAAAGCAAGCACTCAGCAGACACTGCATAACCCGTACTGGATTGCATTTACACTACTGCAGATGGATGTCATTGCTTCAACTGCGCAGCCCCATACTGATATATACTGAGCCCATACATAATCCCATACAGACTCAGTATTGTGTTCAACACACCACACAACAGAAAATCACAACTGCAAAACATTTGATATTTTTAAAATTCACGTTTAATCACTCAATATTATTGTCTGAAATTACAACCCAAAATACTCAACCCATCACTGTTCACAGTAATGAAAGGAAATAGGTACACACTGCGGTGAATAATTCTGCATTATACCTATCAGCTGCATTTACCCACATAAATTTTCACATTGGAGCCCTTGAGAAAATGAACGAAGGCACCCGTAAAAACTAGCAAAATGCACAATTAACTGGATGAGTCTGCCACTGGCTTCTTTTATACAATAGATACAGGAGACATAATGACTACTTCAAAAGCATTTTATCCTGCATTTTATCTTTTCCCAGTACCACACTCCTAATGTTATATTCATGTTTTAATAATCAAAAGTATACAAACATACTTTGAACATTTACAATACAATTTTATTAAAATGTAAAAAAAAAAAATCATATTTATACAGCAGGTGCTTAACCTGAACCTGCTAAAAGACCTTATGAATGTATAAAAGCTGTACTTAGGTATTAGAGTGTGTGAGTGGCTATGAAAGCGTATGTGCATGATTATTACCTGAAATACAGAAAATTACAGCAACAGCTTCAAACAAAACAATCATGATACAATAAATAAGGAAATTCAACCTATCTCTGTTCACAGTAATGAAAGGAAATAAGTACACTGCAGTGATTATTCTGCATTCACCCAGAGAAATTTTCAACTTTCTGTGGAAAACAATTTAACATTGGAACTCTTGTGAAAATGAATGAAAGCAACTTTAAAAACAGTTAACTGGATGAGTTTGCCACTCTCTTTTTTTAATACAAAGAAACAGATACAGGAGACATAATTACTACTTCAAAAGCATTTTACCCTGCCATCTTTTCCCAGTACCACAATCTTAATGCTATATTCATGTTTTAATCATCAAAAGTACATAAACAAACCTTGAACATTTACAATACAATTTTATTAAAATGTAAAAAAAATAAATCATATTTACATAAGTACTGAACCTGCTAAAAGATCATAATCTTATATACAGTATATACAGTATAAGTTGTACAAGCAAATATTAGGTACAGCTGAAATTTTAGCAATCAAGCATTGGTCAAGGAAGGTTGGGTGTACACATACATAAATTTGATAAATTTGTGTGTGTTTTTACGAGTGAGTGTGTGTGTGTGTGTGTGACAGAGAGAGAGTGTGTGAGAGTGTGTGTGTGGGTAGGTATGAGAGTGTGTGTGTGCGCACATGTGTGTGTCTGAAAGAGAGTGTGTGTGTGAGTGTGAGTGTGTGTGTGTGTGGGTGTGGGTGTGTATGAGTCTCTACTCCAGTTGGCAGAGGGAAACTGAGGAGTCATACACTCCAAATCCAGCACAGAGTGGTGTTTGTTCAGTGAAGTGTGTGTTGAATCTGTGCAGGAGGGTCAGTGTGTCAGAGCCAGAGACGCTGTAGAAGGACAGAGTGCCGGCTGGACGGTCCACAGACACTCCTACCCGGTACACTTTTCTACCAAACAACCCTCTTGCTCTGTGGTAGGGGTAGAGGTGGGAAGGTATGTGCGTTTCTTTTTTATTGTGTGCGATAGAGCAACTGAGATTATCAGAGTAACTGTGCTTAACGCACCTCAGTCTCCAGGAGTTTTTATTCCCTCCAAACCAACTGTCAGAATCCTCTCTTTTCCTGTTGATTCCTTTATATGCCACTGCTATATAAACCCGCCCATACAAAACCACACTGAACTCAGCCTCCCAGTAACAGCGCTCACACACACTCTCTCTGCACACAACCTGAGGCTCGTAGTCAAATCTCTCTGGATGATCAGGATATGGCTGCCATCTCTCCGGTGTGTGTGTCACCTTTCTATTCCCCTCGGACAGAGAGAGGTATCTGTTCACTGTGTTTGGATCCAGCGTGAGCTGACAGCCATCTACACACCAGAGACATTCATGAGATTAATTATCAATAATATTCACTCATTATGTGTGTGAGAGAAAGAGCTATATGTGTGTGTGTTTGTCTACATGTGTGTTTCTGTTCATATGTATTTATTACTTCCTTAAAAAAAGTCTCACACACACACACAGCAGAGTAGCAGAGTGTGTATCTGTGGAAAGTGTTCTGTGTCGATACAGACTCACATTTCCTGGGTCCTGGTTTGGTCCTGTTCTCTCCTCCATGGTCCACACTGTAGGAACAACCAAACAGAGTTAGTGAGTGACTGTGTGTGTGCGTGTGTGTGTGAGTGACTGTGTGTGGATGTGTGTGTGAGCATGTGAGGTGCAGTGTGGAAACCATCTGTACTTACAGCAGTTTGTGTGTGCATGAGGTGCAGTTCTGAAACTCTCTGTACTTACAGCAGTGTGTGTGCGTGTGTGTGTGTGTGTGTGTGTGCGTGAGTGTGTGGAAACTCTGTACTTACAGCAGTGTGAGTGTGTCCAGTTTAGCAGCAGACAGCGCTCTCACTCCTGAGTCTCCTGGGTGATTGTATCTCAGGTCCAGCTCTCTCAGGTGTGTGGGATTTGAACACAGACCTGAAGCCAGAGAATCACAGCCTCTCTGTGTGACTCCACAGCCTGACAGCCTGCAGAGAGAAGGACAAACACATCATACAGCACATTAATATAAACTAACAGGGCTGTGTGTATCAAACATTTAGCAGTGTGTTACACACCTTGTACAGCTCAATATAAAACAACAGGGCTGTGCGTGTCAAACACATAGCAGGGTTACACACCTTCTACAGCTCAATATAAAATAACAGGACAGCATGTATCAAAGGTTTGTAACAAATTTTATTTCTGTGGTTCTCTGGCTTCAGCTCAGTGTTCAGAGCTCAGGTCCAGCTCTCTCACACCTGAGAGAGCTGTACCTGAGATTGCCCAGGAATTTTTTAAATGGGAGACAGAACTCTTGTCTGTTTGCCCATTATATTTCCCATAACAGTGACACTGGTGTTGTATTTAGTCACAATGGAGCCTGGATCCCTTTTTGATTGAAGGTTTGTGTTTGTACTCACCCCAGTCTCTGCAGTTTACAGTGTGGGTCCTCCAGTCCAGCCGAGAGCGCTCTCACTCCTGAATCCTGCAGCTTGTTGTCTCTGAGTTCCAGATCTTTCAGCTCTGAGTGAGTAGAACGCAGGACTGAGGCCAGAAGATCACAGCAGCCCTCTGTGAGATTACACCAACCCAGCCTTTGGAAAAAACACAAACACACACACACACACACACACACACACATATTCAAATTCACTGCTGATTGTGACACTGTGCACCTTGTTAGTTGATACACATGTAACTTCATATTTGCCGATGAATTCCTGAAATGTACATACAAAAACAGGGAGGGTGTTATATAAATTAGGTTCATGAAGTATGTCCTACTCAGGGGTTGTCCACGAGTTGTCCAGGGCCGCTCAGTTGGAGTTCATTTCAGTCGACTTGAGGGCCACCTCAATGTGACTACACGTAGCAGAGAGGGAAAACTCTGACTGTTATATGTGCTAACAGCAGTTCGCATATAACAGTCAGAGCAGTGCCTAACAGCAGTTCAGACTATTTGGCCTTCTGGGAGAAGGTGGGTGGGGTGCTGGAAAAGGCCCTTCCTACTGACTCCATAGTCCTACTGGGAGACTTCACTGCTCACGTTGGCAATGACTGTGAAACTTGGAGGGGAGTGATTGGGAGGAACGGCCTCTCTGATCTGAACCTGTGCGGTGCTATGTTATTGGACTTCTGTGTTGGTCATGGTTTACCCATAACAAACACCAGGTTCGAACACAAGGATGCTCATAAGGACACATGGTACCAGAACACCCTAGGCTAAAGGTCAAAATTTGACTTTGAGGTCATTTCATCAGACCTGTGACCATTTGTTTTGGACACTCCGGTGAAGAGAGGAACTGAGCTGTCAACTGATCACCATCTGGTGGTGAGTTGGATCAGTTGGCAGGGGAAGCTACCAGACTGACTGGGTAGGCCCAAACATGTAGTGAGGGTCTGCCTGGTGGAAGAGTCTATCTGGAAGGATTTCAACTCCCACCTCCAAGAAAGTTTTTCCTGTATCCTGGAGGAGGTTGGGGACATAGAGTCTGAATAGATCCTGTTCAAAATCTCTATTGTGGAAGCGGCTGATAGGGGTTGTGGTTAAAAGCTAGTCGGTGCATTCTCTGCTGGCAACCCAAGGTAAACTTGGTGAACTCCAGCGGTGAGGGAGGCTATCAAGCAGGAGAAAGAGGAATTCAAGGACTGTTTGGCACAGGGAACCTCTGATTTAGCCAACAGGTACCGGCAGGCAAAAAAGGTCACAAGAGAACTTTTGAGAGGCTCTGGAGAAGGGCTGTTGGTCAACCACTAAGTGGTTTTGGAAAACCATTCATCACCTCGGGAGGTAAAAGTGGGACACCGTCCAGGCTGTTCTTAGCATGGATGGTGAAAATCTGACCTTAACTGCGGACATTGTTGGAAGGTGGAAGAAAAATTATGAGGAACTCCTAAATACAACAGAAACGGCCTCCATTCAGGAGGTTCAGCTGGAACAGTCTGGGGAATCAGAGCCCAACTCTGTGGCAGAAGTCACGGGGGTGGTTGGGCAGCTCCTCAGTGGCAGAGCACCAGAAGTGGATGACATTCGTCTGAAAATGTTGAAGACTCTTGATGTTGTTGTTATGGCTGACATAAATCCTCAATGTTGCGTGGAGGTCAGGAACACCACCAAAACTAACTAATAGTTATGTCATTATGCATCATGATATGTTAAACAACAGACACATGACATTGGACCCAGCAGTCTTTGAAAATCAGAAAATAAAACAGTACTATTGACAAAGAAAGTACCACAGATAATTAAATTAATAGTTTGGATCAGATAACCAATCAAGGCAGAGCATGTGGGGAAAAAATGAAGCTCAATGGGCATTTAACATTTTACTGCATAACACCATAATCACTCATTCTACTCATTCTAAGGTCACAAAGTACACACCACTACTTACCTCAGACTCTGCAGTTTACAGTTTGGACTCATCAGTCCAGCACAGAGCAGCTTCACTCCAGAATCTCCCAGGTTATTGTAGCTGAGGTCCAGATCTCTCAGGGATGAGTTTGATGACTTGAACGCTGAGGCCACAATATCACAGGACTTCTCTGTGAGATTGGAGCTGTTCAGTCTGCAAAGAAGAGTTATTATAGTATTATATTACTTATACTGCATATAAAACATGTACATGTAATATCTCTGTAATGTAACAGTGACAGTGTTCAGTAATGAGGAGTAAACTAGCGTGACCCCTGGGAGGGTGATGCGGCAGTTCCGGGAAACACCGTTGGTTGCCGCATGGAGAAAGAGAGAGAGTGCACCCACACAAACATGAAATCAAATAAACCTTAATAGACCTTCTTCACCCTTCCCCCTCACGGGTTCCAGGCGTGACCACTTTCCCGTGCACCGCCCGTAGCTGGCCCGCTTTCCAGTCGGCACCAGCGCCTCCAACCTTCCCAGCTGAGGATTACTTTCTCTTTCTATCCCCCCTTTGAACAAAAATCCAAAAATAAACGAAACGAAAACCATAACCGGTGTGAGCTCCTGGTCTCAGCCCGAACTGCGGAGAGCAGCACACCTTTAAGCACCTAGACTGATCAGCTAACGCAACCCAGGTGCGTGTGCTCTCTCCACCAGCCGGCACAGCCGAGACCAATCCGCCTCTCCGCTGGACCGAATGCCACACCATGGCTTTTGTGGTACTTTACAAAGTATTTGTGAGTGTACAAATTCAGCAGAAGAGCAGATTCTTCAGTTAGCTAACTACTCTTGAGTCTTTGCCATTCTATCAGCGTGCTGCACACTGCAACTTCTATGGAAAATTAAACATTAACAGATTTAGCGATAATTTCCCTTGAAATAACAGCGAAGGGATTCTGTTCCCTGAAGGTGAACTGTGGAATATGATTTAGTGGTTTTGGAGCCCCATGAACTAGCAGAATCTCCATGTCTGGTATGATGCAAAAGCTGGACTGTATCAATCAACAACATTATGGGTGAGTCGGAAATCGGGCTAGATGTAAAAAAAATTCCTACCTACCCCTTAAAAAACTAAGTGGTGCTGCTGTTGTAGTTGTTTCATCAGAAAGTATTCCTTGCAATCATACCATATGATTGGTTGCTCAGACGATGGGCATAGACACAATGTATTATGGGGCGTCTCTTGACCATTGAGTAATCCAGGCACTTTTCGTGTACTGAAACTGAACATATGTAGTGGGAAAATACTACAAATTCATTTTACGTAAGAAGAACAAGTAGATAACTGCAGATAGCATGCAGTTTCTAATGTAGTTGTAGGCACTTTTTTGCTAACTCAAAAAAATATTCAGTGGAAACACAATAAATACTCATTTTACATCACAGTTAGAATAGATAGTATGTGATTTCGAAAACAGCCACAGAGTGTTACAGGTTGTAGTCCTAAAATTGAGTTAGCATTTTTGAGCCATGGGTTCCCTTAGCAGATTTCCAATACTTTTTTCCATAGGGATCTCAATTTCAAAATAAGGTCTGTAGTTAACGTAAGCCTAAGAGAGTTTCATGTTTTGTTCTACAAGATTATTTACACCCATTCATATCTAAACAATGAATTTCAAAGCTGTTATGTGCTTTAAAAACATAAGTTGCTAACACATTGCTATATTGAAACCACAAAAACGGTCACTTTTGACTAACAGCCCCGCACACGACAACCGTTGTAGTTTCCTCAAAAAATTGCGTACCTTTTTTTCAAATCTACATCAATCTCAGGGATCAATATGACAGAAATCCATTGTGGTGATGGAAAACTTTAGCCTAATCTATAATTTGTTATTGATAAGCAAGCACTAGTACAGAAAGAAAGTTGTAGCGTAGTTTCCAGGATGGTGAACACATCTCTTTCTCTTTGACCCGGATGACACTTATTTAGGATACTGCCTTGTTTGGGCAAGAGACAGATCAATCAACTGGCCCTGGGCTAGCGGACACTCTGGGCTCATTACGATCACTTATTTTATCGGTCCTTGTCTCCTCGGTCCTGGCCTGACCAGCAAATCGATCAAGGTCCGCCATCTTTAAGGACAAATCGTGAAATGCTCCTTGGAGGAGCGAGGAGTTACGAGGCTAGTGGAGGATACTTCAGAAAGGACACGCAATCTACCCAAGCACTTCTACTTCCTACTTACCTGTGACCTTGGGCTTATTCCAATAACTTTTTTTTCACCTCCTTGCATTCTTTGCTCACGTCCTTTCCTCACTCCATCCATCCATTGGCAGATGCAAGGAAGGAAAGGAAACAAGGAAGGGTAGCACGGGCGGAGGAATTGAGGAAACGTGTATTGGGCAAATGGAACATCCTTGTTCAGGCCAGCATAAGTTTGAAGCCATGTCAATTACAGATATGGCAGATGGGGAGAGGTGGATTCAAAGGTCAATCATTTTTATGTCACGTGTTCCAAAAAAAAACAAACTTCCACAAAGGATGCATTCATGTTTCCTTGCTCAAGCATCCTTCGAGAGCCTCCTAGCTCCTCACTCCTAGCTCCTTCAAGCAACCCCTTTAACGGGTTGGAATGTCCTTAAAGATGGCAGACCTCGATTGATTTCTGGGTTAGACAAGAGCCGAGGAGACGAGGATGGACTAAATAAATTATTGGAATGACCCCTTATAAGACCTGACAAGCACACCTGATCTACCACCCAGTGCAATCTACTGCCCTCTATAGGAGAAAAGTCACTACCCAAACTACATACAAACTGTACAAATACCAAAAAATGGCTCCAACACAAAGTATCTGCCGTTAAACTAGCAAAAGTGGACTTAGCTACGCCACACACCATGCACATTGCAGTATTCAACACCAATCTTGTCCAATGCTGAATGGTTATATTGACAACCCGCCCCCCCTCCACCTTAATATATATAATATAATATTGTAAATTAATATTGTAAATTATAGCCTGTATTAATTTTAAGCAGTTTGAGTTGTATGTTTTGAAAAAGGTTGCTCCATTAAATTAATCTGCCTTTACACAAATTCATCATTCATTTAACAATTGCTATCTTTAACATAAATAGCAAATTAAATTAAAATAAGTGAAGTTTTTGCATAGGTGATGCTTATGATCGGGATTCAGATCATTTACTGCGAGTTACCAGGTGTTAAAACATCTCGATTCAGACATCAAAAATCTAATTTTCACTTTCCCAACCATTTCATTGAACATTATTCTCACTAGAAAATGAACGTGTGAAAATAGGCTGTCAGCCTATTAAGTCAGTTATTAATGTTGTAATACTCACATGGCATTCCTGCAGTTCCTGACTACTGGTAGCAGTCTCTGATGACCTGCTGCTGATGTGTTGTAGATCTTCAAGTCAAACTCATCCAGGATCTCCTCTGACATCAGTAACACAAAGGCCAGAGCTGAACATTGGTCTGGTTTCAGCTCTTTATCAGAAAGTTTTCCCGATTTCAGGGAATTCTGGATTTCCTGCACTAGGGAGTTGTCATTCAGTTCATGCAGACAGTGGAACAGATTGATGGTCCTCTCTGCTGAAGATTCCTCTCTGATCTTCATCTTGATGTACTGGATGGTTTTCTTGATGCTCTCTGATCTGCTTTCTGTCTGTGTCTGTGGGCCTCGTACAGATGATCTTGTCTGTCTGCGTAATCTTTGAAAGAAAGTTAAACTGGTGTTTGTTTTGCATCTTCCTCCACCAAGTCTGCTTTCTGTCTGTGTCAGCAGTCCTCCAAAAAGAGACTGAGTGGAGTCCAGAGAGAGGCCGAGAAGGAATCGGAGGAAAAGGTCCCGGTGTCCATTCTTACTCGATAAGGCCTGATCCACTGCTGTCTTGTGTAACTTAAGCAGCTGCACTCTGTCACTGTGAGGCTTTGATTTTACTGCTCTGAGAACATTTCTCTTCTTATTCACACATGAATGAAGCACAAAAAAGGCAGCCAGATACTCCTGAATGCTCAGATGCACGAAGCAGTAGACCTTCTCCTGATCTAACCCACACTCCTCTTTAAAGATCTCTGTGCACACCCCAGAGTACACTGAAGCTTCCCTGACATCAATGCCACTCTCTCTCAGGTCCTTTTCATAGAATATCAGGTTGCCCTTTTCCAGCTGTACAAAAGCCAGCTGCCCCAGTTTCAAGATGATATCTGTATCTGACTCCAAAATTTTTTGGGGGTTTGTCTCTTTGCAGCCATGGTAGTTCAGATTTTTTGCATTTGTCTGAATGAGCAGAAAGTGTGTGTACAGTTCAGTCAGAGTTTTGGGCAGATGTCTACTCTTTTCTTCACCCAGCATTGTCTCCAGAACAGTAGCAGAAATCCAGCTGAAAAGTGGTATGTGACACATGATGTAGAGACTCCTGGACGACTTTATGTGTGAGATAATTCTGCTGGCTTTGTTCTGGTCTCTGATTCTCTTCCTGAAATACTCCTCCTTCTGTGGGTCATTGAACCCTCGTACCTCTGTCACTCGGTGGACACACTCAGGAGGGATCTGATTGGCTGCTGCTGATAGGGAAGTGATCCAGAGGGGAGCAGATGGAAGCAGATTTCCCTTAATGAGGTTGGTCAGCAGCACATCCACTGATGATGACGCTGTTATATCACAGCAGGTCTTATTACTTTGGAAATGTAGAGGAAGTCGACATTCATCCAGACCATCAAAGATAAACACAACTTTGACTTCATCACCTTCAACACTTTTGATCTCGTTCAGTTCTGGAAAGTAATGCTGGAGAAGTTGCATCAGACTGAATGTTCTTTCCTTTTTCAAGTTCAAATCTCTGAAAGGAAGAGTGAAGATGAAATCAATGTCCTGATTGGCTTTACCTTCTGTCCAGTCCAGAATGAACTTCTGCACAGAGATGGTTTTCCCAATGCCAGCGATGCCCTTTGTAAGCACTGTTCTGATGGATTTCTTTTGTCCAGGTAAAGGCTTAAAGATGTCATTGTAAAGGATTGTAGTCTCCTGTGTGGTTCGTCTTTTGGATGCTGTCTCAATCTGTCTGACCTCATGTTCATTATTGACCCCCCCACTTTCCCCCTCTGTGATGTAGAGCTCTGTATAGATCTCACTAAGGAGGGTTGGGTGGCCCTGCTTTGCTAAACCTTCAAATAAGTATTCAAACTTCTTCTTCAGATTCGTTTTCAGTGCCTGCTGGGCTGTAGTTATGGATTCATCTGAAAATAGGAAATATGAGAAATAATTATTTTTAAAACAGGACAAACATAACATAATGATGAAAACAGGTTATTCAGCCTAACAATACTCAAATACTTTTGGCTGTATATGTGACACCACTGCTACAGCACAATGCCTAGAACCTGAAAGGCTTTGATCAACTATTACTCCTAAGTATTTTTCAAATTGAGCACATTCCGATTTTGTTGCCAATATTCCTACCTTATGTTTTAATTTACCACATGTAGAACTTTACATTTAGCTATACTGAATTTCATTTGCCAGGTTAACACCCACTACTGGATTCTATTTATATGTTCTTGGATTACTATTGTAAATTCCACACTATTAGCTAAACATCCAAGTTTTTTATCATCTGAAAATGTAACAAATGTACTTTCAATGTTCCGGTCAAGGTCATTTATATAAATAAGGAAGGGCAGTGGTCCCAACACCGATCCTTGTGGGACTGCACTTCCTGCAGTACCCTGCTCAGATGAGATCCCTCCCACTACTCTTTGTGTTCTGCCCTGTAGCCAGTTCCAAACCCACTCTAAAATACCTCCTGTAACTCGTACTGTCCTCATTATATCTCTAATGTGGTACCTCATTAAAAATTATTCCACAAGCTTATAGTACACAATGTCTTTTTGGAGTCTCCAAATTGCCTTTTTGGAGACCCGCCAAGACATAGCTTAGACAAAACAATGCAGAATACTCATTCTAGGTGGTATTGTCATCATATGTGAACCAGGATTTGTCTAGTGTTGTGGCTGTGGGTCGATTGTGTTTCTAAGCCCACCAGACACAGCCACAATCATCTGAATCCATTCAAACAATAATCTTTTGGGTAAGTAAAAACTTCCACTTCCACTGCATTTGAGCTTCTGTTACTCTGTTCCAGTAATATTTATTATTTCAGTAATATATTACTTTACAGTAATATTCAGAAATGTGTACCGTAGAGACCATGATTATGTGTGTATTCAAATTGGTTAAAGAATAGTAGAATAGGCTTGTGTTAAAAAGGGGGCACTACAGGGGGTAAAGTTGGTATGCCTAAAATGAAAAATTCTGCCCTTAGACAAGGCCCTCTTAATTTGTCAAAACACATCAAAACTAGCTGCAGAATGATCACTTGTCCCAAGTGGTTCCATTACCTCTATGCTGCATATTCTGTTGAGATCATTACATAGCATCAGATCCAGAATTGATTTCCCCCTTGGAGGCTGACTGACATACTGTGCCTAAAAATGGTCATTTACGGCATGTATAAATTCTTCCTCACCTTTTCCTTGTCCTGTTGCCAATTGCCAATTAATAGCTGGATAATTGAAGTCTCCTGTAATAGTCTTACCTCCCTGACAAGTTTGTTTTATATTTCCAAAGAGCATTGTATTCACACTACAGTCTGAAGCTGGTGGTTAGTAGCATACTCCTATATTAAGACTCTTCTCATGTTCCAGATATCCTCACTGGGCAAGAGTTGGTCAATTTCTAGAATTTCCTGCACTTTAAGATTTTCTTTTACATAAAGAGCTACATCCCCCACCTCTCTTACTAGATCCATCATTCCTATTAGGAATTTTGTACCCCTCTATATTATATTCGTCCCCATCCTTCTACAAAAGATGTCTCTGTAATCACAACTATGTCATAGCCCCCATTATTCATAGCATTTTTAAAAATACTTGTATCATTTAAACAGAAGACATTTCAGACTATTACTTAATACATAATGTTGCATTTGCACCATAAGGAAAAATTGGTTCAATTGTCCTTTTATATTTATTTTCTCAGGTTTATGTTGTGGATGTGTCCTTGTGATAAATACTATCTTCAAAGGACAGAAGATAAATTTAAAAGCTAATTTTTAAAAACTCAGTGCCCAGGATACAAACTTAACACAGTCGATCTGATGGGACAGTGGTTTAGTTCCTGGCTTTTGAGCCCAAGGTTCCAGGTATGAATCCCCGTTTGGGGCATTTAATGTCATGTGAATTAGCTGGCCCCCCATAATCACTGCTTGATGCTACATTTCAATTTACATCTTTGTACATGCTGGTTGAGTCATTTTCTATATGTAAGATTGTCAATGTAAAACATTATTAGGAAAGCGTGGATGCTATAAGAACATTCAGAACATTGTTCACTGTCATGTTTGCTAAACTCATGTCAGGATTCTAATGGACACACAGTAGCAATGAGAGAAAGCTCTTACTGCGCTGCTTAGCCCTCTCCAGTGAGTCGGCGAGATCCTTCTGCTTCATGTCCCTCAGGATGTGGAGCGTGATCTTCAGAGACCTCTCACTGCCACAGGTCTCCAGCAACTTCTCAACTATGTACAGGGCCTCAGGATCCACCTGCTCCCTCTCAGTGCATTCTGGGTAATCATCAATTTGATGACCCATGAACAATTTCTTCATCTTCATAAACTTATCTAGTACAGAAGGATCTTCAGACAGACTCTTGAAGCATTCTGGGCAATCCTGACTCAGATGGCTCTGAAACACTTTCAACTTTTCATCCTTTTTCAGCTTCATCAGTGTGCATAGGAGAGACTGAAATAAACACATGAAGAGGTGTGCTGTATCAGTGTGTGGAATAAACGCATGAAGAGGTGTGCTGTACCAGCGTGAAATAAACACATGAAGAGGTGTGCTGTATCAGTGTGAAATAAACACATGAAGAGATGTACTGTATCAGTGTGAAATAAAAACATGAAGAGGTGAAAAAAAAAACAAGGAGGCCTCTATATACAGATGACCTGTGTTAAAATGAAGACAAAGAAGGGTCTTGATTTAATTGTTTTTAAAGGGACAGAAGCAATAATTTCAGTGCAGTGAATAGAGGGGAGGGCTTCTCCTATCATTGTTATGCAGATGACACACAACTCTTCTTTTCTTTCCCCCCCTCGACCACACAGGTCGATAAGATCTCTTCTTGCCTGGCTGACATCTCCACCTGGATGGCCAGCCACCATCTGAAGCTCAACCTCAACAAAACTGAGCTGCTCTTCTTCCCATGCAAGACCTCCTTACTTCGTGAGCTCTCAATCGCGGTTGATGGCACCACAGTGACTGCCTCTCACTCTGCCAAGAGCTTGGGGGTGGTCCTGGATGACCAACTGGACCTCAAGGAGCACATCAAGGCAACATCACGGTCCTGCAGATTCCTTCTGTACAACATCAGAAGGATTCGACCATACCTGAGCTGCTCATCCAGGCTACGGTGACCTCTCGCCTTCATTACTGCAACTCTCTCCTTGCAAGCCTGCCAACTTGTGCCATACAGCCACTACAGATGATTCAGAATTCCGCTATCCGACTCATCTAGAACCTTCCCAAATTCTCCCACGTCACTCCTCTGCTGCGATCACTCCACTGGCTACCGGTCGCTGCCAGGATCCGGTCCAAAGCCCTGACCCTTGCCTACACTGCTGCCAACAGGACAGCCCCCATCTACTTGCAGGACATGACTCGATTCTATGTGCCTACTCGACCACTCCGCTCTGCGGTAGCAGGGCACCTTGTAACCCCTTTCACCCGCCCAAAGGGATCACAGAGCTTCTCCACCCTAGCTCCCCAGTGGTGGAACGAACTCCCCGTCCCTCTCCAAACCTCCCCCTCACTACCCATCTTCCGCCGTGGCCTGAAGACTCATCTCTTCAGACTATACCTGGACTAACCACCACCACGCTGTGTAATTCATTCTAAATCTCCCCCCCCCCCCTTTTTTCATGACACTTGTTACATGTTGCCCCATCCCAGCACTTTTTGGTAATTTGTATTTGTCCCAATACTGTAGCTTATTCTTCTGCCTAGTTGGATTTGCAGAGGTTAGGTCTGAATAGTGTTCACCGTGTGAACTAAACTGTGTTCTTGGCTAGAAATAGCTGTACAAAATAAGTATTGTACCTTACTGAACCTGTGTTAAGCAGTTGTCTATGACCATGAAATGCACTTTTTGTACGTCGCTTTGGATAAAAGCATCTGCCAAATAAATGTAATGTAATGTAATGTAATGTAATGTAATGTGTGAAATATAAATATCCTGCCCCAGGCTCCTGAGTTCTTTTAGCAGTGTTTTAGCACCTCCTAGTGGTGGTTTGTTTGAACAGAAAGTAACCTGTCTGTACAGGAAGTAGTTCTCATGTGACCTGAAAGCAGCCATTTTCTCCTCAAGCAGACCAAGGAGCATACACTTATCTCATCTGCTGCTGCATCATCGGTAAGTTTCTGTGTTATGTAACCTCATATTCTAATCATATTTGGTGATATTTGTGAGGAAGATGCTTTTGTGAACTTTGTAAGATATATGCTGTAATTGCTGAGATAACGTGCTTGCCTGGTGTGGAGCTGATATTAGCTAAAATAGAATATAGGCTGTTGTGAGAACTATGTTTTATGTAAAGTGCAAGTGCATTATTATAATTTAATATACATTTATAGTAGAAAATCAGACATTTTGGTTTAAAATTAATGTAGTATGTAGCAGTAAGCTATAGCTACCTTGTCATTGCACCAGCTCTAACACTATTGAATGCTTATGTTACATTATTGAATTGCTTAGGTATTTTGTTGTGTTTTCTACAGTTTCACTCTCGATTCATGAATGCATCTACTACAGCATCTTATTAAAAGCACAACTAAGATGATCCCTGACTCTTATGCATTTATTGGACGGAGTTTGGCTTGCTGTTAAATTGTGTTGCCACATAATGAGAACAGTACAATACAATATATGAGTAGTATATTGTTCAGTGACAAATTTGCCTTACATTTAGCATATCACACAAAAAATATATTCACATACATGTGTGCGAAGAATATCTGTATCAACTCTCTTGTGAAGGAATGGTTAATTGTTCGCTGAACAAGGTGGTGATGAATGCCATTGCATTAGCTAGATGGCTAATAAAATGGAATTAATCACCCGATCTGGCTCCTATTTGAACAGATATTGATATTAATTAGCTGCACACAATCTCGCCAATTGATCAGAAATTCACCATTTGCTTTCAAATAAATGTAGTTACCTATCCGCCAATCATAACCTGTCTAACTGATGCCTCAAAGGTTTTCAGGCGGTTCATATCTTCTCTGTCACAAGCTACAAACTCAACAAGATAACAAAAACTACTCCCGTAAGTAATTCTTGGCTACTTTTTCATGTTACCCTTCCAATCTTCAGAGGTAAAGGGTGGGTAGGATAACGGTCACCTCTTTTTTTTTCTTTTTTTCACATCATTTTAACATATTCCCGACTTTCTATAATTTTATGAGATGATTCATTAGCATTTAGCATAATGCTTGTTTACACTTCCCCGGTAGATCTGCACCACAGGACAGTTCTGCGATGTGCAGGTATCTCGTGCAGGGTGTTAGGGGAATCAGGAATATCATGGAAAGGGATTACTAACCATATCCTTCACTCTCTGTTTTAGTATTGTAGTGTTCTATTCGTTACTATCTTTGGTAACATAATTTTAATGCCTCCAGACATTTTTGTGACAATGAAAAAACTATAAATAACACAATAAAATTTCAGGGCATTTTTGCCCCGAGCCTCGGATAATTTCAAATCCTGTGCTAAAGGAATCTTGACTTTCTGTGAGCCAAGCAAGGCCAGGTAGCTCTCCAGAAATTGATTAGATATTAAGTTTGGTCTTTTAAGGGGTTAAATTAGCACATCGGCCTAAGGACTAGCATTTCATTTGTACAGCCAGGAGCTTCACTTGATCTTTCCACTCAGGATTCGCTGTACAAACATTTCTGATTATTAAATACAGGGAATTTTTTGATACCCTCTTGGTCCAAAACAAAAGAGAAATACATTTTTTAAATGTGTTTAAAACAGAATGTTAATATAAAGCTGGTTTATTGTGCTAGTGTGATGTTATACTGTGGATGGCTATGAGTAATATTTGGTTAAGGTTCAAAATGTTAATATTAAGTGCAATAATAGGCACATATGCATTATATACTGTATGTTTGAATATAATTTCCTGTTACAAAGAAAAGTAATTAAAACTGATTAAAACAATTTAGAAAAAACCACACCTGTTTTAAGAAGGGTAATTTGTTCGAATTCTTGTCTTGCAAATGGCTGGACTTAAATGATTGCTGGATTCTGTGAACAAAACATGGAGACACAGCTTCCAGTTAAATTCAACCTCTTACCGCAACTCTAACTCACAGCACATGGAGACAGAGCTTCTAGTTATAACTCATCCTCCAACTGCAGCTCTAACTCACAGCACATGGAGACAGAGCTTCCAGTTAAACTCATCCTCTTACAGCAACTCTAACTCACAGCACATGGAGACAGAGCATCCAGTTAAACTCATCCTCTTACTGCAGCTCTAACTCACAGCACATGGAGACAGAGCTTCCAGTTAAACTCATTCTCTTACTGCAGCTCTAACTCACAGCACATGGAGACAGAGCTTCCAGTTAAACTCATTGTCTTACTGCAGCTGTAGCTCACAGCACATCTGAATATGACATAATACACCTCACCTACACCTGAATGAGATATAATAAACAACTTGTACTTGAAAGGTGGCAGTGACATTGAAGTACAAGTAAACAGTAGTGCCAGTTAAAACATGTAAATTACCTTTGATTGTCATTGAACTCTCCATTGAAGTTAGCTGGATGATGCATTGAACGATCACTCTTCAGAGACACACAGCTGGGTACAGGTGACCCTGCTCTCTCTACCTGGACCCTGTGAACAAAACATGGAGACAGAGCTTCCAGTTAAACTCATTCTCTTACTGCAGCTCTAACTCACAGCACATGGAGACAGAGCTTCCAGTTAAACTCATTCTCTTACTGCAGCTCTAACTCACAGCACATGGAGACAGAGCTACCAGTTAAACTCATCGTCTTACTGCAGCTGTAGCTCACAGCACATCTGAATATGACATAATACACCTCACCTACACCTGAATGAGATATAATAAACAACCTATACTTGAAAGGTGGCAGTGACATTGAAGTACAAGTAAACAGTAGTGCCAGTTAAAACATGTAAATTACCTTTGATTGTCATTGAACTCTCCATTGAAGTTAGCTGGATGATGCATTGAACGATCACTCTTCAGAGACACACAGCTGGGTACAGGTGACCCTGCTCTCTCTACCTGGACCCTGTGAACAAAACATGGAGACAGAGCTTTCAGTTAAACTCATCCTCTTACTGCAGCTCTAACTCACAGCACATGGAGACAGAGCTTCCAGTTAAACTCATCCTCTTACTGCAGCTCTAACTCACAGCACATGGAGACAGAGCGTCCAGTTAAACTCATTCTCTTACTGCAGCTCTAACTCACAGCACATGGAGACAGAGCTTCCAGTTAAATTCATCCTTTTACTGAAGATCTACCTCACAGTCCACTTAATATTTTATTCATGAATTTATACCTCTTTCTGTCAGTGTTGTGGGTTCCATCTTTATACTCTGGCTCCTCTGAGAGACTCATTTTAGACACAGCCCCCTATCTCAGGGGACTGTAACACAGACCAGATTAGGCCACAATATGGTTCTGATCCAAATCTGCAGACCTTTACACAAACAAAAAGAGAACAAATTGAACACAAATATGGACACATGAACACTCAGACACACACGTGCACGCGCGCATGTGAGCACATGTACAACACACCATGCACATGCATGCACCCTCACACACAACAAATGCATGCACATGTAAACACGCTTGCATGCATACACAATAGGTAAGCGTTTGAGAATACTCTTTACAGATCAAGATTTCCAATTTTACACAGGGACATGCTGTAGATCATGCATGTTGACTTCGGTCAGAAACAGGCAAACATTGGAGAAAAGTAAAAAATTCTAAATGTCAGAAAATCCAATATGGTGGTGGTTATGAGAAATTTGTTCAGCATGAGATAGACATGAAGAAAATCTGGTGCATGTACATGAAACAGGATGGCCATAATAATTTTTTCTGTGTTGCAAAAATTATTCAATATTTCATTTAATTGCAATTTAATTGATTCAGCATTTAATTAATATTTTTGTCAGTGCAATATTTTATTTGATTGCATTTTATTTGATTCAACACTTCATTTAATTGTGTTTAATTCATTATATTTGTTACTTCCACCCCTCATATTGGAAATTCATACCAATGAGTAAAATTGAACGGGAAAGATGAAAGTAGTTACGACTGAAATACCAGTAGGTCGGAGTGATTTGAAACGAGTGGCGGTACAGAGGTGCAGTGCGTTGCACTGTTGGTTCTTGGCCTGGGCCTTTCTGTGTACAGTTTGCATGTTCCTTCCTGAGCCTGCGTGGGTTTCCTCTGGGTACTCCGGTTTCCTCCCACAGTCTTAAGACATGCAGGTTAGGTTAACTGGAGAGTCTAAATTGCCTGTAGGTGTGAGCATATAAGTGAATGGTGTGAGCTGTCCAGGGCGCATTCCTGCCTCTCGCCCAATGAATGCTGGGATACGCTCCAGCACCTCCAGTCAGCCTGACCAGAAATAAGGGCAGACAGATCCTGGATGAGTTACCTTTTAGACATTTTTTCAGCAAGCTCCTGCATGTGGAAAGCTATTTCGCGCCTCAGTTCAAATAACAAAAGGCCGTAAAGCACCATAGATATGCAGACTAGACAGGCCAGGACGCCTTCAACTAACCTAACGCCGGGGACCCACCGCGTAAGCAGCACGGCGAAGCAGCACGGCGCGGCGCGCCGCGTAGCCTGTCTCCACTGGTTCCGTTTGTGTCGCGCAAAGGCTTGCTTAAAGCTCTATATTCCTAGTAGCTCTCGCAGTCTGCAGTGGGATTACATCGTGTATTTCACGTTTGTTCACGACTGTTGATTATGGGTAAGTGAATACTTGGTGAGAGACCTTTTTCAGTCGGTTAATTTGGTAATATTTTTTAACACATGTAAATACGTGAGAAAGTAAACGCTTTAAAGAATTACCATAAGCTTAAATCGCAACGTAGCCTGCATAATAATCAATCTCAAACCGTATTAATTAATTTGCCTGGTTAACAAGCGTGCCAATTTCACGAAGAATATGTAATGATCATAATAATAATAAATAATCCGTAATCAACCATTGGGAATTCCCGTGTCGTCTTGTCATTCACGTCAAAACATTTATAGGATCAGATTTAGTAAAATCAGCTAATCACGGCGAACGAAGACTTCGGAGAAGTCAGATAGGCTGAGCAATGGCTGGTTAAAAACTACCTTCCAACACTCGAGCTAACAAACCGCTGCTCGGTGCATTCACTTCTACATCATTCAATAGGCTACGTCTTTCTGTGGTGTATTTTCAAATTTACCCCACCCCCTCCGCAAAATAAGATAGCGAAACTAAGTTTACCTTTTCCCCAGGTTCCAGTTTTTTTTTCTGCAAGGACAATACAAAAACGAAAAGGCTTGCATTTTTTAGCTGCTTATAAAATATCTGGGAGGGAACTAGGGACACACCCCCAGTAATATAAGGATGAAATATAAATCAGAGCATGTGTACCTAGCATTTTAGAGCATATTTCTGTGTATAAACAGGCCATCGTGACGCGCGACAAGCCGAAAAAATAGAACAGAAGCGAAAAACTACGCTTCAGTTCGCTTGTGTCCCGCAAGCTTCGCAGCCGGTTCGCGACGCGTTCGCATCTGGTGGAGACGACGTCGCCCGCTGCCGTTGTAATAACAGTACTTCAACTACGCTTCAGTACGCGCGTAATACGCGCGTAGCGCGCTCGCGGTCGATACGCGTGCGGTGGGTGTCCGGCTTTAAGCCTTTGAAGTCCCGGAAGTAAGCCTGTACTGCGCGTGGTGAGGGCAAAACATTGGAGCTCCCATTAAAGTGAATGGGGAATATCAGAGTTTTGAAGGCTAATAAAACGTCCTCGATGATATTCTGAAACTAGATTGACCACCGTTACGTTTCATATGAAAAGCAGATTGAAAAATATTCATATTTAATCAAATATACATTTTAATAAATATTTTCCCAAGACTTCTCGACCAAAACAACAATTGTTTCAGAAACTGTTGCACATAATGAAATCTACGTTCACAAAAAAGGGACCGATGAGGTTTTCCTTGGCTGTTAAATCGCCTTGGATTTCCACATTAACTTCAATGCGCAGTAGAGGCGGTTTCCCCGTTACTTCCTAGGCTTCACTGCTTGGCCCCTCCTACCCTCTCCAGTTCTGCGTACGTTCTATGTAACGAACAGTGAAAGTTTCTTTTACTTCTTACTTTAACCTAAAATGGGGAGCACAAAACAGTAACAAAAACATGCCACGTTCTGTACATTCTGTCCATATTCTATATTTGAGCACAATTCAAGACATAGGCCTATAGACTTCTGAAAGGCCTATTATTTCCGTGTGGGAAAATGTATTGTTCCAAATGTGTCTGAATTATTATATTAAGAATACGTTCATTAATGGCACTGACTGAATGCTGGATGTAATGTGGACGTTGTCTAATAAACATAGACACATTAATATAAGAAATACAGTAGAAATACATTCACTAAAATTAAATTCACAGATGTTAGTAGTGTCTTTTTATGTGTTCACACGCGTTAATTATTATTGTTTATTTTTTGGCTATTTATATCAAGTCAGAATTCATTTATCATTTCCCTAATAGCCTACTAAGTCATCAGACTAGCTTGATATCAGACAGAATTGTCAGCTCGTCACTCCATTTCAGAATCTGCCGTGGGCGGATTCGGATTACAGGTCTGGACGAGAGACTGGATTCAAAGGTCTGGACCCAGGCAATCATCAGAGCATAGACTGTAGCCTATAAAAGTGACACACCAATAATTAGCCTACTGAATTTACCCTGGATTCACTTCAACATCACTGTAAAAACCAATGCTGTTCGGTAGCCTACTGTTTGACAAAATGTCCGCTGTTTTTTCTTAAGCGTAGCTGTCAAAATGTTACGTAGGCCTATGTTGTTGTTGTTTTTTTTTTTTTAACAAAACATGGTCTGTGACTTCCGTCATATCCAACGAGATAAATGAAATAATAAAGTCATAAAATATCACGAATAAATACTGAAATAAACGTAAAACTTGTTTTTGGTCCCAAATGGGTAATCTGAAAATAGCCTACACGTAAATCGTAAATCGTTTTATTTTCAGTTCTTTGTTTTACAGAATTAAGCGTGTTACAGTGATTGTACTTCAGATTCCCAACCCTACACCCATTGACATTTAGCTGCTATTCTTTCCACCCCAATCCAAATGATGCTACTTACTCCGTTCTTTTATTCAAGTTAATGATTTCACTTTTTACTCCCTCTTCTTTTTGCTCCGTCTTTAAACTGACGTTGAAGTTCCCGTTTCAGTTACTTTCGCTTTCACTCATATGATAAACACCATCCTAGAGCCCTACAACAATGCTGCTTTTCTCTTATGAGTGATGATTCTTATCAGCATGTGAGGACGCACAAATTAGTGTCCCTGCTCTGATCATCGGCTCGTGTTGTTTGAGCTGAATGCACACTCTTAAAACAGATGTGTTAAAGTGACATAACGCGTTATTTTTAACACGCCACCATGTCTAGTTAAGTACAGTACATTTGTGTTAAACTTCCAACACGGTGATTAAAACGATCCCCTTCTGACACAACTTTTCTTTTGTAACACATCAGTTACAGCTTTGACAAAGAAACAAAAAGGTGTATTTGAACACGGACTTGTTGAGAGTGTGGAGGGTCACAGCCGTCCAGGGCGCGCAACGAGATACGTTGGAGGGGCAAACAAATGTTGGTTTGCAATATTCCCATAAAAAGTGCCATTTCAAAGTTGCTTTTTTCTTTCATCTTATGGTAGGCCCTAGCCTATTCTGCAACCCGTCTGCCAGAATAAGCAGTGGCTATATCACCGACCTGAAATCAAGTTTTTAAAAAATAATTTATAGTCACAATAACACCTGCACACACAACGCGGGACGTTGCACTGCTTTTCTTACTGCATGGATGCTTCACATTGTAATTGTAATGTACATTTGTGAACAATATTGCTGATTAACAAAAACGGCTGCATTATAATCTGCAAACAACATCCAGTTGCTTCAAAAAACTGCGTATGTCTACGTGACCCTCTTGCACCGTTGAGGATTGCACACACGTTGATTGGATCAGGCGCTGCTACCTTGTGCCAATCACTATTGAGGATATTTGTATATAGTCAGGGGAGTGGATTGCGGTTCTCGTGTAATGAGGCACACATGAGAGCAGCCGCGTTCAGGAAAGAGCATTCCATTATATGGGAATAAGTGAGTTTCGTTTTACAGAATCTTAACATTCTTTTTCAATTTCGGTTAATGGGAACGACGCTCCCATGCGTTCAGCTACAATTTGAAGCCCCAAATGACTTTAGGGCTATCTTGAAATCGCATTGCAGCCTACTTCAAATGTACTTTTGACCGCCACGCACGTTATTCTGGTAGTCTAACCTACAAACGGCTACCTTTTAAAACAATCTGAATAATGAGTAAAAAATTCCAAAGCTTTCTTAGAAATCTCACGTCATATTTTTCTTCTCATGTTACAGAATTAAATTACTTTTAGGACTAAACTTATACATTAATTTAAAGATTTAAAGAGGAAAACCACCAAGTGTATCAAACCATTCAGGCTAGAAAACCAATTTAAGAAAACCTGTGCTGGTTTCTGAACATCAAAACTCCAGAATCTTTGTATGATATATTGACATTTTATGTAATTTTATGTCATAATAAATGTGGATTGTGGATTACAAAAACAATAATACTATTTCAAAATAAATTGGTAATCATCGGTTGAGTAAATCAATTATTCATTAATCAGGCAAAGTAAACAGAAACAGGTTGAGAGTAATCATCCGTTGAAAGGTAAGGCTACCGAAGGCCTGTTTTAGATCCCAGCTGGAAACATTTTTAAAAATTCCAAATATTTTCTTTTTTGGAAAATTCAACCCCAAACTCAGCACTTTTTTTTAACCATGGTTTTGTGACTATGTAACATAAACAGCAGGTTACTGAGAATCCAGGCTGAGGAAAAGGCCAAGTTATATTCTTTTGGATATACTCTTTTAAATTCTAAAACTTCTTAATAGCGATGTAATTACTCTCCAGGGAACGATTCCTATTCCGAGTCCCACAGAAGATATGAGATTGATTTAATTCCAGTTTGGTCCACATGGTTTTACATCACAGTGCCCACACCTGCTTACACGAGAACACCCGTGCATGAACGAAGATGAGGCTGCGACTGAATCATCAGCCTGGTCCCAGTGCACCTCCTAATCACTCCATCTACACATTAACTCATTTTGTGCATTCACAAGAGTCACCACCTTGTACAAGGGTTGTCCCAGAACTGAGTGAGCCAAATTTGAGCCAAGGATAGTAGCCATCTGGCCCTCCAACGCTCCCTCAATAATGACAAAATTAAAGTGCTGGCTTAAATGCATGTGCTGACCCAGCATGCATTGCATTGCTTAATGCTGTAACAAGAGTCCTTAAAACATGGCAGAGCTAACCACATTCAAATGTAGTTCGACGACAATCTCATGCCTTTCTAAAGACAGTTATCATGGTCATCGCAGTATTGTTTTATTTGCAAACTAGTGTTGTAAAAAAAATGATAAAAAGTTTAATCGATTAAAATGTACTGATAACGCCGATCTAAATTGCTGTAATCATTATTTGTAGTGAAGTTCAAAGTCGCTCACCGTGCCCAACTGTTAAGTGATATCCATTTAAGTGGTGATGATTTATTATTGATAATTTATTCTTGGTAAATTCTGGCCTATAAATCCCGACCGGAAGTCTCGTTGGACCAGACCGAAAGCGTGTCCCACACAAACGCTGCCTTTTGTGTTCCCTATCGCTTCGATGCTGGCCCTTATGTAAGTGACGCTTATATTTAAGGGTAACTTGAAACAGAAGGGGAGAGTTTAGGAGGTAAATTGGGACCACTGGGACCACTAAACTACTGTATTAAACCCTAACCAAAGCCGAAAATAACGAGTGTGGCACTTGCTCCTAACCTAGTGTGCCTAATACAACTCGTTCAACCTATATGTATGTGGTGAGATGTTTGTGTGTAAGACAAGTTTGTTAGCTTACCTGTTTTAGATTCAATGTATGTAACGAAAGGTCTACAAAGCGAAAGACCGAACAGGACAACCCACAGAACGCATGTAACAGAACTGGCACTTAAACTACAGAACAGAATGGTAAATCAAAAATTGTGCAGCTTAAAGCAATGGGTATAAGACACCGGCGGATTTAAACTGGTGGTTGGCTTCTGATTGGCTGGCTGGAATGGATTCTTGTTCGAATGGGGTAACTGCAGACCAATGGGAGGGTGGAACTGTGAAGCAGGACAGTGAGAGGGGAGTGGAACCAAAACAAACAAACAAAAAACACACACACACACACACACACACAAGCACACACAGGCACATGGGACTTAACAGTCCCTGTCACTCTGAACCCTCAAACCTGTTTCTCAAAAAAAAAAAAAAAAAAATTTCTCAGGAAAAGTGCATTAACAGTTTACTAAATTGCCAATGAAGCATTATGGTTCTTTAATCACAAGCTGGTTTTTAAACTGACTTTATTAGTTTTTGACAACAGAATGTAAAATCAGCAGAAACCAAAACCCCCCAAAAAATTGACAAATGAGGGCTATGCAACCAGGGATGCAGGGTATCATTACCAGGGGTTAGCGCCATGTGTGAGGAGCTGCGTAACTGGGGGTTACTGCCGTGTGTGAGGAACTGTGTAACCGGGGGTTACCTCTGTGTTGTTGCTAACAAGTTGCTATATTGAAACTACAACAATGTTTGCATTCTGGCAACCGCCACTCAAGTTTCCATAGTAGCCTGCTTGCACGTGACAACCGCTGGAGTTTGTGTGACAAATTGTAGTGTGAGTGCGTGTGTGTGGGTGTGTGTGTGTGTGTGTATATCTACTCCAGTTAGCAGAGGGACACTGACGACCTCACCAATCCAAATCCAGCACAGAGAGGTGTGTGTAGAGTGAAGTGTGTGTGGAATCTGTGCAGGAGAGTCCGTGTGTCAGAGTCAGAGATTCTGTGGAAGGACAGAGTGCCGGCCAGACGGTCCACACACACTCCTACCCTGTACACACACACTCCTCTACCAGTACTATCATCACCATCATCATCATCGTCATCACACACTCTTGCTCTGCGGTAGGGGAAAGGGCGGGCAGGTATGAGTGTTCGGTTCTTATTGTGACAGACAGAGTAACTGAGTTCATCAGCATAACTGTCTTTATAGCACCTCAAACTCCAGGAGTTTTTATTGTCTCCAAACCTACAATCAGAACCCCGTCCTTTCCTGCTGATTCCTTTATATGTCACTGCTATAGAAACCCCTCCCCCCTCAGACACACTGAATTCAGCCTCCCAGTAACAGCGCTCACACACACTCTCTCGGCACGCAACCTGAGGCACAAACTCAAATCTCTCCGGATGATCAGGATATGGCTCCTCTCTCCCCGGTGTGTGTGTCACCTTCCTGTCCCCCTCAGACAGAGACAGTTCTCTGCTCGCTGAGTTTGGATCCAGTGTGAGCTGACAGCCGTCTGCACACCAGAGATATTAATGAGATTCATTTAGATTTTTTAATATTCACCACATTGTGTGTATGAGAAAAAGAGCTGTGATAGAGTCTTGTGTGTTTGGGTACGTGTGTTTGTGTTTGTGTGTGTACGAGAGACTTTTTGTACAGTCTTTCTCTCCCTCTTCCACACACACACAGACACCACCGCTGTAGAAAGAATTCTGGGTCGACAGACTCACATTTCCTAGGTCCTGGTTCGGTCCTGTTCTCTCCTCCATGGTCCACACTGTAGTAACAGCAGAACAGACAATTAGTGAGCGAGTGAGTGAGTGTGTGTGTGGGTGTGTGTGTGTAAGCATGTGAGGTGCAGTGTGGAAACTACTTACAGCAGTGTGTGTGTGTGTGTGTGTGCGTGAGTGTGTGGAAACTCTGTACTTACAGCAGTGTGAGTGTGTCCAGTTTAGCAGCAGACAGCGCTCTCACTCCTGAGTCTTCTGGGTGATTGTATCTCAGGTCCAGCTCTCTCAGGTGTGAGGGGTTTGAATACAGAGCTGAAGCCAAAGAATCACAGCCTCTCTGTGTGACTCCACAGCCTGACAGCCTGCAGAGAGAAGGACAAACACATCATACAGCACATTAATATAAACTAACAGGGCTGTGTGTGTCAAACACATTGCAGTGTGTTACAAACCTTCTATAGCTAAATATAAAATAACAGGACGGTGTGTATCAAACACATGCAGTGGGTCATACACCTTCTGCAGTTCAATATAAAATAATAATACACTTGAATATAGCATAACAGGACTGTTTAATTAATTTTCTTAATTTTGACCAATTTATAAATGTATTTTTTGGATTGACGCTTCTCAAAAAAATGTTTCCAATTTAAATTCTACCTAAAGGAAGAACAGGAACATGTAGTTTCAGTTCTGTGGAGTGTCTGTTTTCACATTAGAAACATTGACATCAGTATTGCATTTATTCACATTGGAGCCCTTTTTGATTGAAGGTTTGTGTTTGTACTCACCCCAGTCTCTGCAGTTTAGAGTCCTCCAGTCCAGCAGAGAGCGCTCTCACTCCTGAATCCTGCAGCTCATTGTCTCTGAGCTCCAGATCTCTCAGCTCTGAGTGAGGAGAACGCAGGACTGAGGCCAGAACATCACAGCAGACCTCTGTGAGATTACACCAACCCAGCCTGTGGAGAAACCACACACATGCGCGCGCACACACACACACACACACAGAGATACACGTGAACAAACGTTGAGACTCCCTCAAATACAGATGACATATCATACAGGCACACAGAAACACACAAAAACACACACTCTCAAAAGATATATGCACATACCCAAGCACACAATTGAAATTCAATGTGCGAGTGAAGTAAAATTCTGCATTTCACGAGAGTTCATGGCAGGTAGTGAATAATGGTATGATGTATTGTACTGAGGAATGAGTAATGTAATGAGTATTGTACCTTATCGAGCCTGTGTTTTGTAGTTGTTCCAATGACCATGATATGCACTTTTGTACGTCGCTTTGGATGAAAGCATCTGCTAAACAAATGTAATGTAATGGAGATGGATGAAGACTGCAGTGTGTGACAGACGTGGTAAAAGATGGTTTCAGTTCTATCAGCCAATCAGGATTTAGTCGTCACCTGTGCCCTGATACTACAGGCTCGATTAAAACCTTACATTCTGGTCAGGAACCACAAACCTTGCAACCCTAAGACTCAGGAGGTTTTATCCTGCTGAGATACAGGAGGAAGAAGGGACGGACGAGACGAACGTGGACAAAGAAATAATGCTGGTGGACAGAGGAGTAAACAGAGCGAGAGAAAGAGCTTTTCAACATTTCACTGCATAGAACAATAATAACTCATTCTATTTAGTTAAGGTCACACTGTACACAGCACTACTCACCCCAGTTGCTGTAGTTTACAGTTTGGACTGATCAGTCCAGCACAGAGCAGCTTCACCCCAGAATCTCCCAGGTTATTGTAGCTGAGGTCCAGATCTCTCAGGGGTGAGTCTGATGACTGGAGAGCTGAGGCCACAATATCACAGGACTTCTCTGTGAAGTCGCAGCTGTTCAGTCTGCAAAGAAGAGTTTATATATTACAGTATAATAATATTAGGTACACATAAAACAAGTAATATTTGAATTGTAACACTGATAGTGGTCAGTGATGAAGAGTAAAATTAGAATTTAAGGTTTATGAAACTCTTAGGAAGATGTCTGTGCTACACTCTCCAGCACCTGAGAATTAGACGTCCAGCTGGACGGAACTCTGACAGTTCTGCAGATGTAATTCTGTGCAGAACTGTCATGAATCCAAAGGACCCAAACATGTATTCTGCCATGGCCGCAGCAAAGAAACCTTCACCCACCCCTGCAGACCCCAGTAGCACACTCCCCCCCCTTTCCCCAATGGATCCCCCTCTTTGTTCACTGTGGTCAGGGCACTGGTTTCAGTTCCTGTTCAACTGTCATGTCTGTGAGTTAGCATTCGCATTTCCCTGCTTTCTGAGTGTTTTGTATATTTTGTCCTGGAAATGGCCGTGTTTAAAAACCAACCCTAATGTGAGCGCCCATGAGGCTAGCCTGACTAAACACCGCTACGGAGGGAGCGAACTGTGGTAGTGCGCTGGAACGCTGCCTTTCACGGGAAAGGAACCGATTGGTGTGGGAATGAGGGGCTGGAGTGTAATGGGGATGGCAGACATTTTTGCAGGCTGTTCGTGGTCAGGGACGGAGCCCTCCGTCCCACAGAGCCAGATCCGGCGCGACTGGATACTCCTGTGGAGGTCATGACCAGATGTCAATCCCCTGAAGTGGACCTCTCCGCACGATGTTCCAGAGAACCGGGGTTAGAATAGTAACCTGAAGTTTAGGGGCGACACCCGTACTGGGTTACTCACTGGGCATATTGTTAGTTTCACTAGCAGGATGCATAGGTCGTCTGGGATAGCTGTTACAGTCAGTGTCCAGATGGATCTGAATATTGTTTAATACAATAATAAAGAGGTCATTCTAGGATATTTAAATAGTATCACTACCCAGATGGAGTAATCCTTAATTAGGTTGATCCCAGGGATACAGTAGATGTTAATTTCTGGACCCAGATCCACAGATTTTACAAACTAAGCCAGTTCTTCAGGGCAGAAGTCTACGAATTGCAAGATTCCTGGAGGAGCGGTACATTTACTTCCAAGGATTGAAGGTCGTCATGGGAGAGAACACTTGGATGAATGCCTGACATCAGTAGACAGCAGATAGGGTACAGGGTGTAATATCATGTCACCCGTCATTTCATACGAGCACACCCCAGTCAGTACACTTATCTCGTACATTAGGAAACTCGTATTCACATAAGCATTCAAGTTAAAGGTTTTGAAAATGAATGGTGTCAGCACATTTGTTCTCTTCCCTGTGACAAAATTCAAACCCCTTACATAGCCATAATAACTACTTCTGTTTAGTTAAGGTCACACAGTACACAAGAACTACTCACTCCAGTCTCTGTAGTTCAAAGTTTGGACTCATCAGTCCAGCACAAAGCAGCTTCACTCCTGAATCTCGCAGGTTATTGTAGCTGAGGTCCAGTCTCTGTAGTTTACAGTTTGGACTCATCAGTCCAGCACAGAGCAGCTTCACTCCTGAATCTCCCAGGTTATTGTAGCTGAGGTCCAGATCTCTCAGGGGTGAGTCTGGTGACTGGAGAGCTGAGGCCACAATACCACAGGACGTCTTTGTAAGGTCACAGCTGTTCAATCTGCAAAGAAGAGTTAGGACTATTAGTACACATAAAACAGGTAATATGTGAAATGTAACAATGATAGTGTTCAGCGATGAAGAGAGATATTGAGGATTTTAAGGTTGACAATGCTCCAAGGAAAATCTCAGTGTTATACTCTCCAACCGCAGCACTTTGGACCTGAGAATCAGACGTCCTGCTGGACTGAACTCTTGACAGTTCTACAAAAGTAATTCTGACCCACACGGCCCATTTCTTATGCTGTATGTTGTCTGAATCGTGGCTAAGGGACCATCTACATTTCTATGATCTTTTCTCTGGGCTTAACCCTACCATCCCATCACATCCCAGAAGTGCAGCTGCCATCGTTCAGAGTTGGCAGTGAGTTAGTTTGCATTGCTGTTGGATCTTTGGCACAGCTACATGTACCATCAAAAGTAAAGACGTAAAAGACAACACATCTGTCACACGCCAAGGGTGACACCCCTGAGAGGGAGATGTGGCAAAGGCGGGGAACACTGTTTGTCTGTCGCATGGAGAGAGAGAGCGTACCCACACAAACATGAAATAAAATAAACGGACAACTTCACCCTTCCCCCTTACGGGTTCCGGGCAAAAACAATAAACTAAAACAACAAGCTAAAATAACAAAGACAAAAAAAAGTAGAACAGAGCAGCAACTTTTCAGTTCACCTGCTCTGTAGCTGACCTGCCTTCCCAGCCAGGTCCAGCTCCTCCAGCATCCCAGCTGAGGATTCCTTTCTTTTTCTTTTGTGCTCAAAATCAAACGAAATGAAAATCATAACTGCACTCTTGGTGTTAGTTCCCGGTCTCGGCCCCGAACCGTGGAGAGCGGCACACCTTTAAGCCCCTGGGCTGATTAGCTAATGCAACCCAGGTGCGTGTGCTCTCTCCACCAGCCGGCGCAGCTGAGACCAATCCGCCTCTCCGACAGCCCGACTGCTACAACTTCTTTTAGAGTGGACAGTGAGTTTGCTTCTTTACTTTTGGTTTTCTGTGATAAAACCTCCCATAGCACTGCAAGCTAATACACAGTTAAAGGTAGGCTAACAGATGCAAACTCTCATTCATACAGATATTCAAGTTACAGGTTTTGAAATGGACCTTTAACTGTGTTAATGGACTCAGTAAAATTGTTTTCTTCCCCGCGGCAAAATTCAAACCCTTACACAGCCATAATCACAAATTCTATTTAGTTAAGGTCATGCTGTACAGAGTACTACTCACCCCAGTCTCTGCAGTTTACAGTTTGGACTCATCAGTCCAGCACAGAGCAGCTTCACTCCTGAATCTCGCAGGTTATTGTTGCTGAGGTCCAGTCTCTGCAGTTTACAGTTTGGACTCATCAGTCCAGCACAGAGCAGCTTCAGTCCTGAATCTCCCAGGTTATTGTAGCTGAGGTCCAGATCTCTCAGGGGTGAGTTTGATGACTGAAGAGCTGAGGCCACAATATCACAACACTTCTGCGTGAGGTCACAACCGTTCAGTCTGCAAAGAAGACTCAATATATTATAATATAGTGATATTGTGCATACATAAAACATGTAACATTTGAATTATAACACTGATAGTGGTCAGAGATTAATTGAAACTGAGGATTTTAAGGTTGACGACGCTCTGAGGAAGATACGACTGCAGCATTTTGGACCTGAGATTTACACGTCCTGCTGGACTGAACTCTGACAGTTCTAAACATTTAATTCTGACCCAAATTGCTTGTACTAAAAGTTCTATGAATGTTTTTATTGGCACACCCGCTATTGCATCACCAAACCCACGTTGATGCAAACGGGTTAACTGCAGACCATGAAACTACCAAACCTGGTACAGGCAAAACTAACAATTCCACTTGCACCCAGGAAACAAATATATTGTCTTTATATTGTAACCCAATATCTTAATTTTATCCTGAGTTGTATGTTTTGACAAAGGTTGATCCATCAGATTGATCGGCCTATCAATAATTGCATTATTTTGTTGACAATGGTATCTTATAAGTAGCAAATTAAATCAGATACAATATACAATTAGTGAGGAGTTTCTGTATTTGATGCTGTGTAACTTCTGGATTCAAAACGTTAAATGCGGGCACTAGCTGTTAAAATGATTATGAACTCATAATATTCACCAAATTTTTACTTTCACAACAATTTTATTGGATTTCACTCTCAGTAGAAACAGGAAGTGTGAAAATATGCAGACAATCATCAAACATTTTAATGACTTAATACTCACATGGCCTTCCTGCAGTTTCTGACGACTGGTACCAGTCTCTGATGACCTGCTGCTGATGTGTTGTAGGTCCTCAAGTCAAACTCATCCAGGATCTCCTCTGACATCAGTAACACAAAGGCCAGAGCTGAACATTGGTATGGTACCAGCATTTTATCAGAAAGTTTTCCTGAACTCAAGGAATTCTGGATTTCTTCCACAAGAGAGTTGTCATTCAGTTCATGCAGACAGTGGAACAGATTGATGGTCCTCTCTGCTGAAGATTCCTCTCTGATCCTCTCCTTAATGTACTGGACTGTTTTCTTAATGCTCTGTGTTCTGCTTTCTGTCCGTGTCAGGAATTTTTTAAAGAAAGAAAAAAGGGTGTGCCTTCCTCCATCAGATCTACTTGCTGTCTGTGTCTGTAGATCTGCTACAGGTGATTTGTTTCCTGTCTGTGTCTGTAGATCTGCTACAGGTGATCTGTTTCCAGTCTGTGTCTGTAGATCTGCTACAGGTGATTTGTTTCCTGTCTGTGTCTGTAGATCTGCTACAGGTGATCTGTTTCCAGTCTGTGTCTGTAGATCTGCTACAGGTGATCTGCTTCCGGTCTGTGTCAGTAGTCCTCCTAAAAGAGTCTGAATGGACTCCAGAGAGAGGCCAAGAAGGAATCGGAGGAAAAGGTCCAGGTGTCCATTCTTACTTTCTAAGGCCTGATCCACTGCACTCCTGTGTATCTCAGACAGCTGCACTCTGTCACTGTGAGATTTTGATTCTTCTGCTCTTAAAACATTTCTGTTCTCATTTACACATGAATGAAACACAAACAAGGCAGCCAGATACTCCTGGATGCTCAGATGCACAAAGCAGTAGACCTTCTCCTGATGCAATCCACATTCCTCTTTAAAGATCTCTGTGCACACCCCAGAATATACTGAAGCTTCACTGACATCAATGCCACTCTCTCTCAGGTCCTCTTCATAGAAAATCAGATTGCCCTTTTCCAGCTGTAGAAAAGCCAGATGCCCCAGTTTCAGAATAATTTCTGCATCTGAATCTGACATTTTCTTTGGGTTTGTCTCATTGGCACCACAATATTTCTGATTCTTTACATCAGTCTGAATGAGCAGGAAGTGTGTGTACATTTCAGTCAGAGATTTGGGCAGATCTCCACTCTCTACTTTATCCAATATTGTCTCCAGAACAGTAGCAGAAATCCAGCAGAAGACTGGTATGTGACACATGATGTAGAGACTCCTGGATGACTTTATGTGTGAGATAATTCTGCTGGTCTTTGTCTGGTCTCTGATTCTCTTCCTGAAGTACTCCTCCTTCTGTGGGTCATTAAACCCCCGTATCTCTGTCACTCGTTGGATGCACTCAGAAGGGATCCGATTGGCTGCTGCTGGTCGGGAGGTGATCCAGAGGAGAGCAGTGGGAAGCAGATTCCCCTTAATAAGGTTAGTTAGCAACACATCCACTGATGATGTCTCTGTTATATCACAGCAGATCTCATTGCTTTGGAAACATAGATGAAGTCGACATTCATCCAGACCATCAAAGATAAACACCACTTTGACTTCATCACTTTGGATCTCTTGCAGTTGTGGAAAATAGTGCTGCAGAAGTTGCATCAGACTGAAATTTCTTTCCTTCTTCAAATTCAGATCTCGGAAAGGAAGAGTGAAGATGAAATCAACGTCTTGATTGGCTTTACCTTCTGCCCAGTCCAGAATGAACTTCTGCACAGAGATGGTTTTCCCAATACCAGCGATGCCCTTTGTAAGCACATTTCTGATGGGTTTCTCTTGTCCAGGTAAAGGCTTAAAGATGTCATTGCAGAGGATTGTAGTCTCCTGTGTGGTTTGTCTCTTGGATGCTGTCTCAATCTGTCTCATCTCGTTTTCATTATTGACCCCCCCACTTCCCCCCTCTGTGATATAGAGCTCTGTATAGATCTCATTGAGTAGGGTTGTGTGGCCCTGCATTGCTAAACCTTCAAAGATGCATTCAAACTTTCCCTTCAGATGAGTTTTCAGTGCCTGCTGGGCTCTTTTTATAGATTCATCTGAAGAGAGGAAATATGAGAAATTATTATGTTAAAAATAGGGTAAACATTCCCCATTCAATAACACATTTCAAGAAGAAACAGCAAAAATACAATAAAATACACTGAGCTCAATTAGGTTTGTGACAAAGACATACATTTTCCTTAATTTGAGTCTGCACTCAACAATTTTATATTCATAATCAAACAATTCACATGGTAGGGCTATGGATAAAAACTGCTGTCTACATGGTGAAACCAAAATGCCCATAAATAAAAGCTAAGAATGTGAACTGCTTGGTTGCAAAAATCTAAAACGTGACAGTTCTCATATAGCAAAAAAAAAAGTCTTTGTCCTAAACTTTATGGAGGTCACTATTTATACAGTCAGTTTTCACAGTATTTTACACACCACTCATAGAGTAACTACATACCTCGAACAGTATGTTACACACCTCATACATGGTATTAGTTAACTCCCAATTAAAATCTATCATTAATAAAACAAATCTGGAAAAAATCATCAATCCTGTTATATTTGCACAATAAGGATATTAAAACCCGGGAAACGGGTTCAAATGTCTGTTTACATTTCATTTCTCGGGGTTAGGTTGTGGAAATGTCTGTCTGAAGAGACAGTGGTGTAGTTACAAGCTTTTGAGCACAAGATACCTGGGTCCTGTTTCAGGGAGCAAGATTATTGAGTTAACTATGTAAGATTGTCACTGTAAAACACTATTATGAAAGTACAGTATTTGGATGCTACAAATAAGAATGTTGTTCACTCTCAGATTTGTTAGCTAAACAAATTTCAGCATTCTAATGGACACACAGTTGCAATGAGAGAAAACTCTTACTGCGCTGTTCATCCCTCTCCAGTGAGTCGGCGAGATCCTTCTCCTTCATGTTCCTCAGGATGTGGAGTGTTATCTTCAGAGACCTCTCACTGCCACAGGTCTCCAGCATCTTCTCAACTATGTACAGGGCCTCAGGATCCTCCTGCTCCCTCTCAGTGCATTCTGGGTAATCATCAATTTGATGACTCTTGAACAATTTCTTCATCTTCATAAACTTATCCAATACAGACCAATCTTCAGATAGATTCTTAAAGCATTCTGGGCAATCCTGACTCAGATGGCTCTGAAACAGTTTCAACTTGTCATCTTTCTTCAGCTTCATCAGAGTGTGCAGGAGAGACTGAAATAAACACATGAAGAGGTGTGCTGCATTCGTGTGAAATAAACACATGAAAAGGTGTGCTCTATCTGTGTGAAATAAACACATGAAGAGGCGTGCTGTATCAGTGAGAAATAAACACATGAAAAGGTGTGCTCTATCAGTGTGAAATAAACACATGAAGAGGCGTGCTGTATCAGCGTGAAATAAACACATGAAAAGGTGTGCTCTATCAGTGTGAAATAAACACATGAAGAGATGTGCTGTATCAGTGTGTGAAATAAACACATGAAGAAATGTGCTGTATCAGTGTGAAATAAACACACGAAGAGGTGTGCTGTATCAGTGTGTGAAATAAACACATGAAGAGGTGTGCTGTATCAATATGTGAAATAAACACATGAAGAGGTGTGCTGTAACGGAAAATTAGTTACATCGACATATGATGCTAAACTAATTCGCTCGCTAGAGGTGGATTAGAGTAGATCCTAAAGTAGGAGCTCAGCAAGCTAGTGCCATCCACCTGCCGCCATTGATAGTGCTAACACAATTAGCATGAAGCCTGTATTATCTAATTTTCTTGTACTGGATGCAGATGGAAACACAGAATTGGTATCAGTCTTTTCGTATGAATCTGGGCAAGAGAGCTAAAAAGTGCCCTAGATGTTGGCTTTGGGAAGAATCTGATCACCTCTGGCTCAAACCTGAATGGCTGTATTGCGGCAACAGAATCAGTGAGTATGTCTTCTACAGACTCGTCAGAGTCATCTGAGTCATTAATAATGTCTTTTGATTCAGAAACAGACAGTTAAATGCTCTCCATTTCCATCATATTTTCAATCAAAAGCTATAACAGCCAAGCTGTTTTTCTTCCACCTATCGCATCACACGTCACAAGTAATTTTCCGGTGTGATTTTGGGTGTTTCCGTCATCAATTTGTCAAATTTGAAGCCACACTAACAACAATTTCAGCTTAATTTAATGAAAAATCTATATGATAAAATGAACTGGCCAAATATCATTGAGGGATGCCATTATGTGGTGCTTACCCTTTAAATAAAAACCTGGTTTACTTTGTAAGTGTGATATTCCACTGTGGATGATCATAAGTCATATTTGGCAGAGATGAAATATGTCATCAATGTTAAGGGCAATATTAGGCACTTATCCTGGAATTATATCATATATATGCATTATATACACTCAAATACAATTTGCTGTAGGAAGTAAACATAACCTTTTAAGAACTAGAAAAAAGTACATCTCACACCTGTTTAGGGGAACGCTTCTCTTCTAGAGAGCTGGACTGCAGGGGCTGCTGCATCCTGTGAACAAAACAGACAGAACTTCCAGTTAGACTCATCTTCTTACTGCAGCTCTAACTCACAGCACGTGGAAACAGAGCTTCCAGTTAAACTCATCCTCTTACTGCAGCTCTACCTTACAGCACATAGAGTAAACATTTCCGTTCAACTGTGTTTTGAAATCTATTCTTCAAAATGTTGACTGAAATCAGTACAGAAACAAATGTGGAACATTTTCTTGCAATTTACTCCTCATCAATGACCCCCTGTGAAATATGATGCTGCTCCTGTTTGGGCTGTGTTAACAGCTGGAATATAGGGGCAGAGTGAGGGGTGGAGAGCAGGGCAGTTAAAATCTGACACTGCACAGATTGTATCCAGGGTCACATATACCTGCAGAAACTCACCAAGAAAACACCATCTATCTATACAGTCCTAATCCAACATGGTACACCCAGCTACACCTGAATATGACATAATACACCTGAATGTGATATGGAGCACTCAACCTCCACCTGAAAGTAGCAAAAGGGATTTAGGTTTAATTAATCAGTAGTGTTAATATGAACCTGTTCACTTACCTTGAATTACCTGTGAACTCTCTTCTGAAGTAGAATGGACGATCCATTGAATCATCACTCTTCATAGACAGACAGCTGGGTACAGGTGACCCTGCTCTTTCTACCTGGACCCTGTGAACAAAACATGGAGACAGAACTTTCAGTTAAACACAATCTCTTACTGCAGCTGTAACTCACAGCACATGGAGAAAGAGCTTCCAGTTAAACTCATCCTCCTACTGCTGCTCTAACTCACAGCACATGGAGACAGAGCATCCAGGTAAACTCATTCTCTTACAGTAGATCTAACTGACTGTGCACAGAGTAAACATTTCTGTTTTCTGTTTAACTGTGTTTTGAAAAAAAAAAAAATTCTTCAAAATGTTGACTGAAATCAGTACAGCTTACTTCTGTGAATACAGTAGAGTTAGAAACTTGCAAAAATTTACTCCTCATCAATGAACCCCAGTGAAATATGAATCCACCCCCATTTGGGCTGTGTTAAGAACTGGAGTATAGGGGCAGAGTGAGGGCTGGAGAGCAGGGCAGTTAAAATCTGACACTGCAGAGAATGGATCCATGGGTCACATACACCTGCAGAAACTCACCAAGAAAACACCATCTATCTATACAGCCCTAATCCAACATGGTACATTCAGCCTACACCTGAATGACATAATATACCCACCTACACCTGAATATGACATAATACACCCACCTACACCTGAATATGACATAATACACCCACCTACACCACAATCACAAAAAACACCCATCAACACCTGAATGTAACATATTAAACTCCATCAACACCCGAATATGATGTAATAGTCCACCATATGCCCAAATATGACATAACGCCCACCTATACCTGACTGTGCCATCATACACTCCCTCATTGCCCATCTTCCGCTGTGGTCTGAAGACTCATCTCTTCTGACTATACTTGGACTTACTAAATATCACCACTCTGCGGATCATTTCTATCACTTAAATTCCCCTCTTTCATGCTACACATGTGCCCCCTGTGCCACTTTCATGTTACATGTACCTCCATCCAGCACTTGTTGTGCCTTGTATCATTATCTTGATGGTGTAGCTTGTCATGCCTCCTAGTTTAACTTAGGTTAGGTCAGAGTAATGTTCATTGTGTGAACTGGACTAAATGTGTTCATGGCTACGAATAAATGTACAAAATGAGTATTGTACCTTATCGAACCTGTGTTTTGTAGTTGTTCCAATGACCTTTCGTATGCACTTATTGTACGTCGCTTTGGATAAAAGCATCTGCCAAATAACTGTAATATATACACCCCACCTACCCTTGAATGTGACATGAAGCACCCAACCTACACCTGAAAGTGGCAAAAGGGATTAAGGTTTAATTAATCAGAAGTATTAACATGAACCAGATCACTTACCTTGAATTACCTGTGAACTCTCCTCTGAAGTAGAATGGAGGATCCATTGAATCATCACTCTTCAGAGACACACAGCTGGGTACAGGTGACCCTGCTCTTTCTACCTGGACCCTGTGAACAAAACATGGAGACAGAGCTTCCAGTTAAACTCATCCTCTTACTGCAGCTCTAACTCACAGCACATGGAGACAGAGCTTCCAGTTAAACTCATCCTCTTACTGCAGCTCTAACTCACAGCACATGGAGACAGAGCTTCCAGTTAAACTCATCCTCTTACTGCAGCTCTAACTCACAGCACATGGAGACAGAGCTTCCAGTTAAACTCATCCTCTTACTGCAGCTCTAACTCACAGCACATGGAGACAGAGCTTCCAGTTAAACTCATCCTCTTACTGCAGCTCTAACTCACAGCACATGGAGACAGAGCTTCCAGTTAAACTCATCCTCTTACTGCAGCTCTAACTCACAGCACATGGAGACAGAGCTTCCAGTTAAACTCATCCTCTTACTGCAGCTCTAACTCACAGCACATGGAGACAGAGCTTCCAGTTAAACTCATCCTCTTACTGCAGCTCTAACTCACAGCACATGGAGACAGAGCTTCCAGTTAAACTCATCCTCTTACTGCAGCTCTAACTCACAGCACATGGAGACAGAGCTTCCAGTTAAACTCATCCTCTTACTGCAGCTCTAACTCACAGCACATGGAGACAGAGCTCCCAGTGAAACTCATCCTCTTACTGCAGCTCTAACTCACAGCACATGGTGACAGAGCATCCAGTTAAACTCATCCTCTTACTGCAGCTCTAACTCACAGCACATGGAGACAGAGCTCCCAGTTAAACCCATCCTCATAATGCCGCTCTAACTCACAGCACATGGCGACAGAGCATCCAGTTAAACTCATCCTCATACTGCAGCTCTAACTCCTATCACATTAAATATCTGAATCACGCATTTACCGATTTCGGTCAGTCTTGTGGGGTTCTCCTTCATTCTCCGGCTCCCCTGATAGACTCATTTTTAGAAACAGCGCCCTCTACCGCAGGAGACCGGAACACATCAGACCAGATTACACCACAAGTGGGTTCTCACCCAAATTAGCGACCTGTAAACATACAAAACAAGAATGTACCGAACACACACACACACACACACAGTAATACACACAGAGAGACACATACACATTACAGCATAGTGTTGACAGGAAGCCATCTGAAATATATATGGGCCCAAAACATAACTTTCAAATTTTTTTGCATCTTTGACAATGATGAATGACTGTTTTATATAAATAATGCCAGTGCTAAACTATATATTGATTGTCCAATATTAAACATACACTGCATGGCCAAAAGCTTGTGGACACCTGAACATTACACCCATAGGTGCTTGTGGAACATCTTATTCCAAGCCACGGGCATTAACATGGAGTATAGTATCAGTATAAAATTGTGTAAATTGCTCTGTGCTGTCAGTGGAACCATCACCTAAAAGGCAACAGGTGGCATCTGAATTTTCAGGCTTCTTCTCTCTGGAGAATTACAAAACTGTAAGGTTAATGCTGAAGCTTTCTTCTCTTGGGATAATTATAAAACTGTAAAGTTAATGCTGAAGCTTTCTTCCCCCTGGAGAATTATGAAACTGTAAGGTTAATGCTGAAGCTTTCTTCTCTTGGGAGAATTACAAAACTGTAAAGTTAATGCTGAAGCTTTCTTCTCTTGGGAAAATAATAAAACTGTAAAGTAAATGCTGAAGCTTTCTTCCCTCTGGAGAATTATGAAACTGTAAGGTTAATGCTGAAGCTTTCTTCTCTTGGGAGAATTATAAAACTGTAAAGTTAATGCTGAAGCTTTCTTCCCCCTGGAGAATTATGCAACTGTAAGGTTAATGCTGAAGCTTTCTTCTCTTGGGAGAATTATAAAACTGTGAAGCTAATGCTGAAGCTTTCTTCTCTCTGGAGAATTAAAAAACACTTTCAGCTGCATATTAGGCTATAATGAAATTTCATTTAACAACCGTTCACCTTTTATATCCATTACATAACATACATACCATGCATACATTACATACATACATACATACCATACATACATTACATACATTCTCATCCCCATGGGCACACGTTCCTAGCAGCAGATAAAATTTATACTTAGAAACATGTAATCATTAACATGACAGAAGGGGGTGGGGAATAAATAAATACAAAGTAAAGTGAAAAATATTCAGGCCTATTAAATAAATGTTGACTCTTACAAACCTATACAGACATACGCTTGCCCCATTAATGTACCATATGCTTGTGGGTCAAAGTTTAGCTCAATAAGCACAATAGTACAATTTCTTCTACAATGTATAATACTACTACTAATAATGCATTTTATTCATGATGTGCTTCTCATATACCCAAAATGTACAAGAAGCACATATTTACTATGCATTTATAATTCATTAAACATGTATTATTTGTGATCATTTTTAAAATCTAAGATTTTTTCTTTGCAGTAAAAGTGACATAAATCCTGCCACTCCTACAACATGATCTTAAATAAATTAAGTTCCATTAGGCTTCAAATGCTCATGACGCTGTTCTTCTCTCTATATTATATTAAAGCTTCTCAACCTTGATTTAAGCCTCCAACCCACTTAATTAAGGTAGATGAGACGAAACAATGGGCTGACATTTTGCCATGTATAACCGTAGTTTTCTGTCTGAGTCAGAAAATAAATTGGCGAGTAGATCCATTTTGCTGAAATACCACAGAGCTGCACGTGTGTTCGCTTTATGAGTTTGAGTGGATTCACTTACAGCAAATCGGAGAAAAAGAGCGTTTGACTACTCTGTTACAGTTCAGCCCAAATAACATAACTCTTCACGACACTTAGCTAATTTAACCAACTTGCTTTAGCTTCATTCATTTTCTTCGTTCTTGAGCCATTTGCCTCTCTTTTCTATTTTAATTCAACTTGATTTCATTTATAATAATAACAATAATAATAATAATAATAATAATAATAATAATAATAATAATAATAATAATAATAATAATAATACATTAATTGCACTCTTCTTAATCGGTTTACTATTCAATTCGGTTGGTTTTTATTGTGTTATTGGCTTCATTTTCTGAATTAAGCACGTTATGTATGTTTCATAGTTAGCACTGAACCATTTTATTTTAAGTTTTCTGTTCACTGAATTAAGCGCTTTATACCTGCAGATTCCCACCCCTCCACCAGCTTCTATTCTCCATCTCGCTTTGGACAAAAGCGTCTGTCAAATAAATGTAATGTAATCTCAATCCATCTCAGTCCACAAGTGGCTACTTACTCCGTTCTTTTATTCAATATTTCTCTTCCGTCTTTAAAATGGCGTTTGAGTTTGAAATAGTTTGTTTCACACTGACAGACAACAGGAGTGAACACCATCCTACAGCCGTCCCGCTTTCTCTTATGACTTCGCATCACAAACCTAAGTAGACGCACATAACAGCATTCCTGCTCTGAACATCAGCTCATGTTGGTTGATCTGACCGTACTGGATAAACGGGTGTGGGTTGTGGATTACCTCTGGTACAAATGTATGCACAGATGGTTTTAACTCGACATTTAAAAATATTTACGCTTCCTGGACTGTCTAAATGTGCTTTTCCACCTACACTTAGGCTAAAATAAATAAATAAATAAATAAATAAATAAATAAATAAATAAATAATAACAGAACAGTGCCACTTAATTATTGTCACTTCTATCACCACTGTAATGAACTAAAAAAATGGCGACAAACGACCTTTCCTGTGAGAGATGCATTGTCGAGCTCACGCGCATACACTGGCGACATTCTAAAGCTCCATTCTGCCCTCCCTAGTATCATGGCGAAAAAAACACATTTCCGGACGGACAAGGTGACCAACCTCATGCTATCGCAACTAAAGGAGTTAAATATCCTAAAATACATGGATGGAAGAAAAACGCGGAATGACGAACTATTCAAAAAAGTTGCGACAAAATTGGAGGAAGCAGGATTTATGAGAAGCCTTAGTCACACCTCGGTCAATAATTGGATTCTTTATTAATATAGCTCGATTTCAGCTGTGTATGTAAACGTACTGACTGTGACACTTAAAAATCGCACAGGCTCACCCTTTTTATAGAAAAGTCAGAGACACAAATTAAGATAAAATCATTGTTTAACAAAGCACAGTTTGTCAAAAGGTTGGTCCACATGCACTTGTTCCAAGGTTCAGATAAAGAACAGCCTAGAAATAGTCTAAATAAGATAAAGTGTGCAAACGTTAGGCCAGATGCCACACCCCCCATAATATAATTCCACAGCAATAATGACAGGCCCCATCTACAAGGCAAAATAAAATAAACAAAGTTGTCGTTAAATTTTCTTCAAGCTGACCGTGAAGAATGCCTGACTTGTTTACATTCTATATAGCATTTTTTCCAGCAATGATATCTCTCGATATAATTATGCCGCCGCGTTAACACATTTCTACGCTTGCGGGTCAGGCACTGCTCACGATAAGAAGAAATTCAAAGACAGCGTTTCCGATATTGCATGTGTAGAAAGTTCTTGGACGGAAACAACGATAGATCTACTTCTGTCACATCTGTTTAGAATGTAAACAAATCAAGCATTCACGGCCGGGAGAAACTCACACTTCATCCATTCGGAATTGATAAAAAAACGTTTTGCGTCACCTCCAAACATTTTGCTCACTTAAACGTTGCATGCCATACACACTTGGCTGTTATAAACAGAAGCAACAGAATCCTACCTTCAACTGAAAATGGTACATCAAAATAAATGATCAAAACTTTGTAAAACAAACACTTGAATATTACAAAGAAACACTTTAATATACCAAACCCAAAACTCACGCTTTCCATCACACAATGAGACGAATAGTCAAAAGTTTACATTCCCGGAACTCCGTCAAAGAGACGACCTGGTAAAATGCACAAGACCGAGCACACCAGCGCACCAAACTCAACATAGACGGAGTCATACATTAAAATAACTAAAGCGGTCTCCAACAACATTAAAATGCGCAATTTTTACTCAGCAAAATGGTAGCCTACAAGAGACGGGTGCGTTTCCCGATAATGTTGAATGGTGGGATTAACGAGTGCGTTTAAGGGGTTTCCCCAAACACAATCGTTATACCGACTGTCAGGAGGAGCTTGAGCTTCTCTGCTAAGCGCGTTCTCGTCATTTTTTAAAAACATGGTCAGGGAAATACTTGTAGGCTACATTTGAAAAAAAAAAGGTTGTAATATTTGCATAAATCAAAGGTACATTTTGCTTTTTTTATTTCTTACATTTTGCAACACTTATTTAGTTCTCCATTTCAGTTTTAAATAGGGTAATATTAGGTTTGCCATTTGACAATTTTTTAATGAATATGTTACTTTCCAAAAAATGTTAATAGGCTTATAAGAAAAATGAACTCTTAAATAAAATGAACGTAAATGTTTTACGTTCAAAAATCAGTAATATGTCTTTTTCCATTAACTGAGGTTTTACTAAACACTGTTTGGAGAAAATATTGCCTAAATCAAGCCAAAACATTTTGCTATATGTGCAATTATAAAACAAATGCACTACAATTTCCTTTTCTAAGCCATAAAATAAACACAAATCATCCATGTCTCTTTGCAAATTTTGACAAAATATGTTTCTCTGGATAAATTAAATAAATAATTTTAAAAGAAACCTATATTGCCTATCGACGAGGCAATATTTTCTAGTTAGGTTCCAATCCCCTTTCCACTGTATGTCTTTGCATTTAGAATCCCATGTTTTTGAAGAACAAATGGAATTCTCTTCATAACTTGCTCTAATAAAGGCATTATTAAATTTTGTATCAGCTTGTATTTATTTTTTAAGGAATTCAGTATAGTTAAGTAAATGGCCCCATCTATTAAAACATTATCTCAACAAAACAATATTGTTTTCAAACCAACAACTTTTAAACAATAAAGACTTGTTTCTGAATTGAATTTCTTGTTTGTGGTTTTTAAATCTTAGCAACTCAGATGCTTCTAAGAGCACAAACAATACCAGCTTAGTTGTGTCTTCCTGAATTCATTCACTCGTTCATCTATATTAACTAAAAGCCAACCAAACGAGTCCTGGGGCCCATGTGTCGATAAACCTCAGTTTACCATCTTCATATTTAGCCAGCCTTCTATTTTTAAGAAGAGGATAGTTGGGCTGCCAATGTGAAATTCATGCTCTATAAGCAGGACTCATTTGGAACAAAAACCGTAAAGTTGAAATGGACAAAAATGGGGTGGAATAGTACAGTTGGTGTTAAGCACTAGGCTTCTTACTCTGTAGTTTTTTCAGCAAAATGGCTGCCATGTCACACCCTCTTCCTCGTCGGGGCTGCTTCCTCTCGGTCTGATACTGACACAGAACCCAGCTCCCGACCTCCAGAGCCTGGCTTGTTGGGTCTGGCTCCTGGTGTTCCAGCTCCCCCAGAGCTTTGACTGGCCCCTGCGGGGTGGTATAGGCACGTGGGCCGTCCTTGACCTTTCTGAACACTTTCAGCTTGGCCGAGAAGGTGATATGGGATTTAATTTGTTTCTCACATATTTGTCTTCTTATTGGCATATTTTGGCTTCTTTCTTTCTGCACCTTTCAGCACCATCTTGATCAAAACAGAATCGACTTACCTTTGTAAATGATCTCCTCTTTAGCCCAAGCTGATTTCAAAACCTTTTTGTGAAGACCCCAGTGTCCCATTGCAAAAAGTGAACCACAATGGAACTTGGAGTTGCGTCTTGTCCAGTGGGTTTGTTCAGGAGGGAATGACGAATGACAACTATGTTAACCTGCTACATATATCCAGCTTCTCTGCCAGGAAACCTTTCAACAATCGCACCATGTCATCTCCCTCGCTTCCTTGTTTCACCTGACGAATTCTCACATTGTTCTGCTGGAATTCATTCTCCAAATAATCGGCTTATTCAGTCGGCAGTTTGTTGTTCCCACCATCACTCTCATTTGTTTAGCCTAACACTGACAACGTGTAAACAGCATGTTCACAACGCATGATTCCAGACTCAAGATGCTGGAGGTCATCATAAATATGCTGGTTGAGAAGGAGGTTGAGGCTAAAATGGCCAGCATATCAAAGATAAATTGGGAAACCTAATTTGACCTGTAATTGCAGGTGTCAACCACGGCTGACTCAGCGATGGAGAGCTTAGAACACAGCATACTACTGCGGTGTGAAGGTCTGCTGCTGAAGGGAAAGAACAGGCAGGCCAGGGAGGAGCTGGGGACGCAAGCCAGCGCCAACACCTCCGCCAACTCTGGGGGACCCCTTGACCCCAGCGACAGCCAGGTTATCCACATTTTCGAACCAAATCCCCCCAAGCATTCAAAAAGCAAGCTGCCCCATCTCAACGGGGCCCTCAAGAAAGAGAGGGCCCCCCAGCAGTCCTGCAGTCTGCCCCATCTAGCGAGAACTGGAATTATCCTGGAGAGCCACAGAACACCCCTATCTAAGGAGCAGAGCTCTGCTCCACCCTGTCTGGTGAGTGCCCGTCCCAAACAGAAGAGCCAGGGTACACCCCTGTCATTAGTACACAAAGCAGTCCATCATACTCATGGTATACGGATGGGGGAAATTTCTCTAAATAATTTTTCTATACATTTGAAGATTTGCATCACAAGATATCCACTGAGCTGATGGTGATGAAAACTGAAAATGAGCAAATGACATAAACAAGACAGACAATGGGCAAACAGATTACATCAATGTAAATTAAATTCCCCATAAGCTATGGAAGACCAAATGTGACAAAATTGGCTTTTTTATCTGTACAGCCCACCACACAACATTTGGTTGGCATTTTTTTTTATAATCTTGTAAATCTTCTGACTGCTCAAACTCTATGGAGCGTGGCAGATTTCATTGCTTATTTATTTATTATTATTTATTATCAATTTATTTATTTTATTTTTTCACATTTAGTCTTCCATAATAAGTGGAGGATTTGCATTGACAACCGCTCAAAAACAAAAATAAAATATGACAAACAAGTTGTAAAATGAGCAGCTGGTGATGAAAATGAAATGGCCGATGAGCATAATACATTTGAAAATGTATTAATGGAAGACAAGCGACATATATTCAATTCTGAAGGATAAACCATTCACAATCCCACTTGTAATCCAATAGATGAGCGAGTAGCTGAACCATTAGCAAAACAGATGGTCAAACCAATAGCCAAACAAGTTGCTAAGCGAGTAGCAATACAAAGAGCCATGCTTCTAGCTAAGCGAGTAGCCAAACCAATAGCTAAACAAGTAGCTGAGTGAATAGCAGAACCATTAGCAAAATGAGTGGCAGTGTCATTCTCCAAGTCATTTGCTATGTCATTCGCTGCTAGCTCCACAGTTAGCTTTGCAGCAGGTAGCCCAGCAAGTAGCTCAGCAAGTCATAAAACCAATTGCATTGCACAATGCAAGTGGCAAAACCAACCGCATTGTAAAACGCATACATAAAGATTCTGTCCCTAACCACCCTCCGTAGACCGAAGCCCATACAGATACAGAGAACTTCGTAAGGGACGTTTGGCTGTTTCGCTGCATGATGGAATGCTGTTTGAAACTGGAACTCTCAGCATCATTCATCAGAAGGGCATTCTTTAAAACATTCCATTGAGCAACATCATTAATCACAAGTGCCCGGTCTGCACAGTTAAAACAGGTTTCAGCCCATCACTCGAGAAAGCGAGTTATTGTCCCCCTAAGGTGCGATGGAACATCCACGTGCACATAAGCTAAGTTAGAATGGAACGGAGACTAATGAACTATCATGGTGCCCAATGTTACTTCGTTTTTGTGAAACAACGATTATATTATATTATATTATATTATATTATATTATATTATATTATATTATATTATATTATATTATATTATATTATATATTTAATTTGACTTTTTTTCTTATTCCATAATGTGCTACTTGTGTTACTGAGTTTGAGTAAGTGATAGTTTAGGTAAAAATTTTCTTTAAAAGTTTGTGATCCTACATATATATTTATTTGCATGAAGTAGTTTGTCAGTGTCTCTGGGACACACTGTGTGTAAGAGCAGGCCGGGCATTAACCTGACTGACTATGCCCTGCGTAGCTCACTCAATGGCAAGGCAACTGTGCTCAGATTAACCAAATCAGAGCCCCACAGATTGCAAAGTGCATTCAGTGTAAATACATCCAGCATGCAGAACAATATTAATCCCGTTTCATAAATAACTGAGGCATGTTCATGACACGCAGATGACACATTCCATAATTCCTCCCAGAGCTATGCGCTGAAGGGTGGGTTCAGTTTTCACACAATGTACTTTACGACTGAATTATGACACTAAGGCCGCTATGGCCAGCTATACAACGAGCACTGCTGGCTTCTTTAACCTGATTATTCACCCTTTAAATTTATTGCAATATGCTTGAATGTTTATCTTGCCAAAATGAAAAGATGGCAATTTTATTCTTCACATTCTTAACAGTTCAACAGGAAAATGAATCAGGAGAAACCATGCTTGTAGTATCTACTGCATATCTGGCAGCAGCACGGTGGTTTGAGGCTCATTTGATACCTTGGGCCCTTGATGACTTAAAGCCACTTAGCCAACAAATGTGTTCCATACTGTATCAGCATAATTTACAGCTGAATCTAGTCCCACCCCCCAATTCCCATAGAGATCCATTCAAATGCAAGGAGTTTTTGTATTGCTTGTAGGACAACCTGAAAATAAGATATCCAGACTCTGATGATGTTGATAGGTCAAAGACATCAGGAAGTCATGGCATGCAAATGATATGTAACCAAATACAAAACACGACTCTTTTATTTGACATTATGTTAATTTGTCTACTGTATAAGTGAATTTCCCTGTTTCCAGCTTTTCACCAAACAGTTCATTGGAGCAAAAGTAAACAAGCAAATCGTGGCACAGGAGGTCTCAGGAGTGCATTTGTTTAATTCTTGCTAATTCTCTGACCAATAATTTATTGTTAAGACCATTAAAAGCTTAATTTTTTGCCATTTTGGGCCTGGCCTATTTTTTTTGCCCAGGAGCATATGTATATGTGTGTGTGTGTGTGTGTGTGTGTGTATACCTATACATATATATATAGCAACAAACTAGAGCCCAGGCCCATATATTAATGAATATATGGTACATATTAAAAGTTTCACAAGTTTCAATGAACTGTAAAATTTACACCACAATTCTCGGGTGCACGTTTGCGTTACACAGAAAGTGTAGATATGATGGCATTGAATTAACAGCATCAATAACAAGCATGTTCTCTCTCTCTCTCTCTGTAGATGGGGGACAAGCAGAAGAGAGAGAAGCAGTGATCTGTAGATCACAGAGGAGTCTGACCCAGGTAAACCGCTCCTACCCTAAACAAGCTCTAATAATTATTGAATCATTAGATTAGTTTAACAGTTTGTTATTCTGAATCAAATTATAATCTGAATTATTTCCTCTAATTTTTACAATAATCCCTGGTCATACTGGTATCCCTGTCTCTTCACTACAACATCCCTCCTCATTTTGGTGTGTTTTTTGGAGTGTTTGTCTGTGCTTTCTCAAATTTGTGGAAGCTGCTGCAGCCAAGAGAGAAGTTAACAAACACAGTTGACCTGACCTCAGAATGGAAACGAAACGAAAAAGCAACATTATACCTTTTCCCTCAGCTCCTGCAGACAGCTGCCCAGAGTGGAAGAGGAAGATGTGGCTGTGGAGGAAGAACGGGGTGGAGCCTCTGATGTCAGTCTCAGCTAAAGCACCTTGCAGCCTCAAGTCTGGCTTTAGATGGTTCAGGGCAACAAGGTTGGGCCCCTGTGAGAGCCTTCAAGAGCTTGGCTCCACCCCCAACTACCCTTTCTATGATCATGCACTTTAGCTCCACCTCTCCAGCCTATAGACACACCTCTCCAGTCCCACCTCTCTCCTCTTCTCTTTCCAGTTCCACCCCTCTTCTCTTCTTTCCAGCTCCACCTCTCTTCTCTACTCTCTGCAGCTCCACCTCTGCAGTATATAGACAGGCCTCTATGGGCTAAACTCGACCTTGTGGCTATGGCATGCCTGCCATCGCAATCAGTGGTTTCGTCCCATCCACACTTGTCTGTTAATTTGGTTGTTGCACTCACTTGTTTTCCCATGTATGTTCCCTGTTTAGTGGACGTCTTTGCTTGGTCTTTGTTCTCAAGCACTGTTTGCACCTGTGATTTTCAACTTGTTCTCCAGTTTCTGAGTGTTTACTCATGTTTCCTGCTTGTTATTTTAGTTCTCCAGTCTTCATTCCTGTTTGTTATTTTGTTGTACTGTTATCAGTAAAGTTCCTAAGTGTTGCATCTACCTGAGTTTCCTGAGTCCACACTGCATGTGGATCCAAGACGTCTTGACATTGTGCCTACAATTCCTCTGGTTCACAGAGACGAAGTGGAATCACACAGACACTGTTCCTTGACTGTAATGTTTTACTCATAATCACAGAAAAAAAACATTTAAATAATATTATGTTTTCATATCTGAAGTGTTGAGACTATAGCATACGACAATGATACGTATCGTATTGATATAGCAGGGCTATTTACTTTTGGGAGTAGCCTAGTCTACAGCAGATCGTTGGCTAACTCGGCTACGCCTTTGTTCACGTTTGCTAATTGAACAACTAACTTAAGCTAAATAGCCGTTGAACTTAACAGTTATTTCAGCAGCTTGCTACTCACGGCTCATGTTTCTGGTATCGTGATGCATTTTGGAATAAAATCGGTATTGAAAACAAAATTGTATCCTCAGAATGTATATTGCCGCACACAGCCAGTGACATCAGGACGGATCTGGCCGTCTGGTGTCTGTCTCTCTGCTGAGATTTTAGGGATTGTGCTGTTAAAATCAACCTTATGTTGATTTATGTCCCATGGAAACTTTAGACCATGTACCTTTAGACCATCCCATTTAGACCATATAGCAAATGTTAACAAAGAAGCTTCTTAAGCTAGTAAATGGCTGTTTAGCTACTTTAGCATACACACGGCTCATTTCTCTGGTATCGTGATGACATTTTGGCTGTATTTAAAATGAATTTTTATCATCAGAATGCATCTGCCAGGAGCTTCTGGCTATCTGGTGCCTGTCTCTCTGCTGTGATCTAAATGGGTTTGCGCCGTTAAAATCAACCTTATGTCGATTTATGTCCCATGGAAATTTGTTAAATAAGTTTAGGCCATTTCAGTTGAGAAATATTGCAATGTCCGGGTTAGGCTAACAGCAGTCAAAGTCAGTCAAAATTGAGTATAAGGTTGGGTACTGAGGCTATTTCAACATAGGCTAACCCTGGATATCAATCTTGCTTGCAATAAGATAGATGATGATAGTTTATTCTGTCAATATAGCTAAACTGTGACTTTCTGGGACTACAAAATAGGCTTCTTTTTCACTGTGGGCATTATCATTATGATTTCTCATTATGTAGGCTTATTAGATAGCCATGCAAGGCTGGTCCACAGATAACCTTTGACAGTGTTGGTACTTAGGCTACAGGTAGCCTACTGCCTGGACTACCAAAGACAGGCGATGGATTTAGAAAAATCTACAAGCATGTAGCCTAGTCAGAAAATTTATGGTATTTATTAATGCTCACTTAAAGTAGGCTGAAAAATGTTATCTACGTTAAAGTTTGCGGTTAGCATTATGCTCATTTAAGTGACCATGGAGAAAACCTACAGTGAGAGCTTACTAGGCTAGCAGCAGCTCTATGGGACATTTATGAGAAAATTAGTAAAAAATAAATAAAAAAACATCTTATCGACATATCTATGATTGACTGACCGTCGGTGTAGTTGATGGTAAGTTAAACACAGTGTTAACCTATGTTCATCCCTGTGGTACGTTGCTACGCATGACCTTGCTGATTTGGCTAGCTAATTTTCATAAATTAGCAGTTTTCCCTAGCTAAAAATTACAGTAGCAGTTTTTTCTCTGATTGGCCAACGTGACGTCACATGAACGTGGTCAGTTTGTCCCTTTTGTACAGTGTAATGGCTGCCACTGTAATTTGTAGCTAGCAACAACTGCTAATTTATAATAAATTAGCTAGCTTCCCCTCAGTTCTGTGGTTGCGCCTTTGTACTACAAGGAGATGTCTTATGGCGCTTCTGCAGTACCATTGGATAATGGTGTGGAGGATATTTTCTGCATACTGCCCATTGTGCACCATGCCATTGATAAGATTGTTTTGGGTTAAATACTATTGGAGGAGTGAGGAGGCTTCAGCAAGGATACACAAGCACAGCCTTTGGATCCATGGCCATGCCTGAAACAGCCTCCTAACTACCATGTCCTGAAAATATGTACTACTATATACTGCCCGTTTAGTGCGTATGTTTTTGTATATCAAAAAATATCCTCCATCCGTATTGTCCAACAGTACTGCAGAAGTGTCGTAAGACCGTCCGCCCTTGTATTTCTTATTCATGGGACCACTGAACTCTATGATGTGGCATGGACCTTACCACTTGCTTCCATTGCCAGCATTTCCCCATAGGCTATAATGAAGAAACTCACACCCTTTTCTACCGAACTTAGGGGTTTACAGTCGTATTTTCCTAGTTATGCCCATAATACATATAAAAATAAGAATGTGAACCAAATACAGCAGAATGTGCTCATCGAAACTTGGAAATAAGAATATCTGGGGATTTTAAGTATACATTTAGGGAAAATTTCACCTACTTAACTTTCTCATCTAGTGTACTCAATGTACATACCCAATAGTCAGCAAGCAAGCCGTTTCAGACATGGTCCACCTCTCCACATCTACCAGGCCTGTAATTAATGTTGTTTCAAACCGACACTTAATTGAGCAAGAATGTTCCATTTGACTAATGCATGTTGCCTCGATTCTAGTGCAGTCCTCTTCCATCATCCTTGCATGGAGTAAAAATAAGTGATTGGAATTAACCTTTAGACTACTTCCTAATAGAGAAATTTCATAGGTCAATCACCAGTAGATTTTATAAAATTTTATTAAGTTCTCCCCGCCCACAACCCCCCACCCCTGTGCAAATTCATCCTAAATATTCCTCTTTCACTTTTTTATTTACTACAATTATTAATGACATGAAATCATTGCGTCCTCATCAGAAGAATCACAGCTACCAAATTCATACTTCTTTAATATTTGCAAAGAATTTTATAATCTAATCCTAATCAAAGTACTGTCTCATTTGTAAGTGTTATTAGTCTGTATGTTTTTTCACCAGAATACATTTTACTGCTGGTGATTTTAACATACATGCTGGATTTTGACAGTTCAATTGCATTGCTTAAACTAAAATGGCTTAGAATATTTAAAAGTGAAAAAAAAAAAAAAAACGAATAAGTGTGGATACATAAAATGACAACATTACTCAAAAACATAACCACTTACAATTTAGTCATTCTGCAGAGGCCTTTAGCCAAAGTGACTTGCAAGAGCACGTTTCACACAGGAAGCAAACTTCCCAAGTGGGTTAAATACTTACATGGTTTCTGATGGAATTTTCTGGTGTTGAAATAAGCATAATGAACCCTTGTGCTCATGACTTTTCAGATTTTTGATTTTGTCTGTCTGACTTTAAAACAGAAGGGCTAATTTAAGCCTTTCTACAAAAAACAAACAAACAAAACAAAAAAAAAAACGAACAGCCTTCCATGTGCTGTCCAGTACATCCAAAGGTTTTTGCATTTGTAAGAATTTTCTGGTGTTTTTCTGAAACAATCTGAAGGGATTTTGGTATAAAAAAAACTCTTTTTGGAGTTTCAGGCCTGGTTTTTGTGACAATGTCTTTTTCAATTCAGTTCAGTTTAATTCAATTTTATTAGTATAACACTTTTTTATTTTACAAAGTACACCACAATGTATGCATTCATAAAAAACCTGGTATGAATTTGATGGGAGTCATGTAAAATAGATTTTTTCCTTAAAAACGAAATACATAAGTATGTTTTTCACCGGTATGAATTCTCTGGTGGCTACTTAAATTTGATTTGTGGGAAAAACACTTCCCACACTGAGGACATTTGTAGGGCTTTTCACCTGTATGAATTCTCTGGTGTATATCTAAATAATATTTTGAACTAAAACACTTTTTGCACTGTGTACACTTGTATGGGTTTTCACCTGTGTGAATTCTCTGGTGCTGATTAAAAAGAGAAATTCTGGAAAAGCACTTGCCACACTGAGGACATATATTGGGCTTTTCACCTGTATGAATTCTCTGATGTATATCTAAATAAGCTTTTGTACTAAAACACTTCTCACACTGTGTACACTTGTACGGCTTTTCACCTGTATGAATTCTTTGGTGACAATTTAAATGCGAGGTTTCAGAAAAGCACTTCCCACACTGGAGGCATTTGTAGGGTTTTTCACCTGTATGGATTCTCAGGTGTTTAGTTAATGCTGAATTTGTACTAAAACACTTCTCACACCGTGTACACTTGTATGGCTTTTCACCAGTATGAATTCTTTGGTGGGTACTTAAATTATACATTTTGGAAAAGCACTTCCCACATTGAATACAGCTGTATGGCTTTTCACCCGAATGAATTCTCAGGTGTATATCAAAATGAGATTTTCTAATAAAACACTTCTCACACTGTGTACACTTGTATGGCTTGCTACTACTTATGCTTTTCTGGAAAATTCTGGTCATGTTATTTTCACTGTTCATGTCGCCGTGACGATTTAAGTTCCTACACTGCATCTGCAGATCATCAATTTCTTCTTTTTTACAGTTTGGGTTTGGCTCGCCGGAACATTGCCATGGTTCAGCCGGATCTTTGTGATCAACACCAGATCCAGTCTTCACAGTATCCATGAGATCACTCACTAAAATTTCACTGGATTCACACTTCATTTGATTGGATTTAATGTCAACACATATAATACCCCGCAAGTCACTGATGTGATCTGCATATCCTCCATCATCGGCCTCCGTTTTGATTTGGTCAGGATGCAGATGGGTTAAATATTCCAGCTCCATGCTGCCTAGTTTCTCTGTCTTAAGATCCCCAGTGTGGGTGGAGCCCAGATCATTTTCTGTTTTAATCAGTGATGTGTGTGTGAGGTCTACATCACTGACTCTGCTGTGTGCTGTATCGCACTCTGGCTCCAGTATGCTGAGTCCTGGTGCAGCACACTCTGTCTCTGACTCCAGTCCACTGAGTTCCTCTTCTTTCTGCCTGATCCTGTGCTGCTCAGTTAGCTCTGGTAGTGTTGCCTCAGTGTCCTGTCTCAGAGAGACTCCTGTCTGCATCACACTGCTGCTCTGAGGTCTGCAGCAGTGCAGCTCCTGGAAGGAAACAGGGGGAGGGGTTTAGTTTTAATCTAACAGGTCCTACTGCAAAATAAAAGCCAATTAAAAGAAAGTGGGACCGCTGGTCTTTGAAGCTGAGGGTGCGTTCGACCGGTCGTCGCCAACTTGTAAAGTCTGAAATTTCCGAGTTCACCACCAGGAAGTGGTTTATGTATTTTTTTACATGCCGAATGTCCAGACGCAGCAGAGTTCATGCCTGGCTTGTGAAGTCACTGGTGTGCAAAGATAACATGAAGGCCTTTAAATGTTAATTTTTTGTATTAAGAATATCTCTCTGAGCAATGAAACTTGATTTTACAAATATTCATTAAATAAATACATGCATACACAAGTTCTATGAAAGACACGTTTTATTGGCAAAATAGTTTTCCCTGCAGTAACATTACTGACGGTAATGTTGAAATTTTTGTTCTCAATGAAATATTCAGAAATACATCTGGAATTAAGCTCTGTTCTTATCAAATGTGTTGAAAGATGATGTTGTACAACCTGAAAACAGTTCATTTTAGAAGTGATGTTTTTGCCAACCCTAAATCCAGATGTTGACTCAATTACGTTTTGCAGTGGACGACCTCATTGGTCCAAACCTCTTGACATCAGCAGGCGTACGTATTGTTCATGTGATGAATTTATCAGTTGCCAATTACCACCCAAATGCAAATACCTGTAAGATATGGTCACGTGATTTGCTTTCCCCCCGGGCTTTACGAGTTGCCCTTGACTGACAGAATTAACTAGCCTCGTGCCCTCTTGATCCTGTGCAAGTCCCGTTGTTGATAGCATGCTAAACTGGCACAATTAGGCTTGCCCGTGATCTCTGCTTGTTTATACTCCTTCACTTTGCAGTGTTGTTATCACCAAATCACATCGGAATTCCATGGCACTGTTTAGTTTACAAGCAATGGATAAGGATGCATGAAGCTACTTCGCTGAAAATAAATTCACTTTTCGGTTGCACTGCGCAATATTCTTAAAAGAACAATACAGGTGATACAATCAAAAGCATCATATTTACTGGACTTCCACGTTTCACCGATTAATTTAATGAAAAACCATACGAAGTCCTACAAGATTGACACACTAGCGTCGTTAAATTATTTAGCAACATCTTTAATGCATTGCAATCTTATTTACCGTGTAAATAAGAAGTAACGTAGAAGTAACGTAGTACCAGTACTACGTTCTCAAACTCTAAAATGAATTCCACTCTCATGTGTTTCAGCAGATATTGCTAAATAAACGAACCGATATTTTGAGTAGGCCTAAACAGTGAATAGAAAGTAACCTGATTTGGAGCTTCATGGTAAAAAAAAAAAAAAAAGCCAGCACAACTGCAAAAGCATCAAAATTGTGGTTAAAAATAAAACTCACCACAGTTCTTTCATTACCACGAAGTGATGTAATTCGCTGCGGCGAATGGTGGCATTCGTGTTTTAAAGCAGTGAACCATAAAGCGAGTTATTCTTTCTTGTTTTTATTGGCGGCGGTAAAGCCAGCTTTCAGTTTATTATCACCACCTACTGGACTGGAGTGTGGCCCTAAAATCATAGGCTGGATTAGTTTCCATTTGAAAAAATTTCCTTCGCTTGCTCTCTTCCTTCTAATGAGCTATTTTGTGATGTGAAACAAGTGAACTTAACAGGTGTTCTGCAAAAGAGGATAGACGACGAACAAACCAAAACGGAACTGAACAACCCTCGCTGCCCATAGCAATTTCTGTGCGCAAATATAGTTTTTGTACGACTCAGATTCATGAATTATTCATAGCAACCTTACCGCAGTTTATCTTGAGTGATGATAAAAACACACCAGCCGGTCTTATTACAAATACTATCGCCGCAAAGCCTTTCGTGGGGATTTCCTGTGAGAAAACGTCACTCAAAAGTACCAACATAAAACGTGCCGGGTAAAGGATCTGAAAAAGTTAAATTCGCCACTCTTTATCCCCCTCCCACCCCCTAACATGCACTCGTGAATTATTCACTAATCTTCCAAACTCATCGACAATCTGATTGTCACTGGTGAGTTCACTTCTCACCGAGTACCACGTCAGCCCTGAAATATCCAGTTACTTCTCTGCGGCTTTCAGAATAACGTTTTCTTTCTTTTACTATCGTTTACTAAAATGAATTTGGCTTATTTGTTTTTACCAATCACATATACAACATAATTTACATATTTGTGACCACTTTTTATTTTGATATATACATGAAGTTATTTAAAAATAAAAGGTTTCACTTTGACAAATTCTAAATGTGTAAAATGATTAAAACAGTTCAGACCAATGAGACAAATTTATTTTTGCACAATTAATGTTACAAGTTATGTGCAACATGAAGGAAACTACATTTACAAACAGGGCAGTAAAGTAGAAAACAGAAATTTACATAGCATAAAGGCCTTGGTATCAGCACATTCAGCGTAAAACTGTTTCATACACAACACGTTTTTTGTATTAATTCACTTCTCACATTCTGCACACTTGTATGTTTTTTCACCTGAATTAATTTTCAGGTATAGAGTTGAAGCAAACTTTGTACGAAAACATTTCTCACTGCACACTTGTACAGCTTTTCACCTGTATAAATTCTCAGGTGTCTACACAAATTAAATCTTTCAGATAAACACTTCCCATTCTGAGAACATTTGCAGAGCTTTTCACCTGTATGAGTTCTTGGGTGGCTAATGAAATAAGATATTTTGAAAAAGCACTTCCCACACTGAGAGCATTTGTAGGGCTTCTCACCTATGAATTATCTGGTGTACATTTAAGGAAAACTGTGTACCAAAACACCTTCCAAACGGAGTGCATTTGTGGGGTTTTCACCTGTGAATTATCTTGTGGACATTTAAACATTGTGGAAAATCACTTGACACAGTGAGCACATTTGTAGGTCTTTTCATCTGTATGATTTCTTTGGTGGCTATTTAATTGTGATATCCTGGAAATGTGATTCCCACACTGAGAACATTTATAGGGCTTTTCACTAGTATGAATTCGCTGGTGGATATTTAAATTATGTATTCTGGAAAATAACTTCCCGCAGTGATGACACTTGTAGGGTTTTTCACCTGTATGAATTCGCTGGTGTGAATCCAAGCAAGATTTTCTAGAAAAGCTGCTCCCACACTTTGTACACTTGTAGGGCTTTTCACCTGTATGATTTCTCAGATGTGTATCTAAAGAAAATTTTGTATTAAAACACTTCTCACACTGTGCACACTTGTATGGTTTTTCACCTGAATGAATTCTTAGGTGTACGTTCAAAGCAAACTTTGTACTAAAACACTTCTCGCACTCTGCACACCTGTACGGCTTTTCACCGGTATGAACTCTCTGGTGGCTACTTAAGTTAGATATTGTGGAAAAACACTTCTCACAGTGAAAACATACGTAGGGCTTTTCACCCGAATGAATTCTCTGGTGGCTACGTAAATTAGACATTCTGGAAAAGCACTTGCCACATTGAATACAACTGTATGGCTTTTCACCTGTATGAATTCTCTGGTGTATGTCTAAACAATATTTTGTACTAAAACACTTCTCACACTGTGTACACCTGTATGGCCTTTCACCTGTATGAATTCTTAGGTGTTTAATTAAAGCTGAATTTGTACTAAAACCCTTCTTACATTGTGTACACATGTATGGCTTGCTACCATTTTTTCTTTTCTGGGAAATCCTGGTCTGATTATTTTCATTGTTCATGTCACAGTGATTACTTAATTTCCCACATTGTGCTGGCATATCATGAATTTCTTCTTTTTTACAGTTTTGGTTTGGCTCGCCGGAACATTGCCATGGTTCAGCCGGATCTTTGTGATCAACACCAGATCCAGTCTTCACAGTATCCATGAGATCACTCACTAAAATTTCACTGGATTCACATTTCATTTGATTGGATTTAATGTCAACACATATAATACCCCGCAAGTCACTGATGTGATCTGCATATCCTCCATCATCGGGCTCTGTTTTGATTTGGTCAGGATGCAGATGGGTTACATATTCCAGCTCCATGCTGTCTAGGTTCTCTGTCTTAATATCCCCAGCATGGGTCATATCAGTTTCTGTTTTAATCAATGATGCCTGTGTGTGGTGTACATCACTGATCCCACTGTGTGCTGTATCACACTCTGGCTCCAGTGCGTTGAGTCCTGGTGCAGCACACTCTGTCTCTGACTCTGCCATGTGGACAGGCTCCAGTCCACTGAGTTCCTCTTCTTTCTGTCTGATCCTGTGCTGCTCAGTTAGCTCTGGTAGTGCTGCCTCAGTGTCCTGTCTCAGACAGACTCCTGCCTGCATCACACTGCTGCTCAGAGGTGTGCAGAAGTACAGCTCCTGGAAGGAAACAGGGGCAGTGATTTAGCCTTATGCTGGCCGCAAGTTACTAGATACAAAGGTTCACATACGTTTTCGACCCTGAACTTGAAATGTTTAGACAATGTGTTCAATAAAGACACGAAAAGTGCTATTGATTGTGTGTTATTAGCTTAAGCAGAATATGTTTTTCTATTATTGTGACCTAGGTAAAGATCAGACCACAATTAATGCATAATTAATGCAGAAATCCAGGTAATTCCAAAGGATTCACAAACTGCTAGCTTTAAACAAATAAACAATTGCCACGTCTCAGATGAAAACCGTTCAGTGGTGTTTAAGGGGTTAATCTGTGTTGTCATTTATGGCCCACTGCATAATTTAGAAGCAAAAACAATAAATAAAAATGAATAAATAAATTTGACGGAACACATATTTAAAAATTCTAAATGTGGCACCTTTGCATATTTGACATGTAGTTACACATAATACATGTGATTACATATATATATTTAAATACATGTTCATTTATGTATATATACATAGATTACACAATTACTTCAACACATTTAGAATTTCCTGCCTAATATTTAAATATGACTTTTCCGTAAGGGTTATGTTTTTACACAGCATGCTTCTAAAGGTATCACTGATTTCTGAAAATAAAATAAAATTTTAAAAAACGTATTTCTGGCGGTGAACTTTGCAGACGGTCCCGGGAGCGCGAGAAGCTGACAATAGCTGAATTCTGTCAACGTTCGATTAAAGATATGAACACAAGAGACTTTGGTAAACACGAAGGTTGTAAGTTTGTATTTTGTGTCAGGTCCTCCAGTATTGTTCTCGCGAAATAACGTCACATTTCCAGGGCACCGCTTAGCTTCCAAGTAATGGATAGGACGCGCATATGAAGCTACTTCGATGAAAAGTAATTCACTGACTTAACTGCATTTCACAATATGCCTAAAAAGAACAATACCGATACAACAAAATTCATTATACTGATTTCCACATGTTACACGGACTAATTTAGCGAACGACCATAAGAGTCCTACAGGATGACACCATAGCACTATTGTTATATTATTTAGGTGCATCAACTCATTATAATCTTATTGACCATTTTATAGAGAAGTAATGTTGCAACAGTACGTTTTGAGACTCTAAAATGAATTCTACTCTCGTGTGTTTCAGCAGATACTGCTAAATAAGCAAACCGTTATTTCTGAGTAAACAGTGAATACAAAGTAACCCTATATAGGGCTTCCTGGTAAACAAAGCAAGCACAACTGCAAAAGCATCACGATTATGCTTTAAAAAAACTTACCCCACACTTTGATGACTCTATTAATTCAACTCGATCGTTTGTTGAACGTGATGAAATTCTAAGAATGATCCAATGTCCGCGTTACAGCTGTGTAAAACCATGAAGCATATTCGTCTTCCTCTTATTATTCTTTGTTTATTTGCGGTATTCTAGTAGGCATTTAGTTTATTACCGCCACCTACTGGGCTGGAGTGTGGTCCTAAAATTATATGCAGGATTAGGTTCCCGTACCTCCCCTCGCTTTTTAAAAATATTTTTTATAAATAAACTTTATTTCAATTATACAAGTCATTACAAACAATTACATAAACAAGAAAACCTAAATACATTAGGTAAGGCATCTTCTATATTAAAAGTCCAGAGTTTCCCAAAGATTTGCATAGCCATGCTTTATGTCAATTGTCCTTCGACGTTTTAGTTCTGTTAAAATGTTCTTGCATACAGATTCACTTGACACGTAGATATGATCAATTGTCATTTTACTTCGCGTTTTCCATATGTGCTGATTCACTAGACATATTATTAACCAGTATAAATCTTTAAGTTTATCATCAATGTTACTGCCTGGTTGCGGTGCGTTGAGTGTTATTGCCATGTGGCAGTGGTTCCTGTTGGGCTGCGGTCTGCGGTTCTCTGGTGCTCTCTTGTGGCTCTTGTGGTTTTGACGCGGTTGCTGCTCGTCATCGGCTCTGGCTCGGTTTTGGTTTTTTGCTTTATTGCTGTAGGAGTGGGGACATTTAAAATAAGTGTGCCCCACTCCTCCACACAGGCTGCACCAGGAATCATTGCTTCAATCTTTGGCCTTGTGACCCAATCCTCCACACTTCCAACACTCCATCTGGGTACACTCCTTTACCTGATGGTCAGGTACACCACAGACGAAGCAAGTTTGCCGCTGCCCAGGATAAATCACACGGCCATTGTAAGGGCCTAGAGATATGGAATTAGGTAGTGTTACGGGATGACCATTCGCGTCTTTTTTAACTGGAGTTTGTATTTCCTAACCCCGTACCAAATTCCAAAACGGTCCACAGGCTTGTAAGGGCCCTGCAGGATATCGCCATGTCTCATAAGAAACAGTTCAATATCATGGCCCGACACTCGGCCAGTCCAGAATTTTACCACAACATTGATGGTATCTATAGCTACAGAAGAATCGATAGTCCAATTACTCCAAGGGGCTTCATTTGATTTTGCATATGCCATCTCCATGAAGCGCCTCAGGGCGTCTTCGTGGAAGAAACAACGTTCAAAATCTTTCCTATTAGGCAACGCAATGAAAGAATAAACATCCTTGACATTAATGCCGCCTGATGCAAAAAGTAACTTTTCCCCGACCTGATCATGGGAAGGGGGCTCACCTTCTCTGCTATATTTTAACCTCGCCCAGTGCTGGGAGAACCGAGAGGCGTAGGAGGCCATATTTGTTATTTTATTTTTATTTCCTCTGCCAGACCGCAGCCGTAGCTACGGCCGCGGCCTGGGGAGATTTTCCCAATTTTTTTTTTTTTTTTTTTTAAACACACGAATCCACTCAGTAAACCAAGTTAAGCGCAGCGATAAATTAATGCAGTGATCCGAGTTAACCCCCAGTCTTCCCCCTACCACTCATTTTTCCACTCTTAAGAAAACTGAAGAACCTTCCCTTGCTCCTTCCCTCCAGTCTGCTATTTTGTTATGAAATCTATGACGTGCAACAACTGAATTTAAAAGGTGTTCTACAACGGAGGACAGACGAGGAACAATCCAAAACTGAACGGCCCTCGCTGCTCCATAGCAACGATTGCTCTGTGCGCAAACATATTATTTTAGAAGGTTCATGAATAATTCATAGGAAATTTACGCTAGTTTATCTTGAGTGATGATAAAACACACCAGCAGGTCTTATTAAAAACACTATCACTGGTATGTGCAGCACCTCAAAAGCACAAATACAATACGTGTAGGGTAAAGGAGCTGGGAAAGTTAAATTCTTATTCCCCCTCCCACCCCTCAATATGCACTCATGAATTATTGATGAACCTTCCAAACTCATCTTGCAAAAAAATGGCTTTTCCTTTTGACAACTGCATAATGACGCATACCCTTCTTGCAAGAAGCTTGCATTTTACACCCCTGGCAGGAGGGCGGAAAAATGAAGGAAGGAGGTAACATAAATTTCTCCCTCCCTTTTCATAAATCGGAACTGAACGCTACTTCGTGTGACTGCCATATTTCCTCCTGTCATAAGTACACTGCAGTGATCATTCTGCATTGTCCCTATCAGCTGCACTCTATTTTCCAGATTCAATGGCACACGGCGCATGAACGCAGCGAATGGGGCGGCGCGGGGCGCACTGGGTGGGGCTCATAATATTTGCGGGACCAGAGGCGAGCAGCGCACCTGGAAACAGGGCTGGATTACACTGAATATATTAGGCTTGTTTGAGATGACTTTCGGCTCACCTCGAAAACAGGCGAGAGCAGCCGATTGCAGTCGGGGGAGGAGTCAAAAAGTCGGACACTTCTTGGTTGACTAGCCTTCTCACCTCGTCTAGCAATGGCGGATATCGCGTTCGCGTTCTTTGTTGCCGATGAAGTGGATGCAATAGAAGTCCCACTACATCTGGCAATTTTGGCTAATTATAATTTCGAAAACATTGATAATGTTTGGCCAGCTAATTATTCTTTGGTTTACTGGGGGGTATATGAGAACAGCTAGAAATACTATAACACTCACTACAAATAGATGTGAATCGAGTCTTCATTCATTCATTTATTATTATTATTATTATTATTATTATTATTATTATTGGATACAGGAGTTTGTGTACCAAGAGCTTCTTCTAATTACTTTCTCATTATATTTTATTCAGGGGTTTTGACACAGTTATTTCGATATAAACTCCATTGCAGAGATGTTTATTAAGACACTATTTATGAGGAATGTGTAAAGCGTTCAACTGTGAATGTCAGTCATCTGATAAAAATAATTTGGTGTCTGTCTGACAGTTCATTAAGTTTATCTTGGAATAATGATGGATAAGATAGAAGTCTCATAACTTCCTTGTTGGTGGTAACATCTTTTCTGAGCCAATAGGCGCTTCGCTCAAACCAGAGCAAGTCGTTTCCCATCATGCATGAAGTTGTGCAGTCAGTAGAGAGCAACTCCGTCGCCTCGCCCTGAAAACTGCGAGCGCCTCCCTTCCGTGAGATTTCCACGCCTCGCGCAGTCGGATTTCCAAGTCGGACAACATTCTAACCGTCATACAATGCGCTTGGCAAGGCGGTGGTCAAAACTGCGCAGGCCCCAAACAAGCCTATTATCAGCGGTTGTGCTGCTGCTGCTGCATTTGTTAATAGCCAATCAAATTGCATCTTTTCATTCCCTTTAAGAGCCGTGTGCATTGCGCAGGGCGTGCTGCAAATTTCCGTAGTCATCCACTGCACTGGAAGACAAGGATAATGATATACTAATGAAATGTTTCTCAAAGGTGTTCTTTTGGAGGGGGGGCAGAGTTCAGCTGTCACTTAATTTATTTTCTTTTCTTCTTTTTCCCCCCCCAAAAAATTCAGTTATAAAGAATCTTATGAATAAGATAAATTAGTTCTAATTTTTTCTGTCATAATTAGAACATTGCCTAAACCATTTATTATGGTTCAGTTTTAAGTTCCCTTTAAACGTGTAGCTAAATAGCTTAAATGCTCTATAACAAAGAAATAATGACAACAGTATATAGAAGTTTTATGAAACAAAATAAGTGTATTTTAAACAGAACCACAACTGATCCAATCCTGCATACGTACTGTTTTTGGCAACAAAAAAAAAAAACTAAAATAAAACATGACCTTCCTAATTGGTTGCTGGTTTAAACATCCGTGCACAGTATGCTCTTTAGCAACAACAGCATTTGGTCTGTAAACATGGCAGATATGAACTATTTATGCAGTTATTTTTTCCTTGCCTCTGTTATGACTGCCCCACACAGTTATAACAGCGACAGGTTCAAACACAACAATCATGACACAGATAAGAAACTCAGCCCATCACTGCTTACAGCAATGAAGGGAAGTACACTGTAGTGATCATTCTGCATTCTCCCTATCAGCTGCATTTACCCACAAACATTTTCACATTGAAACCACTGCAACTGTAAAAACTAATAAAATGCAGTCAGCTTGAGGAGTTTGCCACTGGCTTCTTACAAAAATTTGGATAAAGTTATTGATACAGGAGACAGAATTTATGACTTCAAAAGCATTTTACCCTGCAGTCTTTTGCCAGTAGCACACTGTTAGTTTATTATATTCGTGTTTTAATCATCAAAAGTACTGAAACACAGCTGGAACATTTACAACACAGTTCTATTAAAATGTAAAAAATCATGAAATCATATTCAGTTAGAAAGTGCTTAATCTGAACCTGCTAAAAGACCATACTGTTATGTACAGGGTTTCAGCTATACTGAGGTTAATATCGGGAATAGATTGTAGGTACCATGGCCTACAAAAGACACTGAACTCCAACTCCCATATGTCCAACTCAGAGTGACTCACTTGACCACGCCCCCTACTACAGTTCTCCTGTAACAGTATTGGCTTACTGTAAATTCGAAACGCGCTGCCTTCAATAAAACGGAGGTTGCCGTTGTTTCGCTCTCTCTTTTCTATTCCGCTCTCTTCCATTTTCCTCTCCTTGGACTTGCTACCCTTCTCCCATCTCCCTCTCGTGTGAGTCCACATGCCAGGAAGAGTTTGCAAGGCCTGCAACGGAGTTAGGCCCAAATATCCTTGGCTACCGGCTGCTGGAGGAACGAGGTGCCCGAAGCGCTCCTATGATTAGAGGTGGTCAAAGAACCAGGAGAGCCACGCACGACCGACGCATCCTGCAGAGCAAGTCCCAAGAAGCAAGCGGCTAGCGGAGGGTCCGGTTGCGCGTTTTGGAACAGAAAGGGCGACCAGTTTCCCCTTTCCACCACAACCTACACAGACTTCGCACCGGAACACAGGAAACATTTTCCAACAACCAACCCAAAGCAAAGTATAAGCTTAGTATAATTAGTGACGGACAGAATGTAGCCACGTTTATGATTGGATGTACCTAACTGACCGTTATTTTGTTTTAATGATAAATGTAAACATTCCGCATGTTCAGTTGGCTCTAAGCCATCCACCGCGCTGCGTTAGTTTTAATATATGTCACGCACAGAACATATCTTGTATGTGATCTATTTTAATTACTAACCGGTCATAACACAGCATGTTGATCTCCATCAAACACCTATAGATAGCTATTCAGTTACCCTGTATCTGTTTGGTACGCTTCATACGCCATTGTTTCTCACTAGATTTGTCTAGATTCAAAAACCCCTCCATTCATACTCCATCTTGTTCCTTTTTTCTCCGTGAACACGTGTCCGCAGTACACAACCCCCCAGGTAGGAGAAGATCCAACACTCCTCACTTGCACGCACACATAACACCTACACACACGGGCACTCATACTTTGTTATACATCATCGTAGAGAATTGTGCTTTCCCTTTTCGGTACTTTGTGTTTAATAAACTTTATTATATTTACACGGTTGTCTGTATTTATATTACCCTTGTGTTGAATTGAGATAGCCGCTGCTAATCGAAAGAACATAATAGAATACCTTCACCCCTTAGCTAAATCATTTATATTAATTTAGTATTAGCTGAATTATATTATAATTTGGTTAAGATAGACTATTATTGTGTAATTTTGATAATAATTAATTTAGTTATTAATTTAAATTACCAATTTATAGTTTGTATATTTAAAATTATTAGACTGATTATTAATGCTGGCACCACCTGTGAGAATATTGATATCTTCTACATTTTGGTGCCCCACTATAAGAAGTAGCGGCATGTCCCTTACAAGATTAAATTGCAGCTGTATGTTTGTGTGTGACTGCGTAGAAGTGTGTGTGTGTGTGTGTGTGTGTGTGTGTGTGTGTGTGTGAGAATATGTGTATGTGTGGCGATTGTGTATGTGTGTATACATGTGCACGTGTATATATTTGTGTGGAAGCGTGTATACGTGTGTCTGTCTGTGTGACTCTACTCCAGTTGGCAGAGGGACACTGAGGAGTCATGCACGTAAAATCCAGCATACAGTGGTGTTTGTTCAGTGAATTGTGTGTGGAATCTGTGCAAGAGGGTCAGTGTGTCAGAGTCAGAGATACTGTAGAAGGACAGAGTGCCGGCCGGACGGTCCACACACACTCCTACCCTGTACACACACACTCCACTACCAGAAACATCATCATCAGACACTCCAGCTCTGCAGAAGGGGGAGGGGATGGCTGGTATGTGTGTTTGTTTTTTATTGTGCCAGACACAGTAACTGCATCCATCACACTCCAGACTCCAGGAGTTTCTATTCCATCCAAACACACAGGCATAAGCCCCTCCGTTCCTGCTGATTCCTTTATATGCCACTGCTATAGAAACCCTTCCTCCAGACACACTGAACTCAGCCTCCCAGTAACAGCGCTCACACACACTCTCTCTGCACACAACCTGGGGCATGGACTCAAATCTCTCTAGATGATCAGGATATGGCTGCTCCTCTCTCCCCGGTGTGTGTGTCACCTTCCTGTTCCCCTCAGACAGAGACAGCATTTTGTACGCTGTGTTTGGATCCAGTGTGAGCTGACAGCCGTCTGCACACCAGAGACATTAATGAGAAGATTATTATTTTTAATATTCACCTCATTGTGTGTACAAGAAAAAGAGCTGTGACAGCGTCTTGTGTGTTTCTGTTTCTGTTTGTGTGTGTATGAGAGACTTCTTGTAAATTCTCTCTCTCACACACACACACACACACACACACACAGCAGAGTGTATATCTATTCTGCATTGATATAGACTCACATTTCCTGGGTCCTGGTTTGGTCCTGTTCTCTCCTCCATGGTCCACACTGTTGGAACAGCAGAACAGAAAGTGAGTGTGTATAGGTGTGTATGTGTGTGTGTCTGCGTGTGTGCAAGGTGTAGTGTGGAAACTCACTCTACTTACAGCAGGGTGTGGGTTGTGTGTCTTTGTGTGTGTGTGTGTGTGTGTGTGTGTGTGTGTGTGTGTATGTGTGTTGAGGTGCAGTGTGGAAACTCTTGTACTTACAGCAGTGTGAGTGTGTCCAGCTTAGCAGCAGACAGCGCTCTCACTGAGTCTCCTGGGTGATTGTATCTCAGGTCCAGCTCTCTCAGGTGTGAGGGGTTTGAACCCAGAGCTGAAGCCAGAGAATCACAGCCTCTCTGTGTGACTCTACAGCCTGACAGCCTGCAGAGAGAACGACAAACACATCATACAGCACATTAACATAAACTAACAGGGCTGTGTGTATCAAACATTTAGCAGTGTGTTATACACCTTGTACGGCTCTATATATATAACAGGGCTGTGTGTGTCAAACACATAGCAGTGTTACACACCTTCTACAGCTCAATATAAAATAACAGGACTGTGTGTATCAAAGGTTTGTAACAAACTTTTTTTCTGTGATGCTCTGGCTTCAGCTCTGTGTTCAGGTCTCAGGTCCAGCTCGCTCAGGTGTGAGGGGTTTGAGCACAGAGCTGAAGCCAGAGAATCACAGCCCCTCTGTGTGACTCCACAGCCTGACAGCCTGCAGAGGGAGGACAAATACGCCTTACACACATTAATATAAACTAACAGGGCTGTGTGTGTCATACACACGGCAGTGTGTTACACACTTTCTTCAGCTGAATATAAAATAAGAGGGCTGGGTGCTTTGGTTGAGACTGTGTGGATATACACAATTGGTGTATATTAATATTTGTAGGTGAAACAGAGCAGAAATTAAGCTCATACTTTGAAAAGGGCACTTTGAAATCGCACAAAGGGTGCATCGGGGTGAGCTGCACCAAATATCTAGAAAATTTGTCGCAAAACTGTCTGGATGGAATACTCTGGAAACCTACATTCATTTAATTTTGGGATGACCTAACTATTAAAAATTAGTGTTGTATTTAGTCACATTGGAGACCTTTTTGATTGAAGGGGTTTGTGTTTGTACTCACCCCAGTCTCTCCAGTTTACAGTGTGGGTCCTCCAGTCCAGCAGAGAGCGCTCTCACTCCTGAATCCTGCAGCTCGTTGTCTCTGAGCTCCAGATCTCTCAGCAGTGAGTGAGGAGAACGCAGGACTGAGGCCAGAACATCACAGCAGCCCTCAGTGAGATTACACCAGCCCAGTCTGTGAAGAAAACACACACACACACACACACACACACACACACACACACACACACACACACAAATATTAAGACTCTTTCAAATACAATTGAGAGATCATACAAGAGAAATGATATATGCACACCCCCACACATAAACAATGGCTTTTAAAATGACAGGTTTGGTCAGCAAAAAAGGCTGGAAAATGTACACACACTAACTCACCCAAACCCAGATATACGTGCATTCACACAAACAAAAACATGGTGCTCAGACAGACACTCTTCCCCAAAGATGTAAACACACAGCCTGCCAACCAATAGAAATTTCATTGTAGTGTATAATCATGATTTTATTTATTTTATTTTATTCTAGTAATTATTATAACATACTATGTTGTTTTTACTGTTGCTATATTCTGTGATCTTTTATTATACTTATTGTGTCTTAAATGTTTTTGTAATCTCAGCTACATTGAAAATGAGGGCCTGGCCCTCAATTGTACCTCCGAGAATTAAATAAAGGTTATGATGATGATGATGATGATGATGAATCATAGCCAAGGGGTGTAGGTTGTTTGTCATTAAAAAATGATTCATCTGTCTCAAGTAATATTTCCATAACTGAGCCAAATTCGATAACCATTAGTTATCTCCCCACCATGACTATGATTCCCCACTCTCCCTAATATCCAGACTATGGCTTGGGATCAGAACCACAGAAGAATGACAGAACTAAATGATGTGGCACTGCATCTAAACAGCAGCTCTTCTGTGACACTCTTCCGCCAAGATGTACACACATACCCTGCTAATCAATAGTTGACGTCTGGCTTTTCCAGCACAAGTAAAAATCTCATTTTACGCAGTCTTTTCAGAAACACCACAACCCTGTAGCACACACAGGTGTGTAATGAAGGAGTAAAATGCCTTCATCACAAGGTCAGTGCATGAGTGGGGTAAATTATGCATTTTTATGAGAGTTCATAGCAGGTAGTGAATAATAGAGATGGATGTAGACTGCAAAGTGTGACAGACCTGAAACATTTCACTATGCAGGTGGTCAATCTTTTACCATGTCAGTCAGACAATCTGTATCCTGTCGTCACCTGTGCCCTGATACTGCAGGTTCCACTGAAACCTTATCCCTACCCACCCCAAGATTCAAGAGGTTTTATCCTCCTTTTCGGTGTTTTGAGTAAGGAGGAAGGGAGGAGACAAATGTGAGTAAAGATTGTGCAAAGAGCCACAATCACTAATCCATTTAGTTAAGGTCACACAGTATTGTACACAACACTGCTCACCCCAGTCTCTGTAGTTTACAGTTTGGACTCATCAGTCCAGCACAGAGCAGCTCCACTCCTGAATGTCCAAGGTTATTGTAGCTGAGGTCCAGATCTCTTAGGGATGAGTTCGGTGACTGGATAGTTGAGGCCAAAATATCACAGGACTTCTCTGTGAGGTCACAGCTATTTAGTCTGCAAAGAAGAGTTTATATTATATTATAGTATAATAATATTAGGTATACATAAAACATGTAATATGTGAACTGTAACAATGAGTATGTTCAGTGATGAAGTGTGAATTTAAGGACTTTAAGGTTGATGATTCTCTGTTCTACACACTCCAACTGCAACACTTTGGGCCTGAGAATTAGAACCATGCAGCACCCCTGTCCCTGTAGAAGGGGAGGGAGGGGGGTCTGTTGGCAATGCCAGTAGACACTAGAGTTCTGGTCAGGTGAGATTCTATAAGGTAAAATGTAAAATAGTGTGGACTGTGGGAGGCATTCTCGAGATGACACTGAAGGGAAGCTCAAGCTGTTCACTTAATTATCCTGGTACCGTAGTCATTTCATATGAGCATTGTGGGTATGTATCACAATTGAATTATGTGCACATTTTCTTTATTTTACAATCTGTTCAGTTGTGCATCTGTTCTTTTCTTTTTGTATGGTGTCCAAAATCTTGCCATCAGCAGTCCATCCCTGGTTATTGGTGACACTCATATTGACTCATGTGATAAAGTGCCCTTTCTCTTACAGAGCATCCAAAGTACATGGCTCACTTATACACAGACTGGGGTGTGGATCTCTACAAGAACCAATCACGGCATTGGGCTCATAAATAAAGTTCTGGGGTGACACCCATACTGGGTTACTCACTGGGCATATTGTTAGTTTCACTTGTAGGGTGTGAAGCTCCATTAGAGTCAGTGTTCAGATGGATCTGAATGTTTTAAAAAAATAAAATAATACAGAGGTCATGGCCCAGGGTATTTAGATAGTCTCACTACCCACACGGAGTGCACCTTAATTACGTTGATCCCAGGAACAGTTCTTAGTTTTGGTACCCAGATCAGCAGATTTTACAGGTTAAGTTCCTTCTTCATGGCACAAGTCTACGAATCGCAAGATTCCTGGATAATTGGTACATTTACCTCCTAGGACTGAAGGTCACCATGTCAGAGAACAGTTAGATGAACACCAGGAAGCAGTGGATAGTCTCTCTGTCCAGGGTACAGGGTCTTGCTGCTGATAATTTCATGAGTACACCCCAGTCAATGTACTTATAGGCAAACTTGTATTCACGAATAAGCATTCTGATTACAGGTATTGAAAATTAATGGCGTCAGTAAATTTGTTTTCTTCCCTGCAACAATAACACTCAGAACAGCCATAATTATTAATTCCATTTAGTTAAGGTTACACAGTACACAATAGGGCATGACTCACCCCAGTCTCTGTAGTTTACAGTTCGGACTCATCTGTCCAGCATAGAGCAGCTTCACTCCTGAATCTCCCAGGTTATTGTAGCTGAGGTCCAGGTCTCTCAGGGGTGAGTTTAGTGACTGGAGAGCTGAGGCCACAACATCACAGGACTTCTCCGTGAGGCCACAGCTGTTCAGTCTGCAAAGAAGACTTTATCTATTATAGCATAATAATATTAGTTATGCATAGAACCTGTAGCCTCAAGGGGTCTCTCTCAAGGTGTCCCACAGGGCTCCATCTTAGGCCCTCTTTTGTTTATCATTTACATGCTTCCCCTCGGCTCAATCATTCCTCAGCATGGTTTTCAAACTCATTTCTACGCCGATGACACTCAGAATTACCTCAGTACCAAACCTACTACTCCTCTCCCGCCCTCCTCCCTGATAAACCGCTTACAGGACTTTAAACACCGAATGGCATCAAATCACCTCAAACTAAACTCTGACAAGACGCCACCTTACCACCAAACCTCCGTGAATGCAGTAGCCTCTCCTCTTACAAAACCAAACTCAAAACATTCCTATTCCACCAGCACTACTATACTCATACCCCCTCTTAACAATCCTCTCAAATACACTCCCTCTTCTGCCTCTTATCTCCTTAGTGTTTGGTGCTTCATGATTCCATGCCATCTTACTGTCAGTACATGTATTTTATTTTTCTATTGTTTTATTCTTGGTTTTATGTTTTTTTTCTCTGTATATCTAAGCATTTTACCTGTTTTATGTTTTTGTAAAGCGGCCCTGGGTCTGAGAAAGGAGCTATATAAATGAAACATTTTATTTTTTTAAATAAAATTATTATTATTAGTAGTAATATGTGAGCAGTAACAATGGTTGTGTTCAGTGATGAAGAGGAAATTGAGGATTTTAAGGTCTATGATGCTCTGAGGAAGTTGTCTGTGCTACACTCTCCAACTGCAACACTTTGTACCCAAGAATTAACCATCCTGCTGGACTGAACTTTGACAGATGTTATTCTAGCCCAAATAACCCCTTTTCTTATACTGTCAGTTCTCTGAATTGGGTTTAAGGGTCCATCTACTTTTTAGATGATCTTTTCTCTGGGTTCAACTCTTCCATCCCATCCCAGAAGTGCAGAGGCCATCTTTCAGAGTAGACAGTGAGCTTGTTTACAATGCTATGGGATGTTTGGGATATAACCAGGCAAGTGCGTCTGTTGTTCTGGTGTTATATACGACCAGGAAGAACAAAGTGTCTGTTCTGCTGGTGATACACATAACCAGGTAATAAAACTAGGTATTCCCAAGGCACGCAGGAACTCCTGTTCATGACACCTTTGAGTTTATTTTGTTGGATAGTGATAAAGTGCTGTAAAATTGCAAGTGTATTTGGACTAGAAATACAAAGTGGGTATGTACTGTCAATCATCTACAATATTAACGACATAATACTCACACGGCCTTCCCGCAGTTCTTGACTACCGGTAGAAGTCTCTGATGACCTGCTGCTGATGTGTTGTAGGTCTTCAATTCAAACTCATCCAGGATCTCCTCGGACATCAATAACACAAAGGCCAGAGCTGAACATTGGTCTGGTTGCAGCTCTTTATCAGAAAGTTTTCCTGATCTCAGAGAATTCTGGATTTCCTGCACTAGGAAGTTGTCATTCAGTTCATTCAGACAGTGGAACAGATTGATGGTCCTCTCTGCTGAAGATTCCTGTCTGATCTTCATCTTAATGTACTGGATGGTTTTCTCTATGCTCTCTGATCTGCTTCCTGTCTGTGTCTGTGGGCCTCGTACAGATGATCTGCTTCCTGTTTGTGCCTGAGGGTCTGATACAAGTGATCTGCTTCCTGTCTGTGTCAATAGTCCTAAGAGAGTCTGAATGGAGTCCAGAGAGAGCCCAAGAAGAAATCGGAGGAAAAGATCCAGGTGCCCATTCTTACTCTCTAAGGCCTGATCCACTGCACTCCTGTGTAACTCAGACAGCTGCACTCTGTCACTGTGAGACTTCAATTCTTCTGCTCTGAGTACATTTATGTTCTCACTTACACATGAATGAAACACAAACAAGGCAGCCAGATACTCCTGAATGCTCAGATGCACAAAGCAGTAGACCTTCTCCTGATCCAACCCATACTCCTCTTTAAAGATTTCAGTGCACACCCCAGAATACACTGAAGCTTCACTGACATCAATGCCACTCTCTCTCAGGTCTTCTTCATAGAAAATCAGATTGCCCTTTTCCAGCTGTAGAAAAGCCAGCTGCCCCAGTTTCAGGATTATTTCTGTATCTGACTCTGACATTTTCTTTGGGTTTGTCTCAGTGGTACCATCATACTTATGATTCTTCACATTAGACTGAATGAGAAGGAAGTGTGTGTACATTTCAGTCAGAGTTTTGGGCAGATTTCCACTCTCTGCTTTATCCAACATTGTCTCCAGAACAGTAGCAGAAATCCAGCAGAAGACTGGTATGTGACACATGATGTAGAGACTCCTGGATGACTTTATGTGTGAGATAATTCTGCTAGCCAGGTTCTGGTCTCTGATTCTCTTCCTGAAGTACTCCTCCTTTTGTGGGTCATTGAACCCTCTTATCTCTGTCACTCGTTGGACACACTCAGGAGGGATCCAATTGGCTGCTGCTGGTCGGGAGGTGATCCAGAGGAGAGCAGAGGGAAGCAGATTCCCCTTAATGAGGTTGGTCAGCAGCACATCCACTGATGATGACTTTGTTATACCACAGCAGGTCTCATTGCTTTGGAAATTTAGAGGAAGTCGACATTCATCCAGACCATCAAAGATAAACACAACTTTGACTTCATCGCTTTCAACACTTTTCCCTTGCAGTTGTGGAAAGTAATGCTGCAGAAGTTTCATCAGACTGAATTCTCTTTTCTTCTTGAAATTCAGATCTCGGAAAGGAAGAGTGAAGATGAAATCAACGTCGTGATTGGCTTTTCCTTCTGCCCAGTCCAGAATGAACTTCTGCACAGAGACAGTTTTCCCAATGCCAGCGATGCCCTTTGTAAGCACAGTTCTGACGGGTTTCTCTTGTCCAGGTAAAGATTTAAAGATATCATTGCAGAGGATTGTAGTCTCCTGTGTGGTTCGTCTTTTGGATCCTGTCTCTATCTGTCTGATCTCGTGTTCATTATTGACCCCCCCACTTCCCCCCTCTGTGATGTAGAGCTCTGTATAGATCTCATTGAGCAGGGTTGGGTGGCCCTGCTTTGCTAAACCTTCAAATATGCATTCAAACTTCTTCTTCAGTTGAGTTTTCAGTGCCTGCTGGGCTCTTTGTATAGATTCATCTGAAGAAAGGAAATCACACAGCGTTACACACCTCTCAATTATAGTCCATCATAAATATAACAAATCTCCAAAACGTACACACTGTTGCATTTGTACTATAAGGATTAAGCAAAAACTTATTAAAACACCAAAAATGGGTTCAATTGTCCTTTAACATTTCATTTCTCAGTTGTGGAGGTGTCCTTGTGGTCACATGGTAATTTTAAAATTAAAAATTTTTACCCAGAGTACTCAGGATACAAACTCAGAGCAGACTGTCTGATGGGCCAGTGGTTTAGTAACCTGCTCTTAAGCACAAGATTCCTGGTTTGAATGCTCCTCAGGGATATTAATTTCATGTGCACTTGCCTGCCCCCGCAGTTACTGCTTGATGCTGCATTTTGATTTGAATGGTGTTGTGTATGTTGTGCATTACATTTTCTATAAGTAAGATTGTTCATGCAAAATACTATGATGAATGGGTGGAAGCTATGAATCAGAACATTGATCACTGTTAGATTTGTTTGCGAACCTAATTTCAGTGTAATGAACACACAATAGCAATGAGATAAAACTTACTGTGCTGCTCCAGTGAGTCAGCGAGATCCTTCTGCTTCATGTTCCTCAGGATGTGAAGTGTGATCTTCAGAGACCTCTCACTGCCACAGGTCTCCAGCATCTTCTCAACTATGTACAGAGCCTCAGGATCTTCCTGCTCCCTCTCAGTGCATTCTGGGTAGTCATCAATTTGATGACCCATGAACAATTCCTTCATCTTCATAAACGTATTTAGTACAGAAGGACCTTCAGACAGAGTCTTAAAGCATTCTGGGCAATCCTGACTCAGATGGCTCTGAAACACTTTCAACTTTTCATCCTTCTTCAGCTTCATCAGTGTGCGTAGGAGAGACTGAAATAAACACATGAAGAGGTGTGCTTTATCAGTGTGTAATAAACACATGAAGAGGTGTGCTGTATCAGTGTGAAATAAACACATAAACACATGAATAGGTGTGCTGTATCAGTGTGTAGAATAAACACATGAAGAGGTGTGCTGTATCAGTGTGAAATAAACACATAAACACATGAATAGGTGTGCTGTATCAGTGTGTAGAATAAACACATGAAGAGGTGTGCTGTATCAGTGTGTAGAATAAACACATGAAGAGGTGTGCTGTATCAGTGTGAAATAAACACATGAAGAGGTGTGCTGTATCAGTGAGAAATAAACACATGAAGAGGTACGCCGTAAAACAATGAAATGGACCACAACCATTGACTTGTGCTGTTTCTGACAGCCAGAAAAGAAACAGATGCGTCCAAACACTAAACATGTAGCAGTCCAAGATGCTCATATTTGAAGTGTAGCTTTTGCTCCTGATTGATGGTTTTGTAGAGATACAAGTTATGATGCATTTCCATACAATAATGGAGTTTCTCTATGTAATACATAGTTTCTCTGTGTAATACATTTAATAAATGCCAACTGAACTGAATGTTTCTTGTTGAAAACTCTGCTGCCATCTGTGGGACCTGCTAAAGGAATCTGGTCTTTCTGTGAGGCAGGGAGGGTCCGGCAGCACTCCAGAGCTGGATTAGATGTTAAGTTGTGTCTTTTGAGGGGTTTAATGTAGCACATTAGCATTAGCACTAACAAACATTGTACATAGCCAGGAGCTTCACTTGCCGCTACCTCTAAGGACTCTCTTATTCACAGTTAACTAAGGAGAGGGGGACTTGGGCAGGGCTTAACAAAGGGTCAATTTTGCCACAGGTGGACATGTGTACCTAATCTCACATGAACAGCAACAACTTTTCTGATGTGTGCAAACATAAAATCTGGGTATTTTTCAGAAAAAAAAGAGCCCAAGCAATATGGCAGAATTTACAGGTTCTGTGAGCAGCTTTGTTCAGGATGAGGATGTACACATGCAGAAGACATTTGGTCCTTGTAAGTGAAATGGGTTGGCCAAAATATTTGCAGCTTTTCAGTGTCAGTTGCATAGGTGTCAAAATATTGTTTGAGTTTACATTAAACAGTGGTGAAAATTTAGTAAGAGGCAGAAGAAAGAAAGAAAAAAAATAAAAATAAATAAAAAACAATAATCCTAGCCAGAACAATTGGAGTCATAGGCACCCGTTGTGCTTGGCCGACTAAAAAGTAGATCACACACCTGTTTTGTGGAAGATAATTTCTCGGTACTCTTCTCTTCTAAACAGCTGGACTCCAGTGACCACGGGATCCTGTGCAAAATCATGAGACACAGAATCCATTAACCTCATCCTCTTACTGCAGCTCTAACTCACAGCACATGGAAACAGAGCTTCCAGTTAAACTCATCCTCTTACTGCAGCTTTAACTCACAGCACATGGAAACAGAGCTTCCAGTTAAACTCATCCTCTTACTGCAGCTCTAACTCACAGCACATGGAGACAGAGCTTCCAGTTAAACTCATCCTCTTACTGCAGCTCTAACTCACAGCACATGGAGACAGAGCTTCCAGTTAAACTCATCCTCTTACTGCAGCTCTAACTCATAGCACATGGAGACAGAGCTTCCAGTTAAACTCATCCTCTTACTGCAGCTCTAACTCACAGCACATGGAGACAGAGCTTCCAGTTAAACTCATCCTCTTACTGCAGCTCTAACTCACAGTACATGGAGACAGAGCTTCCAGTTAAACTCATCCTCTTACTGCAGCTCTGACTCTCAGCACATATGAATATGACGTAATACACTCAACTACACCTGAAAAGTGTGAGTGACATTGAAGTATGATGAAACAGTAGTGTCAGCATGAACCTGTTTAATTACCTTTTATCACCTGTGACCTCTCCTCTGAAGACAAGAGGAGGATGCATTGAATTATCACTCTTCATAGACAGACAGCTGGGTACAGGTGACCCTGCTCTCTCTACCTGGACCCTGTGAACAAAATATGGAGACAGAGCTTCCGGTTAAACTCATCCTCTTACTGCAGCTCTAACTCACAGCACACCTGAATATGGCATGATACACCCCACCTGCATCTGAATGTGTCTTAATACATCCCACCTAGACCTGAAAGGTCCCAGTGACATTGAAGTATGATGAAACAGTAGTGTCAGCATGAACCACTTTAATTACCTTTGATCACCTGTGAACTCTCCACTGAAAACAAGAGGAGGATGCACTGAATGATCACTCTTCATAGACAGACAGCTGGGTACAGGTGACCCTGCTCTTTCTACCTGGACGCTGTGAACAAAACATAAAGACAGAGCTTCCAGTTAAACTCATCCTCTTACTGCAGCTCTAACTCAAAGCACATGGAGACAGAACTTCCAGTTAAACTCATCCTCTTACTGCAGCTCTAACTCACAGCACATGGAGACAGAGCTTCTAGTTAAGCTCATCCTCTTACTGCAGCTCGAACTGATATCACATTAAATGTCTGATTCATGCATTTATACCTTTTTCTGTTAGAGCTGAGGGTTCCACCTTTGGTCTCTGGCTCCCCGGAGAGACTCATGTTAGAAACAGGGCCCCCTATCTCAGGAGACTGGAACATCAGACCAGATTAAACCACAAATGGGTTCTAGCCAACCTGTAAACACACCAAATAAGAACACACTGAACACAACTACACACAGAAATACACACTATATATATATATATATATATATATATATATATATATATATATATATATATACACACACACACACACACACACTCACCGGCCACTTCATTAGGTCATTAGGTTTAACTGCAAACTGCACCCGTTAACGCAAATATCTAATCAGCCAATCACGTGGCAGCAACTCAATGCATTTAGGCATGTAGACATGGTCAAGACGATCTGCTGAAGTTCAAACCAATCTACTATCAAAAGGCAAAAATGCCTTGTTGATAGTAGAGGTCAGAGGAGAATAGCCAGACTGGTTCAAGCCGATAGAAAGGCAACAGTAACTCAAATAACCACTCGTTACAACTGAGGTATGCAGAATATATATATACACTCACCGGCCACTTCATTAGGTGACAGGAGTGGCACCCAGTGTGGTCTTCTGCTGCTGTAGCCCATCTGCTTCAAGGTTTGACGTGGTGTGCATTCAGAGATGCTCTTCTTCATACCTCGGTTGTATCAAGTGGTTATTTGAGTTACTGTTGCCTTTCTATCAGCTCAAACCAGTCTGGCCATTCTCCTCTGACCTCTACTATCAACAAGCCATTTTCGCCCAGAGAACTGCCACTCACTGGATATTTTTTATTTTTCGGACCATTCTCTGTAAACCCTAGAGATGGTTGTGCGTGAAAATCCCAATAGATCAAAGTTTCTGAAATACTCAAACCTGGCACCAACAACCATGCCACGTTCAAAGTCACTTAAATCACTTTTCTTCCCCATTCTGATGCTTGGTTTGAACTTCAGCAGATCGTCTTGACCATGTCTACATGCCTAAATGCATTGAGTTGCTGCCACTTGATTGGCTGATTAGATATTTGCGTTAACGTGTGCAGTTTGCAGTTGAACAGGTGTACCTAATGAAGTGGTCGGTGAGTGCGTATATATATATATATATATATATATATATATATATATAACCGACCAGCAACTTCAGTCCCTGTCTGCCTATCCAAATCTAACTGAAAGCTGGCTAGTCATCGAAGGGTACCGGGCACGGAATGGCTTTGATCGCTGAACTTCGGACAATTTGTCGGTAGTCTGAGACCAAAGGTCTGAAAAGTGTATCCCCAACAGAGAGTTAAAGCTCCACGCAGAGTACCTTCAAAAATAATGAAGGACAAATAACAAACCTGTGTTCCAATGGAAGGATTGGTAGTCCAGCTGGGAACAGACTGACTAACCGGATCTCTACATAGTGAGCAGGGGGCAACACGAGAGTCAAGAACAAGCGGGTCTTCAGGGCAAAATTCTGCAAACATTTAAAATCTGACATACCTAAAGCAGAAATGGTCCAATAAAAAATTTTTAAAAATCCGATTTTTATTACGTCGGGATAACAGATGTCAGAAACACTGCATGACGTTTTATAACTTTTTCTGCAGCCAAGAGGAACACTCACTTCATGGAGGGTTCAAGGCTGAAAACATGGAACTTACAGAAGTAGGTGGGGTGAAATGCAAAAATAACCAATATTCACCATCGTATCGGACCAGGTAAGACATTACAGGCATTAAGCAGATGCTCGTATCCAGAGCGACTTACACAACATTTTGACAAAGCATTTTACATCGCATCCATTTACACAGCTAGACACACACCGAAGCAATGCAGGTTAAGTAACTTGCTCAAGGGTCCAAAGGCAGTGTCCTACCCAGGAATCGAACCTGTGACCAGTTCAAGACCAGTTCTTTACCCATTATACTACACTGCCGCTTCGTTCACACGATCCCCTGCCTATCCGTCAGAAAAGGCCGTCTTTGCTGCTGAATGAGGTGCTATCACCTATGACCCCATTATCCTCATCACATGACTCACGAAACTACCTGTGGTAGATGACACATTTTTTGTCCTTTTTTGGGGGGACCCTCCTGGTCCCCAAACTTTTGATTGCAGGCTGTGCTCAAGACTTTACCTTCTTGATGAGAGGCAGGCCCCATCTCATCTAGATTATTCGGACCCGTGACTTCCAAGCTTCCTTGAAAATAACATTAATGCAGGAACCAATAACTGTAGATGTAATAAGCACAAAGCTGGATCTCTTCCATTGTAAAAGCCTTTAAAAAGTGTTCTGTATTATCTGAAACCATGCTGTCCCACTTCCCCCAACTATGTTACTATGTTAGGGAACATGGAACAAATTAAAAATGAAACTGAAAAAACGAAAAACTAAAAACAATTGCATATAAAATGGACAACTTTCTATTCATTGTGTGGCAACAGCTCATCATATTCATGTTTACATCATAATTGGTTTCATTGGATAGTTCATAGCAACTTGATAACCTCAATATCAAAGTAGGCAAACTCCTATGCCACGGATCGTTCCACGTGCCCTGCTGGGTCAGCTTCCTGTTTGATGCTTACCACTATGTCATGTGATTTTCATCATAAGGTTTCTGGTATCGATATTATTCAAGAAATAAACAAACCTTACTTAGTGTCCCGCATTACCTGATGTCCCATGATACCTGAATTCACCCCAGATAGCTATAATTTATACTAATATCCCTGTCATTGCGTTTCATATAAAATTCAAACAAAAACCTAAACTTCACTCTGCATGTTTCCAGTTTTTTTTATTCTGTACCCAGTTCTGTAATCCAGTTCGGTCATAACGAAGGCTAGAATCGCACTGACGTGGTGCAGATTTTCAGTGGCTTTGAAATGACAAGTTTTTCTACTTTTAAATAGGTCTACATGCACAGCTAAATACTCCCACCTCGTGGTACAATAAAGGAAACGACGTCTTAATGCAATTCACTTCAATTACTGCTACTTAGGTAGTTGCTGAATATTATGTAACTGAAACTTGCACAAATTCAATACAGTGGGATTCAACGAGAAACGCATTGTGCGGTGCGATGCGATGCAGGTAGCTAAGACTTGAAATGAAACTAGTTCGAGGTAAATTGAAACTAATTTGAGCTGGATATGAAATATGCAATTGAATTACCTTTAATACATATTTACAATACTCACCTCGTGAATTAACGACTTTATCATAGCCAGGGTTGTGGAATATGTACTTGAAAAACGACCGGACATTTTACACTGTTTTGCATGTTACACTGTTTTACTGTCTTAAATTTTACAGTGGAACTACAAAAGGGACATCTTTGCCTAATAAATAATTTGAAAAACGGGCATTCGGTCCAAAGTCAGAACTCACCAGGCCAAATCATTTTCCTGATATTAAGTCATTAGATGTATTCAATTTACACATTTCATTGCAAAATCAATGTCTGTTCGACACTGATAAAATGTTCGGTCTGTTTTTCTGTTACCGTAACAAGTGTCAAAATACAACCTAGGGGGCTAACCTATATAATTTTAAAAGAACCACAAGGCCTGTGACTTCCGTGAAATCCAACGAAATGATCATGATGCAATATCAAAAATACTAAAATAATTGTAAAGCTTTCTTTAGCATAACTGCGCAACAGGCTACCTACCCCGTTCTCACGTTTACTCCTTTTACTTCCTCTTCCTTCTCGTCCGTCATTAAAATGGCGTTTGAGTTTGAAACAATTCCTGGGCCGGAAACTGAGTGTAGTCTGAAATCTGCTCCTGCTGAGTCTTTCTTGTGGGTTGACGAAATGGAGTGCGAAGTGGTGGAAGGAAGAAATAAGAAAAGGAAAAAAGGAACTGAAAATGAAGATAAGGAAGCAAACCAATGGCCTTGGGGAATGAAGGCAGGATCCGGGCCAATGAGGATCCCTAAAAGCCTATCCGATGAGCTTCTGGCTGGTATGCTTTAAAATCGTGTGTTGGGGCCGTCCTGGGATGTATTTCGAAAGCAGATATTGAAGGAATTATAATCATGGGAGTGTCAGTTGAAGAGACTGAGGGATAAAGCACTTCAAATTAAAAGACTTGGATTGACAAAAGTTGCTAGTTTTGTAATGAGAGAAAGATCGCTATGGAAAGGGGTGATTAGTGGGGTCCCCGTGTTGGTAGATGCTAATTGTTTCTTGGAGGTGAAGGGAGTTTTCGGGGCAAGGCAAATGAAGAGTTACAGGGAGAGTAAAGAACAAGAAAGTGGTTCAGTACTGTTTGAATTTGAAGGAGAACTACCGGAGAGCATTTATTTAGATTACGTTAGTTACAGGATGATGGCATATGAGAGGGTTCCACTGAGGTGTTACTGGGTGTCAGGATTATGGACACGTGGCAGCAGTTTGTAGGAAAAGGGATCACAGGTGTAGAAGGTGTGGCTGTTCAGATGAGGATGCACAATGTCGAAAGACCAGGAAATATGTTTTCACTGTGGGGGAAATCATGAAGCGGGAGCAAAGCAGTGTGAAAGAAGGAAGAGGGAAAGTGAAGTGAAAAGAACACGAGTGCAGAATAAAATAACATATGCAGATGCAACAAAGAGAGTAAGGGCAGAAACGGGAACTGAGAGGAAGGAACAGAATAGAACTAGAATAGAGGGAAAAGATCAAGGGAGATGTGACTAAGAAATCATGCATTTGGATAGAGGAAGGTTTCTGGCATTTATTGCAATGGTGATTAACTGTGCTAGTGAGATAGAAACAAAATCAGAGAGGATCAGGATGGTGGTGGATGCAGCAAAAGAGATTTTGGGAATAACGGATGTGAAGGGGGACGAAATACAGGGAATTTTGGCAAAAGGGTTTGGAGGGAGTCAGACGCCAGGGATATAGGCTAGGGAAATAGTGAAGAATTGTGGTTCAGGTATGGGAGAGTGGGGCTGTTGTTTTGTTTAATTTTTTTTTGAGAGAACTAAATCAGATGGCACAGTATACAGTAGGTGGCGATAATGCACAAAGTTTAGTTTTACAACCGCCATTAAAATCCGAGAAGAAGAAGAAGAACAATTCCTGTTTTGGACTTTGGACTTTTTAATGGCTTTTTTTCTGGCTCAAGTAAGCCTTCTTATTTTTCATTGTCCGCATCATTTATTATGATGATGACTTAAGCATTCAATGGTGTCAGTGTAGTATAATGGGTAAGGACCTGGTCTTGTAACCTAAAGAACACAAGTTCAATTCCTGGGGAAGACACTTCCATTGTACTTAACCTGAGTTGCTTCAGTATATATCCAGCTGTGTAAATGGATGCTAAGGAAAGGTTGTGTAAGTTACACTGGATAAGAGTATGCTAAATGCCTGTAATGTAAGGTAGATATTTGCCTAATTAAGGTATACATAGGCCTATATCAGGTCACAGTTGTACAATGACAGGGTATGTAGGGTACTGTCACTCATAAGTAAGAAAGCAGTTATACTGTACGACTCCATCATTAACTGACAGCAATGGCATGGCTTACTTAAGCTAAACGGCACCGAACACTTCCAGCATTTGAACCGCTGACTGTCTTTAAATTGGTGATCCAAAGCGTTACAGACATAGCATCTTTGCGCTTGTCGCCCATATGTTATCCTGCGATTATAAGGACCCATGGAGATAGCGTTAGGCAGTGTGGCGAGCCTTCCATCTGGACCACGGTGGAGTTTAACTCTACATCTCCTGACACCATGTACCAGATGCAAAAATGGTCTACAGGTTTTCGGTGGGGTGAATAATGTCACAGTACCTGTCAAGGTTCACTATCTTCATCCACCCCACCCTGCCTGTCCAGAACTTTATCACAATGTTTAATGTATCGAGTGGAAGGGACAAATGAACTTCCCAGTTACTCCATGGTTCTTTGTGTGAGTCTGTATGTGTTGATTAAAAAATATGTATACTCCTGAGTGCACATTTGTTGTGAAAGCAAAGCTCAAAGTCTCTTTTGTTTTGTAATGCAATGAACAAATAAATGTTCGCAGCACTGATGCAGTTACTTTTGAGAAGCAAATCCTGCCCAAGACTAGTATGTGATGGAGGTTCGCCTTCTCCAATGAACTTTAGTAGCACCCAATGAGGAGCAACTTGCCTTGAAGGTATTTGCATAAAAGGGGTACCTTTCAGATAAACAGTCCAAAAACATAATATTTTCTGGACTTAAACTGGGGAAAAATTATTAACTGAACTGCAGCAATGTAGAAACTGTTGAACTTACAATAATGCTGTTTATGACCGTATGCGGATTTTGGGTTTTTAAATAATTGATTATTTATCATTTCACAATCCATTAAAGGAGATCAGTACAAAGATAAATTACAATAACATATATTCTTTTGCAAATTACATAAACCTTTATATTATTTATCAATTTCAGTCCATTCTAATCCAGAGCATTTTCTTTTAAGGTCCAGAGTTATTTTCCTTCCTAAGGTTGTGTGAGGCAGGGGTGGGGGTGGCTACTGCTCACGTGGTGAACAGACAGGATAAAACAACTAATTTGGCTTACTGCCAGTTTGTTGTCTTTTTAAATCCATAATTATTTAATTACTACACATCACTACATCACTGCTAATAAGTTTGATTGACAATAATTTTGCACCTTGTCTTCCATATTTTTAAAAATCTATTACACAAATTACCAACCAAAAAAAAATTGTTTTGTTTCACGTGACACGTTTTCTCTAAACACACCAAACATGATTGATTTTATACATACATCAAGTTTCAGACCAATTTCATACATATCTATTTTGCTCTGTGGTGGTTTATTAATAGATGTTATATTATTCCCTCCTCCACACATTTCAATATTGGACACATTTTGGTGCTTACAAAACAACTTCACAGTGACACACACTGGCAGTCTGAACAGATATAAGCAAAGTTGTATCCCTTAAGTCTTCAGATAATGCATTAATCTTTCACCCCTACTTGGCTGCTCACTGAAGGCAGGGGGGGAGAATAAGCCTTCACACTAGCAATCCCATGAGTATCAATCCTTACATACCAGCATATCATGTGTATATACACATCTCACATCAGCACACGCTAAAAGAACATGGACAGATTTGCGGTTCTCACAAACGTTGAAGTGGCTCTGAAAAGAGCCTTTGGTGTTCCAATTGTGTTAGGTCAAGCCATCTTAAGCGCGCTCTCCACGGATGCGGCGGGCCAGCTGGATATCCTTGGGCATGATGGTCACTCTCTTGGCATGAATTGCGCACAGATTGGTGTCCTCAAACAGACCAACCAGATACGCCTCACTCGCTTCCTGCAGAGCCATTACAGCTGAACTTTGGAAGCGAAGATCGGTCTTGAAATCCTGAGCGATCTCCCTCACAAGGCGCTGGAAGGGCAGCTTACGAATCAACAGCTCAGTAGATTTCTGATAGCGACGAATTTCTCGCAGAGCTACAGTACCAGGCCTGTAACGATGAGGCTTCTTCACGCCGCCTGTCGCAGGCGCGCTCTTACGCGCCGCCTTAGTGGCGAGCTGTTTCCTCGGAGCTTTACCACCGGTAGATTTACGTGCCGTCTGCTTGGTTCTAGCCATTGCGTCCTACTCAAGATCTGTTTTTCGAAATATATCCCAGAACGGCCCCAACACACGATTTTAAAGCATACCAGCTAGAAGCTCATTGGATAGGCTTTTAACGGATCCTCATTGGCCCAGATCCTGCCTTCATTCCCCGAGGCCATTGGTTTGTTTCTTCAGCTTCCTCTGCCGCCAAAAATTTAAACTTTTCTCTTACCGCTTGATTTATTCTAACGTCTCGTAAAACAGTATTGTTAAAATGAGCGAATAGCACGCATATTTTTAATAAAAATGAATCCTTAGCATTTTTTAATAAACACTCCAGTCGTAGCATCATTTTTTTTAACTTCCTACTCTCATAGCTCAGACCAGCACAATCCACTGTATTGTATCACTCAGACCCAATCACGACACTATTAAATGGCGCTCAGAACTGTGAACTTTTCTAATTTGACATGCGACAGAACGCTTGTACTATTAGATGCTTTGATTACATGTCTAACGAGTGTCCTGAAGTGTCTTCGAAAAGCAGTGTGTTTGGAATGACAAACTAGTGTATTGGGGGCTCAAGGATATTAACTAAAAACTGATTGACACCGTAGTTATTTCAGTCAATTCAAATAGCAGCTTTGCGCTCTTTATACAGATGTGGGGCGGCTCTTAAAAGAGCCTTTGGGTGAATGGTTAGTGGGAGCGAAGCAAATTACTTGGCCTTCACAGCCTTTTCGGTTTTCTTGGGGAGCAGCACAGCTTGGATGTTGGGCAGTACTCCGCCCTGAGCGATAGTGACGCCTCCAAGCAGTTTGTTCAACTCTTCGTCGTTACGCACTGCCAGCTGCAGATGTCTGGGAATGATGCGGGTTTTCTTGTTGTCTCGGGCAGCGTTACCAGCCAACTCCAGGATCTCAGCAGTGAGGTATTCGAGCACGGCGGCCAAATAAACTGGAGCACCGGCACCAACACGCTCAGCATAGTTTCCTTTACGAAGCAATCGGTGAACGCGACCTACCGGAAACTGGAGACCGGCTCTGGAAGAGCGGGTCTTAGCTTTCGCTCTCGTTTTACCCCCAGTTTTTCCTCGTCCACTCATTCTGCCAATCTTGAGGAAAGTTAAAGAATAACTTGAATTGTGGATGGGGGTCGTTCTTATAACAATAATCTATTCACCCATTGGCTGAAGCATTGACGGAATATTGTCCAATCAGAAAGGAGGACAACTGAATTGAATCAGTCTTAGCGGCGTAGTACTTAAAAACGGAAAAGAAGAATTTGTACCCCTAATGGTAATCCCTATATGAGAGAATAGTTGTAATGGGAGTTAAAATACTGTCAATCTGCTTTTCTTTTTGTGCCTAATTATGAGGATGCAATTTATTGACCATCTGCTTGTACCACTCTGCGACCCCTAGATGCCGTTTATAATTCTGTGCTTAGATGTATTACTGGGAACAGTTGCAGGACTCATCACTGTGTCCGGTATAAAAAAGTTGGGTGGCCCCTTTTCTCTGTAACAAGAGATCACTATTTGTGTGTTTATTTATAAAGCCCTCCTTCACAAATTACCCTTCTACCTCACTTCACTTTGAGTCAGGAAACATTTGCCTTTTCAGACTCTAGTTTTGTCGACAAGACTGTTGAGTTTTTCCAAATTCCTCAAATTTCTTTGGACTTGGACAAAAGTGGTTTTAAAAGTTATGCTCCTCAAACTCTGAATGTATTACACAAGGAACTGAAAATATTTTTGTTCTGTCATTTTTAGTCTCTGATCTCAACCTTAGTTTCAACAGAGTGTGATTGCTTTACAATTTTGTATGAATAATTGCCCTTGTCAACTTTTATTATTTCTGGTATTTATTTTATGTGTATTTAATATTACTGTTATTAATGTTATTTTATCATTTTTTTAAATGTAATTTTTTATTGTAATTCTAATAGAATAATACAGAATTTGAATATTATACAATCACAGGGCACTATCACCATTCACTCACACATTCAAATATAGGAGCAATTTAGACTCCCGAATAAACCTAGCCTGCATGCATTTGGACTGTAGGAGAAATATAACATATTACATGATATTTTATTTCTGAGCTTTTATCGGCCAAGGTGGGGTTGTGGGACAGGACGGAATACAGTTTCTATTTGGGGGCAATCTGGTCCTGTGTGTGTGTGTGTGTGTGTGTGTGTGTGTGTGTTACACCTATACTGCATTGTTCGTTTTTCCAGGTGATTTAATTAAAAACAAACTATTTATCTTTGATTAAAAGCATGTAAAATAAAGCAAATACCTAAAAGAACAAATACAAAATGGTCAATTTGGATAAAAATATAAAACAAAAATCACATTAAACGTTTTTGAGTGTTCATAGTAATAAGAAATCAAATTAGATACATGTGAAATGTAAGAATAAAAAACATTTAGATTAAAAACAAATGCCAAAATATGCAGCTCTAAGAAGTGTGATATGGATGGCACAGATAGGCCTTCAGATTCCATTTGTTTTGAGATGGGCTGATGTATCTGGAACTTGGTGGGCAGTGGGGGCTTCTATCATCCGTTTTGCTTCGGACTATTTTTGCCAGGGAAGGATTGAGTTTGGCTCGATTGCAATGATTTTGTGTCCTTGTTCCGCTAAAATGGAAATAACTAGCACTTTCAAGAAGTTGTGGGTGGCTCTTAAAAGAGCCTTTGATGCTTGTGAAATTAGCTTACAGTATACGCGCTCACTTCTTCTTGGGTGCCGCTTTCTTGGCTTTGACGCTCTTGGGTTTGGCAACTTTTGGCTTCACCGCCTTTGCCTTCTTAGGGCTCTTGGTCGCCTTCTTTGCTGCTGCTGCCGGCTTCTTGGTTTTTTTCGGACTCTTAGCCGGCTTTTTAGCCACTGTTTTCGGCTTCTTGGCTTTCTTAGGGCTCTTCTTCACCTTAGCTGCAGCGGGCTTCTTCTTTGGCGACTTCTTGGCCGCAGGCTTCTTCGCTACTGCCTTCTTGGCCACAGCTGGCTTCTTAGCTTTAGGAGCCGCTTTCTTGGCGGGCTTCTTTGCAGCAGGCTGGCTTTTGTTGAGTTTAAATGAGCCAGAGGCACCAGTTCCTTTAGTCTGAAGCAAGGTACCCTTGGTCACCAGGCTCCTGACTGCAATCTTTACACGGGAGTTGTTCTTCTCTACGTCGTAGCCACCGGCGACCAAAGCCTTCTTCAAGGCAGCCAGAGAGACTCCGTTCCTCTCCTTAGAAGCAGAAACTGCCTTCACGATCAACTCTCCAACGCTGGGCCCCGCTTTCCTGGGCTTGCTTGCGGCTTTCTTCTTGGGAGCCTTAGCCGGGGCGGCTGCAGCTGGTGCTGGAGCAACTTCTGCCATTTCTTTGTTGCTAGATCAGCTCTTCTCACACGAACAGTCAAAGATAATGTTCCGTTTCAGCTGCTCGTACGTCAGGGGGCTGGACTTAAATGCTACATGAGGACCGTATAGACTCAACCAGCCCAGCACAGCGTCTCTCGGCTCCTGAAAACTCACTTCACTGTGTTTTCTTTTCGCCAATATTGATAAAATAACACACCGCGCAGTCATTTTACGAACGAAGAACGCCTGGAATGTTCAACAATAGTCCTTGCACCAACAAATTAACTTCTATATCCTGAACAATATTGCCGCATTTTCCCCAGCTTGTACAAAACATAACCACTTGTCACGGAAACGTAACTGTAAAAAGTGCTTCTTCCACACGATTTGCCTTTTAAAACTATCAAACATGTCACACACTTCAAAATTGTTGGCTGATTATTCACAGAACCCCCGTGTGAAAACAAGAAAGAGTAAAAGACTTATAAAATACCCATGTGAGACTTTTAAGTAGGAGTTCCTTTTTTGGTAGTAAAGCACAGCGGACATCTTTGCTGGTATTTCAACGCCGTTACATATCAACGTTTGCTGAACCAAGCATTCTTGTTCAGAAAACATTGTTTAGCCTGTAATCAAGATCAAGGTATTTTCTCAGTCGTCATCAATATACTGCTGTGTAAATGGTTCCGCTATTTCACGCTACAAACTTTGGCCTTGTTCTGGACATACTCGTGCAGTAACTACACCTACCATTCACGGACGTCTGATATCCCTCTTGAATGTTGAAATTTTTTTTAGGTCATATTGTGTGGAACCTGCCCTTGCATCCATAACATCATTTGAAGAAGTTTAACGCCTTTGGCAAAAAAATATTTTAAATATATAGAAAATGCTAAAAACGGACGAAAAAAAGTAAAATAAAATAAATAATAAAAAATATACAACAATAAAAAATACACAACATAAATAAAAAATCAGCCATACAGAAATTATGAACTTAAATCAAAAGCTCAAGTTTGAGCACAGAACTGTTGACTGCCAATTGTTTCAAGTTACTGAAAGCATTTATCCAAGTTTTATCATTTTGTGTTGTAAGACATTAAAACACAATTCGGGTTTTATTTGCCTTGACTGGGCTCCAATCAACACTTGTTTTTAACTTTGACTGATTGTTAAAAGCAATAAGTTTATTTCTTCCAAATGTTAATTGAATACCGGTTTTTGAAATGTTTAAAACTGGTTTCCTCAGCATCCATTTGTATTTAACATGTACAGTGGGATGCAAATATTTTATCACCCCTGGCCAAATTGCATGTTTTGTTGAATTTCTAAGTGAATACAAGTTACTACAACCTCTGGGTTTAAAAAACTTGAAAATGCATATTTTTGCAAATTAAAAATCTAAATTAGTATTTATTATTAAATCGATCTTGGTTAGGACGACTGTCAATTATTTCAAAAACAACACACACGTCCAAATCTCTGAACAACTGAGGCAAGTCATTACACCACATGAATGCAACTTCACATTTTTTAAAGAGCTTTATAGATCAATTTTCATTTTACAAACATTGTAAAAATACATTTAGACAGCTACAACTACATTATAGCAAATCCGATCCATTTTAATGCTGGACGTGTTCTTTCAAGATCAAGAGTCTTCTTTGTTTTTTTTTGTTCTTTGTGCAGTTATTGGTTTAAAAACCACACCACTTTTATTAGCTAGGCCCGCACAACCCTAATTTTTGTTGAAAATTTTTGCCTCCAATGAGAGTGTCAGTGGCTCTTAAAAGAGCCTTTGGGTCAAGTAGTAACATACTAGTTTACTTTATGCAACCTATATCCACTCTTCAAACCACCTCCTCAAAAATACTATAAAAAAGATAACTGGGAGAATCATGGAGCTTTGCATGTTCTGTTTGTGCAAATACTGCACCATTCACACCCTCTTGTAATATTGATCCATTTACCGATGTAAATGTCTTCCCAAAAGAAAAGGTTTCTGGCAGGATTAGATTTCCTTATACTACACTGAATACATAACCATTTTTTATACAGTCTATGGTGCATTTACAATGCATTGCAGCCCAGATGATGTTGTCCACAGGTGCTTGGAGAGGATTCTCTGAGCCTACTGCAGTTCTGTCGATTCTTGCAAACGACAACATCAATTGAGCAAAAAGATGGCTTGCAAGGTAATGGGAAATAAAGCAACTTTCACAAGTCAGGGAACTGAAGCCGGGTCAAGTGCTCGGAAAGCAGCCGTGTTCGCCACTGCACCACCAAAACTCTTTTGTTGCAAAATTTTTCCAGAAGGTATTCCTTTAAACCAGATGTTTTTTGGTCTTCACTCTGAAAATTGTCACACTGTGAAATCACGGTACTCGATCCCTGAAAAATGCAGCAATGCTTTGATTTGGGAAACGTGAGTTTTTATGCCTTGCGACTTTAAATATTTGTTCATTGGAAAATGGCAGCGGAGGGATTTGAACCCTCACCTCTGAAGAGACTGGAGCCTTCATCCAGCACCTTGGACTGCTTGGCCACACTACCTCTGCAGCTGGGCATTACTTGCACAAGGAAATAGATTTGATTTTGACACAAATAAGTATTCCTTGAGACTTTCATGTGCATATGATTTATCGTTTCCATTGCATAATAACTGGAATGTGACTTAAAATACTGTGATGCGGAGGTCACAGTTGGGCCTTTAGACTGCTTTCAACCTGAGACGGGACATAGTGCTTTGAAGGTCTGTAGCACGTGGAGCATAGTGGACATTGTTTTTTTGACATCCATTGTGCTTCTGCCACAGTTTTGCTAGGGATGGTTTGTGGCTCTGCTGAGATATTTGTCTGATAATTGTTTGTCTTTCCTTTAAGGTTGTGAGTCCATATATCGGGTGACTGTTTTGGTTGCTGATGGACATTGGTAGTCTTAAAGGTAACTTAACTCAGCAACAGCAAAAACAAATGATGGACCTGTCTGGATAGCTCAGAGCTTCTGCTATTTAAAAAAGAAATCTGTTGCAGACCTTTATTGGTCAAGGTAGGGTGGAGGCACTTGGGGCAGAGAACAGTTCATTTTATTTTTCTTGGGGAATTTCAGTTCTCTATATTGCACCTGTCCCACATTGGTACACTACTCCACATTTTTTGCATCAGTGCATCTACATATCTTATTTTTAAAAATTATATTTTTAAAATAAAAAATAAAAATAAATTCCTCAGCTTCAGATTAACTTGGCAGTCCCCCCTCAGAGTTCATCAAGGAACTGTGCATTTCAACTCATCATAAAATGTGAGATTGGAATGAAGTCTTTCAGTAGCTGGAGATGCTCACCCACTCACCTGCAATCATGCATTTTTTTCCCCACATTTAGAGGCAAGCACACCCACAGTAGCACTCTACCCCTCCTTCATGCTCATTGGCAGTTCTTTGATAAATAAAATTAGCAATAATAGCAATGATAATAGTAGCTAGCATAGCTTGTCAGCTAGCCAAAAAATAAGCAGTAAAACGTTTTCCATTAAAGGCAGTCAAAGGGAAACGTGGTTTACGAGGTTGTCACATGCATAACCCATACAATGTGGATGCTGGCTGTATGGATCTGGTTTGTATTAAGGTTCTAGAGTAGCCAGATGTCGTAAATAGAACACGAAATACACCGGTTAAAAGTAAGCACTTCTCCATTTATCTACTTATTCCATTCATAAATACCAATGGATTCATGGGTTTTGCCTTTTGTTTAGTGTTAGTGGCTCTTAAAAGAGCCTTTGGGTTGAGCATCAGTGCGGTAGTTTACTTGGAGCTCGTGTACTTCGTAACAGCCTTTGTGCCCTCAGACACAGCGTGTTTGGCCAGCTCTCCAGGCAGCAACAGGCGCACGGCGGTCTGAATCTCCCTCGAGGTGATGGTGGAACGCTTGTTGTAATGAGCCAAACGGGAAGACTCACCAGCAATGCGTTCGAAAATGTCGTTGACGAAGGAGTTCATGATGCCCATGGCCTTTGATGAAATACCGGTGTCAGGATGCACTTGTTTCAAGACCTTGTACACGTAGATGGCATAACTCTCCTTCCTAGACCTCTTGCGCTTTTTTCCTCCTTTCCCTGCCGTTTTGGTAACGGCTTTCTTGGAACCTTTCTTAGGCGCGGACTTGGCGGGCTCAGGCATTCTTCCCTGTTGATAGAAATCGAATGTCTCCTCCTGCCGTTGCCCGTGCACATATTCTGTCTCTATGCAAATATTCATACTCTTCTAAGCGGGTGATGTCAGAGCGGATTCTCATTGGCGGAAGTTAGTAAACCATAAAAATTGGCCGATTGTTGCAATTCTATTGGCTTGTTTGAAAAATCGCGCTCAAACAAAGGGGGTTTTCTTAAACCAAGCGTTTCCTTTATTTTTGTCACAATCGGAGAACAATAAATCTTCACGGAAATCCGTAGCAACCGAAAACATTCCAAGCAAAGCCCATTATACCCCAATTTCAACACTCGTCACTTAAAAACGTTTCCGAAAACTAAAACCAATGCTGACCTATATACGTACTTCCAAAAACGAGTCTTTCTCCAGGCGTTAAACATACATTGCAACTCTAAGTGGAAAACTTCATCTGAGAGTTCCTTGGACCAAAGTGAATATATTGCGTTACACATCTGCATTAATTCTTACAGCCTTACTCATCATTTTGATATAGCCTACGCAACGAATACCTCGAATAATACAAAGGGGCAACTGCAGCTTGGTAACCGTAAGTCTGGCTAATCGGAACATTACTAATTAGAAAAAAGGGAGGTATGGGATAAGACTGCTCCATTATAAACTTAAATACTGCAACCCAATACTGCACTGCAAGTATTTGTTTAAACTTGATAATAATTGGTACATTCATGAAATTAAGTCAAATGCATGATTTAATTCATGGAGGTACTATCATTTTCTGGGTCATTATATTTATTTGATAATGAAATTGCGGAAAATAGGTAGTTTTTTTAACCACACTCATTTCCAGTAATGCTGCTTTCTGGCAGATCATTGCTGAATTAAGTAGAAACACATGTAGACCAAAGTCCTATATAAAACTGCTTTGGACGATGATGGATAGGACGCATACAAGTCATGCGCGAGTTCTACGGCCGTTTTAAGATCGGTGTTCTTGTAGTTAAACCTTATAAGCTCTGATATTTTAATTAAGACCTTTTTGCAATGTACCGCGGAGACTGATTCAATTCAGTGGTTCTTTACCGTGAGAGCGCGTAAAAATTGTCCTCCTATCTGATTGGACAAGGTTCCATCAACGCTTCAGCCAATGGGAGAACAGATTATTGCTATAAGTACGACCGTTGTCTACAATTCAATCTATTCTATCTTGTTTATTGAGACTAGAAAAATGAGCGGACGAGGCAAAACCGGTGGTAAAGCAAGAGCGAAAGCGAAGACCCGCTCTTCCAGAGCCGGTCTCCAGTTTCCGGTAGGTCGCGTTCACCGATTGCTTCGTAAAGGAAACTATGCTGAGCGTGTTGGTGCCGGTGCTCCAGTTTATCTGGCCGCCGTGCTCGAATATCTGACCGCTGAGATCCTGGAGTTGGCTGGTAACGCTGCCCGAGACAACAAGAAAACCCGCATCATTCCCAGACATCTGCAGCTGGCAGTGCGTAACGATGAAGAGTTGAACAAACTGCTTGGAGGCGTCACTATCGCTCAGGGCGGAGTACTGCCCAACATCCAAGCTGTGCTGCTCCCCAAGAAAACCGAGAAGGCCGTGAAGGCAAAGTAATTTTTGCTTCGCTCTCCCTCAAACCATTCACTCAAAGGCTCTTTTAAGAGCCACCTCCCATGTGTATAAAAAGTGCCAAGTTTTCATTTGAACCTATTGAAATTCACGATAGTTGGTCTTGTGCTGTGTAGTGTCCGTAATATGTGCATGCCACAGCTTTGTATCGATAGGTGGTTCTGAATTACCGTACGACAGCTGCCATTCCCAACAATTACTGAACTATAAATTCCACAAGCTGTATTGCACGTTTACTGTTTTGAATGATTACTCAAGCCAAGTTGTCAGAAATAACTAGTTACCATGAAGACTGAAAGTCCCATATTCACATTAGTAAAACCACACAACGCGATAAGAAGTTTAACGTCCGAGGTAAATCTGCAGGCTCCTAATTTGTGAAGGTGTGGACACATTGTCACCAAAATGACCTGCTTGGTTGCAAATGCAATCGAAGCCAAACTGCTTCCGAAGACTTTTGTTAGAGATTTAATCGAAGCAATTTATTGAATAAACGTATTTTATTCGAATATGCAACCATATATATCACGTCAAATTGTAAAGGTAGTATGTATGAACATGCTTCACTGTTCTGAGCACCGTTTCACTGTTTGAGTCATACAATACAGTGGATTGTCCTGGTCTGAGTTACAAGACTAGGAAGCAAAGATAAATCAAGGCGGTAAAAGAACAGTTTAAATTTTTGGCGGCAGAGGAAGTCAAAGAAACCAACCAATGGCCTCGGGGAATGAAGACAGGATCCGGGCCAATGAGGATCCGTGAAAGCCTACCCAATCAGTTTCTCGCTGGTATGCTTTAAAAGCCTGTGTTGGGTATGCTCTAAGATGTATTTCGGAAAGTATTTGTTGACTGAGACGCAATGGCTAGAACCAAGCAGACGGCTCGTAAATCTACCGGTGGTAAAGCTCCTAGGAAACAGCTCGCCACTAAGGCGGCGCGTAAAAGCGCGCCTGCGACAGGCGGCGTAAAGAAGCCTCACCGTTACAGGCCTGGCACTGTAGCTCTGCGAGAAATCCGCCGCTATCAGAAGTCTACAGAGCTGTTGATTCGTAAGCTGCCCTTCCAGCGCCTTGTGAGGGAGATCGCTCAGGATTTCAAGACCGATCTTCGCTTCCAAAGTTCAGCTGTAATGGCTCTGCAGGAAGCGAGCGAGGCGTATCTGGTTGGCCTGTTCGAGGACACAAATCTGTGCGCAATTCACGCCAAGAGAGTGACCATCATGCCCAAGGATATCCAGCTGGCCCGCCGCATCCGTGGAGAGCGCGCTTAAGATGGCTTGACCTAACACAATTGGAACACCAAAGGCTCTTTTCAGAGCCACTTCAACGTTTGTCAGAACAGCAAATCTGTCCGTGATCTTTTAGCGTTTGCTGTGGGATTTCCAGTGTATCATTTCTAGGTTGCTGATGCTGAATTTACACTTGTAGAACATGTGTGAATTAGTTTATTTATAAAAATAAAGACAGAGCAAACCTATTTAATTTATACAAGTCATTACAAACAATTACATAAACATGAAAACCTAAATACATTAGGTAAGGCATCTTTTATATTAAAAGTCCAGTGTTTCCCAAAGGTTTGCATTGCCATGCTTGATGTCAATTGTCCTTCGACGTTTTAGTTCTGTTAATGTTCTTGCATACAGATTCACTTGACACGTAGATATGATCAATTGTCATTTTACTTCGCTTTTGCTCTCTGTCCTCTGCCCCCAGTGAGCAGCCAAGCAGGGGAGAAAATGGTCTCAGGTTTTCTCATCTAGTGACTGGAACACTAGTTAATGGTATTGTAGTGCTATCACAAGCCAGTGCATTGCATTCAGCTCCCTCTACATTTTCTGATCAGTTTTAACACAAAAGAGTCAGTCCAGGTTACTAAAAAAAAGGTTACTATCTTCCACTGGTCTGCTTTGTTGCTAAAGCTGCCAATAAAAAATTAGGATTATTTAAACAACTATGACCATGAGCAATACAAAGGAACACATAGTAGGGCAAAAAGGACTAAACTGTAGCACCAGTCACAAAATTGTTAAAATTGAGTCTGTTCAGAAATGGCTGCAATGCTGCCAGGGCAAACTCAAATATCTTAAAATTAAGTATATTTGTGATAAGTAATTACATTGGTTATAATGCAATTACTGAGTACATCATGCACATAACACCAGTGATGGACATGACGTGCTGAGCCCAATGTGCAAGAGTATTGCTAAACTGATAAAAGGAAAAATTAAGTTATTGGGTATCTACGGTATATATAATAATTGACTATTGTGAATCAAATAAGCTAAACATGAAGTTTTAAAGTGGTCTGGAGGAAACACTAGCTTTCAGTCTAGAATAGATACATTGAAATCGGCAATTTGTCAAAGAATTTTGTTCTTAAGTTCAGTGTTTCCACCAACAGAAAAACACCTAACAAAGACAGATAAAGTTTTGTAAACTAATATGGGGAACAAATTGAAACGTTGTTCGTAGTGACTTATTTAAACCAAAAAAATCAGAGGTTTGGGAGCAATACACCTAAGTATCAAATTAAAAGATTGTGGCCGGTGGAATAAACAGACAAACTAGCAGGATTTAAAAAATTACTAACTGGAAAAATGAAAGGACGAGAGAACCAGACAATCTTATTTTAAGATTAAACATTCAAATATTGACTGGTGACATTTGCAGATCAGTGATTAAGTGCAACCTCAAGAAAATGCTGCATACGCGTGAACTTACGCCAACCTAGAATATGAAAACTATGTATGCCGTTATAATCTTAAGATAAATGAATAAGGACAGACGGGATGGGAACAGGCAGAGGATCTGCAGTTTGTGCAAAATATGGCAAGGGATTCTGTTGTGCTGACTTCTGTGGGGAGTTCATTCAAAAATTGAGATTTTTCCAAAAGAAATGTATTCAAATCCCCCAACTCCCCAATTGGTTTAACTTGGCCAATAAATACTAATTTTGATTTTAAGTTTGCAAAAACGTCACGTTCAAGTTTGTAAACTCAAAAGGTTTAGTAATTAATTTTCACTTATTTCACTAGATTTAAGAAAACACAATTTGACCAGGGGTGCCAAATATATTCTTATAGGGAATTCCACTCATATCTTCCTGATGTCAAATACTGTTTTTGCATTTTGCACTGACTAAACTGAGACCAAGAGCGGAGTTCAATAGACAAAAAAGACAAATCTGGACTGAGCGATTATTGCCGCGACTTGCATTGACGGCGCGTTCACAGCTGTAGTCTTAAAGCATTTAACAATTGGTAGATTTCCTACGTTGACTTGATTTGCCACAAGCATACGCCGCAAAACAGAAAATAAACCAGCGAAACCTGATAGAGAAGCTCGGCATATCAGAAAGATGAAGGAATCGTTGCTTTTCATAGAAAATATGGGTGGCTCTTAAAAGAGCCTTTGGGTAATTACAGAACAGATGAGTGCAACAGAAAGCCTTAGCCACCGAAGCCGTACAGAGTGCGACCCTGACGCTTCAGAGCATAAACCACATCCATAGCGGTGACAGTCTTCCTTTTGGCATGTTCGGTGTAGGTGACGGCATCACGAATGACATTCTCCAGAAACACTTTCAGCACTCCTCGAGTCTCTTCATAGATCAGACCAGATATACGCTTGACTCCTCCACGGCGAGCCAAACGACGAATCGCTGGCTTCGTGATGCCTTGAATGTTGTCACGAAGAACTTTGCGATGACGCTTAGCGCCTCCTTTGCCAAGACCTTTCCCGCCTTTCCCGCGACCTGACATTTTCTTTCCTCAAGAACTCGAGAGCAGACCTTCCACAAGAAATACAAACGTACTCAGTAGCGCTTGTATATATTTGCGCAAAGACGACCTGATTGAAGCCTAGTTTCAACGGTAAGGCGGGTCTAGCAAAATCCCGCCCCCAGCACTCCGAGGATTGGAGTATAGGGGACTTTCAAAAAAATTGCGATAAATTTTTAGGCACATATTTTTATTTTATTTCATATACATAAATGAGATTGGTTTCTTTTGTTTCGTTAATCAATAGGTGTTCTATTGTTTCCTCTTCCACACAATGTAACATTGGACAAATTTTAGTGGTTACAAAACAACTCCACTTCACAATAACACGCGCTGGCAGTATGCCAACAGATATATAGGGGATTTCCTGCTTTCCGAACAAGTCCGTCTGAATAAAAAAAAACACGTTCTTGAGCAACCATGACCTCTGCTTCACAGATAATTAAAACTACAGTTGATACAAGTCAATATCGCAGAACTAGGACAGAATATTAGCGTTTCATATAATTAGCTAGTAGTCTGGGTGGACCAAGATTGGGTCACTCTTCATTTGGAGTGGTAATAAAATAATAACAATGACCACAGAATCTAAGCCCTTAAAAACATTAATTTCTGTAACTTCTGATCCCATGTCAACTGACAGAATTCGCAAACAACTTCACACGTTCACACAATAAAGCCCCAAATTTAGGGGATTTCTTTCTTTCTTTCTTTCTTTTGAAGTATGGTAATTTTCTGTGTTTGGAAAATGTCCCAATAAAAGGGGTTTTTAAAAATAAATAAAAAAATCTTTTTCTTTCTTCTTCTTCTTCTTCTTCTTCTTCTTCTTCTTCTTCTTCTTCTTCTTCTTCTTCTTCTTCTTCTTCTTCTTCTTCTTCTTCTTCTTCTTCTTCTTCTTCTTCTTCTTCTTCTTCTTCTTCTTCTTCTTCTTCTTCTTCTAGCTAAAGGTAAGCCATATACTGTAATGGTGTATTTTTGTTTTCTGTGCTTTCAAGTTAGTCAATGCATTGGTGTTTCCTTTGTGTTTTTCCACTTCCCCCTTTTGAGTCTATTTAATATTTCAGTTTTATCCTTTTTAAAATTTCCTTTCCCTGGGTGTCATTGTGCGTGTACTTTTTCAATTTGCTTGTAATATAATATAAATGTCAAGATGTTAGTCTTATTTTATCTATGTCTGCATTTTGGGCAATAAAGAAAACTAAAAAATAAAATAAAATAAATAAATAAATACATTCTTCACATTTTTTTTGCGATGGGCTGTTGTGTTTTTCAGTCTCTGATATCTGGAACATGGTGAACAGTGGGGTTTCTGTCTCTGATATCTGGAACATGATGGACAGTGGGGTTTCTGTCTCTGATATTTGGAACATGGTGGACAGTGGGGTTTCTATTTTCCATTGCACTTCTGGCAGTTATTGCTATAGAGGGACTGTGTTCTGCACTGGCGAGATATTTGTGGTATAGGTTACAATTTCAGCACCTTACCCATTATATTACGCTACTAAACTGCCGTCTTTATGTTGTAAGTCCAGATATCAGGTGACTACATGGGTTACTAATGTACATTGGTAGTCTGAAGGCCAACTATATGCATTTTCAACAACAGAGGACCTGAATGGAGAACTTCGAGCTTCTGCTCTGTTTTATCTGTTGCAGAGCTTTATTAGCCAATGTAGGGTGGAGGCAGAGGACATCTTTTATTTTATTTGGGGCGTTCTGGTTCACTATGTGTATGTTAAATCTATGCAACATTGATAGCTTCCCCCCCCCCCCCCCATTTCTCTCATTAATTACCACACAAAAACAGTATTTGACATCTAGAAGACATCAGAGTGGAATTCCTTACAAGAATATTTATTCTTTTGATTATGAATGTTTGATGGGTCATTAAGAGATTAACTCAATTTATTAAATCATGAAAAAAAGCATTTATAAAACCCAAAAAATTACTGGAGATTGGGATGGAATTACTGAAAATGTACTAGGAGATGAATACAACGTACAGCTATAGTCACTAGATAAGAAAACGGACAGATTTGCTGTTCTGACAAACGTTGAAGTGGCTCTGAAAAGAGCCTTTGGTGTTCCAATTGTGTTAGGTCAAGCCATCTTAAGCGCGCTCTCCACGGATGCGGCGGGCCAGCTGGATATCCTTGGGCATGATGGTCACTCTCTTGGCGTGAATTGCGCACAGATTTGTGTCCTCGAACAGGCCAACCAGATACGCCTCGCTCGCTTCCTGCAGAGCCATTACAGCTGAACTTTGGAAGCGAAGATCGGTCTTGAAATCCTGAGCGATCTCCCTCACAAGGCGCTGGAAGGGCAGCTTACGAATCAACAGCTCTGTAGACTTCTGATAGCGGCGGATTTCTCGCAGAGCTACAGTGCCAGGCCTGTAACGGTGAGGCTTCTTTACGCCGCCTGTCGCAGGCGCGCTTTTACGCGCCGCCTTAGTGGCGAGCTGTTTCCTAGGAGCTTTACCACCGGTAGATTTACGAGCCGTCTGCTTGGTTCTAGCCATTGCGTCTCAGTCAACAAATACTTTCCGAAATACATCTTAGAGCATACCCAACACAGGCTTTTAAAGCATACCAGCGAGAAACTGATTGGGTAGGCTTTCACGGATCCTCATTGGCCCGGATCCTGTCTTCATTCCCCGAGGCCATTGGTTGGTTTCTTTGACTTCCTCTGCCGCCAAAAATTTAAACTGTTCTTTTACCGCCTTGATTTATCTTTGCTTCCTAGTCTTGTAACTCAGACCAGGACAATCCACTGTATTGTATGACTCAAACAGTGAAACGGTGCTCAGAACAGTGAAGCATGTTCATACATACTACCTTTACAATTTGACGTGATATATATGGTTGCATATTCGAATAAAATACGTTTATTCAATAAATTGCTTCGATTAAATCTCTAACAAAAGTCTTCGGAAGCAGTTTGGCTTCGATTGCATTTGCAACCAAGCAGGTCATTTTGGTGACAATGTGTCCACACCTTCACAAATTAGGAGCCTGCAGATTTACCTCGGACGTTAAACTTCTTATCGCGTTGTGTGGTTTTACTAATGTGAATATGGGACTTTCAGTCTTCATGGTAACTAGTTATTTCTGACAACTTGGCTTGAGTAATCATTCAAAACAGTAAACGTGCAATACAGCTTGTGGAATTTATAGTTCAGTAATTGTTGGGAATGGCAGCTGTCGTACGGTAATTCAGAACCACCTATCGATACAAAGCTGTGGCATGCACATATTACGGACACTACACAGCACAAGACCAACTATCGTGAATTTCAATAGGTTCAAATGAAAACTTGGCACTTTTTATACACATGGGAGGTGGCTCTTAAAAGAGCCTTTGAGTGAATGGTTTGAGGGAGAGCGAAGCAAAAATTACTTTGCCTTCACGGCCTTCTCGGTTTTCTTGGGGAGCAGCACAGCTTGGATGTTGGGCAGTACTCCGCCCTGAGCGATAGTGACGCCTCCAAGCAGTTTGTTCAACTCTTCATCGTTACGCACTGCCAGCTGCAGATGTCTGGGAATGATGCGGGTTTTCTTGTTGTCTCGGGCAGCGTTACCAGCCAACTCCAGGATCTCAGCGGTCAGATATTCGAGCACGGCGGCCAGATAAACTGGAGCACCGGCACCAACACGCTCAGCATAGTTTCCTTTACGAAGCAATCGGTGAACGCGACCTACCGGAAACTGGAGACCGGCTCTGGAAGAGCGGGTCTTCGCTTTCGCTCTTGCTTTACCACCGGTTTTGCCTCGTCCGCTCATTTTTCTAGTCTCAATAAACAAGACAGAATAGATTGAATTGTAGACAACGGTCGTACTTATAGCAATAATCTGTTCTCCCATTGGCTGAAGCGTTGATGGAACCTTGTCCAATCAGATAGGAGGACAATTTTTACGCGCTCTCACGGTAAAGAACCACTGAATTGAATCAGTCTCCGCGGTACATTGCAAAAAGGTCTTAATTAAAATATCAGAGCTTATAAGGTTTAACTACAAGAACACCGATCTTAAAACGGCCGTAGAACTCGCGCATGACTTGTATGCGTCCTATCCATCATCGTCCAAAGCAGTTTTATATAGGACTTTGGTCTACATGTGTTTCTACTTAATTCAGCAATGATCTGCCAGAAAGCAGCATTACTGGAAATGAGTGTGGTTAAAAAAACTACCTATTTTCCGCAATTTCATTATCAAATAAATATAATGACCCAGAAAATGATAGTACCTCCATGAATTAAATCATGCATTTGACTTAATTTCATGAATGTACCAATTATTATCAAGTTTAAACAAATACTTGCAGTGCAGTATTGGGTTGCAGTATTTAAGTTTATAATGGAGCAGTCTTATCCCATACCTCCCTTTTTTCTAATTAGTAATGTTCCGATTAGCCAGACTTACGGTTACCAAGCTGCAGTTGCCCCTTTGTATTATTCGAGGTATTCGTTGCGTAGGCTATATCAAAATGATGAGTAAGGCTGTAAGAATTAATGCAGATGTGTAACGCAATATATTCACTTTGGTCCAAGGAACTCTCAGATGAAGTTTTCCACTTAGAGTTGCAATGTATGTTTAACGCCTGGAGAAAGACTCGTTTTTGGAAGTACGTATATAGGTCAGCATTGGTTTTAGTTTTCGGAAACGTTTTTAAGTGACGAGTGTTGAAATTGGGGTATAATGGGCTTTGCTTGGAATGTTTTCGGTTGCTACGGATTTCCGTGAAGATTTATTGTTCTCCGATTGTGACAAAAATAAAGGAAACGCTTGGTTTAAGAAAACCCCCTTTGTTTGAGCGCGATTTTTCAAACAAGCCAATAGAATTGCAACAATCGGCCAATTTTTATGGTTTACTAACTTCCGCCAATGAGAATCCGCTCTGACATCACCCGCTTAGAAGAGTATGAATATTTGCATAGAGACAGAATATGTGCACGGGCAACGGCAGGAGGAGACATTCGATTTCTATCAACAGGGAAGAATGCCTGAGCCCGCCAAGTCCGCGCCTAAGAAAGGTTCCAAGAAAGCCGTTACCAAAACGGCAGGGAAAGGAGGAAAAAAGCGCAAGAGGTCTAGGAAGGAGAGTTATGCCATCTACGTGTACAAGGTCTTGAAACAAGTGCATCCTGACACCGGTATTTCATCAAAGGCCATGGGCATCATGAACTCCTTCGTCAACGACATTTTCGAACGCATTGCTGGTGAGTCTTCCCGTTTGGCTCATTACAACAAGCGTTCCACCATCACCTCGAGGGAGATTCAGACCGCCGTGCGCCTGTTGCTGCCTGGAGAGCTGGCCAAACACGCTGTGTCTGAGGGCACAAAGGCTGTTACGAAGTACACGAGCTCCAAGTAAACTACCGCACTGATGCTCAACCCAAAGGCTCTTTTAAGAGCCACTAACACTAAACAAAAGGCAAAACCCATGAATCCATTGGTATTTATGAATGGAATAAGTAGATAAATGGAGAAGTGCTTACTTTTAACCGGTGTATTTCGTGTTCTATTTACGACATCTGGCTACTCTAGAACCTTAATACAAACCAGATCCATACAGCCAGCATCCACATTGTATGGGTTATGCATGTGACAACCTCGTAAACCACGTTTCCCTTTGACTGCCTTTAATGGAAAACGTTTTACTGCTTATTTTTTGGCTAGCTGACAAGCTATGCTAGCTACTATTATCATTGCTATTATTGCTAATTTTATTTATCAAAGAACTGCCAATGAGCATGAAGGAGGGGTAGAGTGCTACTGTGGGTGTGCTTGCCTCTAAATGTGGGGAAAAAAATGCATGATTGCAGGTGAGTGGGTGAGCATCTCCAGCTACTGAAAGACTTCATTCCAATCTCACATTTTATGATGAGTTGAAATGCACAGTTCCTTGATGAACTCTGAGGGGGGACTGCCAAGTTAATCTGAAGCTGAGGAATTTATTTTTATTTTTTATTTTAAAAATATAATTTTTAAAAATAAGATATGTAGATGCACTGATGCAAAAAATGTGGAGTAGTGTACCAATGTGGGACAGGTGCAATATAGAGAACTGAAATTCCCCAAGAAAAATAAAATGAACTGTTCTCTGCCCCAAGTGCCTCCACCCTACCTTGACCAATAAAGGTCTGCAACAGATTTCTTTTTTAAATAGCAGAAGCTCTGAGCTATCCAGACAGGTCCATCATTTGTTTTTGCTGTTGCTGAGTTAAGTTACCTTTAAGACTACCAATGTCCATCAGCAACCAAAACAGTCACCCGATATATGGACTCACAACCTTAAAGGAAAGACAAACAATTATCAGACAAAAATATCTCGGCAGAGCCACAATCCATCCCTAGCAAAACTGTGGCAGAAGCACAATGGATGTCCAAAAAACAATGTCCACTATGCTCCACGTGCTACAGACCTTCAAAGCACTATGTCCCGTCTCAGGTTGAAAGCAGTCTAAAGGCCCAACTGTGACCTCCGCATCACAGTATTTTAAGTCACATTCCAGTTATTATGCAATGGAAACGATAAATCATATGCACATGAAAGTCTCAAGGAATACTTATTTGTGTCAAAATCAAATCTATTTTCTTGTGCAAGTAATGCCCAGCTGCAGAGGTAGTGTGGCCAAGAAGTCCACGGTGCTGGATGAAGGCTCCAGTCTCTTCAGAGGTGAGGGTTCAAATCCCTCCGCTGCCATTTTCCAATGAACGAATATTTAAAGTCGCAAGGCATAAAAACTCACGTTTCCCAAATCAAATCATTGCTGCATTTTTCAGGGATCGAGTACCGTGATTTCACAGTGTGACAATTTTCAGAGTGAAGACCAAAAAACATCTGGTTTAAAGGAATACCTTCTGGAAAAATTTTGCAACAAAAGAGTTTTGGTGGTGCAGTGGCGAACATGGCTGCTTTCCGAGCACTTGACCCGGCAGTAGGCTCAGAGAATCCTCTCCAAGCACCTGTGGACAACATCATCTGGGCTGCAATGCATTGTAAATGCACCATAGACTGTATAAAAAACGGTTATGTATTCAGTGTAGTATAAGGAAATCTAATCCTGCCAGAAACCTTTTCTTTTGGGAAGACATTTACATCGGTAAATGGATCAATATTACAAGAGGGTGTGAATGGTATTTGCCAAATGGAGCATGCTAAACTCCATGATTTTCCCCAGTTATCTTTTTTAGAATGTGTATTTTTGAGGAGGTGGTTTGGGATGTCAATGAGGAGTGGATATGGGTTGCATAAAGTAAACTAGCAAGCCATTAATCGACCCAAAGGCTCTTTTAAGAGCCACTGATACTCTTATTGAAGGCAAACATTTTCAACGAAGTTTAGTGTAGAGCGGGGCTAGCTTTTAATAATAGTGGTGTGGTTTTTAAAGCAATAACTGCACAAAGAACCAAAAAGACTCTTGATCTGAAAAGAACACCTAAATTGTTTTTATAATGCTTGTAAAATAAAAATTGATTAATAAAGCTCTTTAAAAAAAAGCGAAACCCGAAATAACGTTCATGTGGTGTAATGACTCCGTTGTTCAGTGATCTGGACGTGTGTGTCGTTTTTGCAATGATTGACAGTCGTCCTAACCCAGATCGATTTAATAACGTAGGGCGTTAAGCGTTAATACTAATTTTGATTTTAAATTTGCAAAAATATGTAATGTTCAAGTTTGTAACCTCAGACGTTTTAGTAACTTGCATTCACTCAGAGTCAACAAAACATGCAATTTGACCATGGGTGCCGAAACATTTGCATCCCACTGTACATGCTAAATACAAATGGATGCTGAGGAAACCAGTTTTAAACATGCTACATATCAAAAACCGGTATTCAATTAACATTTGGAAGAAAAAGATTTTTGCTTTTAATAACCAGACAAAGTTAAAAACAAATGTCAATTGAATCCCAGCCAGGGCAAATAAAACCCGAATTGTGTTTTAATGTCTTACAACACATCAAATGGTAAAACTTGGATAAATGCTTTCCGCAGCTTGAAGTGGAAGAGACATCCAACAGTTTTGATCTGTGCTCAAACTTGAGCTTTTGATTTAAGTTCATGATTTTTGATTTTTATTTATGTTTATATTTATATTTTTATTGTCTTATTGTTATTTTACATTGTATTGCGTCCGTTTTTACCATTTTATATATATTTAACATCTTTTTTTTGCCAAAGGCGTTACATTTCTTTACATGATGTTATGGATGCAAGGGCAGGTTCCACACATTGACATAAAAACTCAACATCCAAGGGAGATATCAGACGTCCGTGAAGGGTAGGTGTAGTTACTGCACGAGTATGTCCAGAATAAGGCCAACGTGTGTACGTGAAATAGCGGAACCATTTACACAGCAGTATATTAATGACGATTGAGAAAATACCTTGGTCTTGATTACAGGCTAAACGATGTTTTCTGAACAACAATGTTTGGTTCAGCAAACGTTGATATGTAACGGCGTTGAAATACCAGCAAAGATGTCCGCTGTGCTTTACTACGAAAAAAAGAACTCCTACTTAAAAGTCTCAAATGGGTATTTCATGAGACTTTTAATCTTTCTTGTTTTCACACGAGGGTTCTGTGAATAATCAGCCAACAATTTTGAAGTGTGTGACATGTTTGATAGTTTTAAAAGGCAAATCGTGTGGAAGAAGCACTTTTTACAGTTACGTTTCCGTGACAAGTGGTTATGTTTTGTATAAGCTGGGGAAAATGCGGCAATATTATTCAGAATATATAAGTTAATTTGTTGGTACAAGGACTGTTGTTGAACATTCCAGGCGTTTTTCGTTCGTAAAATGACTGCGCGGTGTGTTATTTTATCAATATTGGCGAAAAGAAAACACAGTGAAGTGAGTTTTCAGGAGCCGAGAGACGCTGTGCTGGGCTGGTTGAGTCTATACGGTCCTCATGTAGCATTTAAGTCCAGCCCCCTGACGTACGAGCAGCTGAAACGGAACATTATCTTTGACTGTTCGTGTGAGAAGAGCTAATCTAACGACAAAGAAATGGCAGAAGTTGCTCCAGCACCAGCTGCAGCCGCCCCGGCTAAAGCTCCCAAGAAGAAAGCCGCAAGCAAGCCCAGGAAAGCGGGGCCCAGCGTTGGAGAGTTGATCGTGAAGGCAGTTTCTGCTTCTAAGGAGAGGAACGGAGTTTCTCTGGCTGCCTTGAAGAAGACTTTGGTCGCCGGTGGCTATGACGTAGAGAAGAACAACTCGCGTGTGAAGGTAGCGGTCAGGAGCCTGGTGACCAAGGGTACCTTGCTTCAGACTAAAGGAACCGGTGCTTCTGGCTCATTTAAACTCAACAAAAGCCAGCCTGCTGCAAAGAAGCCCGCCAAGAAAGCGGCTCCTAAAGCTAAGAAGCCAGCTGTGGCCAAAAAGGCAGTAGCGAAGAAGCCTGCGGCCAAGAAATCGCCAAAGAAGAAGCCTGCTGCCGCTAAGGCGAAGAAGAGCCCTAAGAAACCCAAGAAGCCGACAACAGTGGCTAAAAAGCCGGCTAAGAGTCCGAAAAAAACCAAGAAGCCGGCAGCAGCAGCAGCAAAGAAGGCGACCAAGAGTCCTAAGAAGGCAAAGGCGGTGAAGCCAAAAGTTGCCAAACCCAAGAGCGTCAAAGCCAAGAAAGCAGCTCCCAAGAAGAAGTGAGCGCGTACGCTAAGCTAATTTCACAAGCATCAAAGGCTCTTTTAAGAGCCACCCACAACTTCTTGAAAGTACAAGTTTTTTCCATTTTAGCAGAATATACATAATTAACTGTAGCTTGGTCCTGTGCTTTTTTGGGGGGACACGCGTAATGTTGCATACTGTGTTCAAACGTAAGCTAACTTGCTAATAGTTTCTCTAAACTCAATGATTCATAATGATTGCTATAGGTTAATGGGTATCAATATAAGGGCTAGAGTTACTTAATATTGAGTGGAATTCCTATCAGTCTGAATTACCCTGCATTATTGTGTAAATGTCTGCAGTCGTAAATAGCCTGTCGCTGGTTTGAATGCGGCAGCAAAATGACAGATTATAACAACCTAAAACATTTTAAATTACTGATTACGCAACTGTTGTAGAGAAACGCCCAGTTATAAACGGATTTTTATGTGCTGATTACCGAAGTGCATTTGGGCCAATCCTCAATAAGGCTTTCCACTCAAAGTGCGGAAAGTGGGCTTTGCTATAGTGCGCCTTTTACTTTCATACCAGGTTTCAATCAGGTCGTCTTAGCTTGGGCGTATGAATCGTAGCTGGTTTGGAAGATGTTGGACTTGAAACATTTGAAGACGAACAATCAGAACACGAAAGTATTTCAGTAGAGCCAAGCACAATCCTTTCTTGGCAAAAATAGTCAGAAGCAAAATGGATGACAGAAGCCCCACTGTCCACCATGTTCCAGATATCAGAGCCTTTGAAAACGTGACAATTTGTTTTTATTCTTTAAAATATGATTCCATTTTATTACTAACACTACCAACTTTTTATATGAATTTTGTTTGATATTTGTTTTTTGTAAATATGTATATAATTTTGTATTTATCTTAATTTGCTATTTTATGTATTTGCTGTTTTTAACCAAAGATCAATAAAGTTTGTTTTTAATAAGATAATTTAGAAAAGCTAACAATACTTTATAGGTGTAACACACATAGAGAACCAGATTGCCACAAATAAAAACTACCCCCACCCCACACTGGCCAAGAAAACAAAGCAATGTAATATTAATATAATAAAAGGTGGTGCAGTGGTTTTGAATCTGGGCCTTTCTGTGTGGACTTTGCAAAACTAATGCCTGAAAAGACAAATGTTCCATGATTCAAAGTGAAGTGGGGTAAAAGGGTCATTTGTGAAGGAGGGCTTTATAAATAAACAGATACAAATGGTGATCCCTTCTTACAGAAAGAGAGAGGACCACCAAACTTTTTTATACAGGACACAGTGATGAGCACCAGAACTAAATTTTCATAATCAGAAGGAAAAAGCATAGTTTTGGAGGGGAGTAATCAAACAATGGCAACAACATTGGGATAGTGCAACAAAAGGAAGACATTTATATAAAATACAAAAAGTAGGAATGGCAAGAAACAGTGGAACCGATAGAAGAGAGCAAATAATCATGAGTAGATTAAGAATTGGTCACAGCAACTTGAATGGCACACTATTTGTTATAGGAAAACATCCAACTGGCTATTGCGATCAGTGCCAGGAGTTAGAAACAGTGGAGCATGTCCTGATTGAATGCAGGAAGTATGAGCAAGAAAGAAGGGTAATGTTTACAGGACTACAGAGACTAGGAGTGGAGGCAAGGTTTACAGATCTGCTTGAGTGTGGGGACACGGTAGAGGGAAGGAAGGAGATATTTATTTTTTGTGGACAACTGGTATAAGTAAAGGGATATAAGAGAACCAGACAGCAATACATGATTAGATCCAAAAGGAGGCGGTAATGCAACTACAAAGGATTCCAACCTCCATAAAACACCAAAGAAGAAGAAGAAGAAGAAGAAGAAGAAGAAGAAGAAGAAGAAAGAAGCGCACCGGAACTGTCCCCAGTAATAAATCTAAGCACAGAATGATAAACGGCATCTTTGGGTCAAAGAGTGGTACAAACAGCATGTCAAATTACATAACCATTATCAAGGACAAGATACAAGTAGATTCGCAGTATTTTTAAATCACATTACAATTACCTTTCACATAGGTATTGCCATTAGAGATATATTTGTTTCCGTTTTGAAGCACTTTTCACGAAGTACCACTGAGACTCATTCAATTCAGTCATTCTGCACTGTCGGCGCCATAAAAAAATTGTTCTCCTATCTGATTGGACAAAATCCCATCAAAGCTGCAGCCAATGGGTGAATAGACTGTATAAGATATAAGATAGTCACACGTCTGTATTTTCGTTATTCTTTACTTCTTACACGAATAAGGAAAATGAGTGGAAGAGGAAAAACCGGTGGAAAAGCGAGAGCGAAAGCTAAAACTCGTTCATCTAGGGCAGGACTCCAGTTTCCGGTTGGTCGTGTTCATCGACTACTGCGTAAAGGAAACTATGCTGAGCGTGTTGGTGCCGGTGCTCCGGTTTATCTGGCCGCCGTGCTCGAATATCTGACTGCTGAGATCCTGGAGTTGGCTGGTAACGCTGCCCGAGACAACAAGAAAACCCGCATCATTCCCAGACATCTGCAGCTGGCAGTGCGTAACGACGAAGAGTTGAACAAACTGCTTGGAGGCGTCACTATCGCTCAGGGCGGAGTACTGCCCAACATCCAAGCTGTGCTGCTCCCCAAGAAAACCGAAAAAGCCGTGAAGGCAAAGTAATTTTTGCATCGCTTCTACCAACCACTCACCCAAAGGCTCTTTTAAGAGCCACCTCATATCTGTATAAAAAGTGCGAAGTTTCCATTTGAACAAACTCAAAATTAGGAGTTTGTCTTGTTCTGCACCGACAAATTTGTCGGTAATTTATGCGCAATAGCGCATGCGAATCCAATAACCACAACTTTATGTTGATCAGTGGTTTTAAATTTCTTTCCTGAAGCCCCCTGTAAGAGTTTGCTGAACAAAGTTTCATAAACTTACGATTTTACGTGTTTTGAAGCATCATATACTCAATGGCATGACAACCATAACCATATTTATAATCTAGCCCAAAGAGGTTAAAAAAAATGGAAGTTTGATTAAATTGACGACTGGCGTCAATCCGTAGCATCCTAATTTGTGAAGATGTGGGCATTTAGCCATTATAATTAAGTTTGGTAGATAATGAATTCAAATACAAACTGTTTTCCGAATACTTTTGTTTCATTTAATCAAAGTATGTAATAGAATAAACGTATTTTCGATGAAACACCCATATATGTTGTTCGTCAAATTGTGAAAAGTGGTACGTTTGACCTGGGTTGGCAGTTCTGGGCGCCGTTTGACTGCGTTCTGATTGCTATATCCGAGTCATACAATATAATGGATTCTGCTAGTTAAGAGACTAGGAAATAAATATTTGTTGAATTGATGCCACGACTGTGCCCTCGAATGCTTATTACAACATAATGAAATGTATTGGCCTTTTTTTTTTTTTAATTAAAAATGTCTGATGTTTGGCTCACTTTAACAATGCTGTTGGAATAAATCAAGGCGGTAAGAGAAATGTTTAAATTTTTGGCGGCAGAGGAAGCTGAAGAAACAAACCAATAGAATTGGTGAATGGGTCAGAATTCGGGCCAATGGGGATCCGCAAAATCCTATCCAATCACCTTCTTGCTGGAATGCTTTAAAGGTGTATGCGGGGAATCAACCGGGATGTTTTTCGAAAAGTCGAAACCGAGTTTGACGCAATGGCTAGAACCAAGCAGACTGCACGTAAGTCCACCGGTGGCAAAGCTCCTAGGAAACAGCTCGCCACCAAGGCGGCGCGTAAGAGCGCGCCTGCGACAGGCGGCGTGAAGAAGCCTCACCGTTACAGGCCTGGTACTGTAGCTCTGCGAGAAATCCGCCGCTATCAGAAGTCTACAGAGCTGTTGATTCGTAAGCTGCCCTTCCAGCGCCTTGTGAGGGAGATCGCTCAGGATTTCAAGACCGATCTTCGCTTCCAAAGTTCAGCTGTAATGGCTCTGCAGGAAGCGAGCGAGGCGTATCTGGTTGGCCTGTTCGAGGACACCAATCTGTGCGCAATTCACGCCAAGAGAGTGACCATCATGCCCAAGGATATCCAGCTGGCCCGCCGCATTCGTGGAGAGCGCGCTTAAAACTGCTTAACACCGCACAATCCGAAACCCAAAGGCTCTTTTCAGAGCCACTTTAGTACTTGGCATAATAGCAGACTTTCCATGTTCTTTTATCGTGTGCTAATATGTGTGTATGGATAAGTATATTGCAGATGCCTTCTGATATTAAATGCTTAATTGTAGCTCATGGAATCGCTGGTGTGAATAAGCCCTGGTATTCTCTCTCCTGCCCTCAGTGAGCAGCCAAGTGGTAGGAAGAGTTCTCATGGCGATACATTGAGTGACTAGATCATTAGTGACATCTATTCGGTGCAGTAGCGTTGCAGTTCACAGACCGGTGCGTTCATGTCCCACTACATTTTCTGCTTTAACAGATGAGTCGGTCCAGACTGCTGCACTGGTACACCAATAAACGAAACTATTATAAATCAATAAACACGGCTGTTAAATCAAGACCATCCCGTTGTGAACCTAATGTACTTTTACTTCTCGCGCTTTCTCCAGATTGCTTTACGTTTCGCCTTTTCATTGCCATCATTCTGTTGCAGGTATTCACTTCATGTAGCCAATTTATGGCTTTAAAAGCAGCTTGTTATTTTGCAGCCTCTCATCAGAGAGTTAACTACAGACTATAAGAATAATATCAACCTGACTGACACCATATAACAATAAGTCTGCAGTAAATATGGTCAACGCTGAAGCTCATACAAAGCTAGCTATCTAGATAATATGACTGCTTGATCATCAGCCACTATCAGGAGTAAAATGCAATATGCGAGATATTGAACTTACAACTTTGAATAAATATCCCGTTTTGCCAGGAATAAACTCAATGGATACAATCAAACACCTTCAGCCATTTATGTCTCTATTTTGTGAAAGGAATTTTGAAAATGAGTTTCATCTATTTCCATAAAAAAAAATTTTAGGTCTATTTTGGAAGATTTTATTTTGACAGATATATAGAATTTGGAGTTAAAATTTTACTATAAAATCTTATTTGTTAAAAAAGTTCACAATATCATTTTAGTCACTGGTATTACTACTACAAAAAAATTTAATTTTGGAAAATTATACAGTTTTTGCCTCTTTATTATGGATAGATAGCCAATGATCAATATTTAAAAATACTCTATCTACTCTAAAGGTAAATTCAAGTAAATATCGTTGAACTAAGCTACATTTGCAAAAGTATACGGACACATGACATCCAACATCTCATCCAAAATTAGGGGCATGAATATGGAGTTGGTCCAACCTTTGCCACTATAACAACCTCCACTCTTCTGGGAAGGCTTTATACTAGATGTTGGAGCATTGCTGGAGGGATTTGCTTCTATACAGACAGAAGAGCATTAGTGGGGTTGGGCACTGATTGGGCAATTAGGCTTGACTCGTAGTTGGCTTTCCAATTGATCCCAAAGCTGTTGTGTGATTGTACGCTGTAGCACTAAGGTTTGCCTTCACTGGAACTAAGAGGCCTAGCCCAAACTATTAAAAACTGCCTCAGACCAACGGGTGTCCAGATACTTTTGGTCATATGGGGGTATATCTAGCGCTACACATGCTACAGGACAACCTTTCAGTTGGAGCCTCCAAATGTCAGACAAGCAAGGATTAAATAAAGAAAAGTTTTTTTTCTGAATCCAGTGGTTCCAACAGTCAATGTCCTTATTAAAATACTGAATACAAGTGGTACTGCATGCTACAACCCCTTAATTAAATGACAGTGATTGGAGGCTGGGGTAACCACAGCATCATGTGGTGAACAGGCAGAAACAGAAAAAGATGCTAATTGGCTTATTGCCATTTATTAAGTCCGAGAACAGAAAATAACAGCAAAGCCTTTAAACAGAGGAAAAGGCCAACCTGGCAAACAAAACAATCAAAGCAAAGCAGACAAGAATACTAAATCTCCAAAATCAAACAGACCTTATTTATACAGCCCAATCATGAGGCAATTGGTCTCAGCTGATGTGATTGCAAAGAACCACAGCGGCAGCCATACCTGTCGACAGGACCGGTGCTGCCCCCTGGTGGACAGCACCCCAATTCCTTTCCTGGCACCACACTAAATATAAAATATATTTTAAGTGATTTAATCTAATAATTATTGTTGAAAACGACAATTATAAATTAAATCGCTGAATAATATGTCACTCTACAGTAAATTGGTAGAATCAACCAACAAGTCAAAATAACTGATTTCAATAAAAGGTAGCCAAGTTTGAATCAGCGGACTTTAAATAGCCCCAATCACGTCTGCTTTGATGTTTGTGGAGGGGAGGGCAGGCCGCATTCTCAGAAACAATATAACACTGTATCCAATCCACTGGTTCTCTCTTTAAGGCCAAAATTTAAACACAAGATATCTGACAATCCCTATCCTCCTCACTCTCAGACCCGCTGTCATCATTGTGGCTGACATTTGTTGTGTCAGGTGGAGGTATGTCGCCCCCTCTGACCGCCTGCTCTACTTGTGTACTGTTGCCTCCAGTTACCTCTTTATCCTTCTATCTCCAGCACTTCACCTCCTGGCAACTTTTAGCCGAATGGTCCGTGGCACCACAGATGAAACAGCTTTCTACTTGACCAGGATAAACAAAAATCTGGCTACTGTAGGGACTGAGGCAGATTGAGTTTGGCAATTTCTTAGTCTGGCCATTGCTGTCTCACAGAAGTCCAACTACATATTTTCTGACACCTTACTGAATTTCAAACTGGTCTATGGGTTATAAAGGAGTTTGGAGATTTGTGCAATGTGGGTTCAGGTACAACTCTTTGCCAGTCCATAACTTAACGCCAATGTTAATGTCAGTTGATACTGAAGAATCAATTGGCTTCCACCCACCATCTAACATAGAGGCATAAATCTCAAAAGAAAAAAAAAATCATTGTAGAGCTGGCTTTTTGAAGCTCAAAATCACACGTTAGGTAAGGCAATTAAAGAATAAATGTCTTTGACATGAATCCAGTCGGTCTCAACAAGAGTTCTTTTCACACAAACTCCCTAGTGGGAGGATCACCAGCTCCAATATATTTCAGTCTCGTCAGAGAAAGGGCAAAGCAAGAGGTGTAAGTTGCCATAGGTCACTATTAAAGATGAATGTGTTTTGGTTTGTGAATTAGAAGTGGACCACAGTGGCCTGCAGCATCTGAAACATCGCTTACATGACAACAGTGTATTTAAATTCCACCTTTCCCAGGAGAGCGAGAAGGAGAGACCCTTAGTGAGAAGGTGGGGCCCTGAGAAGGGAAGGTGGGGCCCTGGGGGAGAAAACGGAGCCCTGAAAGAGAAGGCGGAGCCCTGGGAGAGAGGGCAGGGTCCTGGGGGAGAAGGCGGGGCCCCGGGGGAGAAGGGAGAGGCCCTGGGGGAGAAGGCGGGGCCCGGGGAGAAGGGAGAGGCCCCGGGAAAGAAGGCGGGGCCCTGAAAGAGAAGGCGGAGCCCTGGGAGAGAGGGCGGGGTCCTGGGGGAGAAGGCAGAGGTCCTGGGGGAGAAGGCAGGAGCCCTGGAGGAGAAGGTGGGACCCCAGGGGAGAAGGCAGAGGCCCTGGGGGAGAAGGCAGAGGCCCTGAAAGAGAAGGCGGGGCCCTGGGAAAGAGGGCGGGGTCCTGGGGGAGAAGGCAGGAGCCCTGGGGGACAAGGCAGAGGTCCTGGGGGAGAAGGCAGGAGCCCTGGAGGAGAAGGTGGGGCCCTGGGGGAGAAGGTAGGGCCCTGGGGGAGAAGGCAGAGGCCCTGGGGGAGAAGGCAGAGGCCTTGGGGGAGAAGGCAGAGGCCCTGGGGGAGAAGGCAGAGGCCTTGGGGGAGAAGGCAGAGGCCCTGAAAGAGAAGGCGGGGCCCTGGGAGAGAGGGCGGGGTCCTGGGGGAGAAGGCAGGAGCCCTGGGGGACAAGGCAGAGGCCTTGGGGGAGAAGGGAGAGGCCCTGGGGGAGAAGGCGGGGCCCGGGGGAGAAGGGAGAGGCCCCGGGAGAGAAGGCGGGGCCCTGGAAGAGAAAGCGGAGCCCTGGGAGAGAGGGCGGGGTCCTGGGGGAGAAGGCAGAGGTCCTGGGGGAGAAGGCAGGAGCCCTGGGAGAGAGGGCGGGGTCCTGGGGGAGAAGGCAGAGGCCCCGGGAGAGAAGGCGGGGCCCTGAAAGAGAAGGCGGAGCCCTGGGAGAGAGGGCGGGGTCCTGGGGGAGAAGGCAGAGGTCCTGGAGGAGAAGGTGGGGCCCTGGGGGAGAAGGCAGAGGCCCTGGGGGAGAAGGCAGAGGCCCTGAAAGAGAAGGCGGGGCCCTGGGAGAGAGGGCAGGGTCCTGGGGGAGAAGGCAGGAGCCCTGGAGGAGAAGGCGGGGTCCTGGGGGAGAAGGCAGAGGTCCTGGGGGAGAAGGCAGAGGTCCTGGGGGAGAAGGCAGAGGTCCTGGGGGAGATGGCAGGAGCCCTGGAGGAGAAGGTAGGGCCCCGGGGGAGAAGGCAGAGGTCCTGGGGGAGAGGGCGAGGCCCTAGGCACAGTGCCTGATCTGGCTAGTGGAGGGACGGCTCTGACTGTGGATGACACTAGTCTATATCCCAGAGACATGAGTCAGAGGAAGACATTTCATGTGCGGCTAGGGTTAAACTACATTAATACGGTTACACTGAACGATAAGCTTACCAGCTATTTCAGAGCTGATCCAGGTCCAGTTGGACAGAATTCAAACATGAGATTGTAAATTTCAGTTGGACCAGAGAAACAGCTGCCTGTCTCTGTCTTGGGGGGTGGGGGGTGTCATGGCTGCTCTTGGCCCCAGCACCCAAGGGAAACCACTGTCACGCAGAGGTCAGCACTGTATATACAGTATACTCAGTTCAGGGCCAGTGATACTCCTGGTTCTCTTTGCTAACTGATAGTTAATAGATGGGTTGATGCCACCGATTTGCCAGAGATTCCACTCATTGCGTTCACAGGTTGAACGCAGTTGAAATGTTTTTTTGTTATTATTTTGTTAACCATGCTTTTTTTAAAATCCCTATTTGGAACGGGCGGACAAGTATGTGTTCTCCGAAGCAACTGCTGCCAGACCGCCAGCTGAGCCGTGCAGTCATTGCGCCAGAGGAGTGCACTACAGCTGGCGCTGGTACCCTACAGACACCCGACCAATCCGGGCAACTGCTCTGGCAAGATGATACGGGGCAAACGTGACAGTCAGTCTGCTCGTGTAACAGCTAAGTGCGTGCCGTTCCGCGAGGCTGTCCGCCAGTTCACCAAACCAGCAACCCGATAGGCTACTATACAGCCCTCGGACAAAAAATTTAGAACTGATTATTTATATTCAACCCCCAGAAATGGCAGTCCATTCTCCAGCCCACTGAAGTCAGACCCCTGCGTTATGCACAATACATCCAATTAATTTTTTTTTACCACGGATACGATGAGAGCGGGGTACAAACCTGTTCCTGTAAAGCGACTTTGTAATAGGGTCTGTAAAAATATGTAAAAATCGCTATACAATTAAAACGGAACTGAATTCAGTAGAAATAGCAAGCTCGCCGACCGAAGAAACAGGACACAAAGATCCTACGTGCAGAAATGCAGAATATTCACGTGACGCAAATTCTATTATTATAATACTCCAAATAAATAGTTAATCTTCCTTATAACGGATGGAGATGATATATTTTATAAATATGTGCTTTTCTTTTTAAAATTTCGTTAAGGATTTACAGAGAAATAGCGAAAGTTATAGGGACGAATCTAAGGATGTCCTTAAATGAACCGAGCGTTAACTCATATGACTCAAACGCACACCCACACGCAACGGTAAGTCTCCTCCCCCGTCAACACTGCTGCCTGCTTCCTTAGCGCTATGTGTCCATACACTGAACCAATTATAAGCCTCCAGATTCTTGGCAGAGCGACAGACTGATATAGGGTAGAAAGTCTGAAGGACAGACAGAGGGAAACGAGAGGCCGGAACAGTTAACAACACATCCACTTGGATAAATATCAGTGAGTCTGTGTTCACTTTAGTTTAATATTTGTATAGCATTCTCCACATTTTTCTGCAGATATAATAATGGTGAGCCTAGAGAATGTTTAAGGACTGTGCGCATTGCGTAAATGCGATATACACTCTAGTGTGACAGAAATAATAGCTATTGCAGATACATCGCATAAATTTTGAAATGTGCCGTTGTTTTGTTTGTCTGCTTCAGGTAGTGAATACGTATTGACAGCCTGAACATCGTCCAGTAATATTCTGCATAACATGAACGTGACCACAAGGTCGAAGCAAACTTTGATCAAGAGCTTTCGCATGAAATTCTATTTCTTAGCCTACGACCCTTTTATTTAGGCTACCCCTTTCGATTATATATCATTTTTGGTGTTTGTGTTCAGTGCGTTCTTGTGATCCCAAGTAGGTTAAAATGACGTTAAAATGTACTAGTTTTAAAAAAAGACTACGACAAAAACATTTGTGCAGCCATGTTTTCACAACGTACAATCGGATTGCTTAATCACTCCAACTTTCGATTACTCATTGGCTAAAAGTTTGCTTCGGTATAGGCTTTATTTGCATGACAATGCAGTGTTTAGTTGCGGAAATAAAATAACTTAAATGTTAAATGAGATATCTGCCCATTTCTAATGAAGAGATGACGCAGTTTGAAATAGCTGGACGAGTTCAATATTATTTATAAGCGGGCTAATCCCGGAAGAATCGTTCAAGCATTGTATCAGGAAACAGTATTAACGGATAACTAATTATTCTTGAAATGTGAAAGTCTCTTGCCTTCAAGATGTTTAAAAAATTGAATTGTGGGAGGGGCTGTGCAATCAGTATATTAACCTGGACTAATTCACCAAGAGAATTAAACTGGAAGGTAAACGACAAGCAGTTCTCTCTGACGTTATGATTATGAAGGGTAACTTGTAAAATTACTACAGTAAAATGGGATATAGCATTGCAGCATCGTAGAATGCCACATTTTTAAAAAAATCGTAAACAGTTACCTGACACCTTTTTTAAAAAATCCTTTTTACCTGTTGTTTTAGGGATAATGTCTGCCAGTGCATTCCTCGCGCGCAGGGCCTTTTCTGCAGCGGCAGCTGGCCATGGAAGTCATGAGGGTGGAGGTCGGTCTTTCTCCATGTCCTTTTTCCTCTATTACGTGCCTGTATGTGAATGTCTATTTTATAGAATTGAGTTTCGTTAATCTGCGTGAAAGTTTTGCTCACTCTGGCGCGTAGTCGTGCTTTTGAGGCGATTGCATCTGTGTAGCGCTAATCGTTTCTGCCTTTGTTCTGATGTGATGTAATGAAGAAAGTGTGCACACGCATTTATTTAAATGCGGTGTCTCCTACGTAGCAAAGACCTGGAAGATCTTGTCTTTTGTGGTGGCTCTGCCCGGAGTGGCCGTCTGCATGGCAAACGTCTGGATGAAGATGCAGCATCATTCCCACGACACGCCGGAGTTCACCCCTTACCCACACCTGCGCATCCGAACCAAGGTCCTGAAACGCACAACCTTCCGCAATCCTGCATTAATCCTAGCTAATTCCATTTTTAAATCCTTTAACATAGACTTGCTTAAACTTCAAATTCTCCCTCAACCGTTTAGCAAGTAAACCTCAATTTTATATAGGCTACTGAGTGTTTGTATCTGTACCACAGCCAGATAGGTTCTTACGAGCTGCAGCTGTGTCTGGGCTGCCCAACCCTGCTCCTGGAGATCTACTGTCCTGTAGGTTTTCAGTCAAACCCTAACAAAGTGCACCCCATTCAACAGATAGAGGTCTCCGTGAGCTGCTAATTGGTAGAATTAAGTGTGCCAAATTAGGGTTGAAACAGAAACCAAAAGGACTGTAGATCTCCAAGAACAGGGCTGGACAACCCTGGTTTATGTGCTTATATCAGGGTTAAGCATCCCTGGTCCTGGAGAACCATGGGGTCTGCTGCAGGGGTGTCCAGTCTTATCCAAAAAAGGCTGATGTGGGTGCAGTCATTGCTGGGCTAAATCAAATACCATCTGATTCAAGTAATCAAGTAATCATAGTCTTCAGTACCTTTAAGTAGAATCTGATGTGTTTGAGCTGGGCTTAAAAAAAACAAAAAGAAAAAACCCTGCACCCACATTGGTCCTTTTGGGATGGGAATGGACACCCCTTGCCTACTGGTTTCCTCGTTATTGATAATCAACGAAAGCAGTTTGTTACCTCGTTACCTGGTTTTCCTGGGTCTGGATTGGTTCGCTGATGTTAATGTCGCCCAGAGCAGGGTTGCAGACTCCTGGTTGGTATGTTATTGACCTCCATCGCTTCCCGTCTCTCGTCCTGCTCCTGACAGCCTTTCCCCTGGGGCGATGGCAACCACTCGCTGTTCCACAACGCCCACACCAACGCCCTCCCCACTGGCTACGAGGGCGGCGACCACCACTGAGACCCCTTCCGCTGTCCCGCAGTCCCACGCCGCACCCCTTATACACACGACCGCAACCCCTGACACTGGGGGTCTCTGAGGGAGGGGGAAGGGGACCCCAAGTAACCCTGAAATCAGAGAGCAGTGTCCCTGTAAAATAAAATATCTTCCAGAATGAATATGTGTGGCTGTTTTTACAGGGGACGGGGGGCAAGGGGTTGGGGAAGTGCAATTCATATAAAATGCGTTTTTAAACTGGAGTTCAATCTTCAGATGCTGCGGCCCTCCAGGAGTGGAGTTAAACCTGCAGACGCTGTAGCCCTCCAGGGTGCCGTAGTACAAATTAAAATTATGGGGTTAGCGAGCTAACTCAAGCTTTAATCCTGGATTTTTCATATCACACAGGTGACACTTTTGATTGAGGTATATTGCCATAGTAACAGCTAACCTGGTTCGAGGCAGGTTATGTTCTGGAAAACGGACTGAAACGTATAAAAGTACCACCCTTTGAACAATCAACTCCTTGGGGAAATAGATGTCCATTCTTGAAGAGTCCCACAGAGCTCAGGGGTCTCAATGCAGGGCGGAGAGTATTTAGAAGCCAAATTAATCTGAGTACATGCTATACACAAGATCCAGGTTTTCACTGGAGGGAATACAGTACATGGTGCAAGTTTCGTGAGCCCTGAATGTCCAGATCAAGTTATCCCTGTAATTATGGGGCAGTGATACGTACGCCCGAGTCCCATAATGCTCCTGCCTGGCATTGTTGGGAGCAATGGTGTTCCTTTTCAGCTATTATGAGTAGTATTATGTTCCTCCTATGCATTATATCTGTCCATATCAGTCTTTTTACCTCAAGTGAGAAATGCACTGCTTGAGCAGTACAGTACAGTACAGTACAGGCATCTTATCCAGAGCGACTTACACAATGTTTTACATAGCCTTTACACTGCATCTATTCATATAGCTGGATATATACTGAAGCAATGCAGGTTAAGCACCTTGCTCAAGGATACCACAGCATGGGAATCAAACCGGTGACCTTTAGGGTACAAGAACAGTTCATTACCCATGCTGTGGTCCATGCTGTGCTGCTACAGCCCCATTTTTTGACACCTTTGTGGGAACGCGCAGAGCTTGATTACCAAAGCCTGTTCACTTCTTAAATTGATAACCACCTTTATGATACTGGGTAAGCCTAATTGCGGTTGTTAGTTTTTGTCAAGCCAGATAACGTGAAGAAACTCCTTTCGTAGTGCACACCCCAGGAAACCAGGAGTTGAACCGGCACACTAGTTCTCCAGGTCAAAAAGTTCTGAAATGAAAAAATGGCTTTAGAACCTTGTTTGGATTCCAGCAGTTGACTGGACACACGGTTCTATTGTGATGTTTTATTTTAATTACCCACTGCTAATGGGCTGATCTGAAACCTTTATTGGGACACTGGTTCAATAACAGAACACAATATTTGTGTTATTGGTGCAGCAACCAACACAACATGCACAAACCCAAAAGATGTATACAAATATCAGGCAGAGCCAACATGGGCTATAGATTAGCATATTTATTGAGAGAATAAACTGATAATGGGAGACAATATCATAATTTTTCCAACCCCATCTTCTCTCTGTATTTTAGAACGATCTGTATTACAATTTGAACAAGAACATTTGGCCCGAACGTGATTGTGCGTGTCATTTAACTAATGTATCGGGGACTCCGTTTACTGAACAAAACTAAAAATAATATTATTCTGTCCCTGTTATTAATTATACTTGATTCCAATAACCCTTTATACAAACATAAATGCAAGACTAGTAAGTGCTGCAGTGTGTGTGATTCCATGTCCTCTTAAGCAGGTCCATTGATGAAGTACACACTTTTGCAGGCTTCAGTCCATTTGCACAGCTTGATTTTTTCAGAAGCAATTCGGGTGGAATACCCAGCTCCACGGTACGATGACTGTGCCCCATCCTGGGACTGAAACCTGCAACCTCCCAGCGGCACAGAGTCCCCGCAAGCACTACCCGCGAACACGCTGGCCCTGCATCTTGAGCAACACAGTCCAGCCGCCTATTCTCCGATGGGAACCAGTCCCACTGCCTGACAGCACACCTCTTAACAGTTGGCCCCTTGCAAAGAAAGGACACAGGCGTGTACATATGATTACACTGGTATATAATCAACACACAACGGCATTTACTCGCAACTCACCAGCTAACCTGTGGAAAAACACGCCACTTCCGTTGCGACCTCAGCTCAGCGCCAGAGTTACCAGAAGCAGGATGTCTCGTTTTAGGGTCTCGATGCAGTGCGACCTACGCGCCAGTTTAGACAAACAGTCCGCAGCCAGGGAGAGGGGCAGCTGGGGTGAGGTCCTCTGTTGCCACAGCAACACAGAGAGGCACATCTGACGCAAGCGAAGGTAGTTATGGAGCTGTGAGAAACGGTAGAGTTCCGGGAGGGCGACGACAAGGGACTGCCACTCACGATCCGTATCTGGCATGGGGCGGGGTGCCCGACCCGGGGCTGCGGGAGAGCCACGTCCTGTGCCTGGCATGCTTTCAAGCCTTGAGCTCAAATCTAATTTGGGCCCTGAGGGTTTGGCTAATTTAAGGTCTGACGGACTGGATGCTTTCGAGTCCTGTCGAGACTGTGATCCAGAGGCCTGGCCTGATCTTATAGGAGGCGTGCTGCCTGGTTCCGCTGTATGAGAGTCTGCCTTTGAATCAGGAGCGCCGTCTTTCTGGGGGGCAGAGCCTGACTTCGTGCCAGGACTGCGAGCCGACAGGCAGCAGGATTTGGACATAGCCCGTGAGAGTCTCTCCGTTTTATGGTCCAGTGCAGATGTTCGCCACAAACCTGAACGTGGCTTCGAGCCTGGTTCTGAGTCCTGACTTGGACCAAAGTGAAAGTGAGAGGTTATTTTATCAACCGTGATGAAATCTGTGCCTGGATCTGATGACCACTTGCAACCGTCGAACTTCATTCCTGATACACGGCCCGATTCCGAACGTGATCTAGACCCAGAATTTAATTTGGTTTTAATCATGTCAACTGGCTTGGTTGCGGAACCTGCACCTGGACTATCATGTGAGCTTTCCCCTGAACCTAACCAAGGCCTGACATCCTCATTGCTGGCCAACTCTGTACCCCTCTCCACTGTTGGAGTTCCAGGTGGCGGTTCAGAGTTGCTTGATGCTTCAGAACCTGCAGCAGCATCTGCTACACCCTCAAGCAAAAGCTGGCAATTTAACCTTGTGGGAGAACCTGACGTTACTTGCTCTAGCAATCCACAACCTAGGTTGTCAGATTCTGATAGCAGTTCAGAATCTAATCTTGTTGCAGATCCCCATGCTATGATAGAGTCCAGGTGGACATCACTAGCCTTTAAGGCAGATCCTACACTACGCTTTGCCCTGAATGCCAAATTTAAGACACACGGAGTGTTTGGTTTTCTTCTTATTCCCACTTCCGACGCTTTCCCAATGACGAGCTCGCTCCTGGGCTGCAGTTGGCCCCGCTGGTTGACTGAGTGTCCCTGCTGCACCCCCGAGCCTACAGCCTGCTTCCTGGATTCTAACGGCGCCACGTCATCATCTGGGTCGGAGCTCAAATCTTTCCCGCTCCCCCTCCCACACGCGGACTCCGGCCCCCTCCTGCCCGCGGACTCGGGCGTGTTTGGTTGGAGCCGACAGTCTGCTTTAGATACGAGCCGTGCCTCAGGCTCGGAGGTCACGGAGATGGGCCGCGAAGCACTGTGGGACTGAAGCAGGGACACGCACAAGGCCTCCAGCTCCTCCTGCAGCCCGGACACCAAAAACCTGCTGGCCCCCACCATGGCTTCAGCTAAGGGGCTGTTCTGGAACCCCTCCCTCTCCTCTGAGCTACTCTCCCCCAGCCCCCCAACTGCAAGAGATCCCAAAACCGCACAGTGCCCACGTGGCATATTGCCCCCAGTCCCCTTCTGTCCCTCAATCTGTCCAACTGTACCCATCTCCTCTCTGGGAGACACGCAACACCCATGTAGGTAGTGTAAGACAGGCAGCAGCATTTGGGCTGTTACATCCCTTATGGGGATCCCCTCCCCACTCCTCCTCTGTGCCTCCCCAAACCCCCCCTTCAGCAAGGCCCGGAAATACTCCGACCCGACCCTTTCTGACCCATCGCCCCCGGCGACGGCGTCCTCACTGGCCGCAAACCGACTGCCGTCGTCCAGCAGGAAGACCACATCAAAGTCCGAGTCCAGGTAGGGGCAGGCGAGGCACGGCTTTTTAGAGGGAGGGGGCGAGGGCCTTTCGGAGATTAGCGGGACGCTAACGTTGTTCTGTGACACGCCCGCACCGGTCGCAGAGCCCAACCAGGAGCTCTGCTGCTTGTTCGGGTCCAGTCTGGACGGTCCCATCAAACAGGAGAGACACTCTGAGAGGAGGAGGAAGTAGAGAGAACACAGACGTCCTGGAGTGGCGGGCTGAGGGGGGTGCAGCCAACTCGCGAGAGACTTCCAGAATCCAAGGGTGTGGTCCTTACTGTCGTCATGCCAACCTATGTGTTCCAAAGCAGACTGCAAGCCTCCGCTGTCCAGGAGGAGTTTCTTCTGCAGGAGCTTGTTACTGGAAGGGAGGAGACACAGTTCAACAAACCCAGTATCCTCAATGGGCCATGCCACGTCTACACAAACTACAGGTTGCCTTTTCTGATCAACCCTTATGTCAGTGAAATGTGAACAGGTTGCTGATGGGAGATGTAGTTTTCTGCGACGCATTCCCTCACCTGGTTAACAGAGGCAAGCTGAGGGTACAGTACAGCCTGTCTGTATCCGAACCGGACAGCATGATGTGGCTAAGCACCCCGGAGCCGAAGCTGGACTCACACTGCAAGCGCAGGTTATTGAGCAGAGCCTTACCTGATAAGCAGAGAACAGAGACGGTCACGCTACACCCCAAAGCACAGCTTGATATTACCCAGAGTGCAAAGAGGCATCCTGGCCAAGCAGTCTGTACTGACGTTTCAGATCCTGTCCATCGCTGGCATACCATCTGGTTTCAAGGCATGACTCTCTCACATACACCGTGCTCTCAGGTCTGACACTGGGCCCATGTACATGATGGTCAGTCAGCACACACTGACTCAACAGACCTTATTTTATTCTTCTTCTTCTTCTTATTATTATTATTATTATTATTATTATTATTATTATTATTATTATTATAATACACCACTAGGCCTAATACCCAGCCTCTACTACAAGACCTTCAAAGCTATTCCACGCAGTGACTACACTCTGTGTAAAATATAAAAATACTTCCTAACATCTGTGCGGATTTTAACTTTGGCTAATTTCCATTTAAGTGCCCTCGTTCTATTGACAATCCATTTTACGATTTTAATAGCCCCTAATTCTCTTTTTACTAAACTTGAAGAGATTACGCATCTTAAGTCTTTCCTCATAACTCTTTCATACCAGGAACCAATTTGGTTGCTCTTCTTTAAACCTTTTCCAGAGCCTCTATATCGTTCTTATAGTACGGTCCCCAGAACTGTACACAAAATCTCAGTGTGGTCTGACAAAGATATTGTATAAGATAAGCATGATTTCCTTGCATTTATACGCAATACATTTGGTTATCACAGCATCCTGTTGGCTTTATACTGCTACAGCACAGTGCCTAGAATCTGAAAAGCTTTGATCAACCATTACTCCCAAGTATTTTCCAAAATGAGAACATTCCAATTTTGTTCCTCCCATAAAGTACGTAGTTCTGCCTGGCTTTTATTTCCCACATGTAGAACTTTACATTTAGCTATATCAAATTCCATTTACCAGGTTTCCACACAACTGGATTCTCTTTTAATCTTCCAGGAGAGCTGAAAGCTGAATGTACCGCTCACTGCAGATTTGAGACCTGAATATTCAGCTCGCTGCAGATATGATAAGAGACCTGAATTTTGAGCTCATTGCAGATGGAGACACAGCGACTCACCCAGCTGCTGCGTGCTGGCCTTAACCCTGTCCGTCTGTCTGTCCCCCTCCTTCAGACCCTCTCTCAGACAGAGGCGGAGCCGGATGAGAACCGCCGCCCCGGTCCGGACCAGCCCCTGCAGGCAGTTTGGGTTGCAGCTGAGGCGGCCCAGCATGCGGAAGCACCTGGCGCTGGGGTCCTGGCGCTGAGTGAGGTAATACAGCAGGCCGGGGAGAACGCCTGAGTGGACCAGCGCCGCACTGGGGTCCATGGACTGCGAGAAGCGGGAGAGCAGGAGGAGGATCGGGGACTCGCTCGTCCAGGGCTCTGGGTGGTACGGGTGCTGGTACGGGGGCCCGGGAGGGGTATCAGGAGGAGGGGCGCTAGAGGGGGTGCCGGAGCGGGTCTGAGGCTGTTTTTTGGGAGGAGGGGAAGGCTGGGAGGGGGGCGAGGAGACGGGCTTGTGGGGAGACTGCTGGAGGGTCACGGGGGGAGGGGGAAGAGGGGTGGAGGCAGACGCGGCTGCTCTTTTGTGGTATGAAGACGGGAGGGCGGAGCCAGGGGTGGTGGCAGGGGTGGGGGCGGAGGCGGGGGCAGGGGTGGGGCCAGGGCTGGGGGCGGGGCCCGGGGTGAGGGGCGCTTGGCAGACAGGGCTGGAGGAGTGCAGCGGGACAGCCAGGGTGGGAGAGGGACACGCTAAAGGGGACGGCCCATCAGAGAGGGGAGCGGGGGGAGAGAAGGAGGCGCACAGGCTGCTCCAGCTCCCCTCTCCGCCTCCTGAAGGAGACAGCAGCTCTCCCTCGCAGGAGATCAGTCCCTCAGACAGCAGCCAGGACCTGCGGGACAGAGCTGCACAGTTACCCACTGTACAGAGAACAGACTAAAACAACAAGTGCTCATCGGCCAGCTTCTCCATCGCATAATCCTCTGCTTCCCATGACCCTCTTCTTGCAGTTTTCTTATTTGTCACCCGAGCTGTTTAAAACCCCACTAGACTTCTTCTATTGTATTTTAGCATTCCCTCTGGTCAGCGCAACAGAAAGTCAGGCCTAGCGGCCTGCTCACCTCAAACTGAGAAAGCTGGATGAGCCTTGGGCCGGTTCCTTCCCCGCCTCCTCCCTCCTGTGGCCCTCGGGAGGGGGGAAGTCAAACGAGTCGAAGCAGGACGTGTCCATCAGCTCTGACGGGGAGGACGACAGGGCCGCGTCCGCCTCCCCGCCGGCCGTCTCCTCCCCTTTAGCCAGAGCGACCAATCGGGAGACCAGCAGCGGCACCAGGCCCAGCCCCTGGAGCTGCTCCATGGCCGACTCGTCGTAGACGAAGTCGACGAAGGCCAGGACGGCCAATCGGGAAAGGGGGTGGCTCTGGTTGGCCGAGAGGAAGCCAATCAGGGCCTCCAGGCCGCCGCTCTCCTTCACCTTGACCCGGTTCACCGCCTCCTTGCAGCACAGGCAGAGCGCCCGGAGGAAGGGGCCCGACTTGGCCCCCGACCGCTTCACCTCCTCTGTGAACTTGCCGATCACCCCGAGGGAGCCCACCAGGGGGCGCAGGCAGCCCTGGGCGCACAGGCCGGCCAGCGTCCTCAGGGCCACCTCCGCCAGGGCCGGGGCCCCGGGGTCCAGGGCCAGGGCGGCCAGCTGGGCCAGCGCCCCGCTGCGGGACACCTCCCGGGCGCACTCGGGGGTGCAGCCGCGGGTCAGCTCGCCCAGGGCCCGCAGGGAGGCCCGGCGGAGCCCAGCGGGGTGCTCGGGCCCCAGCAGCAGGGCCAGGGCGGGCACGGCCCCCTGGGACAGCACGGACAGCCGGTTGGCCGGGGTGTCCGAGAGGTAGAGCAGGGCGCGGGCCGCCGACTGGGCGCACTCCAGTTTGGGGCAGGGCGTGGCCGCGGGGGCCGGGCAAGGGGAGGAGGAAGAGGAGGAGGAGGAGGAGGAGGGAGGGGAAAGGCAGAGGATGAGGGGAGCAACCCCACCTGTTAGAGAGAAAAAGAGGCGTTAATTACAACACGATTTTCAATGTAAAAATAACGAAAGAGAGCTAACGCACCAACTGGACCTCATCAACACGCTACAGGGCTAAAATCAGCCATCGACTGGAGGTATAAACAAACTCAGAAAAGTGGATAAATTCACTAAAAGTTACATTACATTTATTTAGCAGACGGTCTTATCCAAAGCAATATACAATAAGTGCATACCAAAGGTCTACAACAGACTAAAAGTCTGAATATCTAAAGTGCAAACACACATTACATTACGTTTATATAGCAGACACTTTTATTCAAAGCGACGTACAAAAGTGCATATCAAGGTCATCGGAAAAAGACAAAACACAGGTTCAATAAGGTACAACACTCATTTTGTACAGTTATTCATAGCCAAAAACACAAAGTCCAGTTCACACAGTGAACATTATTCTGACCTAACCTAAGTCAAACACACACACACAACCCGCAACTACCTGTGTGATTGAAATGCACTGTTAGGCGCACAAAGGTTTGCGGTTGCATACTGTTCAGTCTGTGTCAGCCTTGTCCAACACAGCCTCTGTCTACACCAGCAAATTTACTCGGTTTGAACTGTGCATGTGTGCTTCCCATCAGAGTGCACGTTCCTTAGATTTGTGATCTTCTCGGCACACTGCACCTCACAATCTTCGCCGAAAGAGGCACTAAACGCTTCTGAAACTGGATCGAGTTAAGGAGTGAACTCTCTACGGAGTCAACTGCCAAAATTCATTACAATATGTTTTTGAGATGAGCGAAACGGAAAACCCTGAAAAAGTATAACAGAGTGCGCTGGCTTAACAGCAATGCCCAGACAGATCATTTGAAAGCCGGGTACTGCAGCAACTGATGCCTACACACATAGACATACTATTTTCAGAAGTTTGCTCGGCTAAATTCTCACAAAAAGCAAAGTTATGAGAACTTAACAAACATCTTGTAATCTTTCCAAAGATCGGATAAAAATACACACACAAGTATTAACTTGTGTACAGTTATGAGCTATATCACAGTCACTACAGTATTGTAAAAAAAGCCTATCACTACGAAACAGATCTAAAAACTATGTTTCCACAACATTCGTTATGTTACATTCAGGCATTTAGCAGGCGTTCTTATCTACAGTGATTTACAGACTTTATATTTCTACAAACCACCCATCTATAGGTCTGGATATTTACTGGCGTATTTCTGGTCAGACAACTCTGTTCATGGATACAACGGCAATGCCCCACATGGGAATCAAACCCGCAGACTGGGATTTGGAAGCCCAGTTCCCTGACCACTATGCTACTCTGCCATCCCAGGCAGAGAGACATAAAAATGCTGAAGGGAAAATACTGACACATTAACCCAATGCTTCCCCCAGGTCAGGGGCCAGACCTGGGTCAAACACGTATTTGTTTTGGATTCAAATACTTTTCTACGCTTTACTGATCTTGTCTGGTGTACTGGAGCCAATGAAATACACTCAAAAAAGTGCAAACCCCACCTTCTGGTCATATTGGCAGAAAAGTACTCGATTCCAAAACAAATACGTATTTGACCCAGGTCTGGCAGGGGCACATTAAAGTAGTGTTGCCCCAGGGCAGGGGCACATTAGAACAGTGCTGCCCCAGGGCAGAGGTGCAAGCGGGGAGAGATTCAGACTGACCGGCCGAGTGGATGAGGGCGGAGTTCTGCGGGTCGATGGCCAGGTTCCCAAGGGCCCGAGCGGCTCGGTTCTGGACCGAATCAACCGGGACGTTCTTCAGAATGGCCACTGCGCACAAACACAGCCACAGCAAACTGTCAGACGTCACGTCTGTTCAGCGAGGAAAGAGAGCGGATTGGACAGTCAAACTCACCCACGTGGCCAATTCCTCCCAGTTTCCGCACCTAGATGGGGGGAGGGAGAGAGGGAGAGACAGATAGAGAAAGAAAGAATGACTGCAGGTAGTGTCCATTGCTAACAAAATAACAACAATAACCATATGTTAATATAAACTTGAATATGCATACTATTAATTTGCGGACCAGAGCAAAGTAAGTGTGACCCAGGTGCTGATGCCCCACTTCTGGTAGCTGTCCATTCATCAGCTGTTTCTTTTTTGCATTTTTAGATGCAAAGCACCTCATGGCCCTGGCTTGTAACTCACACACTTACTCATGTTCAGCAGGCTAAGAATTCTCCACAAGGGGGAGCTATTAGCACTCATTGCGCTTCACATCAATGACACTGTGTCCCTGTTTAATGCCATTATACTCTTTAGCTCTCCCAGTTCAGGATGGCCCACTGTAAGCATTCGGACTCATAGTCCTGCCTCTGTTAGGGAGTCAGACACAGAGGCATCTCCTCTCGTCCAAAGCACGCGGTCTCAGCCATGGCTTCTTATTGGACAGCAGCCCTCAGCCGCGGCTTCTCATTGGACGGCGGCTGGCCAGCAGGGCTCACCCAGACGTGAGCTGGAGGAGCGCGCTTCAGGAGCAGCAGATGTACATCAGTCGACCAGCAGGGGTCAGCGCTGCGCAAAGAGACACCGTTACCCCAGCCAACTGTGCACAGGCCAACCCGTGGAGCCCGTCCATGCACTAGAACAGCATCTCAATGGAAACAGAGCCCAGAAGCTCATCTGTTTCTCTGGCCCGCTCTCCTAGAAAACCCATTGCCCCTTACACCCGGCGGCCTCTGGACAGGCACGGCTGAACCCCCTCACCTCTGTGCGGCTCTCGCCCTCCGTACAGCAGTTGGCCAGGATGCTCAGCACCAGGTCCTGGGTCTTGCGGTGACAGCCCGGGCGGCGGAGGACCTCGAGGAGCGGGCGCAGTCCGCCGCGAGCCCGGTAGCGCGCGATCCCGGCGCTGCCGCCTTTGATGTGCCGCGTGCGGATGGCCACCAGCGCTCGCCACAGCCCGGCTTGAGCCCGCCGCTCCGCCTCCTTCGCCCGCTCCTCTCCCCCGCGGCCCGGCTGCCCCCCTCCATCCGTCTCGGCACTCGCTGCAGGTCCAGCTTTGGAGAGCTGCGTCAGACACCAGCTCAGCGAGGACTCTGGGGCAGACGCCTCTCTGCCGGTGGCCGTCCGTTTGGCGTGCTGTCCGCTCCCATGCACTGCAAACATTGCCACAGCGTTCCCTCCCTCTCTCCGTCCCTGAGAGACCGGGGAACTGGGGGACTGCAGGGAAACAGTCAGAGGATTCTAAATGGTAATTCTAAATAACCTGAGTCATTTCGTCACTTCTGTGCTTAATGGTAGTAGCTATTTTAGCTAGTTATTAACTTCTTCATCCGCCAAAGTAGGCTACTTTCAAAGTTGTTCTTTACCTGCGGTGTTCAGTGAGGCCAAGACACAGAGAATGGCATAAAACTACATCTACCGGCGTGCACCAAAGCGGGGGGTTTACCGCTTGAAACAGCCGCGAGAGTGCTGATGGGAGTTGTAGTAAATTACCTACCCCTCCCTTCGTTGAATAATTTTAGGCCGATCGAAGTAAACACGCCGAACATATATAAATATCAAATTGTTCTATTGACAGCTTCCTTCATATAGCTAACTAATTCGTATTCTTCTCGTCCACGAATGCATATTTACTAGCTTTGATTATATCTACGACACGTTGTATTTTACTAGCCAAACGCAATCTGTTAGATAGACGCTGACGCCATTTTTGCTGAACAACAAACGGGAAGTGGGGGAGGGAAGATGATTACGAAGTGGGCGTTTTATGTTCTGGGACTTGAAGTCTCACAGCTCCGAAATAAAAGCAGGCCAACACGATAACTTCTGTAGTAAAGAACTTCAGTTCCCATGAAAAGACTACGCCGGTTACGTGTTTTTAAACGCACACTGGGATCGTAGTTTTCCAACTACTCCCCACGTCGACTCAGATCAGAGTTTTAAATACATTTCCCATATACCGCGTGTAGTATTTCGACTTCCGTAAAATCTGTCTAACATGGGCCTAGGCGAACCTGGTTGTTGTTATAATCATCGTTGTATTTGATGTAAAAAAAAAAATCATCGGTGCAACATAAGTGTTGTTTAAATCCACAGAAAAACCACTAAATGTCTACGGTTCCGTCTTCCCAAGTGAACCAAACCATGGAAAACGTTGATGAAACAACAGCAAGGGGAAGCGCTGAAAACAACAATGATAATCCAAAGGTGGTTTCTAATTCGGATCCCGAAAAGTCGAAAGGAGGTATGTTAGCATAGCAGCGCTATATCCTGAGTGCGAGGAGGGCACGATGGCATCGTTATTCGCGTCTGAGAGCGCATATTGTTTCATTGCGCCGACACAACACCAAGGAAAGTTGATAGAAGTTTATATTCATTGGTTTATGGCAAACTAACATATGATCCGTGTAACTATTCTATATAATAAATGTTATTCCCGAGTCTTAAAAGTAAAAGCAAATGACAGTTAGCTAGCCTGTTTGTAGAGGCGGTGAAGCGAAGAACGATGTTGCCTAATTTGTTTTATTTATTCAAAACCAGCTAGAGCGTTTTATTTGACCAGTGTTATAAGTTAAAATCCTGCATATCAGTTTACAGCTATTTAATGCGTGAGTGGCCCTGTTAGTATTTGACTTTAACTGGCCTCCTAAATATCAAGCACAGAACGGAAAGATAGCTGTCAGCATTGTCAATGTTTAGACATCAAACACAATAGCTAGATAAAATAACTCGATGATCCGTCTTCCCACGTTCCAAACTCCCATGACAGCATTGGAAAACTAGTCTGTCGTGCTAGTTATTAGGTTAATAATTTAAAATGTTATTTATTCCTTTGTGAAATACCTAACACATTTGAAATTTTGCCGAGCCACTTTCGTGTTAATATCAGGGTGTCAACCTATGTAGAAAGAATATAATACCATCAATTTGCATGGTCGCAGAATAAGCCGGTGTTAACAAAAGAAGGGGAAATGCCATCTAGTTTATTCATTTATTATTATTATTATTATTATTATTATTATTATTGTTATAATTATTATTATTTATTTAATTTTATTACTTTTTAACACAAACTAGTCCCTAAGGAAATAAATGTTTTTATTTATCCCACAAGTTCGTGTCAAGCCGGTGGCGGTTAAGATAGCTTGAAAATGCCGAAGTTGGCAACACTTGAATATCATTTTCTCACTATAATTATTTCCCCCCTTTTTTGCTCTACCACCTTGCAGCAGAATTTGTGTGGACCCTGCAAGCCACCTGGCAGTTGGCCCGCACGCGATTGGCCATGGACACCGATTTTGACCAGCCGGTCTGTAAGAAGAAGAAGCTGTGGGAGACCGTAGCTGAGAGGGTTACGGCCAACCTCAGGTCCGCTGGGAATCAAGACGTTATCGTCAAGGCTTACGAATGTGACTTAAAATGGAGAAACATGCTGGCGACGTACAGGAAGAACGCGGAAAGAGCGAAGAGGCTGGGCGCGCAGAGTGTGCACTGGGAGTTCTTCCAGACCATGCACAGCGTCCTGGGGAAAAGCCGAGAGGACCTAGCGGCACAGAAGAAACTCAACGGCGGCAAACTGGGCAGAGCTCTACCGGCTAAAAAATTCACTCCGATCCTTCCGACTCCGACGTTGCCGTCTGCTCCCTACTCATCTCGGCCTCCCCAGGACGTGTTGCAGCTGTACTTGGAGCTACAGGAGAGGAAGATGAATCTCTGGGCGCAGCAAAAAGCTTTAGAGGAGAGGAAGATCGAAGCAATCAACAACTTGGCCAGAGCCATCTCCAACCTGGCCGAGGAAAACCACGCCCAGCTGCCAAACGAGAGCAGCGGCTAGATAAGCGCGTGGCTGAAAAGTGCTGGTGTGTCCCTCTGTAAATATTTGCGCGTTTTGAGCAGGAACTCAATCAAGGACACGCTGTTTTTTTCTTCTTTATTTCTTTCTTTTAATAAAAAATTGAAACAGTTCAAAAATAATAAAGTCTTGTTTGTTGAATCAGTTTGTTGCAAGAACAGTCAAGATAAACAGAAAGAAAACAAAAACAAAAAACAAGCCAATCCTGCAAAACTATTTATTGCTGTGTATTTACCGTAGTACCCTCCAGCCCTTCCCCCCCCTCCTCTGTCCTCCTCTCTCCCTCTGATGTCACAATCTGCTCCCAAACGCACTTAAGTCCATCAGCCTCCCGCTCTCTGTACAGCAGATCTGCGATGGCCTCCCTCTTCCTCACGCCCTCCTCCTCCGTCTCTCCTTCCCCCTCGTCCTCTGGTTCCTCCATCTCCGTCCTCTCAGGGACGCTGTCCCCCTCCCCGTCCCCCATCTGCAGGAAGACATTGTGCAGAATGCAGGCTGTCAGCACCACCGCGCGGGCCCTCTCGAAGTTCCCCATGTCCAAGTACCACAGCCTCTGGAAGCGAGATTTGAGCTGGACCACCGCCTGATCAAACACGTCCAAATGGGGCTCCAGGGTCTGATTGTAAAGGTACTCCCTGGGACAGGCACACGTGGGGTACGGGGTCAGTATTTGGCCGGAGAGGGGGTACCCAGCCCTGGCCACCAAGCAGGACCCTTCTGGTAACATGTGGGGGTTCAGCTTGAGTTCCTGTTTCAGAGCGCTGGCTTTGTCGGTGTCTGAGCCTTTACTGATCCTGCAGTGCAGAAACTTTCCCTGCCTGTCGCACACAAGCTCTAAGTTCAGCCATGAGTCGGGATGGACCTCCTTTCTCATTTTTTTCACTTCCAGCAGCCCGCCCTCGATCCGCTGCTTCCCGATTGGCAGACGGATAGGGATGCGAGTGCTTCCCAGAATTCCGAACACCTTGGGGATTCCCGGGCTCTCTAAACTCTCTGCTCCAGACAGGAAGTCCAGGTTTTGCTCTGCCTCTTGGCCTGGGAAAAAAAAAGAGATATCAATTAGGAAAAAGGAAAAAAAAAAGGATGTGAATTGTGTTTATGATTGACATGCATCAGTCAGGTGGGTGTTTGATTGACATGCATCAGTCAGGTGGGTGTTTAATTGACATGCATCAGTCAGGTGGGTGTTTGATTGACATGCATCAGTCAGGTGGGTGTTTAATTGACATGCATCAGTCAGGTGGGTGCTTGATTGACATGCACCAGTCGGGTGGGTATTTGATCGACATGCATCAGTCGGGTGGGTATTTGATTGACATGCACCAGTCAGGTGGGTATTTGATTGACATGCACCAGTCAGGTGGGTATTTGATTGACATGCTTCAGTCAGGTGGGTGTTTGATTGACATGCATCAGTCAGGTGGGTGTTTAATTGACATGCATCAGTCAGGTGGGTATTTGATTGACATGCACCAGTCAGGTGGGTGTTTGTAAAAGGAACGCGGTGACTGGGCGCCCCTCCCTCCCTCCCTCCCTCGGACGCACCGGCGGGCCAGCGTATCTGCTGCGCGGCCAGGGCGTTGACGCGCTCGCAGAAGGAGAAGAAGACGCGGTGGATGTTGCCCTTCTCCACGCGGAAGCGGCTGGAGACGGAGCGGTAGCTCAGCCGCCTGCGGAGCAGCGTGAGCGACAGGAGCACCGTGTGCGGGAGGGACAGGCGGGCGCGGCCCGTCAGCCGCTTCCGGTTATAGCTGGAGTCCGAGTTCTGGAGGAGGTCTGTGACGTACTGGGAGAGGCACGCAAACGGGGTGGGGTTTAATACCACGAACCCATGGGGCCAGAGTGCAAGAGTGAGATTGCAACATATACGCAAACAATTTGTCTAAGACAAAACATTCAACTGAGAAGGAAAAAAATTGGATTCCTAATAACACTGACACATCATAAGCAATAATGCTTGAGAGGGACTTCCTTTCTCTTTTTAATCCTTGAGAGGACAAAGTGACTAACACAAACTGAGAAAAGCAGCGTGCTAGTTAGCTCCGGTAAATTCCTCTATTTTACATACGCAACAGAGGTATTTTAATGGTACCTTGACCGCTCTGTTATCTTCCTCTGTGTTGCTTGACGGCTGTATTTGCTGGGACTGTGAAAGCTGGAGCTCTAACTGCTGAGCGTGTGCCGGTCCCTCGGCTTGCTGGAACTGCGGCGCTTGCTCCGCCTGCAGAACGTAAGTCGGCCCGACAACGGCTCTTGCTTTCTCGATCAGTTCCGCTTCCAAAATCTCTTCCACCGCATGGTCGAGGCGCTGGTCCAACTCCCCGTGGGACAGCGGCTCCCAGTCGAACTGGACCATCTCCAGCACAGCCCGGCCGGCAGACGCCACGCACGCGGTGTTGTACATGGTCGGGCTGGGAGAGAGCGCGAGGCCTGTTAGCTAGTTACGCAACAACCACCCACTCCTTGGAACAGGCATGTTAATATATTTTTTATATGTGCTGACGCTGATAAGACCTCGTGACCCAATATTTTTGGCAGTCTGGTTGTCTCAGAAACAACTTTGTTTCTTACTTTCACAAGTACACTTTTAAAATTAAATAAAGTATGATTGTTTTTTTTTAAAAAAGGGGGAATTCTGAAAAATAAAAAATTATGAAAATATGCATATCTAATCAGGCAAGTCAATATGTTCAATATGAGCCATCTCGTCAGAAAAGTTCCAAAATCTCAAGTGACAAGTACATGTCATTATACAAACATGTTGGTCCAAGATCAGCACTTGGACCAACATGTTTGTACAGTAGCGGTAGTGCTTTTGAACAACTGTCTACCGGCACCCGCATAAACCTGTCTTCGGGAGAGGCGTTTTCGATGCGGTATACGATGCCGTCGCAATGTGTTCACACAGACATAAGTGCGGTATCGAATCCGTCTCGAAAACTCATTTTTTCTTCTGTGTGAAAGGGGTAATAGTCAATTCCACACAGCGATGAAGGTTCAGTATCTTACTGCATTAAGAGTGCATGAATGCAGGTAGCCTACTAGGGTACTCCATCTGCGTAAAACTGCCACTTCACTGTCCATCTCCATTCGACACTAACATTAACTTTCAAATAGGGGCGTATCATAATCCGTTTGGTCGTTTTACCGAGAGCTTCACGCAACAAAAACAGTGACACCGGAGGACTCCGCACAAATGCGTCTTAAGATCCAATCGCTATATAACAAGCTACAACAATCAATCAACAATCAAGCTATGTGAATACGCTGGAACGCTGGTTACTAAGTTTGGCGAATCCGGTTTGGGTTCGCCAAACTTTACTCTCTACACACTACACACCAGAACATAACATTATTTGTATGCTTCGTAAATGTGCACGTTTTAGTGAGTAGTTAGCGGAGTCAGAAACAAAAAACTTGATTTCATTTATATTTATCATGTCGAGGAAACTATCACCAGCATAACAGTGTACTTAAAACGAATCCAGGATAAAATATAAATATGATTTAGTGAACATGCAAGGAACGATGTACCGAAACCACAGTAGAGTTTAGTGACCAGAATGCTATAGCGCTAGCTGGGTGGTTGCAGGTTAACCACACACCTTCGTCAATACTATTATTATCTTGCCATTTGAATTAAACTATTGACCTATGATCTCTGGTTTCAAAAAATGCGTTATATTATCACATACCGTCTCAAATGTGGCTGTTTTTGAAGTATTATTTCCTATGAGCATTAACGTTTACAACGTACGGGCACCATCGATGCTCAACTTTTTCAAAGATATTATTTCAGCATGAAAGTGTAAATCTACTGCCACCTAGCGCCTTAGGTGGCACTGCATTTGACAGAGAACTGCGGCAGCGCCGCGCTGACCCCAAATTTGTTCGACAGCATTGCTGACCTTGCCTGTGAATAAGCTATTTAAAACGGTGACATAATCACGGCCGTATGATAATTATTAACACAAACAAATTGCTACGTCAACGAGAGATTAATCGCCACTATTATGTCAATTTAATTTGATTATGCTGAATGAGCCGCCTCTTTCTCGCTATTGTAGGCCTTCTAGGATACATGGTGGATAAAGTTTTAAGTATTGATATTTCTAACATTATTTAAATTTAAGCAATCTCATGGACTGTTCTATGACAAACAAAAGTACAGAGACATACTCGCACACTTCCTCATTTTTAAAATAAATTTGAAACTGAGATGAGGAACAATAAAAAACAAGGAAAAATAAAATAAAAACAAATGAAAGCTTTTGTGTCACTAATCAATGATTGTCAAAGATTAACTGTCCACTTCTCGGGGTTAAGAACAAAATTAGGGAGGCTCTCATACAATGCCACTTGCAAGGTGTCCTCAGTCTACGTCAAGATAAATAAATAAAAACTTTTTGGATGTGTATGGCTTTCGATGTAATAATATTAGCTTGGTCCTGATTTGGTTCCATTACATTCTGCGTGAAGCTGTAGCATCAATTTACCGAATCCCCAATGAAATTCCTCAGGTACCATGCTGCACCTGCATACAAACGTAATGAGAAAAACGGCTTTAAATTTGAACAAGGTTGTCCCTTGAGGGTGCCTACAAAAATAATAATTATTTAGTGTTATCCAAATAAGAGGGAAATGCTTGGCTCTCTGAACCAGTCAGTTCAGGTTTCTGAAGTGGCCCCAGATATGAGCTCAAACAGCATTACAAAATGGCTGCTTGTTAGTACTCTTTCATTCTCCTTTTCGTTCCTCTCATTATTTTATCCTCCTCATCACATCCCCACCTCCTCCTTTCAGTGATTTAAAAAACACATATACAGTATCAACAAGTATATTGGATGCAAACCATTTTGTCCAAATAGTTCACCCTAAACGGGAAAGCACCTTTGTGAAGATCAAGGCAATTAGCAGCACGTTTTGCTTTGACACCCCGTAACAGGAGCAACTGCTCTCTTTAGTGCTACAGGAAGTCTACACACCTTTTTCACCGCTACCTGTTAATCACACCTTTCACAGGCTTTTCATGTAGGCGGCAAGCCTACATGAAAACGCCTCACTCACAACTTTGAGTCACATGCTTCCCCCCGAAATATATTTACATGAAATCCTTTGTTTAGTGGACGCGTTTATCCAGACTGAATTGCAATGCAGGTCTTATACTTGCATGTCCTCCACGCCTCTAACTAACTTCCTCAAGCAGCTGCCTGAACAAACAAAAGTGCGCGAGACTCCCTGCTGCTGCGTCACCTACATCTTAACGAGCGTTAAAGCTTCTCTTCCTGCACTTACGGCGGTGGAATGTCCGACACGTTTGTGAAGGCACTTTTGAACAGGCTTGTTTTACAGCAAAGGCGTAACAAAAAGACAGGACAAACTCAGGAACTGGCCGGCAGGTGCCAAATGAAGAGAAAGGGGGAAATTGCTGAAATTAAACCGGTTGCCAAAAGGAACCAAATACTCGTATCAACTTCACAACGTGCTCACGGCTCCCACATCCATGACCGCTGCTCAGAAATACAGGCCGTATAAAACAGAACACTTGGCACGAAAAGTACTTGATCTGGACGGTTTTGATTCCTCATGTAGGAATTCATAAACTAGAGCCTGCATGACATGGCAGTGGACAGCTGACACTTCTGTTCACAGCCAGCAGGTGTAGGTCATCTGCCAGTTATATCAGAAGCGATGTCTCAAGACCTTTAAGGTCTCTGAATTTATGCCTTACTTTTCACACAGCTTACCTTTGGCAACACAGATTTCAGCTGTTTCACCCATTTACCACCATTTTAACAAAGAACAAAGAACAAAATAAACGTACTTGGATTAATTGGATTTCCTCAGGACAACCCAGTTTCGTACCTTAAAAAAGCAGTCCCTTCTGGTGTCCGACTCTGGGGCTCAAGATGACCACAAAACTCCATGTAGAACTGACTAGCTAGTGCAGATAAATCAATAGTTTAAGTACAGGCTACTATAATTGCAAACTTACACCTTTTAAAATTCAATGTTAATAAATGGATCCATAATTCCGTCTTTTCACAGTGGTCTCAGGTGCAGGGTATTAACGGGAATCAGGCGATGATCCAAGAATGTATAAATCAATCGCACCTGATCTAAAAACCAAAGTTTTAACTATTCTTTAGCCGGAGGAAACGTCCCAAACTGTGACACAGAGGAAAAACAAGAACAAAAATCAAAACGCAGAGGAACTGAAAAACAAAAAGCCATCATCTTTATTCAACTTAAGATTACATTTATCATGTTTTTTTTTTTTTGTTTGTTTTGTTTTTCTTTTTGGAAAGAGATTTATCATTTCCACCGTGTCAGAGAACAGAGAGGGGAGTGCCCTGCAGGTCATGTGACACAGGTGACTGAGACTTAGAGGCGGGGCCCGTGTCAGATGAGGGGGCTGTGCCTTTGGTCTCCCAACCTGGAGCTGGGAGTTCGAGTTGAGCAGGTCGCTTAGTCATCGAGTCTTTTACATTTTCTCTCATGCAGGAAACACAACTTCTGTCTAAACTCCGCCTTTGGTTACAGGGCAAAACGCTGTCCGTTTTAATACAGACTTGTGTATGGTCACCTGAATGGCAAAATACTTAAAAACTAGCTTTTAAAAAGAAGAAGAGAGGAAAAAAAATGCTTAGATAATAGTAAAGATTTTAACAGAGCGCCAAATTTGAGCGAAGACCCCTCAACATTGGAACTCCAGGACCGAGGAGGGAGACCAGGGGACATCAAAAACGATACAATGAAGCAACGTCATCTGAAGTGGAAAAAAATGTTCTCCTTTAACCCTTCGAATGTCTGGGTTCTGCTGCGAGACCTCTGTCACAGTTCCTACACTCCACTGTACACTGAGGTGTTAGCATCCAAATAGTTCATTTTCAGTTTACATTTCATGCATTCGTCCTACGTACGCCAACAACACGGAACAGACCTGCGCCCTCTCCCCCTGTTCTCTTTCCCATAAAATCATCACAATCCTAAATAATATTAATATTAATAATCACTATGTAACACACAGTAACGTAACTGCAAACTGCGATAGGGGATTGGTAATTTTTTTTTTTTTTTTATACACCAGGGCCCAAATAAAACACAAACGCACATTAAGCCTCCCGTCCCCAGAAATTAGCATAAATAAAAACGTACGGTTTGCGGGTTCGTGACGCGTACCCCCAAACTCGGCATGAAATTTCGATCGGAAATGTGTCCAAGTGTCCTCCGTGTGAAAATAATCGTTCGCGTGCGCTTGAAGGGGGGGGGGGGGTTATATGCGACAGGCGGGTTAATGTTTGCGTGTGACTGGAGACCAGGCTAAAGATGGCGGGGATACAGTAATTCGCGTACCCCCCCTCCCCCCAGAAACCCCTCCCCTGGCTGCTATTGTACAATAAGAACACCACTTCCTCTCCTGGAGCCCCTCTCCTCCCTATCCCAGAAGCCCCTGCCTTCCCTCCCCTCCCCCTCACTGCACGGCCTGCTCGTTGGCTGTGCTGCCGGAGTCCTGGGGCTTCATCACGTCGGGGAGCTCGGGGGGGCTGGAGAAGGGCTCCACCCGCAGCTGCTCGAAGGCATCGTCTGTGGAGAGAGGAGGGCCGCGGTTAAAGTGGACAAAGCAGCACTGCACTGTTACACCGCGGGGGGGGAGGGGGGGGGGTCACGGGTTCCAATCAGGAGCGCACCGATCGATCGGGGGGGGGATCGGGAACCGCCCGCTTTTCGCTCCGCAATGCGGCGACCGGCAGGTTTGTTTATATTTTGGCCGATCTGTATTCCGCTTGAAAGAAATGCGAGTCCGTGCGCGAGCAACACTGGAACGCCGCTGCTATATCTCTCCCGTAATGTCAGCTGTTTGGAAACAATACTTCAGAAAATCGGCAACCGGAATCGGCCATAAAATTCCACGTTTGGCGCACCCCTAGTTCCAATCCATTCCACTGCCGTTACAACGACTGTGCAAAAGAACGCTAATCGCTCTGGCAAAAATATCAGTAACAGTACACGAAACGTGGGCATTTGCCTTTTTTTTGGACCCCCAATTGTGACATATGGACAGACAGAGAATACTGTGTGGGGGGGGGCTCTGCAGTAAAATGTCTGGCCATTACAGAGTAGTACCCTCAGATTAAGAAAAAAAAAAAAAAAAAAAACAGAAGAATGCAGAGAGGACAAACAGTGAGAGAGGAATTCCCCCCAAAAGAATCGGTTCAGCTTTCTGTAATGCCGTGCCGCCACCGCTGTCCCTTGTTCGGGCCCTGGCCAATCGCAACCCGACGTCAAACCCAACACGTTTAACTCAACTTGGGCTCACATTTCGACAGTTCTGCAAGGCTGCGGGTCCTGGGTTACCGGCATCTTTGATTGGCCGGGGGGAGGCGCGGGGCGATGACCCGCGGCCGACGGGGATGGCGCTCACCGTTAACGCGGAAAGCCAGGCCGACCGTGGCTGGGGCCTGGGGCCGGGCGGTCTGGTTGGTGAAGCCGCAGTCGCCGAGAGTCTTGCTGTCGTCGAGCAGCTGGTCGTCCTGAGGAGCACAAACGTGCCAATCGCGTCAAGGGGGAAGAACAGAGGTTAAGCCAACATTTACAAACCAGTTAAAATAAGGGAGACCATGTTAGGGATGAACAGACAAACGAGCTCACCGTTCCAGTCACAATTTTAAATCAACGGGGGGGGGGGGCATTCACAGCTGAGAGTATTTGTTGGGCCCTCTGACTTTGCATTTTCTTTTTCAATCACATCTAAAGGCCCATTTTTCAGAAACTTTATGCAACCACTCTTGATAACCGTATGCAACTATTTTAACTATATTTCTGTGGATTCGTTTAATGTCCTAATGTTTACTTATGATACAAAGCACTTTGTATGTCATGTGTAAAAAAAAGTATTTTACAAATAGTTGCGACAACACAGAGAACCTACAAGACTGTACATTTTCTAAATTTCTAAAATGCTTTATGCCTGAGTTTTCCACAGGGGTCCCCTGCTATACGAAAATAACTGTGAGCTGAGACACACTGACAGAATCTTACACTAAAAAAATCTTTAACTGTTCACACGTGTTTATTCGTTGTGCACTCCGATGTTATTGCACTGTAAAATACGCGGTTACAACATACCAAAATATACTCATCCAGTTGAATCAGCAACAGTTACAAAAGAAAAAGGAAGTCAAGGAATTTCACATCATCAGAGGAATGACAAACTGGCCAGCACTTCAGAAAGGTTTTTTTTTTTTTTTTTTTCAAATCAGGGGTATAGCTTTACAATGCTAAAGAACTGACATAGGCTAAATATTAAATTATTTCCTATACAAACAAAATTTAATAAAGATTTCAGTGAAGGTTAGAATAAAAAAGACGTGCTAATTCCCCAGTGCACCGAGTACCTTGTAAAGCCTTTGCTCGTCTGGCGCCCTCTTGAGGATGCCCTCGACAATGCGTTTCAACTCATAGACGGTGGTCGACTCCTTGGCATCCGTAAAGATGGTCGTCTTGTGACGCCGGATCATAAGAAATACATCCTTAAAAAGTTAAAACAAAAACTGATGGAAGGAACAGGAGGGCGGATGCTGGAAATTGTTACTGAAGATACCAGTCTAGCTGTTCATAACGTTTTCTGGACAGCAATAAAAAAATGCATCACTCGTCAACAAACGTTGCTACTCAGTGGCATCGTCGTTCAGTGTCTGCTGCCCAGTCTCCAAATGTTTTATTTATATAGCTTCACTCAAGTCGACTAAGATCTTAATATTGCACAAACCGCACCTCGTCTCACGCGCAACACTGCGTGCGGGCGGAAAGCAGATATATCTTTGAAATTGTAGTAATGAAAATAGTTAGATGACTGATAGTGACTAGGCCTGCTTGTGTTAACTGAGAAGATAGGGTAGGGTTCCTAAACGGAATGGCCACACGTTCACTACGGATATTATTAGCTACTAATAAAAAAATGTACTTCAGTGGGACTCATGTTGGAAAGAAACATTTCGTTTGTTTTTTACAGACTTGCTTAAGGAAACCAGACACTTGCTCCTAATTTAATTGATGCATTTATTTTTTCAGGGACACATCGCCTTCAGACTTGTCAGGTAATAAAGATAGGAATTTCACGTGTTCATAAATCGGGAGACAATTAAATTAACGTTAGTTATATAACAGCACCATCTCAGTGCTCGCAATGGGATTTTCTACAGCTAATGATAAGTAAGTTAATTCACCCCGCAACCCTGGATGCATAAACAGTAAGTTACAAACTGGGTATAGCCCACGGACAGCAAAATTCAGCAGGGTACATTAGATCGGACATTAGTCTAGAGTGCTAAAGGCTAGTCTTGTAAAACGGCTCACTCAGACTGCGAATTAACTCCTTATCAGTATTTTAAACAAATGCTTCAATTCAAAAAGTATTACGGGCGAGCAGAGATAACTTAGTATTTTGCGTGACAACTAAGTTCGCAAACGCAACAGCGAAAACAAGATTGGACAACAAACGTTAGCGAAATAGCAAAGAAACATTGTAGCTAAGTAGCTGCAGATTGCAAGTCCTACATACACTTATTAGCTAGTAACCACAGCCAGCTCGCTACATATTCAGGTGTTGAACTAATGTTGAACAACCAAAATGTTATTAGACTCATCAGAAACAAACAGTAGCCACTTAACCGCGTTGCAGTTTGCTAGTCTAGATTGGCCTGTTTCGTGAGTATCTGATAGGAAAATGCTTTCAACGCATGTCACTTTCCCGAAGAAAGATGAGCAGTGTCCCATCGCTATCTAGCTTTGTTCTTCTAGCTAACTAGACAATATTGGACGGCAAATAGAAACTGGGAGGGAAAACGTGGCCTTGTTTCAAGGCAGCGCCTCCATTTTAGCCGAGCTTGCGGCAAGGCATCTCGTAATAACAAACGCATATCCTTCGGTTAGTTTAGCTGGCTAACACATTAGCTGCAAAGCGATCTATGACAAACAGAAACCTTTCGTCTGTGTTCTTCTTTCACATTTTGTTGTTTTTATAAATATTCCTAATATATTTATATTCCTAATAAAGTAATTAACTTAGTATAACATTTTAAACCAAGACATTTAGAAGAATAACCAATATATCTAATCATTACTCACCATCTCTCTCGATGCCGATCGGTTGAGCTTAGGCCTCCGCCGTCCCACACTGCACCGCGAGTGTCAAACACTTTCCGTAGATCTTCCACAATCCCAACAACCTTTGCGAAAATGCAGGTACTGCTGTGATCTGTGATCTCAACAAAAACGCGTTTTCAACATACAAAACAATTCCGGAGTTACACATACGAGGCACTGTCTGTAAGTCATTAATACAATTAAAAAGCAAAATCTAGGCCTGCCCTTAAAAGTATTAATATAAAAAACAGGCCATTGGCTATCTTACCTCACACAAATTAAACAAGCTATTCCAAAGCAATGTTACCCAATGTTTCCTAAATTATGTAATGTAACGTGGCCATGTTACATTTCATGTAACTGTGTTTTTCATCTCACCATCTGAAGACAATGTGGTCATTTAACGTTGTGTCCCATTTAAAAAATTGCCTAATGGAAAAAGACATCATTTAAATGAATGCTCAAACAGCTGATGAAAACTTACACTCCATAAATTATGTTTATACTTGGTTGTGAAGTTATTTTTACAAAATGTAAAGTTTTTGTATATATTTTGTATATGTATATATTGCAACTAAAATATCAATTGTAAAATAGATCTCAACCAAAACATGTTTTCAATGTACAAAAATGGGAAGTTATTCAGGCATGCAAAGCACTCTGTAAGTCATTAAAAAAAACTTGCAAAATATAGGCCTGTCATTAAAAGTATTGATATCAAAATGAGGCCATGAAACGATATTATGTGGGGATTGCATGTGAAATGATAGACAATGCATATAAATGAACTTCCCAGAAAGATTATACAGCTGTAAAAGCAAAGTTTTTAATGGCATTTATTAGTAAGAAAGCTAGATAGCTTCCACTCAACCAAGATGGTGACCACAAAGTTTTTACAACATCCTTTTGCTTGTGTAGCCCCTAAGTTTGGGGCTTTATTGTGTGGATGTGTGAAGTTGTGCCTGAATTCTGTGTGTTTACATGAGGTCAGAAGGTACAGAAATTTAGGGCTGAGAGTCTGTGGTCATTGTGGTTATTTCTGTATGAAATTCTGAAAAGTGCCAAACTCTCAGTGCTGTATACCTTTGGGTCATGCCGCCCCACCAAGTTGCAACTTGGCATACCTGCCATTCAAATTTATAAAATTTTCTTAAATTTATTTTTACTGCTGTGTATATTAGGACTGTGCCTGTCTCCTCTGAGATGGATCCAGTGTAAAATAAATTTCCTTTGAGTGCAAAATTAAACTTTGATACTTATTCAGTGTTACATTTGTGATATTTCTTATTGACAATGGTTTGTGAAAATGTTTGCAATAATATTAGGGAGCTAATTACTTTATTGATTTGTGAGTGCCAAGGCAGAGAAGCAGCTCCAGCTCCAGCCCAGATTTAGCTTCTTGTGGCAAAGACGGCTGTCATCAAAGCTGATCAGCTCAGTTAGCCAATATTGGTCATGAACTAAATCCTTCCATATATGGAATGTATTTCACGGACTTTTAACTTGTTTTTTTGCCATGGAAAAGGGATTTAAGAACAGCACCAAGCTACCTTGTCAATTTTAGTTATAAAATTAGGTAAGGAGAAAGCGGACATTTATTTTAAATGGGATAATACAGAAATAATCAACAAGCTAACATTTCAAGCGTAATATGGACGCAACGCAAATTCGTCATGTTAGTCTTGAGGGTGACTCATCATGCGTCATGTTTGGGGAACGCCCTTTAAGACTCGCCCAGTCAGTCGCATCGTTTTGTCGTGACACTTCTGCGCAGCCTCTTACATCATCTACAATCGGCGTCAGTAGAGGTAGCTCTCTGGATTTGGCTGAAGGCAAGTTTCACAAGAAGATAAACAGAATCACAGGCAAGTGCAAACATATATATTTACAATGACCACAGGGTAGCTAGACGAACGGCATTCAGTTAATTTGAAATGAAACGGAGTTGAACAGATGGCTTACAACAACCAAGTTCCTAGTTGTTTTTTCTCGAAGAGTCGGAGCTGGAAGGATTGTTGTCAATAACATTGACTTGAGCCGCAGTGTTTTCATATAATAACTTACTCTCTGTCGACAAAATAGTAGTTTACTAAGTCAGATCTGTGTGATTTTCATGAAGCAATTAACTTGGTGCGATTACCAGGACGTCAGTCTTAGCTAGATAACGGTAGCTAGATAGGAAAAGCAGAATAAATGTCAGTTTGATGTTATTTGAAGTGTGTCTAACGATAGTTATGGATCTAGAAATCTAATTCTTTTGAAATGTCGCTTTACCTGAATGAGACATCGAGAGGTACTGGAATAGAGTAGTTGGCAAACTAACAATCACAAGTAATGGCAAAAATCGGCGTTATAGCCGTGTAAGATCACTTTGGGGGGTCGGGGAGGAGGTCAGCCTTAAGTAGGATACGGTTCGAGGTGGGCATTGCTACAAATTACACTATTTACATATTTAAATATAAATTTTAAAAAAACCACGGCAATTCGCAAGCGTGTGAAAAACGAGCAGAAACTGTCAAAATTCAGTGACGTCACAGTGGGAAATGATATCACGATACCATCAAACAACACAGGGCTACATCGGTATTTCATTTTAGTGCATGCTGGAAAAAAAAATCGATGCTTGTTGACAAAACGTTACGTATAGTGCACCTGTAAAACAAAACAATCAAAATAATTTCAATTCGAGGCATCAATTGAAGGGGAATAGTAATAAAGTGCTAACTGCACGGAAACCTTGTGCTAAGGCTTTATGGTATTCACAACAGTAAAAGCGGCAGACTGTTATCAGTCAGGGGCTTTATACAATTCATGACCCACCAAGTAAAAGAAATGCATATGGTTCATTGCAATTTTAATTAGCGTGTTTTTCAAATTGAACTGTGTATCTATGATAGGCGTTTGTTATGAAGCGCAGGAGCGTGTGTGTTTGATGTTTTCTCTGTACTGTTCTGTTGTTATATTTAGGAGCTTTGGAGAATGTCTAAGATGGAGCGCTTGAACGCCAGTGTGGCTCAGCTGTTGGCGGTGGCCGTACATGAGGTGCTGGACGTGGTCGGGCAGGCGGTGTCGGAGTACCAGGAGGAAACGGCCCGCACGCGGCGGGAGAATGACAGCCTGAAGCGGCGCGTGCGGGAGCTCCAGGAGGCGCTGAGGAGGACCGGGGGAGGTGAGGCCACATGTCAGAGGTCAGGGGCAGGTCCTGGGCATGGGCTTCACCTTTCCCAGTTCTGACGTGGACATTGCTGCTCTAATGATCAGCCAGCCGCCCTAATGATCAACCAGTTACTTTAATGATCAGCCAGCCACTCTAATGTTCTTCCAGCTTCTCTGATTATCAGCCAGCCCCTCTAATGATCAGCCAGCCACTCTTAATGATCAGCCAGCCCCTCTAATGATCAGTCAGTCGCTCTAATGATCAGCCAGCCACTCTTAATGATCAGCCAGCCCCTCTAATGATCAGTCAGTCGCTCTAATGATCAGCCAGCCCCTCCAATGATCAGTCAGTCGCTCTAATGATCAGCCAGCCGCTGTAATGATCAGCCAGCGGCGCTTATCACACTATTTTGGAGGGAGGTTTGCTGTACTCATTAGGTTGGTCCACACACAGTATATATTAGCGATAGGGATTCCTTTGCTATCCACGTACCTCTCTGCTTTCGTAATATTATTTAAAATCATTAACAGTTTTAATTCTCTCGCTTGCTGGGCCGGTGATTATGGTTTTGTGGGCATATCTCTCCAGGAGATTTACACCCTGCTCTCTGTCTCTCTCTCCCTCCCTCTCTCTCTCCAGGTGCGGCGCTCCCTCTCTCTCTCTCGGCGGCCGAGGGGAGATCCCCCGCGGAGCAGGAGCAGCACGGCGAGCAGGAGTGGAGCTCCGGCCTGACGGAGGAGGCGGAGCTCGCGGCAGAGGAGGAGAAAGGGGAGTTCCTCCGGCTGAAGAGGAGCAGGTGGAGAGAGGAGGAGCCGGGGCGCCCGGAGTCGGAACGCTCGGCAGACTCTGAGGCTGAGTGCGACGCGCTGGGACCCACGGGCGGCCCCCGAACCTCGGACGCGCCCCACGCCGCGTTCGCGAGTCACGGCTTGAAGAACGACGTTGACCTGGACTCCATCCACGCGGCGTGCCTTCCCAGCAAGCCGTCCCCCGGCGCCTCCAACCCGGCCACCCTCCCCGGCCTGTCTTCCGACGAAATCAAAATGGAGTCCGAGTCGGAGCTTCCGGAATGTTCCGTGGTGGAGCAGCACTCGGTCCGGATCCCGTTTTACGAGTGCGCGGACTCGATGGGCGGCCCGGCGCGGGACGAGCCCGCCCCGGACCCTTACCGCGCGGCGCACGGGCCGGCCTACGTCCACCCGGAGCGCGGGACGGCGGCCCCCAAGCGCTTCCGGTTCGGGAAGGCCGTGCGGTCGCTGCCGGACGGCAAGAAGCACCGGCCGCACAAGCGGAAGGAGGAGCAGCACATCTGCTTCCTGTGCGGGAAGACCTTCAGCCGCGTGGCCAACCTGCGCATCCACCAGCGCTGCCACACCGGCGAGAAGCCGTACTGCTGCATGCAGTGCGGCCGCTGCTTCAGCCAGGCGGGCGACCTCAAGAAGCACAAGAGGGTCCACACGGGGGAGAAGCCGTACCACTGCACGCACTGCGGCAAGAGCTTCAGCCGGGGCGAGAACCTCAAGAGGCACCAGAAGACCCACGTCGGGGACTCCCTGCTGGTGTAGGCCGAACCGCGGTCAGGCCCGGACGCGCTAGAAAGGATCTGCCTCCCGCCTGGATTGTCACCCGGGAAGCGCTGCCGTCGCTATGGCGATGGGGGAGGCGTGGTCTTTCGGAGGCGGGGATCCAGTGTTTTTTAAACGAACGATAAACTGACGGCATCGTCCTCCACCCGGGGACCGATGTTTCCGCTTTTTTTAAATGACGTTTTAAAGTGTTTTACGATCACAAAAAACAGTGTCAATCTTCGAAACAGTGGAACAGTGGAATAGTGGAGCGGGTGTTCCGAAGTGACCTCATTTCCTGTCATTTAACAGCCCGGGATGAGTCATTTGTTAAAAAGAATTTCTGTGTTGTAATTTTACATGTGGAGGGTCATAATTTCATTAGTCCTGCTGATACACAATTAAAAAGAACTGCAAATCAGTCATTTCACAAATATAGCAGCTGAAGCTGAGTTGAACAAAATAAGCAAATGTTTAGTTGCAGTTTATCAACACCAGTAGCAGTCACCCCAGGATACTTTATGTATGTAACGATTGGACTAAAATAATAACCAAATGCATTGAATATTTAAAATCAATACTTCTGCGCAATGCATACACAAATTAGAGTGAATTTGGGTCATTTTTCTTTTTAGGGCAAATCCTGCCTTAACATTTCAAAAGTAGGTTTTTTTTTTTTTTTCCTCTTCTCGAAATTCTAAGTCGGTGTTCTAGATCTCCATTGTTTTCAATCACCAGTAGTGATTGTTACATCAGAATTAGAATGTTCAGTGAATAACATTCTAATTATATATTTCTGACCTCACACCTAAAAGAGCTAAACACGATGCTACAGTGAAATCCTAAAGTCAAAATCTATCCTTTAACCATGTGCTGGGTATCGGTGAAATAAAACCACGATGCTTAAGTCTCAACGTTATGAGTCATGGTTTTATTACCTGCTAATGTGTCTGCACCACCCACTGTTTTAGTGTGAAGCCAATCCCTCTACTGTACCATTTTAAACGGCAAAGAAGAACAACAGTTTCAAACTCAAGAGAGCAGGCCCACACATACGGAGCATTTTAAAAGGGGAAAAGGTTTATTTGGTACATTCCTTACAGTAGTTCATCCAAACAGGTTTTACCTGGTTCGTAATCCCCCAGCGATAAATCTCTGTGTTCGCTGAGCGAGGTGTCAATGTGTGTCCCTCTTTAGTCGATCTTGCCAGCTCAGGTGACCACACTGACGCTAACGACCTGGTTCTCTGCAGACGGCGTGAGGGCGCAGACCGCTGTAGACTCTCAAACCGGGTTCGGTCTCTCCCTCTCTGTCCGCCCGTCACTCCCTTTTCTTCTTCAAGTCCACCCGCCACTCGTCCCAGTCCAGCAGCGTGCGATTCACCTGCCAGCCACTGGCCTTCAGACCTGAAACACAGCCAGCCGCACTGACAGCACTGTGGGGACCCTGCCACACCCTGAAACACTGACAGCACTGTGGGGACCCTGCCACACCCTGAAACACAGCCAGCACTGTGGGGACCCTGCCACACCCCGAAACACTGACAGCACTGTGGGGACCCTGCCACACCCTGAAACACTGACAGCACTGTGGGGACCCTGCCACACCCTGAAACACAGCCAGCTGCACTGTGGGGACCCTGCCACACCCTGAAACACAGCCAGCTGCACTGTGGGGACCCTGTCACACCCTGAAACACAGCCAGCTGCACTGCGGGGACCCTGTCACACCCTGAAACACTGACAGCACTGTGGGGACCCTGCCACACCCTGAAACACAGCCAGCTGCACTGTGGGGACCCTGCCACACCCTGAAACACTGACAGCACTGTGGGGACCCTGTCACACCCTGAAACACTGACAGCACTGTGGGGACCCTGCCACACCCTGAAACACTGACAGCACTGTGGGGACCCTGCCACACCCTGAAACACAGCCAGCTGCACTGTGGGGACCCTGCCACACCCTGAAACACAGCCAGCACTGTGGGGACCCCGCCACACCCTGAAACACAGCCAGCTGCACTGTGGGGACCCTGCCACACCCTGAAACACTGACAGCACTGTGGGGACCCTGTCACACCCTGAAACACTGACAGCTGCACTGTGGGGACCCTGCCACACCCTGAAACACAGCCAGCACTGTGGGGACCCTGCCACACCCTGAAACACAGCCAGCACTGTGGGGACCCTGCCACACCCTGAAACACTGACAGCTGCACTGTGGGGACCCTGTCACACCCTGAAACACTGACAGCTGCACTGTGGGGACCCTGTCACACCCTGAAACACAGCCAGCACTGTGGGGACCCTGCCACACCGTGAAACACAGCCAGCACTGTGGGGACCCTGTCACACCCTGAAACACTGACAGCACTGTGGGGACCCTGCCACACCCTGAAACACAGCCAGCTGCACTGTGGGGACCCTGCCACACCCTGAAACACAGCCAGCACTGTGGGGACCCTGCCACACCCTGAAACACAGCCAGCTGCACTGCGGGGACCCTGTCACACCCTGAAACACTGACAGCACTGTGGGGACCCTGCCACACCCTGAAACACTGACAGCACTGTGGGGACCCTGCCACACCCTGAAACACAGCCAGCTGCACTGTGGGGACCCTGCCACACCCTGAAACACAGCCAGCACTGTGGGGACCCTGCCACACCCTGAAACACTGACAGCACTGTGGAGACCCTGTCACACCCTGAAACACTGACAGCTGCACTGTGGGGACCCTGTCACACCCTGAAACACTGACAGCACTGTGGGGACCCTGTCACACCCTGAAACACTGACAGCACTGTGGGGATCCTGCCACACCCTGAAACACTGACAGCACTGTGGGGACCCTGCCACACCCTGAAACACAGCCAGCTGCACTGTGGGGACCCTGCCACACCCTGAAACACTGACAGCACTGTGGGGACCCTGTCACACCCTGAAACACTGACAGCACTCTGGGGACCCTGTCACACCCTGAAACACTGACAACATTCATTCTTGTCAACATGACACTTTTAACAATGTAATGTTGAGTCTTTGATGCATTAACTCTGTGCCATTGTACACCCCAGTATTACACTTCAGTGTTAGTCCATGCCTCCTAACGTAGAGGGTGTGATACTTGGTGTCATCCCCTTGAACACAAGGCCCTGTCATTTTTAATTTGATGCTCTGCATACTTGTTGTGTTTGTTGCCTTATGATCTGTCAATATGGTCAAATACATGTATGAGCCAAGCTAATGTGTCCAGTCAATGCAGTCACAGTTAATCTGCATGATCAGCTTTTTTACGCTGTTTGCGGTACTTCATATTTTTTTTGTTTTTATTTTGCTTTCCCTGTTTTTTGTTTCAGTTAATAAGGTTGATTGCATTTACTCATTACTGAATCCTCCACTATAAATCTGGCTGAAGGATTAGGGCTAACGAACGTACTCCCTTCTGAAGTAGGCAATGCCAAGAGCTGTTCATCCCACTGCAGTTTGCAAATCAGGCTCAGATAAGCTGTAGGCCCACACCTGGGTGGACCTGCACGTACCCAACCTACCAGCAGGGGTTGCTAGAGAGCAGTGAGCCATGGAACATTCCGGCAGCTCCCACTCCATTTTAATTGCATGGGAAGACAGGCTGTGACACACTGTATCAAACCATTAAAGGGTCCTGCAGGTAGGGTGATATCACTGCAACTGGGTGCCCCAGACTGAAAAGCCTAAGGTGGTTGCTATGCAGTGACCAAACAGTGGTAGGTTGCTAGGCAATGACCATACACAGTGACATTTATTTTACAACAGCGATCTCCACAATGCTCTTGGATTTCAGTGTTCTTCGTGAATGTGCAAAGGCTCTTTACTAGATGCTGGTGTCTACGTAAAACAGATTCAGACATGATGTTTGTTTGTTGCCGTGTAACGACGCGACTGCTTTATTTAACGCTTTAGTGACAGGCAGGCAGAAATAACCTACCTTCCAGGAATGGCGGGAAAATCTTATCAATGAGTTTGTGACTCTCAGCCAGCAGTTCCCGGGGGCCTTAGAGAGGGTGAGAGGAAGCAGGACGCGGTGATGAGGACGAGTCGCCGTTAATTTTTTTAATTTCTGGTTTTGTTTGTCGCTGTCAGGTGAAGACTCACCTTGCGTGTGAGCAGCGGTGAGAGTTCCCAGAGGACCCTGGGAAGGCCGGGAGAGCAGCACTGTGGCCAAGCACAGGGCCTGACAGGCCGCCTGTATTTCATCAGTTACTGACACGTCCTCGCCCAGACACACACACACCCTGTCTGAGAGACAGGAGCAGAGACTGTTACACACACACACACACACACCATGTCTGAGAGACAGGAGCAGAGACTGTTACACACACACACACACACACACACACACCATGTCTGAGAGACAGGAGCAGAGACTATTACCCACACACACACACACACACACACATCGTGTCTGAAGGACAGGAGCAGAGACTGTTACACACACACACACACACACACACCCTGTCTGAGAGACAGGAGCAGAGACTGTTACACACACACACACACACACACCCTGTCTGAGAGACAGGAGCAGAGACTGTTACACACACACACACACACACACACACACACACACACACACACACACCCTGTCTGAGAGACAGGAGCAGAGACTGTTACACACACACACACACACACACACCCTGTCTGAGAGACAGGAGCAGAGACTGTTACACACACACACACACACACACACACACACACACACACACACACCCTGTCTGAGAGACAGGAGCAGAGACTGTCTCACTCACACACACACACACACACCCTGTCTGAGAGACAGGAGCAGAGACTGTTACACACACACACACACACACACACACACACACACACACACACACACACTCATACACGCGTGCACACACACACACAAACACACACACATACACACACTGTCTGAAGGACAGGAGCAGAGACTGTTACACACACACACACACACACACACACACACGCATACACGCGTGCACACACACACACACACACACACACACACATACACACACTGTCTGAGAGACAGGAGCAGAGACTGTGTCACTCACACACATGCGCGCGCACACACAAACATGCACACACACACCGTGTCTGAGAAACAGGAGCAGAGACAGTTACACACACACTCACACACATGCACATGCACACACACACCAGGTCTCAAAGACAGGAGCAGAGACTGTTAAGCGTATGCAAACTCTGGAGTGACGGGACACAGGCACACCTACACACACACACACACACACACACACACACATACCAGGCTTGACTCCAATCAGATAAGGCTTGTCATTGTGCGTCAAAGCCAGCTGGAGTTCCTCCGGGCTGCAAAGACAAAAACAGAGTGGGTATTTTTTTTCTAAAATGTATTTCATTAACAAATTATCAGAAGCAGAAAAACAGATATGGAATACATGTAGCCTGGCAGATTAGCACAGGAAAAAGGGAATATGCATTAATGATACAGTTTATGAAGGGAACTACACAAACCTGGAGACTACATCTCCCAGTCTCACACCAAGCTTAAGGGAGACCCTCCGCTTGAACTCTGAAACAAGAGACAGACTTGTACAATACTGGGAAATGCTCATTTGTGTTACACTACATGACCAAAATATCTGGATACCCCATGGTCCCTGTCAACCCACAATTTCCCTGTCATGTGACTTCCATCATTTGACCATCTCCCTGGTAAGAGAAATTCCAACCGTTGCTATAAACTTGCAAATCCAGACATACGGCTTTCCAAAAATCACAAACAAGGCAGTGGATGCAAAGTTATACAGTGAACTTCAACCATGGTTCTGGCTTCAGTCTAAAAATGAATTAAATAAAAATGACTTTTTAAAATGTATTAATAAAATTCTGACAGAGGCCAGTAATGTGGAACCAGTAATGTATTTTTTATGAATGTGGTCAACACAATATACACTATATGACCAAAAGTATCTGGACATCATGGTTTGGGCTAGGCCCCTTAGTTCCAGCGAATACAAATCTTAATGCAATGACGTTCTAGACGATTCTGTGTTTCTAAATTTGTGGCAACAGTTTGAGGAAGAGGCCCTTTCCCGTTTCAGCATGACAATGAACCCAGGCACACAGCAAGGTCCATATAGAAATGGTCGAGAATGGTGTGGAAGAACTTGACTGGCCTGCAAAGAGCCCTGACCTCAACCCCGTCCAACACCTTTGGGATCAACTTTAAAGCCAACTGCGAGCCAGGCCTTATCGCCCAATCAGTGGCCGACCTCACTAATGCCTTCCCAGAAGAGAGGTTGTTATAGCAGCGGAGGGTGGACCAACTCCGTATTAATGCCCATAATTTTGGATGAGATGTTGAATGTCAGGTGTCCACATGCTTTTGGCCATGTAGTGTATGTTAAGGCAGGGCCAGCCATGAGATTTACGACAGTAACTCCACTCAGAAACAGGGGGCCCCGTAGTGGAACAGGGAGGCGTACCCAGGAACACAGGCTCTCTCTGATTGGCTTCTGAGGGGCTTAGAACCCGCCCGTCCCGCAGGTGCTGCTGGAGCAGGACGGAGAGCCGAGACTCGTTGAGCGTTTCCATGACGACCGAGCGAACCGCCCTGTAGTTGGCCAGGAGGTGGAGGACGGTGAAGAAGAAGAAGAGGCTAAAAGTCAAGCTGCGAAAGAGAGACACGGGGAGTCAGAACAACAGTCACACCCGACGCTGCAGTTCGTCACCCCAGACTGGTAAACGGGGGCAAAATACTTTGGCAACAGTGCAGGCGTAGTTGCTTAGGAACAGCAAGGTAACGGCAAAAAAACTCAGATTCCCAGCAGGCACAGGTTTACCCCTTTCAGCAAGGTCAGTACCCAGCCACAGAAATGGATCATGAGTAATGCAGCTGTGACTCAGAGACATTACATTTGTTTGGCAGGTGCTTTTGTCCAAAGCAACGTACAAGAAGCGCATACCGAAGGTCATTGGAACAACTACAAAACGCAGGTCCGATAAGGTCCAATACTCATTATGTAACAGTTATTCATAGCCATGCACACATTAAGTCCAGTTCACACAGTAAGCATAGGCTAAGTCAGAGAGTAATGTTACATCAAACTAGGTGGCGTGACGATGAGCTACAGCATCAAGATAACAATACAAGTACAATATAAGTGCTGGATGGAGCTACATGTAACATACAAGTAGTACAGGAGTTACATGTGTAACATGAAAGCACTACAGGAACAAAGTGGAAGGATATGAGTGATAAGAGTGATCCTGGATTGGGAGTGCCCTGCAGAGTGTTGACAGTCCAGGTACAGTCTGAAGAGATGTGCCTTCAGACCACAGAGCACCAGTGTGCTGTCACAGAGCGAAGGGGGAGGGGCAGAGGAAGACACAGATACGGAGGGGGGGTGGGGGTGGGGGGTGGACTCACAGGGTGCTGTCAGTCACCAGGGGAATCAGCAGCAAGCTGACCAGCAATCCGGCCAGATTCACCAGAGTCTCCTAAAAGCCAGGAGAACAGACCGTTAAAACGACTGGGGGCCAGCAGTGCAGTACAATAAGTAACAAGGCTTGCAGTCTAAAGGTCACAGATTTGATTCCCAGGTAGGACACTGATGTTGTACCCTTGAGCAAGGTGCTCAACCTGAATTACTTAAGTATCCGGCTGCATAAAGGGATAATACGTAATTTCAATTTTATTTAAATTTTAATTACACCAATCAAAATCGTCAACAACGAACATTCCCCCAAAAGTCAAATAGCTAGCTGAATTATTGGAAAAAATATTGCAAGTTAACTGCTGTATAATATTATCCCATTGGTCAATATCATAGTAACCTCCATTTATTAAACAATAGCAGCGAGAGCGGACGACCTGGCTGCCGTCTTTAGCGGAGACGTCGGCCATGTTGTCTCTGCGCGCCTGATGGACGGTGAGGGCGGCTCTCGTGGCTCCGCCTGCCACCCCGACGATTGACTGAAAAAAAAAAAAAAGGCTCGTACCATGTGACCGCCCACCATTGTGACATGAGCAAACACTTACAGTAAAGGCTGTACACTTATGGCCATTAATGCTACTGGGTGTAGTTAGCATAGTGTAGCATAATGGGTAAGGAGCTGGTCTTGTAACCTAAAGGTCACAGGTTCAATTCCTAGGTAAGGCACTGCCGTTGTACCCTTGAGCATGTTACTTTGCTTCAGTACATATCTAGCTGTATAAATGGATGCAATGTAAAACACTATGGAAAATGTTGTGTAAGTCGCTCTGGATAAGAGTGTCTGCTACATGCCTATAATGTAATGCAATTACTCCACACATTACCGTTTACTGTAAAACGATAGACTTGCGTTATGGGTGATGCGAAGCGGCATTACCTTAAAGACTCCAGCTGTGCAGACAATGAGAGTGAAGCATGCTGGGAAGTTTGGCGCGACAATTTCCATGAACATTGCGATATCGTTGAGAACGTCGGCCACCAGCCTAAGACCACACACAATAAACACAGAACACTCAGGCACATTCAGGCAGCCCTTGTTCTCTGCTGATAAGCGTATAAATTATCTTATATTTACCTCCATTTCTTGGCATCACAGTCGAGTTTACTCCTGAGGCAGAGGAAGGTGAAACACAAGGTTATGCTTTATAAACCAGGTGACCGAAATGTGGAGTTAGCGGCAGCGTCACACTTACCCCTTAACCCAAGCAAAGAGAATCCTACCCAGCATCCCAGTGCCATCTGAAAGTAATGAAAAGGATTTAGCCTCATTGCATGACTGCACAAACACATACACTGACAGTGAGAGAGAAAACCACCAACACACTGGAAAGGTATTTAAATGGTATTACTGTATAATTACTGACTGAAATATCATATAGAATAAGGTCATCCACTAACTTTCTAAGAACTGCAAACCATTCCACACAGAGAGTTCTTTGGTAAAATGACGGGGGTTTACACCAGTGGAATCTCTAGACCAGCATAAGCAATAGTATAAATTAAATAGGAGGGAAAGATTATGTGCAGTATAATATGTGAGTGGCATAAACATGGTTATGGAGAACGCTAACAGAGAGAGTCAAACCTCTTAGCAACCAGGTAACCGTGGCAGCAGCAACTGTAGCCTCCTGATTCCCGACCCCGACACCCCGAAGAGAGGCCTGAGTGGAGAGAGTGCCTGAGAGAGAACTGCAGAAAGCCTACACGTGTGTGCGCGCATGTGTGTGAGTGCATGTGCATGCGCGCATGTGTGTGTGAGTGCATGTGCATGCGTGCATGTGTGTGTGTGTGTGTCCATGCATGTGTGTGAGTGAGTGTGAATGTGAGTGTGATTGTCCGCATGTGTGAGTGTGTGTGTATGTGTGTGCATGAAAGAGAGAGACAGCGAGAGAGAGAGTGAGTGAGATAGGATGACTGACAGATTTATAGAATTGTATCAATCTACCAATGCCATCTAATCAACTATGAATAAAAAGGGATCATACAGAAACAGGAAGGAAATCATTTGATATGACGGCTCTCCTCCGATAGCAATAAACTGGACTGATGTGGACCGACCTGCACTGTGTCCCAGAACTGGTACTGCAGGTAATCTTCACTCACGCTCTCCGGATACCCCTGTGGCAGGAACACACTCTGAAAGCCAGAGAGAACTGGGATATAAAACCAACCTGTGCATACTCACTTACACAGACTGGCCAGCACAGCTTAGCACACAGCTCCAGGACACATGAAAATGTGTTACAGACCAAAACACACAGGACTATCACATCCTTAACAGTGTAACAGCACTACTGGTCTGGATGCTGGGTTTTTTTTTTTTTTTACATGGTTTGCTGAGGGATTTTCCATGGTTTCCATTTTATAGAAAGATGTCTCTATGCATGTGTAAAGAGGACTTGTTCATACGGTGTTAAATACTATGTAGTCTGTAGGCAATCAGAACACTAATTTAGTTGAGAAAATGGCAAGCATTGTTGGGCTGAATGGCCTGTTCTCGTCATTATGTTATGTTATGTTAGCTCTGTGATTATCTTCACAGAGCTTTGCTTGGGACTGTAAACACAAATTAGTGTCTGTCAACCACCTCATTAAATCAAGCTTGAATCAAGCTCAAAACCTTGGTGTTGGCCTGTAGGGACTGAAGGGCTTGCTGTGGATGTAGTCTGTATGTGTGTAGAATTTTTACATTGGTTCTTGGTTTGCATAATTAATCCGCATTAGTGCTTTACTGCTGCTGAAACTTTATTCAGCAGTTTCTGAATGTCTTTAGTCACATCTGGTGCTATTGCTACTATAAATCAGATTAATGCACTCGTGCTCGTTTATTCATTCACAAGCCTGGAAAAGGCATTAACTTACAAAGCCTATCCCTGTTTTAAGCAACTGCCTCACAACACGAATGGTATATTTCACATTTTTAGCGGTTTAAATCCATTTCAAATATTAGTATTTCGAGCGTTTTATTTGGATTTAGTAATAGCTAAGCATTTTATTCGTATTAAGTAAATACATCAGAATACTATTACATAACTTTACTATTACCTAAACTCAATCAAAACTTGATCTGTGTCTGTGAAACCGGCTCTATATCGGTTTTATTTAATTATAAGATACTCGTTTTCAGAAGTATTTGGAGACATATCTGGCTAACAGTGTCATGGGGTGCCCCAAACTTAACGGTGGATTTTACAGCACCATACTTACTTTCAACACCCCAAGAAAAGAGCTTCTTGTCAATCTGCTGTCGCCCCCTTCTCTTTTTCTCTCCATTGCTCCATTCTTCCGCCGATAGCTCCATCTTCCCAGGGAGCCGTACCTTTCTGTCGCCAACACGTTCTCTCCCTCCATCCCCTTGAAACTCTCTGTCTTCGTGGACGCAACTAAAGTTACTGAAGTCAATCAAAGGATACAGTCGTGCATTTTTTAGGATGTGCCCCGTTCATTTTAGTCATCAGGCAGCTATACGGTGCATTTAGACGACATTCAAATGAATAAACAAGCTACAATATTTGACTGCAGTGCCGATCATTCCAATTAACAGCGCTGTGTATTTGAATTGTTTTGAGTGTGGCTATGTGCATCAGATCGCAGATTAATATTAAGGTGGGACGAAAAAATCTGCGCATTAAAATTCCGTCACGATAGTCAGTAACAACTGTAGCTTTTGCATTGATGCATTGCTTTTCATTTGTTTTTAGTTCTTTTAAGAACAAACACATAAAGATGATTTTAAATTGAGCACGGGTTTCTTGCACACCGTACCAACCTGCTTTGCTTCCGTGTTTCTATCCAGGCGCCACGTCAGCAGGGCGGAGCTTGTCTTTCCCACGAGCCTACACATTTCCACGCCTGGCCCTGTGGTGTACACCCACACGCGCCGATGCGCGCACATCAGCTGCGCGGCGGGAAAACACTTGTTCATTACCAGTATAGTCTGTCGCTGTTGGTGTAATTGAATATCATTTCAACCTTAACAGTACACTTTAACGACTGTAAGGAAGACTTCACTAAATGACTTTAAGAATGTGCCTTTGTTTGAGGCCCTAAACCCCCATGGTCTGCTTATGCTGTTATGTATTAGAACATTTCAGCAGCTGCTCATGAATGTGTAGGCTACTGCAGCACTGTGTGTGTGTGTGTGTGTGTGCGCGCGCGCGCGCACACATGCGTGGGTGGTAGGAGGGCGAGGGAGGTATCACAATAGACAGGCCAAGATTGGGACAGGGATCTCTGAGGTTTGGCTGGGTGAAGAGGGCGTGTAGTCTCACTGAAATTGGCATGACGATCACACACAAAAACACTGTCTTAAGACAGGGAGAGAGCGAAAGTATCACTTATGACTCAACGAAATGATCTGGGTACAATCATTAACACCTGGTGAGAAAATTAAGGGGCACATTATTCACCGTGGCAGAGAGAAGTTAATAAGTGACATACTGAATGGCCAAGACTGCACATCTACATAACAAAGATCTTCAAAAAAAAAAAAAAAAACCAGGGTGTGGGGGAATGAGACGGACAAGTAAAAAAAAATTCTGTATTTTTCCAGTCTGTTTGTGCCTCATTCTTTTCAGGCGTGCAACCGGAGCAGGCGAACACATTAAAAAGCAGTTCAAATCAAATACAGAATCAAGACATACATATTCAGGTTATCTGTGCAAGCCATGCTCACAAAATAAGGAAGAAGAACAACCCAATCTGAGAGGGGGTGGGGCCAAAGAAACACAGCCTAAACAGAGAGAGAGAGAGAGAGAGAGAGAGGGAGGGAGGAAGGGAGGGAGGGGAGATAGAGAGGGGAGGAGTGGAGCTGAAATACTTACTCACTTACTCACTCCCTTTTTCTCATTCTTCTCTCTATGGCACCGGGAAGTTAACAACATACTTTCAAAGCAATAATTATCACGGTGGAACAGAAGGACTGGTTTCAGTCTCAGATTACATTGACTTGAAACTGCCGGGAAAGGCACCTCTTCCTCTCTATCCATTGTGCTTGTGCCTATTCTGACAGCTGAGAACTGTTCTTGCCATCCGTGTCAATAAAAAAGTACATCATTTTCCTGGAAAAAGAAGAAGAAGAAAAGAAAAACTCTTTTACTGTCCTGCCTGTGGATCTATAGTTGAACTGAAGAAACTGAAAGCCTCATCTGCTACTTCTCTTTATCTGTGGGGGAATTCTTGGACAAGTCCAGACAGTAGAATCTGTAAGTATCCATTTGACTGCAGTGTCTCTGACTCATCTCCATCCTGAAATGCAATGGGATCTACAGTAAAAGAATAGTGGAACTCTCCAGTGTAACTACATTTGCACACAAAGTTAGTGTCTTTATATTAACCTGCACAGCTAAATGTGTCTGTTTGTGACAGTAGAACAATTTAACATGTACCAAAGCAAGTAAATACATACAGAGAGCGACTATTCACTCTTCAAGCACTGCACAGTTATACTATTAAAGCAAAAAAAAAAAATTACGACAGTGTTGTGATCTTACTGACCCAAGTTGTAGCTAATAACACCTGATTTCAGTAGGATCGCTTAATATCGCTGTCACTTGCTGATGTCTTGTGATTCAAAATAACGTCACCTATTTTTAAATAAAATATAAAGATATTGCAATGCTTCACGTAAAAAGTCAACATTTTCATAATGGTGGCATATGGTAGTATATGCGGTTTGTGTTAGAGATGGTGTGGGGCGCTTTCTGTTTCTCCTCCTTTCTCTCCATCCCTCCGTTCTGATTGAACACTGTGAGAGAAATGGATAGAAAAACAGGCTGAAATGCTGAGGGAGGGAATGAGAAACATGCCTCATCCTGATACCGTACACTGGCGCTGAGGAATGACACTACTGCCAGGGCGGGTTCCAGGACGGGCATACTTTGACTGCCAGTTCTGACAAAGTATTGCTTAACAGCGTGAGGCAAACAAAAAAAAAAAAGATGTCTTTCATCACCTGATCTAACATCTGAAAAAAAGGCGACATACTCTCTGCCTTCCTGCATTTGTGATCGAAACCGATATTGCAAAATGACAGAATGGGCCGGTAGTTTCGCACCAGTCGTGCTGTCTTCTGTTTCACAGGTAGCCAGCGCGGTGTGCGTTCCGCAGAGAGCGCACTTTTATCTGCAAACTGAAAGGGAAAATATTCTGCAGTTTGGCAAGTGTCTGCCATTATTATTTCACTCCATTCTCTCCCCAGTGTTCCCTTACCCGGGCCTTCAACTTTTTTTATTCCTCCTCTTCTTTAGATTTGTCTTTGACAGTTGTCCATATTTGGTCATGAGTCCCCCACATCCTGTTCCTGCGTTTCCTCATTAGTTTACCCACTTTGTCAGTCCTGTTACCCCTCCCACATACCTAAATAGCACATACCATAAGAATGATGGCATCACTTATCTAAGCCTCTGTCATTTACTCATTAGAGATATATCATTCAATCCCTCCATACCTTTGAGTTTTTGTTTAAGTCTTTTTATTCAGGTTTTCATAACAGAAGTGGCAGCTGTACAACAAAAATAATTATGCAAATAAAATTTTATGCAGTATCTGCCAGATGGACTTTATACACACAGTGATATTTCAATACAAATATTTGCATATGGATCCATCCACCCATCCGTTCATCCATCCGGGGGGGTGGTGGAGGGGTTGGGTGGGAGGCAGGAATACATCCTGGACCGGCTTGCATATGGATATAAGCTTTAATTTAAAAGAAAAAAAAAAACAACTGCAGAAAGTGAGAAAAGGAAAAAAAATTGAACAACAGAAACGTTAAAACAACCAGAGGAAGGGAGAAACTATGAAGTTGGATGTTGAAATGTTCAAAAGCATTATTGTGCATGTGTCAGCAAGGCTACTGTACTGGTATGCTCTGGTCCATGAAGGGCTGCCACATCAGTAAAAAAATCAGCTCTCATTCCCCTTTAATGAGAATTTTTTTTTTCAAGTTGGAGATGCTGCGTCACATCTTACATAAAAATAAAATGCAATGGCAATCTCTGCTGCTTCCAAATAAGTAAAATCAATCGCCTTGCTAAGAGTGCAAAAAAGGAAATCATACTATTCTGTGAAATTGTTAGGACTAAATCCGGTCTCTTAGCCCCAGGTACAGCCAAGTGAGGGTTTGGATCAGCTGGTCTCTCTAATGCATGATAATAACTGGAAGATGTTCTGCCATTATTGCAATATACTGTACATGGATAGGCACAAAACACAAGTGCCAGTGATGTTAACCACAACTCACATCAGTCACATGAAGGGTCAAGAGTTGGGTACATTTAGGACAGCTCTTGCTTTGAGAAATGCAATTGATGTACTACCTTAAATCAGAAAAGCCCATGCCTGGCTCATACTGAAGTTGAATGGACTTGTGCTTACTCCTTATCTCTTTAAAAGATATTGGGATACATAGAAATAAGAATAAGAACCTAGGAAGAATATTCATCCTTACAATATTGAATCGGCCTGCTATTGAATGTCTTTATGCATTTATTATGCACCATCAATAGCTGGTCTCCAATAATATCGTGTTTAAACTGATCTTTTAATAATATTTTCCCTCTCAGTGGATTTAAATTAAGTTTAAACCTGGTTTACATTAAGGTTAAGTGCATTAACCCTTTAAGGTGTACGATAACAGGTGTGAATAGAATTTCTCATCTGAACATATGAATGCTGATGTAACAATCACTACTAGTGATTAAAGGCAATGGAGTTAAAGAACACTAAAATGCTTGAAACATTCCAAAAACATTCCTGGAAAAGTACCTGAATAAAATGTGTTTGTGGTAAATCAAATTTGTGAAATTTTAATTGCTGAAAGGATGAGAAAACTTCACAGTGGGATAGGGTCCTGCACCCCCGCGACCCTGTTCAGGAATAAGCATGTATAGATAAGGATGGATGGATGCATGGGTGGATGAGAAAACAGGGCTGAACATAAATGATGATGTTTCATCATCACTGGGTGCTTCATCCTACGTAATGACAGTCAGTGCAGCACTGATTTTTCTTTCTTTCACTCTCACACCTGCAGTCATGTCCGTTCCTTCCGGTGATGCTGTCCGGGCAGCAGAAGAGGCCACGCCCCTGCAGTCGGTCCCCGGCTCCGGTCAACTGTCGAGCGGTAAAAATGAAGCTCCCAAAATCCATCGCAACGACTACAGGAAGCTGGCCATCGCCAGCATCATCTGCGGGCTCTCCTGTGTCGGCATTATTGCTTTGATAAATTCTGTCAAGGTGAGTACGTTTTGGGACAGGTGTGAGTATGCGGTCACTCTCAACTGTGTAGCAGCGCAAGGAAAATGCTTTGCTGCAGGTGCAGCACAGTATTGCTTTCCCCAAAAATAAAGCACAGTGAAGGTAATGGAATAACCCAGCAAAATGCACAGTTTCAGTCTGAATTTTGGGAATTTCCTGTGCTGAAATGGAATAGACCTTACAGTAGCGGAAAGTAGTATTGACAAAACTCTCTCTCAAGTCTAGACTGATACAGAGTAGAGGGAGTGGATTACATGGATGTGTTGATCCAGTAACTCATACGTCAAATAATAGAACATTTAGACGGTGCCCGTTCTGCTCTGAAGCATGTGAAAATGTTAAGGCTCAACATTCATGGAACCATATATCAGAGGGATTATTTGCGGTTTAACTGAGACACAAGGGTAATGCAACCCGGCAAACATGTGGGCCACATTGTTTCTCAAAGCTGTTTGAAGGAAGTCCTCAGCCAAACAGGAGCACTCTACTGCATGTGTTATCTACGGACCTCCATTTTACACAACCCACCAAATGTTGTAAGTTTAAACCTGGCATGTGGATGACATGCAAGACTGACGATCGCAACGGCACTGGTTCCAGCCTGACAGTGTGCTTCAGAGGGAGATCCTCGCTGTGTGTCTGGGTTAGTAACACGTCCGACATTTTGTCCTCCACCACAGGCACGCGAGAGATTTTCGAGAGACCCCGAGAGCGCCCAGGTCTACGCTCACAGAGCCAGGCGGTGCAGCCTCATCGCCTTCGCGGCGTGGTTTGGACTGCTGGTCGTCATCCTGTCCCTGATGGCGCTGGTGTCATACCTCCTCACACTCATAAACTGATCATAGTGCGAGGAAAGCTCCCTGTGGATAACATTAATACTGACCTGCATCTTTTAAAAATCTTCCAGTGAACACTGTTTCTATTCCAAGACTACAGGAGACTTATTCAGACACGGGCTGAGGCAGAGGGTTGAACAAACTCACTATTCCATCTGACTTTATTTCAGCACACGTGTAGCCCAGTGAACTCAAATATACTTCTGTAACTACAGGACAGTGTACACGGCTGGCAACTTTGGTGCTTGTACATTTTGCACCCCTTTTCTCCCTTTTTGCTCCAGTTCGGATGTTTTTTTTTGTTTTTTTGTCAGCACTCATTGCAGCATTCCCTTCAGGAGAGTGCAGACAAGCGTGAGCTTGTCTCGAAAGCGTGTGATGTCAGCCAGTCAGGCTCACACACACACACACACACAAGCTGGAGGATCACACATGCATACACACACAAGCTGGAGGATCTCACACACACACACACAAGCTGGGGGGGGGGGGGATCACACACGTACACACACATACACACACAAGCTGGAGGATCTCACACCCTCGCACACACACACACAAGCTAGAGAATCACACATGCACACAAGTTGAAGGCTCACACACACGAGCAGGCGGATACAACTTCCTGGGCAGCTCAGCAGATGGGAGAGCCTGATTGAGGAGCATGTGCGAGGAGGCACAGTCATCCCTGGGCAATGCTACAGCCCACTGAGTGTTGCACTAAAAGGCTGCTGGCCAGTCAGCACTGGAACAGTCCGGATATGATTCCAGACTGTGAGGCCCATCCATGCACTAGAACAGTGCCTTAACAGATACCAAAATGTGGGGCCCATCCATGCACTAGAACATTGCCTTAGCAGATACCAGATTGTGGGGTCCAGCCACAAACTGGAACAGTCCCTTAACAGATACCAGACTCTGGGCCCATCCATGTACAAGAAGAGTGCCTTAACAGATAGCACACTGTGGGGCCCATCTATGCACTAGAACAGGGACTTAGTAGGATAAACCAGCAACCACTGATACTAGCCAGATTGAAATTCTCTTTATAAATAGCTGCTAATTTAATTTTTCATTCAATATGGAGAAAAACAAACCGCTTAAGTGGTCATCTTGGCAAAGACATTTGAACAAATGACCATAACAAGGTAATTAATAAATATGCTGTTTAATGGATACTTGTCATTTACACAAGCTACTGAAATGATGAAAATATAGTGGTGTTTAAAAACATAGTTACAAAGACGGAATTAAAAAGAATACACATCTAGTATGACTAAAATGTGCTATCAATGGTTGATTTAGCAAAAAACTTAAAACAAGCACATGGTTACATTCTATTTTGTCATTAAGTTATTTTATATTATTTTTTATGTTTTAATGTTGTGCTTGCATTTGACTGTATTGCATTTTGTAAAGGTTTTTGTAATAAAATATCCAAGCTTGCATCCTGAAGTACTGTTCAGTTTGTGAAATATTGCTACAAATATTTTAACATTCAAGATGTTCATTCGTAAAATTAAAATTGCCATATGCAACCATAAATTTCTATTCATTGCTACTTCATAAGAAATTATAAATGGCAGTCATGGAACAAAGTGTAGAAACCATAAAAATATCACATTTATTCAACAGTGAAAAACATCTAAACAATTATTTTCTCCTGTACATAAACGACTGCACAAATTAATATTCATATACGACTTGGCATTATTCTATATTTCAGAGAATGGACATGAAACAAAATGGACGTGGAATTAAAAACTTTAAGCTTGGCCTATGACTAACAGAAGTGCTATTTCAAACTCCACTATAATAGAATTCTACATAAAATCTTTACACAAGAAAAAAAAAAAAAAAACATTCATAATTGAAGTGAAAAAATGCCCTGGACTCAATGACCAGTTTTACAGCCAAAGAATATATTTTGACTTGATAATATAAAAAGCAGACCAAAAAAAACATAAAATAAAATACTAATATCCATACTGACAAACAGCCTCCAGTGCAAAGCAGTTAACCCATTCTGGTCTCCTTTGGAGTCCCTGTAGTCTGGGAGCAAACGGAACAAATGAAACTGGAGCTCTGCACCAATCAAAAAAGCTGCCGGGATCAAAGCACTGGCCATCGAGCTTACAGACATTCCCCCAGACTGCCAGCTCCCGCCACCCACGACCGACACCGTTCGCGGTCACAGGAACCGTGCTGAATGGCGGTTAGCGCTGTGCTAAATGGCAATTAGCGCTGTACCGTGCAGAATGGCAGTTAGCGTTGCACTGCGCAGAATTGCGGCTAGCGCTGTACCGTGCAGAATGGCGGCTAGCACTGTACCATGCAGAATTGGAGTTAGCGCTGCGCGGTGCGAAATGGCGGTTAGCACTGTGCAGAATGGTGGTCAGTGTTGTACCGCGCAGAATGGCGGTCAGCACCGTGCTGAATGGCGGTCAGCATCGTGCTGAATGGCAGTCAGTGTTGTACCACACTGAATGTCGGTTAGTGCTGAAATCTGAACAGCTGTTTGCTGACCGCAACAGTCCAGTGTTGCACTAGGAGGAAGGCTGCAAACTGAGGGACTGGGAGGAGGGAAGACCAGTTAACCGGTTCATACATCAGTGCTTCTGATAATTACATACAGTCAAAGACCCTGGTGCATACACAAAAATCACCGAAATAAGGCAACATCAACCAAATTCGCGAATTATCAAAGCTGTGCAACTTTTGTAACATACATATATACATATCTATATGTGGTACACCCATAATGGAAATATAAACTCTTTATAAGATTTTAATAGAAGATCTGATTACCATGGACACATAATCACAATAATTAAATCATTATATTTAATTAAGTTATTCAAATGAAATTAATTACAAAGAATGAAGAAAAGGACAGAACATGATGCCCAGGGATTAAAGAATCCACCGCAGCCGCAGGTGCTGCTTTGAAATGACGGGCAGGTAGAAAGGTACAGACCCTGTCATCCACATCCAAAGTGCTTAAAGACCCTGTTCGTTCAGTGCTAGCGCTAGAATAACCTACCCAGCCCGGGAGCCCCTCCCCCTCGGGCCAATGAGAAACAGCACGGTCCGGTGGTCACGCAACACGCACACATCTTTTGGGACTCGAGGACTCTTGATTGGCTCCCAAGCTCATGGAGCCGCCTGGTCGAGAGCCATCCAGGCGTCCAATTGGTCGAGCTTGGAACACAGCAGCGAATCGAGTTCCTCCGCGGTGTGGGAAGGTGCGTCTTTCGGGGTCCCTCTGCGTCGGGTCCGGCCGACCGCCGAACTGTCCCCAGTCTTCCGGAAGGCTCCTTTCCCCGCCCCTGCCAAAGCTTTCCTCGGTTTCCTGGGCACACCCAGCTCCGGGAACTTGACCAATCGTTTAAAACGCCGGGAGCCAATCAGGGACAGAGATCCATCGCAATTGCTGGTTGGAACCTCAAATATAGTTTCTAGCCGCCTAAGTATGGGGGGGGGGGGGGGCAGAGAGGGAAAAAGGTGTTAATGATGGAGAAGTGAAAAAACACTTACCTGTTCCCTCGGTGTGACAGGGCTGCAATTCTGGCCAAGACAAAATCACGTCAGCGTCCTTTGTATGCCCTTGTATGCAAAACTGAAGGGTTTCAAATAAACCATTTGAATTACTTCTGAATTTCAGGCAAGCCATTCAGCTGATGTAAAAAAAAAAACACTGCACTGCACAACTGCGTTCAGCCCACAATCTGCTTTTTAAATCTTTAATCTCTAAATTGCACAGTTTGCTATTTAATCTGGTCAATGAATCAAACCCACAGCTTTTGTTACAAGGCCAGTTCCCTTGCCATTATATCACACTGCCACCTATGACAACATGAAGCAGACTGAATATGAGGATTCACAGTAGAATACATAACCACAAAACAGAGAAATGCACCACCGACACACACACAGTAACCCTAGGGATTTCTCACCCTTCCGGTGGTTTGTGGAAGTTCTTGTTGGTGTAGATTTCCTCCAGGCTGAAATCCTTCTTCTTCAGCCTATGAAACACAGGCAACAGACACACAGTCAGTGATGCACTTAAGGAAGAAAATCAGCACCTAGATGCCCTTGGGTACTTTTCTCAAATACAGCTCTCACAAATGAAATTCAACCAAGTCATTTCATACATTGGGTAGGGATTCATCAACAGCCACAGCCCATGAAGCAGTCCAAGGAGACTCTTATGTAAACAAATGAGATGACTTTTACTCAAACATTGGACTGAGGTACTTGCCGTAAGGAAAGGTGCACAGAGAGGTTTCCCTACCTGACGGGACGGGGGAGGCCCATGGGCGTGAGGTTGGTGGGCGGTTTTGGGGGAGTCTTGCGGATTCTGAAGCGGGAAACCTTGCCCCGCTCAGCTTGTGTCGCACTGCCAGCCTGCGTGAGGGAGAGTGAAACAAGCTCATGACAGAGAAACACACAGCCATCTGTATTTGTACAGCAACCTTCCTGCGTGCCAGAGCCCTATACACAAACGCACAGAAAAAAATTTAAGAAATAAAACAGAATAAAGAAGATGCAAAACAAACTTGACAGCAGGAGGCCTTAGACCAATAGACCACAGCAATGGGAACATCCTAGGTTCTAAGAACTACTAACATTAACAGAGGGAATGTTCATTTCTCTGGCCTTCACAACCCTTCAGTCAATGATGGGGAAGCAACTTTACTGTAGCAACTAGCTTCGGCTAGTTCCCTATAGGAATATAACCTTAAATTTTGCTGGACACTAAGGTTGTTAAGGTGCCACGGTCCCACGGTAGGTCATGGTTTATGTATCTGATGGTTACTGCGCTTTTGACATTTAAAAAAAAAAACAACAAAAAAAAAAACCAACTAGAATCTGTCTATTAAGCGCCCAAATAGGCTATATTAGCGGCAAGCAACCATGTTCCAGGAGACCTACCATCCTGTAAGTTTTTATTTCAGCCCTAATTTGACACACCTGACCAGAAATTAGCAGCTCAACAAGATCGCTAGCTGTTGAATGAGGTGTGGTTGGTTATGGTTGGAGTGAAAACCTGTAGGACTGTAGATTTCCAGGAACAGGGTTGGGCAGCCCTGCTCTAGCAGTTGAATGAGGTGTGCTTTGTTAGGTTTGGAGTGAAAACATACAGGGTGGTAGATCTCCAGGAATAGGACTGGTTACCACTGGGCTATATGCTTAAATTAATTCCTGCTTCCATAACAGGTGGCCTGTTCATGCGTTTTTTATTTCCTGTATGTTTATTTCTTAAACCATGCATTTATTTGCCATATACTGTCATTTTGAGAACTGCAAAACATATGGTACCAACATACAAATTTTCAGTATCACATCTATGGTGTTTTCCATTATCAGGGTTCATACACCTTTTCACCAATGATTTTCAATGACTTTTCCATGACTTCTCCACAACCTTTAACTGAATTTCCATGACCAAAACAAATGACTCTCTCAGCGAGACGATTTAAAATTATTTATTGTAACACTAAGTAAAATTAGGTCTGCATCTGAAACATATGGTGCCTCTCTAAAACAAATTAACACCAGACAGACACACTTAGATACATTCTTTCATATTTTAATTCGAATAGTTCTGTCAATGTCTCAAACAGGGCTCGAAACTGCGACCATTTTGGTCGCATATGTTCCCGAAATTTAATCTGTGCGACCTCGAAATATAATTGGGAGCATTTGTGCGAGTGCAAATAATTGTTCTGGTGTGACCTTCTTTTTTTTTTTTTTTCCTTTTTCTTTTTTCAATCGAATGTCTCTTCCTCTGTACATTCGCTAGTTAGTACACTCACGCCGGGCACCCACCGCACGCGTCGCGTAAGCGTCGCGTAAGCAGCACGGCGAAGCAGCACGGCGCGGCGTGTAGCGTGTCTCCACTGGTTCCGTTTGTGTCGCGCAAAGGCTTGCTTAACCTTTGTGTTGTGTTTGGTCATACCCCCCTTCCCATACTGTTTTCGGTCAAAATTGGCCGGTGTGTATTGCACAGTGATATCTTTGGAACCCCTTATCCAATTTTGATGGTTGACATCTCATTTGAACAGTCAAAGCAAGTAGAATCAAGGGGTCATAGACAGAATGACACCAGGGGTGAATTTCATGTTATAATTTTGCAGTAAGTTCAACAGAACATCAACATGGTGTGTGTGTGTGTGTGTGTGTGTGTGTGTGTGCGTGCGTGTGTGTGTGCTTGTGTGTGCCTGCATGCGTGTGTGTGTGTGTGTGTGTGTGTGGAGATGTTTTCCATCTGCAGGATGAACATAATATACTCATACCCATTCATTTCCTATGGCAGTCAATTCTGACCGAAAACATCATAGGTGTGACACTGTTGAATAAATCACTCAAAATTCAATGCAAGTGGTGATCATCAATTGTATATGTTTAGAGGCCTAGTGTGGAGGATAACATGAGGTCTTGAGGCAATTGGATGAAAAACACAATATTTATGATTAAAAACAAAGTCACTCGGTCAGATTTGACCGCTTACATAAGAGAGGGGTTAAATCTCTATTCCTAGTAGCTCTCGCGGTCTGCAGCGCGATTACATTGTGTATTTCACGTTTGTTCAGGACTGTTGATTATGGGTAAGTGAATACTTGGTGAGAGACTTTTTTCAGTCTGTTAATTTGGTAATATTTTTTTAACACATGTAAATACGTGAGAAAGTAAACGCTTTAAAGAATTACCATAAGCTTAAATCGCAACGTAGCCTGCATAATAATCAATCTCAAACCGTATTAATTTATTTGCTTGGTTAACAAGCGTGCCAATTTCACGAAGAATATGTAATGATCATAATAATAAATAATCCGTAATCAACCATTGGGAATTCCTGTGTCGTCTTGTCATTCACGTCAAAACATTTATAGGATCAGATTTAGTAAAAGCAGCTAATCACGGCGAACGAAGACATCGGAGAAGTCAAATAGGCTGAGCAATGGTTGGTTAAAAACTTCCCTGGCATATTGTTGGCACAGTAGGGCCTACGTTTACTAACTGCTACATTAGCAGAAGCGTGCCTGTTGGGCGTGCCTGTAAACAGACTGAGCCAGACCGAATTAACTTCTCACACCACCAAAAGACCGCGAAGGTTACGTGCCAATTTACGTTTTATTACTATACATACTATTTTTATGACTGGATTAATTAGCAGTTGTATTTGATGCAACTTTAGCTATATTTCCATTACTTTTCCAAAACTTTTCAAAAAATATTATTTTCCATAACTTTTCCAGGGCCTGGAAATCGCATTTTAAGTTTCAATGACTTTTCCAGGTTTTTCATGACCGTACGAACCCTGCATTATTTTTGTTAGCATTAAGCTAATCTCTAAAGCGGCAATTAAGCTAACTGTATGCACTGTTCATTGCCCGACTCCTTGGTACTCCTATTTGAAAACAGCTGTTGACTTACTGCAGTTCAATGTAATTGTCCCAAAGTCCAACAAGCTGATGAGCTTGGACAAGGCTTTTCACATCACAAAACTGTTTCATAGTCCAGATAGACCACGGTTCCCATTCACAGTCATGTGCTCCATAGTTTGAGATCAAAGCCAGACCCTGACTCAGAGACAGTGTTCACACACACACACACACGCACGCACGCACGCACGCGCGCGCACACACACACACACACACACACACACACACACACACACAAACACACACACACACACACACACACACACACACACACACACACACACACCTAGCCACAGCTGCAGTGGGAGGTTGGGCTTCAGATTCCCTGCTACAGACAGTTCACGTCACACCTGTGCCATTCACACCTTTAAAACAGAAGATCCTACCTTAATTTCAGAGTCCGAGAAGGATTTTTCATCCCGCGGCTCAACGGTTTCCTGCTCTGGAGTGAAACAGATCCCCTCCTCCTCGTCCTGCTCCTCCTCCTCCTGGTCCTCCTGCTGCTCCTGCTTGCCCTCAATCTCACCATCTACTGGCATCTGGGAGGAGACACTGCAGCACCAGAGCACAGTCACCCCTTACAGCAAAGTATTCACCCAGTACACACTCCTTGAAATCAAAATACATACGATATAGATGATATAGCCAAATTAATATCATAGCATTGGTATACCGCCCACCCCTAAGCCAACAGGTCATCAGAAAATTCTGTATTGAAAATATCCTTCATTGCACAAAAAGAACTATCCATTCAAATAAAAAAAACAAACATACACAAAGTGATATTTTTAAAAATTTTATAAAAAATACAAAATGTGCTTCAGTATGTGCCTTAAGACAATATACTGAACCACATTTTCTATGCACATAAAATGTAGCCATAAATATAAAATCTTGATTAAAAAAGGGAATTTAAAAAACTAAGCTCTTTAACAAAATTAGGTTTAATGAAAAGGTTTAATGAATAAGTGTGTAAATACCCATAATCATAATAGTAACTGAATTTAGAACTGAAACAAGGTCATCCATACCTCACAACTGTACATCATAATAAATGACATTTGCTTGCTTGAAAAATGTAGCCACAGTTACTACTAATGTAAACCATTCTCCCAGTTTTGGCAGTTACCTGCAAAAAGAAGAAACGGAGGCAGTGGATTGGCTGGATCTGGGGAGGGCACAGGAAGTGAAGTCCGGGAGCAGGCGACAGACCAGGGAGGAAACAGAGGAGGAAGTGGAGGGTGTGGCGTCACTGGAGGAGGACAAGGTGACATCACAACTACAGGCGCTACTACCACTGATGCCGCTGCTCGAACTGCTTCCCTCCTGCTTCCTGGAGAGGAAGGCCAGGGGACTCGAGAGAAAGCAGGAGGCCAGAGCGGTAAAGGATGTGGAGGACGCAGGGGAGCCGGGGTTGTAGTGCTGCCCTCCCCGTCCGGTGGGGTACACCTCCTTACGCAAACACAGGGGGGCGATCTCTCTCTCCACTTCCAGGCTGCAGACCGTGTGCCTGCGAGTGCGTTTGGCTGAGGAGGGAGGCAGAGGAACGGGGAGGCAGTGATGGAGAGGCGAGGGACGATGCCGGCCGTCTTTCAGGAGGGAGGGGATCTCCGGGCAAGAGTAGCTCCTCCGCAGTAGCTCGCACTCTGGCTTTTCAAACGAGTCGGTCTCCTTCAGCTGCTCACCTTCAACTGCGAGGTCTTCCTTCCGCTCACACCTGCTTCTAAAGCAGGATCTGCCTTTCCTTCTGTGGGAGTCTTCCGCCGTTCTCATCCCGTCCCTTTGCTTCGACTTCTTCCCCCTTCTCCCCTTTGGCACTTCCTTGTCGATTAGCCTGTGCACCTTGACAGACTTCAATTCCACCTCATCGTCAGCTTCAGGAAGCTTGTGCTTGGAATTTGTTTTTTGGGAGGAAGAGGACGCGTGTACCGTTTCTCCTTCCTTGCCTTTCTCTCTGGTGCCCCCTCTCTTCCTACCGACCTGCTTTAGTGTGCACGTTCTGGGTTGAACCTGGGATCTAGTGTCTGCATGCGCTGGCAAGGATCCCCCAGGTTGAATGCTGGTTTCCCCCGATGTTGAATCTTCTTGGGGCTCCAGATCACAGGGACTCTCATCTGACAGTGCCGCTTTCCTTTCCAGCTCCATGTCTACAGTCATCTCCTCCTGAATAAGCTCTTTGTCGGCATTATTCCTTAGCTTGTGTCTTAGTCTCCCAAGTTTTTTCCTGGTCCTAGGCTCACTTTCTTGGCTTGTCTCACTCTCTTTGGGCACTTCAGATGACACAGTAGTTCTGTTTATATCACCTTGGATCCCCTCCGGCACAGCCAGACACTTCCCATTCAGCACCGGATCCATATCCATTCCTGGGGAAAGTTCCCTCTTTCTACACCTGTAATGCTGACGTTCCCGCCTTAGGCACTTAGGTCTTGCATCCTCAAGCTGAATGTCCGATTTGTTGATTCCAGCAGCATCCTCCTCTTTGCTTCCAGTTTCAGTGGTTAATGCTGTAGAGTTACACCTTGAGTGGTTTGGAGAACGTCTAATATCCTTGAAGGCAATCGCAGAACTTCTCAATTTTCTAGTTTTGAATCTTGAGCCATTTTCACCTCGACTCTTTGCTCTAGTGGCAGTCATACCGTAGTCTGCGCTGCTGTTACTGGCGCTACAATCTTTAAATTCCAGAGATGATCCCACCATAGTTGGCATAATCTCTGTGGACGGACTTTCTACGTTTAGATTGTTCCTCTGGCCTCCTCTTCCTTTTGCTTCCATCAAACAAGAGCCTTGACTGTTCTTTCTAATTACTCGCCTAGAACTGAGGGACCCATGAAGGTCTGTGTCTAAGAGTTGGGAAACACAAGTCCCTATGTTAATACTACTGTTCTGCTCTGATCTTACCTCTTCCCTGGCTTCTCCACCTGTTACTATCAGTAACTCTCTCTCTTTCATATCATCACTTCTTTTCTTTCTCATCCCCTTCCCTCGTTTACCGCCTCTTACAACTTTTAATCTTTCACGCATCTCAGGGCTGCTTTCTGCGCAAGTCTGTGGTTCTCCCAGGCTTTCTTCTGAGAACATAATCCCTCCCTCTCCGTGATGATTATCACGGGGCTCCCTCAGTGAGGGCCGAGCCTGTAGGGACTCCAAGGTTTGAGGTGGAATCTGCACAAGATCTTGCTTTTCAGGTTCTCCATCCCCCTCTGGAGTTCCTTCCAGATTATCCGGCAGCACCCGAACTGAAACTTGACCAGGAGAGCATGTGGTGGTGACAGGGGTCCTGCTTGGTAATTGAGGAACTCCACAGTCTTCCAGGGATCTGTGCATTTCATGTGCTGCAGTACTCTGGCAGATAGTCAAAGATGAGCCATCTTCATCTGCCCCCAGCTGCCTATGTCTACCCCGCTTAGCTTCGAAAGACACAGGATGTGTAAAGTAAAAGGACGTGCTTAAAGCACTTGAGCTGCCACTGGCGTTTTCCTCTAAACCAGGAGGTTGTGATGTACCTTCTATGGAGCACTTTCCCTCACAGGCCTCATCTGAAGAAAGTGGGGCTTTTTTAGGGGAAATGTGAGTGAATAGGTCAGATGAAGATGATCGTTTGAGTGGACGACCAGGAGAGGGCTTACTCGGAGAGGGGCCTTTAGCGCACGACTGTCCCAAGTGTGCCCTTTTACCAGTCAAATGTTCTTTTGAGGTATTTGAGCATAAACGGGACCAATGCCTGGTTCTGGGGGAGTCTGAGGGAGAGGAGTCCGGGCTGGTTAGGGAACCAACTGGGTCCAAAGCCAGAGGAAGTTCAGTTCTGGGAAGTTGACTACATTTCCCAGAGCGAGGAGACTCCCTCAGACTCTCTTCCTTGCTGCTAGGAAATGCGGCACAGACCCTCTGTGTGTGTGAACTCATGTTGGAATTATGTTTCTCTGCATGAAGACTTTCTTCTTCTTCAAAACTGACTCCGACTTTGGTTTCCGTATCAAAGTTCAGTTTCCGAACAGAGGGGTGTTCGTGGATGACATGCTGCGTTTTCTCTGTGCCAGAGCTCCATGCCTGTGCCAAAGAGGTTAGAGGCTGATGAAGATCCCCCGACAGTTCCCCCACCTCTGGTCCTCCACAGATCTGTCCCTTAGCCCGAGGTGAACCTGAATCAGTGCTGCCTTCACTTTTACTCTTTGTTTGCAACTGTCTTTGCATATCCTGGCTTTCCCCTGCACTTTCTTCTGAAAAGTGTCCATTGTGGCTCTCAGTGTTGCAGTTGCTGCCAGTGACACTGTCTGGGCAAAGGGTCTGGAGGTCCAAGAGTGCATCGGAGGGTGCTGAGGGGCAAGTGGGTTTGAAAAGTCGAACTGGGCTCATGACTATTTCCGTGAAGCTGGCCATCTTTGACTTGAATGACTGTAAAAACGGACCAATCACCCATCTCTTCACGGTAGGTGGGCTTTCAAGAGGTTCAACAGGTTTGATTACCGATTGGGTGGGCTGTAGGTCAGGCCCTGTTTCTACTGCTGATTGGCTGGTCTGTAGGTCAGGCCCTGTTTCCATTCCCGATTGGCAAGATTGTAGGTCAGACCCTGTTTCCATTGCTGATTGGCTGGGCTGTACATCAGACAATGTTTCCATTGCTGATTGGCTGGGCTGTACATCAGACAATGTTTCCATTGCTGATTGGCCAGGGTGTAGGCCAGACCCTGTTCCCATTACTGATTGGCTGGGCTGTAGGTCAGGCTCCAGCATCCCTGTACTGCTCTCCTCTATGCAGAGTGTGGGAGGGGTCAGCTTCCCTGTACCCTGGTGGCCCCTTCTGGTTTTCTTCCTGCAGTGCAGAGAGAAAATGTTAGTAACAACTATGCAAGACCATCACAATTCTACAAATGTGCCTTTTCAAGGGAATGGCATGGCCACTGCATGAATAGATGGGAAAATGAGAAAAAAAATACTTCCCCCACCCCCCCTTGTTTATCTTCATTTCATCATTTACATTTAAGCAGCATTGATGGACTTAGCTCATGCCATTTAAATAGAAATGATTTTTTTCCATGAGTTCACAAAAACGAAATTCTTTTTTCATTTTCCCCAGCGACATTTGGTTGTGACGGCTGCATCAACGATCAGACAATCACATTCAAAGTAGCGACAACAAATGTTTCTGTAAAAAAACAGTGCTTACTTTGTCATTTCTCTCCCAGTTTCCGCTCCGGAACATCGTTCCTGTGAAACACAGACACGCGAGCTGCAGTTTACTGGCGCAAATTGTTCTGGCACAGGAGCAATAGCTCAAGGACGAAACCATGTGCTCATTACAAACTATCCGCCCTGTCTCTGTGTTGGAGCACTGAAGTGTAAAGGTTGATTGACTAATTATTCACTCAATTAAACCCGATATTTAATTACTCCATTAGCCTGAGGCGGGCTTGTAAATCAGAGGCACAAACAGAAAGGCATGCGCAAACAAGTTACAACGTTTCTGACCAAGATAAAGGGTTGAAACGCGCAAATGAGAAAAAAAAAAAAGTCGTAATGCAAACAACAAATCGGGACATTCGGTGTATTAGGACCATCACTTCTTTGTGTCAATGTAACAAGTGCATACAGAAAAACCCCAGTTGTGTGTAAGGTTGTAGTGTAGTGTAGGGGTTAGGAAACTTGGCCTATAACTCTGAGGCTGCATGTTCGGTTCTCTGGTGGAATCCTGTTGTTGTACCCATGACCCAGGTACTTTAGCCTGAGCTGCTTCAGTAAATATCCAGCCGTATAAATTCACTGCATGCAAAAAATATAATCTGTCCAAGTTGCTCTGGATAAGAGCATCAGCTAAATGCCTAAAAATGTAAATATGCTGACTAAAAAAAGAGACAATACTTGTATTTCAAATTTTATGTTCTGAGTAAATAATAAGTCTAAGTTCTAAATAATTCTAATAATTACAAATAATGACAACACAAATTAAATGACAGGTTATTTAAGGAGTGCTTGAATTATCTGATTATCATGCTAAGTAAGTTAAAGCCAATATTGCCCTAAATAAGGAGAAAAAATAAACATTTGTTTACAGCAGAATTTTGAAAGCAGATCAAAATATAAAACAAGCCAGATGGATAAATATTCTGCTGAACTGATTATGGAACTGGGCCACATGATGTCCTGGACCAGTATTCCTGAATTTATAATTCACCACGATTAGTGCAAAAAGAAATAAATCTAGAAAGTGGGCATCAATTTGAAACGTATTTCAAATGTAAAAAAGAACATTTGATGTGCACACAACACGAAAGCCACTGTATGCTATAGTGATCACCAAGGATACAAGCGTCCACTAAACAAACAGGTATGGCTACACCATAACATCTCTCTTATTTAATACTGACAGGAGTGGGGGAGGACAAGTCCAACCCCGCCTTTTTTCGGAATTCCTAATACCTGCACAACACTGAAAGTGAGACTTACTGTTCTAACATTCCTCTCTCTCTTTGCACAAGAGGTCTGTCTGCTTTTCCTTGGCACACTCTCTCCATTCTCTCCTTCTCGTTCTTTGGTGACCTGCATGCGTCCGGTTCTTCGGTTCCTTTCTTTCCCTGCCCCACCATCGTATCTGTTCCTGCAGATAGGGGGAGAGAGGGAGAAAGAGAGAGAGGCTGAGTTCTGATACACAGACAAGCGGCTGTGTACAAGACCACAGGATATCCACGATCTCAGGCACCAGATTAAGTCACAGGCAGTTTAATCTGAAAGATTTTGAAACCTTAATTAGAAATTTATGCCAGGAACAAAAAACAAAAAAACACCTCTCATTATACATTTCTACACTGGGAACTAACTTGGCTGCTTGTAAACCGGTTGTGAGCTGTCAGAGAGGTTAAAGCTACACCGATTCATTGAGAGGGACAGGAGAGAGGAGGGGAGTGAGAGGAGAGCAAGAGAAGAGGGGAGGAGAGAGGAGAAGAGAGTGAGAGTGACAGGGAGAGGAGAAGAGGAGACCAGCATGCAAAGAATGTGTGCAGCAAACGGGATCTGTAATTACCCGAGACAGACTCAGAGTTTGAGAGGATACATTCAGTGCAGTGGAAACGAAGGGATGGTCATTCGACCGTGCGCGCAGTGTCAAAGAAAAACAATCAAAGAAAGGAAATCACAATCGAAAGCAACCGTGCGCTGGAAATGTTGCCGCTACCTGCATGTGACAGAAGGCAGGGAGTGGGGGCAAGGCTGGGGCGTGCTCTGAGAGGGGATGCAAACGCGAATGGGAACCTCGGCATCTCCTTCCATCGGGCAAACAATTTGGGGGTGCAAGGCGGGAGGGGAAGATATCATCCCCAATCTCTCCACCCCCAAAAGCCGTTTCTACCTCTGTAAGAATGCAAACACAACACACCAAACGTCTAGGGGCCACAGCACACGTACATGCTTGTCAAGATGCAATGGCTACGAAAGTATCAATTTTCATCAACAAGACGAGGCATTGGATAAATGACCCGACTGATCGAGCCTTGGCTACAGGATACATAACATCTTCGTAATTTGTACTCATTTACCTGTTTTGCTCCCATAGCATTCGATTTACATGAAAATTCATCACAGTGCTTCCCAATACATGTTCCTCATATTAGCTCAAATAATAACGATTCTTAGTGTCGTACTGGCGGTACAAGCTATTCTGTAATGTTACATTGACCTGTCTATTCCCGAATAGTAACCTGAAGGAAACCAGCCAGATATGGAATATTTAAGATAGCATTAGCTCCTTTCAGCACATCTTTGATTTAGGTGGTACTGTGGTTCTCAAACTCCGTGCTGGATTTAGTTCGAACCACAATTGCAATCCCAGAATTAACAAATTGTTAATTTAAGTGTTTTTCATGATTTCAAGGATTATTACCCATTTAAGCCACATTGTGCCACAAATAGCTGTGGGTTCTATGAACGCTAGATCTCCACGTGGCAATATAGCAAACTATTAGCTATACAAAAGGAGGCAAAACATTTCTTATTGAACAACTTAAAGACAGAGATGAATCAATACGCTCATAATAGTGAAGTGTAACGAGCCAATCCAGTATTGGGTAAACAACAGCCTGTGAAATGATTTAAACACGTGTGCTCAACAACCTTAATTGAACAAGCGATTGTAACAAAAGCATGCGCATGGGTCCCCAGAAGAATCAGGGATTTAGGATAACTTGCTAAATTAACTAGCTAGATCGAAGTTAGTTTAAGGTCAGCAATTTACCACAAGTGATATCATTATAGCGCGTCAACACAACGTGAACTCACCCCTTGAAGTTCGTCTTCCCCAATTCAGTGGTAGGCAGCAACCGATTTTGTCCGTTTCTAATTAGCTTGTCTATAAGGTACAGGGCAACACTTCCGTTGTTTTTAAATTAAGAAAGTTTTATTTTGAACTAAGAACCCACGTTCCTCAACAAATTGCCAATTATATAGTAAAGTTAGCGCCTGCTAGGTTTAGGTCTAGCTAGCTAGCTGGTACTTAACACACAGCCCATCGAGCATACACCTAGTAAAACAAGCTAATGTGAAGGCAAGTACCACAAACACTGGCTGCTTAAAAATAAAGTATTCATGATGAAAAGCAGGAGTGATCAAATAAAATAAAAAAGCCGGGAAGCAAATGACTTGCTAACGTTGGCTAGCTAACTAGTAAAAAACGTGATACGCTGTATATAACCAGTTTGCTGGCTACTGTATTATTAAAAATTCAGAAGGTTCCTGCGAAATTCATCCGGACCTCCGCCGCCTGTTTAACCATGACTAGTTACAATGTAGCTAGCCAATTATGTTATGAACAAACGTCGCTATGCACTATGTTAGCTTGGTACAGCATCTTAGCTAGCTAAGGGGGGAAATCAAGCATGCTATTAACGTTATTGTTCGTACGTAGCTATAGGCAGATATTCTCTACAATTAACGTTAAGGATGAGGAAAAGCCTTACTTCTTTCAGTTCAATAAATAATCTTGCTGAAATTGAAACATGCATATCCAGTTGCTCCTAATACACATGCAGATAAGGCTATTTTATGTACGTAAACATTGACGTAAAAGACATACGGACGGCGCCCAATTTCAACCATTTCATTTAATTTCCTTCTCTGCAACGCAACATTCACAACCAAACTTACAAGATCGGGCTAACAGATTCGAGGGTCAACAAATCCTCAGCCAATTAACTCGATTCAACACAACCTGCGTGTATTTTCTGCAGACCGACCAATCAACGACGTGCCACATGGAGTCTTAACCAATACGTATCTGTGAAAGAGAGCATCTTAGGTGAAGGGCGACCAATGATGGGAGGAAGAACTGGGCTTTGTCCTCACTTGAACTTGAGCATTTGCTTCCAACCAATCAAAACGCACGTTTCAAAGGGGTTGGCGGACTCCGACAGCGAGTAAAGACGCGCACAGGAGTATGAATTAAAATTACGAGGCATTAGTTAATTTTAGAAAATTCTACAAGAACAGAAATTTGTAATCGCCACAATAAACTTAAAAATAAAAACGAGACTTTATAGCAGCCCATTTATTTACACATTTGATTTGAATGTTCCTCAGTTAGATGCTTCATGCAGTTTTAATTTAAATAAAGACTCAAGATAGGGTCTGAGGCTTTCCAGTTTATTTAAAAACATCAGGATGGTATCATACAACAAAATTTCAAACAATATTCTTTCACAGCACTGTGTGTAAGTGATTTTGTAGTGAGTGTGTGTGTGTGTATGTGTATGAGCATGCCTGTATGCGATTCGAGCGGTCTAGGTTTTCTAGTCAGCGTGTCAGATGTAGAGATCGAAATCCAGTCTCTTGGAGCTGTAGAACTGTGCACCTCCTTGTCCAACCTTCCTGCAGTAAACTCCGTCTTTGAAGTAGCCCTCATCCACCCAATCCTGAAACACAAGGGGCAGAATTAATACTGTCCAGAACACTGACTTCATAAATGTCAGGGCAAGAATCTCACACAAGTTTGCATTTTAAGTTAAGCTGTGCTGCTCGAATGCATAAAGAAAAGCATTGCATTATTTAAGCATTGACAGAGGAGGATAAAATATGAAAAATAGTCCAGGAAATTTACAATATGTGAAACAGTACATACAGCAATTACATATACATATGTGCATATACATATAAACACACATAATTCACCTGGCTCCTATATTTCCACAGAAGTATACAGTTACAAACAGTAAAATAACTGGTAAGAACTTATTGGCAAAATATGAAAAAAGGAAACGTCAAAGCATAAATGGCAGACGGACTAGTGACAATATGTATGTGGTGATCATGGAAGATTCGCTGTATTTCCACACTACTGGCTGTGCACATTCAATACTGAGATAAAAAATGCAGCAGTTATGGCTGAAAAATAAACTATTATTTCCACAAGGGAGAGGGATGCTCAGCTCCTAGCCAAAAATACGTCCACAGCCACAGGTCCACAGGCTGCTTTTAGCAGGGATAACTGATCTATAGGATATCACTTCCAGACACTGACTGAAGTATAGGCCTACAGTTACTAAAGCTAGTGAATGAAAAATGTATACATCAAAGGCGTCATTTAAGAGGGTGCTGGACCATCGCTGTTCTAGATGCTATCTGAATCATGCCCAGAGGTTACATTCTTCAGGAGACTGCTTTGCGGTTGTTCGCCCATTTTGCTTTGAACGATTTAATGCACATTTAACACCCCAATCCTGGAACATCAGCTTCCGCCTGCTGCTCCTCTTGATGATGACTCGTTTCCGTCAGAGTTCCACCCTGACATCACCCTCGACGCGGCCTCTCTCAAAACATCCGAACAGCCGCCCGTCTTTCGAAGTCAGCGAGATCTTTGCGAGCCATAATTGCAGGCACCCTAGTAAGATCAGAACGTTTATACACAGCCATATTCGTGCTGTGGTGCAGTTTGTTTTCGCCTAACTGACGGATCCGCCACAACCGCCTGGCGGCCTGCGCTGGGGCCCGCGCCGGTTGCCCAGGTGTTCCGGAAACCCACCTGCATCTGCTGGCTGCTGAAGGGTCCGTAGAGCTCCGCCTTGTCGTCATTCTGCCACCTGTACTCCCACATCACTTCCTCGCTCACTGCAAAGAGAGCACGACGACACCGTTTACCCAGCAACCCAGCAACCACGGAACACAGCAGCACACGCAGGACTGAAACCCACGGTGCGAACAGCACCAGCGCCAAAGCTTCGCTATCGCAAAGCTTCCTTCAACTGCAGTTCATACACGACGGTACTTTAAAAACATTTTTATGAATTATTTCTTGGAACCGTTTCCAACAGAATACAGCCTGCTCTGCAATGGCATCTCTGAATGCCCTGAATATCCTTGTGGCAAACAGTGTTCTGTTCCCAGAACAATGTTTTCACTAGGATGCCAAGGGTACATTAGAAGAGATGGTATTTTGATGGTGCTATCCGTATTAGTTGTAATTCACAATCACAACTTCTGTGATTACCAATAAACAATCTAACATTCTTTTATTCATTAAACAAATACTTAAAATGAACACAAAGGAAATATGTACCACTCAGTAGAATTTTTTAAAATTTAATTCCACTTAAAGCATTGCATTCTACTGAAGTCAATGGTGTTTCACCCACCATTTCCCTGTCAAGTTTCTTTCTGCCCCCATCACATAGGCGTAGATTTCTTGGGGGGGGGGGGGGGGGGGGGGGGGGGCAGGGGATACATCCCCCTCAATATTTATAACACATGCATTTGCCCCCCCCCCCAATAAAAATTGAATTTTGTGTTTTCCTTTATATAAATAAAGACATTTCCCCCATAAATTGATGAAGAAAAGGCACAAATTGGCGCATAAAAATTCACCAGAATGCAGGAAATGAAGTGTTTAACGCTCAGAATTTCCTGGGGGAAGACCTTCAGACCCCCTGCTTAATATGTCCCCCCCAATGTTCAAACGAAACCTATGCCACTGCCCCATCATGTGACCATCTCCCTGAAATAAGGTATTCCAACCATTGCTATAAACTTACAAATCCACAGACATACAGCTTTCCAAAAATCACAAACAAGGCAGTGGATGTAAAGTTATACAGTGAACTTTAACCATGGTTCTAGTTTGCTGTCTAAAAATGAATTAATTAAAATTTATTTTTTAAATGTATTGATAAAATACTGACAGAGGCCTGTAGAACGAGTAATGCATTTTTTATCAACGCGGTCAACACAATATACACTATTTGACCAAAATTATCTGGACACCCCTTGGTCTGGGGTCGTTTTTCATGGTTTGGGCTAGGCCCCTTAGTTCCACTGAAGGAAAATCTTAATTCTAAAGCATACAATCACATTCTAGACGATCCTGTGCCTCCCCAACATTCTGGGGGAGGCCCATTCCTGTTTCAGCCTGACAATGCCCCCAGGCACACAGTGAGGTCCATATAGAAGTAGTTTTGTCAAGATTGGTGTGGAAGAACTTGATTGGCCTGCACGGAACCCTGACCTCAACCCCACCCAACACCTTTGGGATAAATTGGAAAGCTAACTGCGAGTCATGCCTAATCAGTGCCCAACCTCACTAATGCTCTTCTGGCTGAATGGAAGCAAATCCCTGCCGCTATGCTCCAACATCTAGTATAAAGCCCTCCCAGAAGAGTGGATGTTGTTATAGCAGCAAAGGGTGGACCAACTCCATATTCATGCCCATAATTTTGTATGAATGTTGGATGTCAGGTGTCCACATACTTTTGGCCATGCAGTGGATCATATATGTAAACAGGACTCACACAGTGATCCTGACCATGAGTTAGCTGTGCTACCCACTCACACAGTGATCCTGACCTTGAGTTAGCTGTGCTACCCACTCTCACAGTAATCCTGAGCTTGAGTTAGCTGTGCTACCCACTCTCACAGTGATCCTGAGCTTGAGTTAGCGGTGCTGCTCACTCACACAGTGATTTCTGCAGGTTAGGGTTAGCATATTCCACAGTAGGGCACACGCGTTTCATGATGTACTATACACACGTTCCAGGCCATGGGGCAGGCAGTGCTTCAGAAAGCCGCAAAACTCGGGTTGCTGCTGCATTAATTCCACTCCAGATGCCCTCGGGCTGAATCTTACTGCGAGTGAGAACCACGTCGCTCCTCCAATCAGTGTTAGCACACCTGCAATGTTTACAGTCTGGGGTGTGGGGGAAAAAAGCCACAGGCCTACAGACGAGAGCACAGGCCTACAGGCAGGAGCACAGGCCTACAGGCAGGAGCACGGGCCTACAGGCAGGAGCACGGGCCTACAGGCAGGAGCACGGGCCTACAGGAGAGACACGGGCCTACAGGAGAGACACGGGCCTACAGGAGAGACACGGGCCTACAGGCGAGAGCACGGGCCTACAGGCAGGAGCACGGGCCTACAGGCAGGAGCACGGGCCTACAGGCAGGAGCACGGGCCTACAGGCGAGAGCACGGGCCTACAGGAGAGACACGGGCCTACAGGCAGGAGCACGGGCCTACAGGCGGGAGCACGGGCCTACAGGTGGGAGCACGGGCCTACAGGAGAGACACGGGCCTACAGGCAGGAACACGGGCCTACAGGCAGGAGCACGGGCCTACAGGAGAGACACGGGCCTACAAGCAGGAGCACGGGCCTACAGGCGGGAGCACGGGCCTACAGGTGGGAGCACGGGCCTACAGGCGAGACAGTCACACAGGACACAGACTCTGGCCTACTCACGTATCTCAGAAGACATCTCTTCCTGTTCCTGCGTCTTCCCTTTATCCAAGCTGTCGATCTGGTCTGCGAACATGTCCAGCTCGTCCTCCTCTTCGACGGCCTCGCCCCTCTGCCCTCCCTTCCCTCCTCTCATGCCCTTTAACCTGAAGCTCAGTCTTTCGTAAGTCTGCTGGTAGATCTCAAACTCCCCGCTCCCTACCAGTCTGTCCGCCAATGCCGTCAGCCGGTCCAGCTTCTCGGCGTCTCTGTCTGGCCCCGCCTCCTTCCCTTCCACCCGACCTTTCACCTTCTTCCGACCAAGCCCGCCCAGCCGCCTCAGCCCGCCGGCGACGGTCTCCCCCGGTAACAGCAGCTCGATGACAGCTTCCGTCAGCTGCTCTTTGCTGTAATTCGCCAAGGGGTCCTCCGCAGGCTGCGACTCCACCTCCTCCTCGCTCTCCTCCTGCTTCTCCTCCCTCTGCTTCTCCTCCTCCGCCTCGTCTTCGTCCCCGGCCCTCCTCCTCCTCTTGGCTGCGAGGCCCTTCTTTCGCCTGACGGGTTGCTCTTTAATTTTCACCTGAGAGGAAGAGAGAAAAAGCCGTCATTGTTCCCGACGCACAACATAGTCCATGCTGCCTGCATCTGTGGCTCTATTGGACATGCATGGGAAATAAAGTGTCTCAGGGAAAGATCTGGAATACAGCGACGTTAGTTTTTTACTTGATTGTTTTACACCCCGGGAATACCCATTTGTACATTGTTGCCCCATATCAGGGTGTCATATCTTTTGGGACAAAAGGCATCATAGGTGTTTCTGATTAGTCAGGTATGTTCAGTTTCTTTAGTGGTAATATAAGCAAGCTTTCAGTATCTAGTTTTGATTCTAGCATTTTGATTGCCTTTGGAGTCTATTATTGACATTTGTCAACATGAGGACCAGAGCTGTACCAATGAAAGTCAATGAAGTCATTATGAGGCTGAGAAATTAGAAGAAAAAAAAAAACTGTGACAGACACAGGCCAAACTTTAGGCTAACCAAAATCAACTGTTTGGAACATCATTAAGAAGAAAGAGAGCACTGGTGAACTCAGAAATCACAAAGGGCCTGGTATGGCCTATGTCTCTGAGAGTCACTGCTTTCCAGACTCATAAATTCATAAATAACCCGAATGAGCATGCATGCTGATCTAGGATCACTTTTCCCTTTAAGCTTATAATGGACATGGTTAGGATACTCATGGGAAATTTGATCTTGGATTAGTACTCTGACTCAGATATGCTTTACGAACACAGTCTCAGAAGTACTAAGTTTGATTTCTGTAATTTCTCCAAGCAGTCCAGACCAAAAGAAAACCCGGTTAGTTAAGCTGGTGGACTTGAAACTGACTTGAGTTTTCTAATGGTGAAGGTGAATTTAAACTCTTCTCATGACTCCAGGAGGGAACCTCACCATCTACAGAGACTCAGAAAATACCAGGCTCCTTCACCTAAACTTTCAGAGCGTATGGTAACCCAGAGAAATAGCATTGGTCAAGCAGATGGACATGACCTGAAGTTTGAGTTATCCAACTACGAAGCTTAGCTACCCAATCAATGTTGTCGAGCCAGTTGTCACGAATTTCCTCCTCCTTCTTCACGAAGTAGTTTCCCTCAGAGTCAAAGTGCCCCTCCTGCATCTCCTCCGTCAGGTTAAAGGGAGTGATGGGTACACCCTCGTCGCAGTCGATCGTGGCGTCCTCCTGACCTGGAGGACAGAGACTGCTTTCACACAACCCATCCAACAAGTACATGTAAGCATCATCACAAGAGGTCCATGCAACAAAAAAAAAAAAAAGATAGATCTGGCAGGGACACAAAATTTCTTTGATGTCTCAGATTTTTACCCGCAAAAACTCCCTATGAAGGAAGGATATGTGATGCAAATTTTAAATTTGGACCACAAACTCTGAGGAATTTTCAACATGACTGACTGTTTTGGGGCATGGTTGGCCTCTATACAGTGTAGAGGCCTCCTTAAAGACCCAGTAATTTTTAACTGCACATTCTACCAGTAACATTTTAGTATCATTATAATCCTGACAAACTGAGCGTAAATAAAGACAACAATTCTATATGTTATTCTTGTACATTAATATATTATTTTCAGCATAAATATTACAATTTCAATAGTACCATTTTTGATTTGCCTGATTTTACAGAGCATTGTCCTATAAACTCTAAACCCTAAAACAAATTCTGAATGGACCCTCCATTTTATGTGAACGGTGGGGGGCCAAAATGACCCCAAAATGGGCACTTTAATAGCAGCTCTCTCATAAAATAGCAGAAACCCAAATTTCAAAAAATGCATCAAACACCCATCCTCTATAGGAAGATTCTTTGTGGAAAATTTCAGGAAAATCTGAGATAAATGGAACATCGTGTTTAGGTTCAGGCTAAACGTCCCACAAGCATGAACACAGACACACCGGATGCTCCAGTCAGAGACGACCCCCCAACATCGTTGCTCACCAGTATGTTATATTAGCTTAATCTCCACATCGATGCACACCAGTATGTTATATTTGCTTACCCTCCACATCGTCGCTCGCCAGTATGTTATATTTGCTGCTCTCCTCTCCCTCTTCTCCTTCATCCTCCTCATCGCTGTCGAGAGAATGTTTGCCCTTGAACCTGGAGCCAGGACCACTCACCTCTTCACATATCTGAGGAGAGGGGACACATGTCAGGAGGAGAAGAACTGGTCACCTCAGGCTCAAATGAGCTTACACAGAAAGCAGGTATGTGAAGAGTAATTACATTACATTTATTTGGCAGACGTACAAAAAGTGCATACCGAAGGTCACTGGAACAACCACAAAACACAGGTCCGATAAGGTACAATACTCATTATGTAACAGTTATTCATAGCCATGAACACATTAAGTCCAGTTCACACAGTAAACATCACTCTGACCTAACCAATGCTAAGTCAAACTAGGAGGCATGACCAGCTACATCAAGATAATGATTCAAAGTACAATATAAGAGCTGGATGGGGGTAGCAATGAGCACAGGGGAACAGGCCGTCTTAAGACCCTATTTAAAACACCCAACTGAAGCTGCACCTTCTTGGAAATCAAATTCCAGAGAGATGTCGCACAGGAGTTAAAAGGTGTTTTTAAGTCACTGTGAGGGAACACCGAGAAATCAGAAACTGCTGAGGGCAGGGTGTGACTGGGAACATACAGTTCGATCACTCATGTCTCTGCATGCCCCCCGAATGCCACTCTCTGGAAAACCCAAAACACTGGAACTTCAGTTATGACTTTCTCTTAATCAGGCATTTCCTAGTTGAAGTTAAATGCAAGGTCAACGATAATGTGGGAATACTGAATGGAAAAAGTGCGGGTTTCACCTTCTTCTTTGGAAGCTCGTCTTCCAAGTCAAACCCCTCGCCACAGCCCTCGAATGTCACTTTTCTTTTTGACATGCTGATGGACAGAGATATAATTCGATTAAAACAGTGCGTGTACAATTCGAGAAAACTAGTTGTAAGCGATGCCAGAGTTGGGCAATCACGAGGAAGACGGGACAGTTCAGACTACATTGGCCTCCGCACACCATCGTCCTGCAGGCAAGCTAACGAAGACGGGCACAGCTAGTTCGAGCTTGCTAACGCTAGGTTACAGTCTCACAGTAAGATCATAAGTCAGCAAGACATTCGTACGATCCACGGAGATTGGCCAGTGATCTGTTACCAACAATTTCTAGAGGTTAATATAGGTACGTTTCGTTTTAACAGAAAAGTGTATCTACTGAGATTTTCAGCAAATCTTAGTAAAATTCCAAGTTAACGCAACCAGGCTGCAGTCATTTTGTACACCACACAACTTAGCTCAATGCTAACTAGCTCCGTTAGTGAAATAATTCTGATCATGGTGTACAGGAGATGAAACGCGAAACAGATTGAAAGCATACTTTATGTCATTATTCGCATGTCAAACAAAGCCGATGTCAGAAGTATTGCACGTAGTGAAATATTTACCCGCGTGCGTCTTTGGTGCAACGTTTAGACCTCTGGTTTATATGAGCGCCATACGCCTTCACCAAAACAGGAAGTGACGCTTTTCGTTCTTCTTCTCCTTCTTTTTTTGTTTTATGGCGGTTGTAAAATAGCATAGTGCTGCATTACCGCCACCAAACGAACAAGAGTATGAATTAGGTATGAGTTTTTTGTTGTTGTTGTAAATCCTATTTAATAGTATAATTTATTTTCAAAGGTAAAATAATAAATCTTATTTGCGAATACAAATTTCTGAAATAAATAATAATAATAATAATAATAATAATAATAATAATAATAATAATAATAATAATAATAACAATAGTGCATTTTATTTATGATGTATGCTTTCAATACAGCCAAAGCACTACATGCAGACAATTGTTCAGACGTCCAGTGTAGTCTTTTTTAAAATTAAGTGTAACACAGCTAAGTTGCTGATTATTTCAAATTTCCACTGTAAATGATTGGCATTTCGCACATTCATGTGACACTTGAACTTTGAATGACCACATCCTCTTCAGATGGTAAAATGAAAAACAAAAAACAAACAAACAAACAAAACAAAACAAAAAAAAAAACCCAGGGCTGAGTTATATGAAATAATTTGGGAAACATTGGGTAGCATTGTTTTGGAGAAGGGCTTGTTTAATTTGTAAGTTTGAATTCATGACTTATAGACAGTGCTTTGTATGCGTGAATAACCTAGAATGTTTTGTACACTGAATACGTTTTTTATTGATATGAAATAAGCGAATGGAATGAGCCCATTGGCTGTGATGTCTGTGAATTGTTGGTGAAAGGCTTTATGGGAACTGTATTTCAACACCGTGTCAGAAGAGTGGTTTTGCAGAGCGCAACAACATTTAAAAACCGTAAATCCAAAGCTAATGAGATTGAATCAAGCTATATTCGGAATGCATTACTACTACAGTAACACCATGTGCATGTAATTAAATGGGGGGGGGGGGGGGGGGGATTTAAAAAATAAATAAATAAAAACAACCCTCCCACCTTCACCAGAATTTGTACTTCTGCTTTCTGTGGTAGAACAAAGCAGCATTGCTGCTCTGAGCTGCGCCCACCACTCTGACTCAGCCTCTGGAACCCCAGCAGCAGTGTGACTGGGACCCAGAGAAGCTCCACCCCGCAGACCGCATTTTTAATGCTGAAGTAAACAGGGTTTTTTTTTTCTTTTTCTGGGATCTATTAATCCATTGGACTGTTTTTGTTTCAACTCAGAGTAGCACAGCCAACAGAGATAAAAATAGGTTTAACAAATGGGAAGATATTGCTATTATTAAAAAATCAAAGGCCGTCCACTCTGGCCATCAGGGTCACATTCCTGACACTCTTTGGACCCCTCAAGCCCCCCCAATCCCCCCCCACACCCACCCGGTTCTCAGCTGCATGTCTAAAAATGGGGCCCAAGCTTGTGCTGAGCACTTTGTTCTGCTGTAAAATAGTGTCAGTTTCACAGGAAACCAGCACCTGTTCTTTGCCGCCACTGCAGTAGAAAGAATTCAGTCCTGATTTGGTGTTACCAAACAATGTGGTTTCCTGCCTTCAGTACTTCTCAGTTCCTCTGTCGTTCCCCTTATGTCCAGAAGATGTCTCTATTTCAGCTGACTCGACATCATCGCAGTACAAGGAATCTAATTTAGTACAGCATGCTTGTTGACTAAACACTGTGAAACACGTAACTGCATATAATCAGAAAAAAACATACCTCTATGAGATGTAATTAATCCAAAAACAGAAAGCAACACGTTTTATTCCACACTGAATATACAGAGACAAAACTCCAGTCACAAATGCTTGTATGTTCATACGCTGTACAAGGCTTGACCATAAATGTACACACGTCCACTAACAAATAGCTATAAAACCAAACACAAAGGCATCCACAGCCATCTGTCAGTTGGGTTATCAAAAGTGGAACTGAACACATGCAGCGTGAGGCACGATGTCCCAGAAATCATAGCTTAGCTCTTTTTGTCACTTCCTGTTTTGGTGTTTCTCTTTTGTACTTCACACAGATAGCCATTCCTATAAATAGGCTGAAGGTGTAAAATAGCAGGCTGTGCATCAAACAGAATTAGTATGACAATATTCATAATTGACAGCTACTGTATAGTGGCTATACATACACAGAACTTCACTTTTGCAACTTTATGTAAATATTTTTTTGTGTATATTTAATAGTGTGAAGCACTGATTCCTGCTCCTATACAGTTCCCTGTACACTTTATGCTTGTGTGAAGCTTCAGCTAAAATCAAATCCATTTCATTGCATCTCATGAGAGAGAGAGAGAGAGAGAAAGAAAAAGAGAGGGAATAGATGTGTATTTAATTTTGTCGAAGTTAATTGGTGTTAATTTGATTGTGCTAAGGGCCTAGAATTTCTCGTTTGGCCCAGAATTCAGAGGCTGAGGCCTTGCGCAGCTGAGAGCAGGGGTATAATTAAAGACCCCCCAGGGGACGCAGTGGAATGCGCTCACCTGTCTCTGGGCGCTGCTCTGACAGAGAGGCACAGGTGGGCCGCGAATCGGACAAACTCAACGGGGGATGACCGGGAGAGAGAGGGGCAGAAACGCCCATTATGGCAGGAGAAAAATGGGGCAGTGGGGCGGAGGATGAAGGGACACAGGCTCCTGGAGACCAACCCTGGTAGCGCTCGGAAATGCTGCTCAGTAACGCGAAAGCAGACGTATTCTCGAATCACTGACGCGTCACTGTTAAATTCTCTGGTGTTCTCCAGGTGCGCGTGCTCACACAAACACACACACACACACGCACATATACACACTTCACAAACACACACATGCACACATACACACTTAACGCACACACACATGCACACACACATACACACTTCATGCACACGCATGTACACACGTGCGCACACACGCACATACACATTTCACACACATACACAAAGAAAGTTCACGCACACACACACTTCATGCACACGCATTCACCTGCATGTGCACACACATATACACACTTCACGCACACATACACGCACACATGCACATGCACACACTTCACATGCAAACACACACACACATACACACTTCACACACAAACATGCACACACACACAGACTTCATTGTCCCTGTATAGTTTACACACACACGCACGCATACACACAATCACACATGCACACACACACTGAAACACACACTGACACACACACACACACAGACTTCATTGTTCTTGTATAGTTTACATACACACACACACACACACACACACTGAAACACACACACACACAGATTTCATTGTCCTTGTATAGTTTGCACGCTGAAAGATGGCCATTCACTGCAGGCGAAGGCAAAGTGAACCTGAGGCCATGTTTGTGTGTGAAGGCTATTTTTACACCTGGACCGCGGCCCAGCTGGCCTCGGCGCGTCCTGTGACTGCTGGCCTGGCTGACGCAGACTTGGGCAGGCGCAAGTGGGCCACGTGCGTGCCCGTGTGTGCTCTGGGGGGGGGGGGGGAGTACTACATGGGATGTTTCCAAAAGCTGTTTTGATTTGAGCTTCCGTGTGAAAAAGGACAGGGGCTCATGGGATTTGGTGTAGCAGCTGATTAGCGTAGCAGTTGATTGGTGCAGCAGCTGATTGGTGGAGCAGCTAATTGGTGTAGTAGCCGATTCTCCATAAGATAAATTATTATACACATGGGGACAATACGTCCTTATATCTGTGCCTCTTCCCTGTCTCTTTATAGAGCTCCCAGGGTTCAACTTGGTTGGCCACACTAAATATCCACAAATCAGCCTGGTGTAAACACCATCACTTTGAAGGATGGTATATTTTAAAAACCTTCCCTGGGTTTAATACTATAACATGTATTGAATGCATTAGAGCATTATATGATTCATGTGTTTTTTCTAAAATAATATTACTGGTTGAAATTAATGTTTTAGTTTGGGAAATTCCATCTGTGCCATATTAAAATGTGTGTTGCAAATGTGTGTTGTTGTTTTTGTAAACTGTAAAACTGAAAACATAGATTTAACTGTGTCCACTCCATTTGAGAGTAAAGCCCATTTAAGGACACAGACTCCAAAACAAATGCTCAGCGCAGCACAGCCACCCTGTCACACGCAAGTCCGCTGATGAGATTTTTTTGTCATATCGGTGTGGTGTTATTGTACTACCTGTTTTAAACGTGACCACCGTGGGATCATACCATTCAAATCTGTACCAATGTATTGGCAAATAAAGCCTTGTAGAGTGAATGTCTTCTTGCAACACACAACCCTTCCTCTACTCCAGAATGAATAAAGGAGCCAGCATGCTGTGCGTGTCATATTTGAGCGGGCAGGGCAAAAACAAGGCCCTTTGACAGAGCGCGTGCGTTGATGACGAAGGTCGTTCAGCGGGCCAGCGGACTTCCACGTCTCCATATTAGTCCACAGATGGCGGCAAACCGTGACAGAGTCCGGCGGTATCGGGTTCACCTCTTTCCAAGACTCTGGGGGTCTATTTCTGAATGGCTGTAAGATGATAGTCCATCCCTCCTTCCCTTCCTCCGTTACTTTCCCCCCTGTTTCTCTCCCTCTCTAACCCTGCCAAAACTTGGCCGTGCGGCTAAAGTTAGCCGCCCAAGGCCCTATATAAGCCCCCAGGGAACAGGCCTTACCGTGGCTTCACTCAGTCTTCTCTTCTTCACAGTCCAAACTCCACATACCCTCTCCAAATGGTGAGTACCCACAGTCCTCCTTGTCCTGCAGCCCAGCCTGCTCCTTCCTTATCTTCCTCCTCTTTCTCATCCTCTATCAGGAAACCGCAGAAAAAAATATGGCAGTTTTACATGGAATGGCAAACGAATCAAAGATTCTTGCAATTTTGGTTCCTCATTGAAACAAAGAAATCATGGAACAACGGTTCACCTGTCTGGAGCAATATTTGGTTTGATTTGAAAATAATTTCCTGGATGTACAACTTTTTTTCCAAAGAGAAAAATATTAATGGTACTTTTTCAACAATAATTTTTAAAAGCTATTTAAATGTAACTTTTAATACACTATGCCCTCAACTTTGAGAAAGGAAAACAAGCTATTTCCATTTTCAGAGCCATTGCATTATCAGAAGCTTAGTGACCCCTTAATCTGGGGGAAAAAAGGAAAAAGTTTTGGTACAAATGAAAATAGTTCAGGACAGACTCTTGAGGTTATGCTTAATCCAGGCCCAAAGCTGGAATGATGTTCCCACAGTGAAATGAGCATCTAACTCATAACAGAAGCCCTCTACCAGCTCTGAAATGCTTTCATGGGACCAAATTGCATGTAAAATCTTACGGAAATGGTGTCAACTTGGCATGATCAGCTGCTACATTAGTAGCAATTAGGCCATATGTCACTAATTATACCTTACAAAAGTACAATGAAGTTCCTTTGACATTTTCTGAAATTTTCAAATTAAGCATGTTTAAAATTATAACAATAATTTCATTCTGCAATCAAAGCCTATCATCAGTATGTATTTACATATTATATACATTTGCATTTAATTGCATCGTGGTTAAATTACTCATAACTACAAAAATAGTCACAATATTAATTATGATTTTTTTTTTGACAAATGAAACTGTTCCTAGTTTATGGCTCTATCTTTACATTGTTTGATCAACTGTGCCGTGTATGCCAGTTGGTAGTAGTTTCAGTGTTTCCTTTCATCTGGACCTGAAATTTCATGTGTGTAACTACACTGTATTGAGACTGCGAATATTTGTAAGGCAATGCTGTAATTTAAGCATTCTCGGTCAACATGTCCTTATGCAATTACGGCAAGAGTTCCTCCTTCACATTTGTCAAGCGCGCTCAGTTTAGTCCGGAGGTCAAAGGGCAAAGCCCTCAGCTGCTCTGGAAGGGGGCCGTGTGCACCTGGCCCAAAGGACATGGTCCTGTCTCTCCTCTACACTAGCCGGTGTGCTATAGCCATAACAGGGCTTAGGCCTACAACTACTGCAACCCACTGAGACCACTCTGTGTGTCTGTATGACCTTAGACTAGCCAGTGTGCAATAGCCACAACAGGGCTTAGGCCTACACCTACTGCAAATCACTGCGCTTGTACGTAAAGATGCACCGTACCCTAAATCTGCCGCTGAGTGTCCGTCTGTCTGTCCTCCCGTCCCTCAGGCACCCAAGAAGGCAAAGAGGAGGCAGCAGGCCGAGGGCGGGTCCTCCAATGTCTTCTCCATGTTTGAGCAGAGCCAGATTCAGGAGTACAAGGAGGTGAGGATTTGCCCAGTGTCTTTCAGCATTTTCCCTATAGGTTGTACCATTCAGTAAACACAGGCACATATGTAAATTAATACAAGCATGTATTCAAAGAGAGGCAGTTTGTCTTCACTTACCTGGCTGTTGCAAGCAGCACTACTAGCATATTATGAGCCAATTCAGTTAAGGTGGTCTTGGAATGACTGGTAGCCACCTAAAGATCTAAGGGAAATCATTCATTTTGTCATGCACCAGGTGGGTACCAGTCATTCCAAGACCACCAATCTTCTGAATTTACAATGACAGCTTTTATATGTATTTACAGTAAGCTCTTCCCTGGCAGGTTTTATATGTGTTTACAGTGAGCTCTTCCCTGGCAGGTTTTATATGCGTTTACAGTGAGCTCTTCCCTGGCAGGTTTTATATGTGTTTATAGTAAACTCTTCCCTGACAGGTTTTATATGTATTTACAGTAAGCTCTTCCCTGGCAGGTTTTATATGCGTTTATAGTAAACTCTTCCCTGACAGGTTTTATATGTATTTACAGTAAGCTCTTCCCTGGCAGGTTTTATATGTGTTTATAGTAAACTCTTCCCTGACAGGTTTTATATGTATTTACAGTAAGCTCTTCCCTGGCAGGTTTTATTACCCTGCTGGGTGACACCTGATACACTTGGGCAATTTTCGCACCCTCCTAGACTCTCAAGCCCTCTCTTTTTCTGATTGGTCAGAAGTCTCTCTTCCTCTCTTGACTATGACCAGGGAATGTTGAGCAGAGCAAGTGGACTGGGGCAGATTAGAGACTGGGGAAGTATAGACTAGGGCAGATTAGAGACTGGGGCAGAATACAGACTGGGGTAGTATACAGACTGGGGCAGAATAGAGACAGGGGCAGTACAGAGACTGGGGCAAGTATAGAGATTGGAGCAGTATAGAGACTGGAGCAGAATAGCTTAGTTTAATGAAAAGATACTGTACTGTAGCTTGACTGCCTGTATCTATAGCAGCTCTATTTGAATTTAAGCAAAGTTGGAGAGTAAGGGATTTTTATGGAGACACAGAGAGGGAGAGAGATGGAGGGAGAGAGAGGTATGCTAAGATACCAGTGAATGAATGACTGAATGAGGCTGAGTGAATGAGTGAGAGTCAGTGATTGGCTGAATTAGACAGAATTACTGAATGAGATTGAATAGCTGAATGAATGTGTGTTTATGCGTATGTGTGTGTGTGTGTGTGTGAGGGAAAGGGAAACGTAAGCAATATAATCTCCTTAAGTGCCTCTCAGGGAATGTCTGACCTGGCATTCAGGACAGTTTTAACTGACTGGTCAAACAAGAGGACACCAGCTGCCAACACTGTCAGGACTGTCAAGTGTCATCTTGCATTCCTTAGGTGGTGGTGGGGTGGGGGTGGGGGGCAGGTGTGGATGGGGTTTAGCATTGTGAATCCAGACTTACATGGTATTACAAGGTGTTCCAAAAGTCCCTCAAACTACCACAACACGCTTCTGTCTTTATTGTTAGCCTGTCATTTTGCATGCTTGCTGTGGTGGCATAAATGCACTATAATGTGCTAATATTGTAATGAAATGACACTTACGACACTATGACACATTCATGCGGTGTATTCAGAGCGCATTATGGCTATACTGTACAGTATGTATACTTCCTGTTCACTGGTTTAGGTATGCGTCCATTTCCTGTTCACTGTTTCGAGTACTTCTGCTTCCTGCTCACTGGTGACTGACATTTAAATCTCTCTTTCTGCAGCAACATGTTTGAAATGAATTTTTATCTGCAGTAGTCAGTCTCAGGGCTTTCAGTTATTCTTGGAGATCAGGGGCCTCATTTATAAAACGGTCAATTTTGATCTTAAGTATGACTTACGCAGAAAACCACGTACAAGTAGTTATTTATAAAACCTTACTTTGACGTGGAAATTATCTTATCGCTACGCAAAGCCTACACTTGACGCAAGTGATTTTCCTGCTAGTTATGTAGAGGTATTGCAGTTTGGGACGCATATGCGTCCAAGCCTGTAGTGAACTTTGCACTAGCTTTATGAACAATTGAATGGGAATTATCAATTAAAAGTGTGAGGAATTAATTGTTTGTCAACCCACTATTTAGTCCACCGAATAATATGTGTTGCCTGTCTTCAATCTCCTTTACCATCGCCGTGATCTCGTCTTCCAAAAAGTTTGCTTTTCTCTTTCGGTCCATGGTTATTCCTGACTAAACCCTCAATTGTGCTAGCATTATTGTAACGACGCGTCACCGTTACTAGATCTCTAGGTAATAGTAAATATTATTACCAGATGAAAATGTTTAATTGATGCACAGATTTGCATATATTAGTACACGGGTTAAATAAACATGCATGGTATTTTAACAAATGTATTTATTGATTGTTTGTACATTGCGGTTCGCTTCGCTTGGGTCTGGTGTTTCACAATAATATAAGGGGAAATCGCTGATTGTAAGGCATGTTCAGGTGCCATCAATTTTAAGTTAACTTGAGATTTATAGATCACAGGTGTGTAAGTTACAAATGGGCTTCTTAGAACCTGTGTAAGCGATGTATTTTATGCTCAGTATCTTTTATGAATCGAACATAAGCACACCGGCGGAAATGATCTTAAGACAAAGTTCAAGTATAAATCTAAGAACATTTTTATAAATGAGGCCCCAGATTTTTAATCTCAAATTTAGTCACACGGCATAAGCAGCTTTAGCTTTAGTTTTAGTGTCTACCTGTCCTCAGTGTCCATCTCCTCCACAGGCTTTCACAATCATCGACCAGAACAGAGACGGTATCATCAGCAAGGATGACCTCAGAGACGTGCTGGCCTCCATGGGTAAGCTCCAGCTTTGATTTTCACATGCATAAATGGGGAATGCTGGGTAATGTAGTACCTCCTGGGAGATTATGGACATTCAGTGGGAAGAGTTAGAGCCAAGCAGCCAAAACCGGGCCACATTTTTGAAGCTCACTTCCTGGACTTTTTGAGAGACATTGCTCACTAGCACCAGTGCGGTTGACTCCAGTGTAGGTCTTTCAGCCACCCGTTTCAATGTAAGTCAATGATACCAAGATGATCTAAATGAGAAGTCAATAAGTTTTTCCCACAAGAACACGTAGTCGCTAAGTTGTTTTTCTTTGTCTAATGTCTCCACCTGTGTCTATTTATTAAATCATGGTGTCATTGGGACAATATTTTAATATTGTGTGCCCCAGTAGGGGACATTTTGCCTCATTGTCTAGTCACTGCACGTCACGTGAGGGGGCTGTATCTCACAAGTTCAGTAATGGCTCTGGACTGTCAAAGTCACTTTGTCTGTATTTTTTCTGCAGCTCAAGGTTTGACCGTAGTGAGATGCTCCCACATCTTGCTCTGCTGTGTGTGGCCACTGTGTGGTAGTAGTGAGCTGTTTGTGTACACACTGTGCTGATGCCCCTCCCCCCTCCTCTTTCAGGCCAGTTGAACGTGAAGAATGAGGAGCTGGAGGCCATGGTGAAGGAGGCCAGCGGCCCCATCAACTTCACTGTGTTCCTGACCATGTTCGGCGAGAAGCTGAAGGGTGGGTCTCTTTCTCTCTCACATAAACACACATGCACACACACACACCTTGAAGAATCCTCTCAGTAGATGTGCTTTGGAACATCACTAAAGGCAGAATAGACTAACCATCCCTCCCTTGCTCTCTCTCCCTCTCTCTCCTTCCCAGGTGCTGACCCTGAAGACGTCATTGTCAGCGCCTTCAAGGTCCTGGACCCCGAGGGAACCGGCTCAATCAAGAAGGAATTGTGAGTATGACACCGGCGTCCATGTGCGCACAAACGAGGGGCACGTTTCAGGAGCCCTGTGAAGGGAGTAGCTTCCCACCACATGGCAATGCGATTGGTTCAGATCAGCGAGTGACTGACAGCACAAAGCAGCTCCACCCACTTACACTTCAGTCACTGGCGCACCAGTATGGGCTTGGTTCAGCCCGATTCTTCTGGAGTTGGCGAATTAGCTGTGCTTTATACTCCTGTGTTCTGGAGATGAGAGGGGAAAATAGCAACCATGACTGAGCGCAAGGATTGCGGCGCAGTGCTTAGCAAGATTTCAGGGCTGCAGGTTCAAATCCTGGGCAGGGAAATTTTCTTCTACCCTAATGTTCTTTGTACCGAAGCCGTGCAACAGGAAAATAAGTATAAATTTAGGCCGTTTAAGCCATCAGAATGAGAGCATCAGCCAAGCAAACAAACCAGAACATAATGATGTGAAGGTCACTTGCTGTGACAGACTTATAGCAGCACAGTACGAATAGCAAGCCAATAAGAGAGGTGTGCGCACCTTCACCATTGTGATGTCACGCTGACCTCTGACCTCCACTCTCCTCTCTGCAGCCTTGAGGAGCTGCTGACCACTCAGTGCGACAGGTTCTCTGCAGAGGAGGTGAGACTGTGTTTCACTCGCCGTTCGTTCGGCTCAAGTACGAGCGCTCCCACTTTTGCTCTCCATCTCTCGCCATCTAACCCTAACCCTCTCTTTTCCTCTCCCTCTCTCTCTCTCACAGATGAAGAACCTGTGGGCCGCCTTCCCCCCAGATGTGGCCGGAAACGTCGACTACAAGAACATCTGCTACGTCATCACACACGGAGAGGAGAAGGAAGAGTAGAGGGGGAAAAAAATCCAGAAAGCGACCGTCCATCTTTTCTCTACCTCCACAATAGCATCCCTCCGCACTCCTTTCTTCTTCTTCAGTCACTCACATTCCCCCCTTCTCATCTCACGCACGGAGACAGACTCAAATCTGCCGCCCAGACACCCAGTGAGGGCTCAGAATGTTCTGGACTTCTTTATGTATAAGCGTTGATGGGAAATGGGGTTATTTTCAATAAAATGATCATTAAAACCACTCTTTCTCCAGTTTCCTCCTCTTTTTCTCTATTTCCCTCCATCTGTCTCTCCCTCCCTCTCTGGCAGCCGGTTCTGCTGGAACCCTGTCCTGGAGACTCTCATTAAGGCCGCACTGCGCACGTGATTGGTTAGCGGAAACAGCAATCAGTTACAGAACGACAGGGCCAAGCCTTTCATCCCACCTCTGCTCCCGTCCTTTCCTAGATCCTTCCTGCTTCACACTTCAGACAACCTCTGTATATACTAATTTCCTCTTGCAAATAAAGCCGAGCTCTTTCGTACTGCAGTGTCTCCGTTGGTCTTGGTGGGCTGGGCTGGGGCGAGGGTGGAGGACAGATACAGTCGAACGGTTAGCAGCGGCGTTAAGCGTCCAGCCACAAGGTGAGAGGTGTTAAGACAGGCTATCGGGACGAGCGGCTGTTCTCGATAATGCTGAAAAATCAAGACAAGCTTCTCTCATGACAGCACTCATGGCGAGAGAGCTTTCCATCGGTGACCATTAAATGGAACAGGAAAACATCTGAAGCTTCTTTCAAAAGGTATGACGAGACAGGTTCACCCAGAGAATCCTGGTACAAACGGGAGAGTGAGGATTCACGACAGTGGAAGTGGGTGGAGCTGCCACACGTGCCCAGTAACTCACTGATCTGAACCAATTATTGCAATTTGTTGTGAAGGAGAAAACCTTTTGATTGGTTAAAATAAGCCAATGACGGCTAAATGTAGCCCCAGCCACTATGGGGTTTATTCTCCGCTCATACAGTGCACCTGGGGGCTGCAGTTGGGCAAACGAACTCAGGTTACTTCTGCCAAGCTGCTAGAGAGTGGAAGTGAAGCTACCTCGATTAAAATTCAAACGAAATAAAAATACAATTTTACTCGAGAGACGCCTCAGAATTGTCAGCGAAAAGCAGACTGAGAAGTCCTGACCGTCACGGATAAGTTGACTACACTAGCAGAACATTATGACTTGAAAAACATACCACCGGTTCCAACGCTCAATTTAAATATCATAAATAAATGTAGAATGAAAGTTAACCCATTATCTCAAGTACTACATTGAAGTGAACGATCAAGCAGTATTCAATTTTGTGCTCATATTATTTGCTACACACATGAAATTTCATGAACAAGCAACTGTCTTTTTAATGTACGTTAGAAACACTTGGAAAAAAGGCTGATAATTTTCATGAACAACCAACTGTCTTTTTTATGTACATTAGAAACACCTGCAAAGGTTGAAATAATTACACCAAACAGAAACTTTTAATTGATCATTATTTATTATTCACCATTATCGTCATCATCATCATCATTATTATTATCATTAAGTACATTGGAGTGTAGATTTTTTTTCTGCAGTTAAGGAATGATGTCAATTATTCATTAATTTATTTAGTTTTCAACAATCATAGTTTCTTGTAAACTTTAAAAGAATAAGATATACAGACTGTACAGACACAAGAATGACAAAAAAAGCAAAACTTCACCAAAATAAAAAAAACAAACAAAATTAAAGACAGGTTACACTGAGTATCAAAGAAAGGGGTAACAGGACCAGTGTGGAAATACACATACTGCTACCCCTGAGTTGTTCCAGACTCTTCAGTTCAGTTGCGTTTTTTCCCCCTGTTGCTGCGGTATCAGATCTCCCATGATCCTTTAGGCTCTGTTCAGCCTCTTGCTCCCACTCGCTCCTTCCTGACCTCTGAGGGTCAGTTCCTCCCTGACCTTTACACCTTCAGTTCCTGCCTCTTTACAGTGGAGGACTTGAGAAAACATTCCAGGCAGATTTAAATGATAAACACAATGGTCAATAAATAGAGATTAGATGAGACCTGCATCAATCAACAGGTATGATGGAGTGTGTTTGTGTGTGCGTGTGTGTGTGTGTGGGGGGGAGGGTTACCCGCAATGCTCCTCAGACACAGGAACTGGGGTCAGAGGTCAAACCCGCTCTGGGCTTGTGCCAAGGTACAGAGCTCATGGCTAATGTACAGAGGGCATGCCTAATGTACACAGCTATGGTTAATGTACAGAGCACACGGCTAACGTACAGAGTGCATGGCTAATGTACCGAGCTCATAGCTAACGTACAGAGCTCATAGCTAACGTACAGAGTGCATGGCGAATGTACCGAGCTCATAGCTAACGTACAGAGCTCATAGATAACGTACAGAGCTCATGGCTAACGTACAGAGCTCATAGCTAACGTACAGAGCATACGGCTAATGTACAGAGTGCATGGCGAATGTACCGAGCTCATGACTAAACTACAGAGCTCAGCACACCACATTCACTGCAAACATACACCAGGAACAAGTTCTGTTCACTCGGGCGCAACAATGCTCTGCAGCGCCCCCTGGATCAAAATGAAACATGGCGATCAGCAGCAATGACCGGCCCCATCAAAACCAGAACATCAGAAGAAGGTCCCTCCTGACCTGACCCACACCACACACACAGCACAGAGAACAGAACCTTTTGATTATGACCCTGTTCTGCTGGCTTCCGGTCTCTGGCATAGCAGTACCTCGCCAATGCCACGATAAGCTCCATTTCAAGCATCTGAGTTAAGGATCATTATTTTACTTGGTTTTTTTCTCCACACATTTCTGGCGTACGGTTTGAAAATCAAAATCTAAACTGAAATGTTTAAAGAGAGTCCAGATAATAACAGAGGCTATATCAGAGTTAAGTATTCTCTGGACATTCCTTACACACATACTTCCAATCAAAATAAATTATATAAATAGAGGCTGAAGTTTTATTTATTATTTTTTAAAAGATGGGAAGGGGAGAGGGTCGTTTATAAGCGAGCAGTCAGGAAACTACGCAGTTTTCTTTTTTTCTTTTAGACAGATAAATCGCAAAATAAAAACGATAAACACCGCTTGCTTTAAACAGTAAAAAAAAAGACTGAAACGCGCTTTTACGGGTGGGCTTTACTGTGGACAGAAGAGAAGGGGAGACGTTCGAAGAAGCAGCAGGACAGCGAAGTCCTCTTTTCCGCGAGCACCGGCTTTGTTCGCTCGGCTCCACCGGGGGGTAACTCCATACGAATTACGCCGAAACGCAGCGTCCTGGTTCCGCTAATACTGACATTTTCAGGGTGCTCGAGTCCAAGCGCAAAAGGACTCTCCGTTAAAAATGACACGCCCTTCACCCAGCTCGTAACAGGACGCCGCCTCGCGGTCCCTTTCCAACCGCAATATCCACCTTTGTCCGTTTCTCCGCTATAATACGCCGCTAGCTGTAATGCTCCCCAAAGCCCAGGAGTCCACAACGATGCTGAACCTGTAATAACGCTGCCTTAATTAACTTCAGACAGAGGGTTCCAGGTGGAACTGACAACTTTCATCCACTGATTACCGTATTTGCTGTTATATCACGCACCCTTATTTTTGCCTCTCGAGAACTACACTGAATCCCAGAATACACCAATGGTGTAATTAATCACTGATGTCTGGAGGTCGCATGTATTAAACGCATATGCTGATCCCAGTCATGCAGACAGGTTTTTTTTGTTGTTGTTAAGTACTGCCCCTGCTTCAGCAGAATGGAGACACATACTGGTCGATTGTGAATCTGGACTGTAACCTGAATCGGTTTGTATAAATACATTTGTCCAATGGATATATTAACAAAGAAAATGTTGGTTCCTTGTTAATATTTATCATTGGTAATTGCCATACATCGTAGAAGTAAAGAAAATTCACCAATATGACTTGATCATAGTTTTTGTTTTGTTTTCCCAGTTTTCCTCTAAACCCATATTCCATGTTGAACAACAGCAAATGCGGTAGCTATGACAACAGCAGTTCCAAACACAGAGTCCCAACAATCCCCCTTAATGTCCCCGGTAGAGGCAGGTGTCCATCAGATGGAAAGCTGTTGGCGCCCCCCTTTGGCTATTCCAAGCAAATACACATTGGACTGCTCCCATGTAAAAAAAAAAAAAAAAAGCCATCTCATAACTACAGTACAAATATTCATTGGTTCATTACTCGTTAGCAGAGCAAGTGCAAAATGTCTCCTTGTGCACACTGAAAATATGTCCGACATACCCTTAACACTGGGACTTCCTGAACCTACTCTCATTCCAGTCAAGCAGGCATCTTTAATATCATAGAAAAATAATCAAATACAAAGTAAAAAATAAACACAATATATATAGTATATCTGATTAAATTAAAGAGATGTGTGAGTAAGTATCTTACGGCCCACAGGTGCCTGTTGGAGGGTAATGCTACATTAGACTACACAAAGAACTCTAGAGGAAGCTCAGTGGCCAATCGAGCGGAACGATGAGTCACCTCTGCACGTATGGGCGTGGTCAATTAGCGACACTCTATTACAATTACAATTTGGGAGGAGCGACATTAATCATCAATTTGAAACGCACACTAGCCAAGTTTTATGGGGAAGTAACACACATTCACCTGTTAATTTTATGCTCAGTTAAAATACATAAATACTCGGTAAACACTTAATATCTGGGTTGGCACGCATCAACACCGGATGACTTCCAATCCAATTATTTTTCCGTTCATTAACAGTGCGTCTTTGCCATATCTAACGCTCGAATGAAATATCTACGCACTAAAATGAACTCGCAAGTTACACCTTCAGACAAAAAGACGTGAAATTTCCATTTGACAACGGGTTATAGACTTTAGTCTGAATAGACGGACTGGACCTCAGCTTCTTTCAAGATCAATTTATACAAGTGACGTGACAGCTGAAGGTCATTAAGACTGAATTAAGGAGGAGATGTTAGAGGACAGAACAGCACGGATTGCTTTCCGGTTCGTTTACGACCATGAGGGGAGACGTGTCCATCTGTTAACAATAAGGGGCTTCCTTTTCTCCTAAGCATTCCAGGCATAATCATCTCCTCCTCGACGTTTAAGTTCCTGTAAACTTACGCAAAGGAACAGCGACAGACGAGCCCCTGAAATGTCCAAAAAGAAGTCACACGTGAGAGAAAAACAAAGAAATAAGCAACATGAATTTAAAAAAAACAAAAACCAAATTTTGCTAGTACAGCTAACGATAACACATCTAATCATCGGTCTTGGTGCACTCATCGATCAGGCGTTAACGTTCCGTCTCTTTTCTTCTCTCCGTTTCCGAATCCCCTCTTTCACTCGGTTTCAAAATTGAACCGAGAGACGGAGAGAACGTACCCCACGAGAGAAAGAGATAGCGAGACAGACGAGCCTGGATTGAGGACACAACGATCTACACTACGGCAACACACGAACGAACATCACTACAATAAATACAACCTCCGGAACGGGCGACGTCGTTACTGTTTGTCGTTGCGGGGGAGGGTGGGGGGGGGGGGGCAGGGGTACTGTACACTGTTTTCAGTTGACTGTGTGGTTTTTTTTTTTTGTTATTCCAGTTAGACGCAGGAAATGAGGGCGGGGGGGTGGGGGGGGGGGGTGGTTTCGGAGGGGAACGAGGCCTCCTTCATACGGGCGGGCTATTTACACGCGCGCGCGAGCGGCTAGCCGGCGACCGCGCCCGACTCCCCAGTCTGAGGGCACGTCGGCGGCGTCCGAGCGCCGTCCGTGTCCTGCGCAGGGGCGTCGTCGTTTCAAAAAAGTGACCGCGGAAAGAAACGAGAGGTGATGTCGTGGCCCGCGGGCCGTGGCAATGTGTTTTGGTGCCGATCCCATTCGTTAAGAGCGGAGAGACTTGGGGGGGGGGGGAGCAGCGACCAGTCAGGGGCGAGGTCGGAGCCGCTGATAAATTGTAATCCTGTTACAGCCACTCCCCCGCCTTCCAAGATGGTAATGTTATGCGTCCCTTAAGGTCCAATGTGCTATATACAACAGGCCTCTCCTCCTTTTCACCGCCCCCTCCCTCCCTCCCTCCCTCTCAGGTTCTCTAGTTCCGCTGGCCTGCTTTCTCTTCCTTTTCCTCCTCTCTCTCCGCAGCAATACGGGACGAGTCTTGCCTAAAACTCTTTGTGAAATTAGACTTGCCTAATGCTTTCTATGAAATTAGGCTAGCCTGACGCTCTCTGTGAAATTAGGCCTGCCTAATGCTCACTTATCTCAGGCTTGCCCAACTCTCTCTGAAATTAGGCCTGCCCACTCTGAAAATAGGCTAGCCAAACGGTCTCTGTGAAATTAGGCCAAATCTCCTGGTGCTGCGGCTCCACTCTTCTCCTCTGGGTCGCCCCCTCCTCCTCCTCCTCCTCCTCCTCCTCCTCCTCCTCCTCCTCCCCCCTTCTCTTTCTCCTTCTCCTTTTTCTTCCCCCCTTTCTCCTTCTTCTTGTCCTTCTCCTTCTTCTGCCGGTCCTTCTCCGCTCTGTCCTTCTCCTTGCGCTCTCGGGCCTTGTGCTTCTCTTCCTCCTTCTCTTTCTTCTTGTCCTCTTTGCTCCTCTTCTTCTTCTTCCCCTCTTCCTCTCCTCCTCCAGTCGCCGCCGGCGTGGCCGCCGCCGCGGGCGCCCCTTTTCCCACGGGCAGGGAGGGGGGCAGCGGGGTGTTGTTGGCGGTGGGGGACGGAATGGTCGGAGTGATCTGCTCAGAGACGATTTTGGGGACGGGGGACAGGGTTTGGGGCGGGGCCGGGGCTTTAGCCGCGGCGGGTCCGGGGGCCGGGGCGCTCTCCGGCGGGGGGTCGCCGCGGGGCTGGGGCGGGGGCTGGGGCTGGGGCTGGGGCTGGGGCTGGAGGCCGGAGGGGGGCTTGCGGGCCAGGTTCTGGGAGGGGCCCTGCCCCGGCCGGAGCCCGGGGGCCTCCGAGGAGAAGGACGGGAGCCTTTTGGCGTGGACCTGGAAGGGGGCCCTGGACTTGCGGAAGCCCGGGAGGGAGAGGAGGCTGGAGGAGGCGCGGAGGGGGCCGGGGGCCGGCGCGGGCCCCCCCAGGAAGGAGAAGCTGCCGCCGGAGCGGATGGCGTCCGAGCGGCGCTTGAGCTCGTGGATGGCGCGCGTCCCGTGCAGCCGCCGGCCCGGCTGGTGGCTCAGCTCCCCGCGGGTCTCCCGCCACTTCCGCAGCTGGATGCCGCTCTCCCGCTCGATCAGGGCCTCCGTCACCGGCAGGGTGCTCACCTGCAGGGGCACCGGGAACGAATGCGCGAGTGAGACTGTGTGTGAGTGAGAGACAGTGTGTGTGAGTGAGAGAGTGTGAGTGCGCGTGAGTGTGTGTGTGTGTGTCTGTGTATGTGAGAGAGAGAGTGTGTGTGTGTGTGTGCGTGCGTGGGTGTGTGTGTATGTGTGAGAGAGAGAGTGTGTGAGTGCGCGTGAGTGTGTGTGTGAGAGTGTGTGAGTGCGTGTGTGTGAGTGCGCGTGAGTGTGTGAGAGAGAGAGTGTGTGTGAGAGTGTGTGAGATCGAGAGAGTGTGTGTGTGTGAGTGTGTGAAAGAGAGAGAGTGTGTGTGTGTGTGTGTGTGTGTGAGAGAGAGAGTGTGTGTGTGTGTGTGCGTGCGTGGGTGTGTGTGTATGTGTGAGAGAGAGAGTGTGTGAGTGCGTGTGAGTGCGCGTGAGTGTGTGTGTGAGAGTGTGTGAGTGCGTGTGTGTGAGTGCGCGTGAGTGTGTGAGAGAGAGAGTGTGTGTGAGAGTGTGTGAGATCGAGAGAGTGTGTGTGTGTGTGTGCGTGAGTGAGAGAGAGTGTGTATGTGCGTGTGTGTGAGTGTGTGTGTGAGAGAGTGTGTGAGTGTGTGAAAGAGAGAGAGTGTGTGTGTGTGTGTGTGTGTGTGTGTGTGAGAGAGTGTGTGATAGTGTGTGTGTGTGTGTGTGTGTCTGTGTACCTCTGTTATGAGGACATCTTCACGGACGCTCTCTGGAGAGATGTTCCTCAGCTTCTCCATGGTCTCATACATCCCCTGCAGCTCCTTCAGCTTGTCTACTGATCCCAGCGTCAGCTTCAGCAGCACCAGCCCCACCCGGAACACCACCTTCACACCTGCCAATCACCACAACACATAGCCTCATCAGCCAAATCAGCAGCACCAGCCCCACTCGGAACACCACCGTCACACCTGCCAATCACCACAACCACAGCCTCATCAGCCAATCAGCAGCACCAGCCCCACCCGGAACACCACCTTCACACCTGCCAATCACCACAACACATAGCCTCATCAGCCAATCAGCAGAATCAACCCCACCCGGAACACCTCCTTAAGCCTGCCAATCAGCAGCCCCGGTCCCACACAGACCACCACACTCACACCTGCCAATCAGCTCCTGAGTCCCCGCTCCACCTCGTGCTGCTTCCTGCGTCTGTCATGTCCACACGCGAGATTGCGGACACGACAGACGCAGAAGGCGGGAGACGTACTCACAGACGTCCCGCACGGACAGGCGCCCCGCGGTCACGTTCTGAGAGCTCGGGGGGGGGGGGGATACGAACCTTCGCAGAAGAACATGTCCCAGACGCGGAGAACGCAGGACCAGGGCAGGGTGCGGGAGAAGATGCACATGAACCACTCCGTCATGTACAGGATGGGGTCGATCTTGAACTTCTTCAGGTGGCGGTAGGCCATGGGGCAGACCCTCCGCAGCAGGGCGAAGAAGATCTCCCCGTCCAGCTGGATGGCCTCCTGAGAGGGGCCAATCGGGTTTCGCGCGAGGACGTTAAAGAACGCGCGTGCACACGAAGCTAAAAATGTACGCGCTGAGCGTCATGGGAAACGGGGGTAACTACTGGTCCTGAGAAAATGGTGCAGCCCGTGAGTATTTAACCCCAAAAAGAAAAACGTTACCCTTCTATCATTTAAAGCCAAATATCCTCGCAGCAGCAGCTGAACGAACATTTTAGCACTGCCACCGCTGAAACCTCTGACCAAATCTTGCAACTGACTTTTGATCTACTTGGGTGTGTGTGTGGGTGTGTGTGAGATAGTGTGTATGTGTGTGCATACTCACCAGGCCAGCGCTGTAGTACCCAGGTAGATATTTCTCACAGATCTGCACCAGACACCAGAAAGCTTGCTGCCAGGACAGACAGACAGACAGGTGCATGTTTACAGACAGGATCGTTATGGTAAGGATCTCTGTCCTCACACACACATGTACGCAGTGAGCACTATATGAAGAAACAAGGCCATTGCACACATTACTGGAGGATTCCATACTCCTATGGTTAGGACACTGAATGTTAATGCTACTCATGTTACTGAGAGAAATATAAAAAATTCCCTGCCCACATCAGCCTAGCTCCACCCACTGCAGCCCTGTGAAAATGCCCCGCCCACACCAACTAAGCTCCGCCCACTGTGACCCTGTGGAAACGCCCACACCAGCCCAGGCCCCACCCACTGTGACCCTGTGGAAACGTCCACACCAGCCCAGGCCCCACCCACTGTGACCCTGTGGAAACGCCCACACCAGCCCAGGCCCTGCCCACTGTAGCCCGGTGGAAACGCCCCGCCCACACCAGCCCAGCCCCGCCCACTGTGACCCTGTGGAAACGCCCACACCAGCCCAGGCCCCACCCACTGTGACCCTGTGGAAACGCCCACACCAGCCCAGGCCCCGCCCACTGTAGCCCGGTGGAAACGCCCCGCCCACACCAGCCCAGCCCCGCCCACTGCGGCCCCGTGTAAGCGCCCAGGCTCCGCCCACCTCTGCGGGCATGTGCATGAGCAGGACCGCCGCCACCGGAGCCTGTGCCTGGCAGTACCCCTCATCAGGCCGGTACACCGTGTACGCCTTCAGGATCCGGAACAGGTCCTGCTGCCTGAGAGAGAGAGAGAGAGGGAGGGAGAGTCAAAGAGGGAGAGTCAAAGAGAGAGAGAGAGAGGGAGGGAGAGAGTGCGAGAGGGGAAGAGAGAGAGAGGGAGTCAAATAAAACGACAAAGAGCACGAGAGATACAGAGACAGAGAGCAAGATAGAGAGACAGAGAGAGAGAGACATAGAGTGAGACAGACAGAGTCATAAAGAGAGAGAGTCACAGAGACAGAGAGACTCAGATAATTGATTGATAATTATCAATCCAATATCTATCATTTCATTGCACTGATTATATTGTGAACTACCTAACCACAAGGAATACAATACATATTGATTTGCCATTGTCTACATATACTGTATTTCTACATTAGCCATTAATACACAAATCAAATCCTAAACAATAAGTATGTGTAACATCCAAGGGATAAGTTCATCATATTTGGACTCAAAAACTCAAATCCAGAGTTCCTACAAAATACCAGGGTTATCAACATCATTATCCTACAGGAAACCTGGTGCGGAGTAGAGCTGTCCACTCACGGTCTATCAGGCTACAGAGAAATAACAGTCCCTTCAACCAAAATGACAATATAAACCAAGGAAGAGACCCTGGTGGTATTATAATTTGGTTCAAGCCAAAGCTGACAAATTACATTCAACAAGTAAAGAAGAGGGGAATCTTACATCTGGCTCAAAATAAGTAACAAAATTGTCAATACTGACAAAGATATTCTTTTTTGTGCAATATACATCCCCCCTTATGAATTCCCACATTACCAGGCGCAAACATTCTTTAATCTCCACACCGAAGTATGCCACTTCCAGGCCCAGGGAAATGAGCTCATATGTGGAGACTTCAATGCACAGACAGGCACAGCCTGACTACACCAACCGCCAAGGAAATGTGTATGTGTACACATACATGTACATGTGGGTATATATATATTATAGTTTTAGCACTGTGCCCCCTGTATATGCTGCATTGCACCTGTAGAAAGTTAATACTGTCCATACTGTACATACTAAAGATACTGTAAGCACGCACAATAGCCACAGTACCTTCTTCTGCACCTACATTTTTTATTGCACTTGCCACTTTACTATATATATATATGTATATGTATATATATACACATATATTTTAGATTTACTTAATTATTGTTCTCCTGCTTAGTTAGCTAAATGGTTTTTAGAACTGTTTTTCGTATGTTGCTGCAAGGCCGAGGAGCCAAAACCTAAGATTTTCACTCTCTTGTACTTGTATAAAGGGACGTGACAATAAACCTCTGGAATCTTGAATCTTGAAACAAACACATTTTCGGGAAATAATCTCCTCAACATGAAAACGTATTCACCCAGACACAGCCGAGACCGCCAAGTAAACAAAAATGGCAAAAACGTGCTGTGAACCTGCTCTGTCGAGACACGGGCCCGGACCTCGCCAACGGCGGAACACGAGGGGGCTTTTTGGGGAGGTTAACCGACGGCTCCCCTCTTGGGAACAGCAGTTCATTACGCGGGCACTGACCTTGTTCCCGTTTTGTTTCGGAAATTCGAGTCAAGCTAACTGACTTGACGCTAACCCGCCAACTGTCCGACCACAGCCAAATTACCTTGTTCCTGAAAAGGACCGACACCAGCACCGCACGTACACGCCCCCGTGAGCTGTATACTCTTAATCCGTTACATTACAACAGCTCTGAAATGCCAAGAGCTGAACACAGAGAAAAGTCCCCTCAGTCAGTTAGTCCTGAGGCCTGTGACACTAACGCCGACTAACATGAATCATCCTCAGGACAGCACCATCAAAACGCAGGATACGAGAGCAAACCAAATCATACCACAGCGAAAAGAGCATTATTTCAACTAATGGAACTCTCAGACCCAAAAACAAAGTAAGCTTGATCGCTATCTGGCCCTATTTTGTCAGATTAACTAATAATGGTTAAAAAAAAATGCAGAACTTGAAAAATACTGACAACGTACAGTCAGCACAGTCTGGCTTTAGAGACAGGCCAGCACAGGCAGACATTGACATGGCATCCCAACGAGGAAAGGCCATGCTCACAGTGCCAAAAAAGAGAGGTCAAGACAGAGAAACGCTTCCTATTGACATGCACAAAATACGAAAAACAAAGAGAAATGTTCTTTCACAAAATTACACTCATTTGCCCAAACATCTTAAATCTTCCTGATGAGAAAATTCCCATTCTCCTAGGAGAGGAGGGGAGATGCACGACCCGAGCAGCACATTGTGTGTCAGAGAGGGTTAGTGCGCGCGCAAATGTAATGCAAACACACACACACAAACACACACACACACAAATACACAATGTGACAGCAGCACAAAATTCAGACTCTGACTAACTACATGCGCAGACCATATTACTACAGACACAAAACAGGCTTATGAGGACAGTATGGTCTTGGTATGGCATATTAATACTGACAAAAAAGCAGTCTTATGAGGATAATGTGGTTTTTAGCTCATTACCCATGCCCACCACGAGCAGCAAACATCTCATGGAAGGGGAACTGTCTGTGCAAGTCCTTCTCAATGATGTCCAGCCACTTGGGGTCTCCCTGGTCCCGCTCCAGCTCCTACACGCACACACACACACACACAGACAGACACAAGCGTGCACGCACGCACGCATACACACACACGGTTATTCAGAAAAGGTCTATTCAAAGCGAATGAACAGAGAAAAGGCTAAAACAGTTGCATGTACACAAAATACAGTGCCCTGAAAAACTATTTGCGATAGTCCCGCGATATCCGCAAAGGGGTGAGCGGTACGCCATTTCGCTAAGGTTACCTCGAATTTGCCCTGGTTGGACTCCAGGAGCTCTATGCTGTTGGAGAGCAGCTGCCAGGCTCTGGCTCTGAGGGAGGAAGGGATGCCTTTCCTACAACGCAGCTTCACCTGGAAAACACACAGCCTGAGTGTACTGCACCACACACACACACACCGCCTGAGTGTACTGCAGCACACACACACACACACACACACACAGACACACACACACACACACACCCACACAGCCTGAGTGTACTGCACCACATACACACACACACACACACACACACACACACACACACCGCCTGAGTGTACTGCACTACACACAAACACACACACCGCCTGAGTGTACTGCAGCACACACACACACACACACACACACACACACACACACACACACACACCCTGAGTGTACTGCAGCACACACACACACACACACACACACACACACACAGCCTGAGTGTACTGCACCACACACACGCGCGCGCGCGCGCGCTCACACACACACACACACAGCCTGAGTGTACTGCACCACACACACTCACACTCACACTCACACACACCCTGAGTATACTGCACTACACACACACACACAAACACACATACACACAAACATACCCTGAGTGTACTGGATCTCACACACACACACACACACACACACATTAAGCTTACAGGCACTAAACAAAAAATGGAAACATAACAGCGTTCTGAGATTCTGGTTCTGTGGAACGCATTTTCTTCTCAAGGCCTCGGGGCCCTTGTACTCTAACGGCCAATTTATGCTCTGGCGACATGCGGGACAAAAATGATGCGAATTCGACAGTTTTGACGTCGAGCCGACACTTTTAGAGGGTCGGCGACGGGTGTCGCGTACCTGCTGCTTTTTGTAAGGTTGCAGACGCCGTCATAAGTGTCGCACAGCTGTGATTGGACGGCCGAAACGAGCTAGCTAGCTAGTTAGCAAAATGGACGGGTTTGCTGGACAAGCAAGTATTCGCCCTCAATCTCCCTTGTTCTGTTGAGTGGGTGTACCGACCACCTTCTTCTTCTCCTCTCCCTTCTTCGTCTCAACAAAACTACATTTTAAATTTCCTCCTCCAAAATATCCAAGATTTCATCATGTAACGTTAGTAGCGCTGCCATTTTTCGCAGAATGTAAACGAACCTCGGCTGGGCTTGGCGTCTGGTTGCTATAGTAACAACGCGCACTGTCGCTGAACTATAAACGCAAAACGTCAAGTTCTGTCGGCCGACACTTTGTTGTATGACACCTTCAGACCTGCCAACCTCAGGAAAATATTTTGAGTACCACAATAGTCAGTGTAACGCTTAGTTCACATGCTTTCGCACCACTTCACTTTGCACGCACACACGCACACACAAGCCTTTCTTCATAATTCTAGTTTTGACTGTTAAAGTGATCAGGCAAAACTGTATAATTTGACCTGATTCTACAATATCACTTGCACTGCACTGGGCTATATCATGATATACTTGCAAGTCAAAAGTTTGAGTACACCTGCTTAAAACAATTTTTTCATGATTAATATTTCATTATATGATATGTGTGCTTATACAAACTGATAACCATAAGCGAACTGCATTAAATTATTTTTTAAAAATGGAAATCATTTATTTTGTATATTGTAACGTCTTCATTTTCAAGTATTTACAGAAACTCATGTTGTAATGTTAAAAAAGAATAATTGAAAAAACATGTTTCGATGTAAAACACTGTCAATTATGAATAAAACCAAATTTCTGTTCGTGATTTCCATTTCTATTTAATAATTAAATAATTGAATCAGCTTATATAGGCACATATCATATAGGCCTAATGAAAAAAAAGTAGGCTAGGTTTAGCTAAATTATAACCTGAAGCCATTGGTGGTCAAAATCATAATTGCACAATGTGCAAAATGCATGGTGCAGAAGTTTTGAGGGGCAGAGGCACGGCCATTGCTCCTGATATTTTGCGAGGAACTTCTGGGGGACATGGACTCGCTTCTTTTTAGTAGGTCTGCTGCTCTCTCTCTCTCCTTGTTAGTATTCTCGTCATCTGACGTCATGATTATTTTCTAACTGCAAGGCTGGTCGGGTGACTGGCTGCAATAATAGGAATTATTTACTAGGTTAGCAGTCTTCAGTCAAACACCTTTGCAATGGTCACTCTGCTCCAACAGAGCGTGCGCGATTCAAAGTTTGAACGGGGAGTCTTCGTAGCGTTTGAGTTACCGCAGCTAAATTACTCCATCAGTTATTCACACGTCTTGTAACAAGGCTAAATCGTATGCGAGCTACTACTACGGCTAACTATATACACAAATCTATCTCATTAGGATATACCCCTTGAAATGCATCATCTCGTAAAGTTACCGAACGTGTTTTAGCGTTTTATATGTTAACATTACGGTCACATTTTTGTACTTGATTATTACTCCCCACTTCCCATTTTACCTCAGCAATGCAGCGTTACGCCTCGGTGGATTGATTGTTTTCCGTAATTAAATTACAATAATTATATATATATATATATATATATATATATATTTGCGTAGTTTCAGCTGGCATTTCGTACCTGTGTATTTTGACCAAGAATTGCGTGGTTGGTACACAAAATGCGTGCAGGTTGGCAGGTCTGCACTTTGTCTCTGAAGCATAAATTAGTCAAGGGTGAGGTGAATTATTAGATTATTAGACGCCGATTATCAACCCCCCCCCCCCCCCCCCCAATGCTAATAGCCTTATCCCCCCCTTTGCGTGCCCCCCCACATCCTCCATCACAACAACTTCAAATGCTGGCGGTCTACGCCGCGGCGCGTAGACTGAGACACGGCTGGCGGTCTACGCCGCGACGCGTAGACTGAGACACAGCTGGCGGCCTACGCCGCGGCGCGTAGACTGAGACACAGCTGGCGGTCTACGCCGCGGCGTGTAGACTGAGACACAGCTGGCGGTCTACGCCGCGGCGTGTAGACTGAGACACAGCTGGCGGTCTACGCCACGGCGCGTAGACTGAGACACGTGACCGTTTCCATTTTTTGCTCGCTACCAGTAAGTTTCGTTTGAGTGTAATAGCTTATTTTTGGCAATACCAAGTCGAGGTCAACCACATACTTTCACAGCACAGAGACGTATAACACGCCAACACCAAGCGCTCCCAACAACACAGACTGCTACGCTGAACGTACAGCGCCCTCCGAAAGTAAGTCACGGTAGGGAGAAATTTGTTATTTTTGCCTTTTTAAAATTTTGCTATACACTTACGGCATCTGGATTTGCGATGAGACAGAAGTGCAGATAATCAGCTTTTATTTAGTGGCATTTACACGAGTGTATGTTGTACCATTTTACAGAAGCAGCGGTTTTTAGTGTTGAAGTCCCCCCATTTTCATCGGTGTAAAATGAAGTTAACGGACGACTGACTGGTGCTAGCCGCTGCTCAGGTGTTCGCTCAAAGGCAATCCATCCGTAAGGCGAGAACAGAAGAACTCACTAAGACGGATAAGGGCCCAAAAACTGGGTGTATCGAGTGACTGGGTCAGTGACATCACCAGCAGTCTCCAGAGGGCGAGGCTCAAAATACCACAAGCCACCCTGAGCAGAAGACTGAGAGCAGAATTCAAGAAGCTATACTGCAAGATGCAAAACATCTCTTCAGCAGCAAGATTTGAAAAGGTCAGATTAGAATTTGCCAAAAAAAAAAAAAAAAAATACAGAGATGAGCCAGAAGAGTTTTGGAACAAAGATGTATGGACAGATAACAGACCAAAACAAACCTTTATCAGAGTGATGGAAAGCCAAAAATGTACAGAAAGGGAGGAACTGTCCATGATCCAAAGTATATCACCTCATCTGTGATGGATCTCAAATATGGAGCGGGGAGCGTCATGGCTTGGGCATGTATGGAACAACCTCACTCATCTTTATTGATAATGTAATGAAGGATGACAGGAGCAGGGTGAATTCGGAAGTGCACAGACAGGTTCAGTTTCGCTGTGTGCAAAGCTCATTGGTCAGCGCTTCATTCCGCAGTAAGACGGCGAACCCCGAACGCACTGACCTACGCAACCAAAGCATTCGTCAATGGGGGAAAGGTGGACAGTTCGGGACTGGCCAAGTCAGCCTCCTGATTTAAATCCAATCAAGCATGCATTTCACTTGCTGAAGAAGAGACTGAAGACAGAAATCCCACCGAAGAAAGGTCTACTTGAAGCAGCCGCAGTGAAGGCTTGGAAAAGCATTTTCAAACAACAGCAAATGTTTGGTGATGTCAGTGGGTCATAGACTTCATGCAGCTATTGCACTGAAGCATTATGTAACCAAACACTAGACGTCATCGCTTTGATGTATTCTTAAGTTCATCTGTTAAATTTTCGTTTTTCCCCAGTTGAAAACGAGGGGACTCAACACAAAACAGCTGTTTCTGTAAAATAGTAAAATTACACATATGTAAATACCACAAAATAAAAAATGATTGTCTGTACTTTTGCTCAAATTCCTCTTTTGATCTCAAATCCAAATACCTTAAGTATACAGCAAAAAATAACAAACCTCACTCTACTGCTCTTGCTATAAACAGGTACATGCACCCATCGAATTGAAGCACAGCTGGGGTCATTTCCATTTGAATTCAGTCAATATAGAAATGAACTGTGAATAAATATGCGTGTGTGTGTGTGGGTGGGTGCATGATTGTGTGAGTGAGGGTGAGTGTATGGCGTGCATGAATGTGTGTGTGTGCGCGTGCATGTATGTGTACGTGTATGTGGATGTGTGTGTGTATACACAAGTGTGTGTGACTGAGTCGGTGTGGGTGCGACTGAGGGAGACGGAGGGAACCTTCTGGAAGCGTCTGGAGACCCATTTGTCCCAATTGTTGAACATCTCCAGCCACTTCATTTCTCTCTGTCTCGCCACGTCCACCCTGGCCTCTTTATCGCTGTCACAGAAGGGGGGGGGGGGGGGGCATTAAATACAGCACACACACAAACCCCCCTGGTCTCTTTCCCCTGTCACAAAGGGGGGGAGGGGGTAAATACACACACCCACTGGTCTTTTTGTCACTGTCACAGAGGGGGAGGGGGGAAGGGAGGGGAGGGCGTTAAATATGGTACACCCTCCCCCCCCGACCCCCCACTACACTACCCACTCACAGCGACACGAGGCCTCAGGCTCCAGGAGACTGAACCCGTGGAGCCACAGAGACGGACCGTGCAGTCAGACAGACGGACGGAGGCCAGCGTCCGTGAGTCACAGACCCACCCTCAGCACACACTGAGTCACTGCAGGGAGGGAGGAGGGAGAGAGAGATGGAGAGGGGGAGAGAGGGAGAGAGGGAGGACGCACGGATACAGAGCACAGAGATAAACAAGAGAGGGGGAAAGGGAGAGAGACAGAGAGGACTCACCGATAGTGACGACGACAGAGATAAATGAGAGAGAGAGAGAGAGAGAGAGAGAGGGACGACAAAGAGACAGAAGACAGAAATATAAACGAGAGAGAGCGAGAGATTCACTTTTTCACAAAAGCGTTTTCGGTTTAATTGGCATTTGACAGTAGCCGATAGCCGCACATTTTATTCTGGTAAAAAAACATCTACGGGCCATTTTAGCAGCGCAACGCTTCCAAAACATGGGACGAGACCAACGGTGTTCAAACGGGCCTTTAAAAAGGGGGGAGCCATTCGGAAAATGAATAATGTCTATCTGGCTACCTTGTGTTCCGCCAAAGCGTAGCGGTGAAAAAGCTCCTTAGCTCACATGGCGGCGGCCCTGGTCAGCAGGGGGAAGAGTTCCCCTGGGAAACCTGCTACGACTCCTGCACTGAATGCAGACCTCGATGAGGTCCCGCTAAGTTGCTGAAACGAGCCACGCGACGGAGGGAAAAAGGGAGCGATGCTTCGCGGGTCCGGCGCGGCCGGTGTCCGCGGCGAACGCCGCTCGACTCCTCCTCCGCTTAAGAGAGCGGTCTGGCTACCTGCTCGCCGACCTCCGCCGACGGCGCCCTGAGACGGGCGTCCTTCCCAACACCCCTACAGAACGGCAGTCAGCTGTTGCGGAGACTGCCAGGTCACCCCATTGGTTTTTACTAGAAACTTGCTTGTTCAATAAATTAAAAAAAAAACACTTTACATAACAGGCGCATTCTCTCAGCTGTGATTGGCTGCAATATTGTGTCAGGTCATACAGCATCCTAGAATTCTCTCGTAGTTTTTTTTAAACTCACAACTTACTCTACTTGGCTAAAATCACTGTTGTTGGAAAGTGAAATCCCAGGCAAGTTCGCTAGTGTTGCGGAGAGTCACCTCGAAAGCAATGCGCTACCAGAAACAACAACAATAGTGACCTACAGTAGTTAGGTAGGTAGCCAGGCAGCTAGCTAGCTCCAGCACAAGCACAGCCAAATGACTCCCAACACGGTCACCACCTCCTTTTCCCACCGAACACCCCAGCCCAGTCTCCCTACCTTCGCAACGCTGGCGACCGATGGTGCACATTGGTAACGGACAGTCTGCCCCCGTGACCGTCAATTTGCCCCCGTGCTCGTTCTCACACCCGAGGACGTTTCCCTGAATCCGAACGGCTGCACTTGGCGAGTTGGCAAACGAACGGACGGCAGCTGGCTTGCCAGCGCTTCGGCCCAAAATCGTTCTATCCTGTAAGGGCGGCCCATTGTCCGTGTCCGAGCGCGGCGAGCGTACGGCTACGGAATTTCAATGAGTATTTCATAACCGCGAAAGAAAAGTTCCAAGAGTTCCGAACTTCAGTCGTTCGAGGCGGCTGTCGGAAATATTCCCCTCGCGTGCGCTGAATAATTCTGGCTCCCTCCTTATGTCGCTATTTAACATGAACCGTCAATCATAACTCATTATAAGCTCTTTAAATGGCAGCAGGAACTAAACCCAAACACGTGGTGGCCGAAGGAGAAGCTGGCTGCACTTCAGGAAAGACTTTTTCCATTACACTACATTACAGGCATTTAGCAGACGCTCTTATCCAGAGCGACTTACACAACATTTTACACAGCATTTACACTGCATCCATTTATATAGCTGGATGTATACTGAAGCAATGCTGGTTAAGTACCTTGCTTAAAGGTACACGGGAACCTAGATCAGCGCAGTATCAGCTCTACTGATACAGACAGGGGAACACAGATCAGTGTGGGACCAGCTCTACTGATACAGACAGGGAAACACAGATCAGTGTGGGATCATCTCTACTGATACAGACAGGGAAACACAGATCAGTGTGGGATCAGCTCTACTGATTACTGACACAGACAGGGAAAGACAGATCAGTGTGGGATCAGCTCTACTGATACAGACAGGGAAACACAGATCAGTGTGGGACCAGCTCTACTGATACAGACAGGGAAACACAGATCAGTGTGGGATCAGTTGTACTGATACAGACAGAGGGACACAAACCAGTGTAGGATCAGCTCTAGTGATACAGACAGGGGAACATAGATCACAGAGCAGCGCTTCTTCTCTGAGGGGGGAGGTCCTGAAGAAGGGGGGGCTCCTGAAGGGGTGAAGCGCGAGCGCCACTGACCTGCTGTCGGTGTACTGCGTCCCGCCCAGGAAGCCGTACTTATCCGTGCGCCTCAGCACCGCCCCGTTGAGCTCCGAGTCGGAGCCCATCGAGCTGCTGTCGTCGCCCAGGCCCGACAGCGACTCCAGGGTGCCCGACATCATGCTGGCCGACTCCAGGTAGCTCAGCGTGTCCGGCGCGGGCTGGCGCTGGGGGTTGAACAGGGGGGCGGCGGGGGCCGGCTCCTGGACCACCGGGATGGGGGGGCAGCGCGGCTCGGCCGCCGGGGTTCCGGGGGCCCCCGGGTCCGAGGACCACGGGGCCCGGGAGGCGAGGGTCTGCGGCGACTGGGGGTCGGGCGCTTTCGGTGCCTCGGCCGCGGCGGTCGCCGGGGCGACGTCTGCAGGTAGGGGCCGGGGGGGCGTGCCGGGGGGGCGGCGTTCGGCGTCGGGATTGGGATCGGACGGCTGGTTTACGCTGACGCTCGGGTAGAGGTTGGGGCCAGCCTTAAGATCGGGGGAGGGGGACCCCTGGTCCGGCGGACGCCCCGCCCCTTCGCAAGGCGGCACGCCGCTGTTCGCGGTCGGCGGCGGCGGCGGCGGCGGCGCCGTTTCGGCCGGGGTGGGGGGAGATCCTCGTCCTGCGGGGTTCTCTCTAACCGCAGCTCGTGGCATCACGGCCGGATCTCCGTACAGGGTGGATTTGGGGACCGGGGCTTGTTTAGGGGCGCCTGCGGGTGCGGCGGGATGAGGAGGGGGCGTCGGCGGGGGCGTCGACGGGGGCAGCAGAGGCGGGGAGGAGTGGGGGTCCCCCAGTCCTGGGGGCGAGGGCGTGAGGGCAGAAATCTCAGTCATGGCCCCTCCTTTCGGTCACTGTGTGAGCAACAGGCAGGAGGAAAAGACAAATCTAAGAAAAAAAAGAAGCCGCATTAGCTGTGGCCTACAGCAACACAATCACACGCTTAAAATTCACCATTTATGAGAAAATATTCTATGTAAAGACATGAAATTACACAACTGCATTCTCATAAACAATACCCTGTACTGAACATTGTCATCTATGAGCAAATCTTGCAATAAAGCCGACTTACTGACCATACATATAATATGCATTCATATATTGACACAAACAGCCTTTTAAAGGGCATTGGCAGTTATGCAATCATAAACAAAAAACAAAGGGCCACTTATAATAATATTTGAGAATGCCTCAGTGAACAAGAGTTGCTTTAAGCAAGATTCACCCACACTATTTATAGTTACCATCGTAAATCACGGTTAAATGTTAACTAATCAGTTCCCTTTAACCGGCCCAAGCTTCAGGCTGTGTGCTGTACTGAACAGAGCCTAGCACCTACTTAATGTGCAAACACGCTCGCACGTATACCCAGTGCATGCAGTAGCAAACGCATACTGCGCGCACCTTGTTTTGTGTTTAGCCTGGCGAGAATATGATTCTCCTCCGCACGTAACGTTATCTCACAACCCATCTCAACCGCTGCCAGGACACATTACATTACATTACTTTACAGGCATTTAGCAGACGCTCTTATCCAGAGCGACGTACAACAAGTGCATCACATGCACATCATGGACATGTTCTGACCCACAGCTTTAGAACCACTACCCGAGATACACTGCAAACAGCCCAAACTGCATGCAGCTCATGGTAAACTCAAATAACGCACAAACAGCAGAGCAGTGGCAACGGACTTAAAGAGAATATATACAAATGACTCAAAATACACTTTCTGAAGAATTAAAGAATGCGTATTGATGAGTCAATAAATGAAATCATATTTAGGCAGTCCGTGGCCGTTCCAGAACAGGTTTCCTTTTTTTAAATTTTTTTTTAATGAAACTGATCTTACCATTATTATTCCCTAAATAAAAAACGGAATTTAGCGTTAAATATACAAGTCATACATTAAACGCAAATCTAATTTCCATCTCCGTAAATAGATCGGTTTCCTTCTCTTACTTCCCCTTCCATATAAATAGACTGTCTGAGAGCAGCGGGGAAGCGGTACCTCCGTGAAACACACACACCAACCAAACTCAATTGCACGCCATTTCGCTCGGAAACTTATATAAAGACCCTGCAAATGTAATACCTCCCTCAACAACGTTACAGTAAGTTGCCCTGTTGTCCAGTTACAAAGCATTAGACATTATTGATATGACTCCACCCCATCCCCGTATCCCCATGCATTGTGTTTACTAATCCACCAAAGTCTGTGTCGTTTGGGATTCAAAAAGATCACACAGCCTGTAACGTTACAAAACAATGTCAACTACGTACATGGGGCACACAGCCGAACCAATGCACACTATCACGCTATAAAATCAGGACACCGTACTGACATACTTCATATTCTTAACAATGCACGTCTGCAATGAGCCGCGTAATAACGGTATGTGACGTTGCCCTGAGTTGGTAACGACCGATAGTTATCATTTCCCCGCTCTCCTGTTAGCCCATTCTATATTATACTGCCGCTATGATAACTAGATGGATAGCTAGCCGGTACATGATGTCGATTATAAATCAGCCAGCTTGTTAACTGCATGCAATGTTTTGATTACATTATACGTTGTGGGAAAATGTTTTATATTGACAGCTAAACAATCTGGGTGTTACTTAGCAGGCTACCCAACGTTACTGCAGCTAAACCGACTGATTTAGCCAACTTACCTAGATAACGTTAGCAGTCCAAGCTTTCTACCAACAAGCTAATGTAATCCTTTCCGAAGCTGCCATCGAGACGCCCTCTGATGCTCGAATATTACTCATATAGCATCTGTAGGCCTCATTCTCACAGTAACTCAACTTCCTAATTTAGCTGACTAGCACACAACTCAGTGTGTACGCTTTCCTGGTTCACTCCCTCCCCGTGTTAGGCCCCAATCATAATCCCCGGTCTCGCCTGGCTGGCCCGTTGCATTCTACTTACCCACAATCGGGTGTACAGTGTGCTATATCCACCTGAGTGTCCAGGGGGTTAATATCCCTGCCGCCCCCTCCACAGCTCCAGTCACCGATCCACCTTCCGCCAGTGAATGACAGAGGAGAGGACGAGAAAGGACAGCGCGAGATGTCTGCCTATGTCGCCAGCCACTAGCTAGCTTAGCTAGCCACCGCTAGCTATATATCATGACCCTGACCGAGCATCGTTAGCTTTAGCTAGATATCGAACTAGGCGGAAACTATTTCAGTCGATCACAAAATATGGTCGCGATTGTTCAGTCGTGGCAGATTTTGTTTTCAGCGTTGTGTTGTGTGTTTTACTCACTCTGCCCTTTCCGGATCGCACCGCTTCTTAAGACTGCGCTGGGATCTGTCACTTCCAGGCTTCGGCTGCATTTCCTATCGCGGCTGCTCTGACAGCTGCGTGCGCGCGCACCGCTCCCCTCCTGCACGTGCAGCCAGACCTTGCAGTCACGTTGGGGGCGCGCTTAACAGGCAACCCAAAGCTGCGACGCATTAAAACGTGAGTTTAATTTATAAAACAGTACATTGACTTGGGATGTTTGTTATTTCAGATCTCGCCCACTGAAATAATCTGGGTCAGCCCCTGATGTTTCATCCCTGTGCACAGAAAACGCAGCCAGGAGATTGGTGGCTGCTTCTTTCAGTAAAAAAAGCAGCAAGGGGCCAAGCACCCAGTCACAAATAGACATACAAGTGAAATAAAAATATGCTAAGGCATATTCCTAATGTGGTGCTTAATCAGCCGGGCAAGTTTCAAATGTTTAAAAGGAAACTGATTTTTTTGTGAATTTTTCCATTTAAAAAATGAAATGTAAACGCTTTTTGATTCAAATATGTATTTATGAATAAATGCAGGCTACTTATTCAAAATGGCAGTAAATCCATAATCCTAGGGTAATGGCTCCTTGGGGCAGATTTATTCTGTATGTAAAGCAGGATCTTGTGACAATAATTACTGGTCCTTAAATCTAACATCACAGAATTTATCGTAGTTTAATTTGTGATATTTTAGTAAACTGCTATAGTGCCATCATGTGGCCAATCAGACCAAAATTTAATTAGTAGTGGTATGGAGGTGCCATCTATCAGTGCGCCAGCTCGAATGTGAATCAACCAAGTGAGTCCAAAAAGTGATGTGTGAACAAACAAAATCCTAAATTGCCACCAATTCAAGATGGCGGTGACCACAAACATACACAGACAGGGATTTTTAGTGAATTCTCTTTTTCATTTAAAAGATAGTAGAGCATGATATCGCCACCCTGTTGATGAATTGGGCCAAATCTTTGTGATTGTGCTCAGGATAGACACACTACATTTAATCACTCTATGTCAAACCATTTGGGATTTATTAGGTTTTATGAAGAAAGCCACACCCGTATACAGGTTCATTTGCTTATTGCGGCCATATTTTATTTTATTTTTTTCGAAAAAAATTAGAATAACATTTAAAGAGCAGCAATGAACACATCAGTGGAAGTGTCTTGCAAATGGGTCAGACTGTAGGAGAAGATGTCTTAAGTGTTTCGTAGCACACAAGAGTAGGAGTTATGGTTTTTTAAATGGGGGCGAGGAGGTAAGAGCATTTGTCTGGCAGTCAGAGGGTTGCCGGTTCGATCCCCCGCCGTGGGCGTGTCGAAGTGTCCCTGAGCAAGACACCTAACCCCTAATTGCTCCCAACGAGCTGACTGGTACCTTGCATGGCAGCCTTTCACAGTTGGTGTGAGTGTGTGCGTGAATGGGTGAAGGAGAGGCATCAATTGTAAAGCGCTTTGGATAAATGGCCAATCAGTGCTAAGCTCACTTAGTGGCCATGTGGAGGTACCCTCTACCAATATACTAAGTTTCATAGGTCTCACCCATGTGGTTAGGCCAAAAAAGAGGAAAGAGGAAAACATAGGCTAATAGCATTTCTAAAATGGTGTCTATCCAAGATGGGCGCAGCAAATAAAGTACAGATGTGTTCCAGATGAGGAAATTGATCAGTCACTACAGCAAGTTTTATGTCTAAAAGACAACATTTATTTTTCATGAATTTATTAATTAAAAAAAAAATGTGCTCTGTAGTGCCACAATGTGATTCAACAGGGTCAATACTGTAAGGCTGGGCTCGGGATGTGAGTGCCAATATAGATGCCAAATTTAATCAATTTACATTCAACCATTTGGGAGTTTTTGTGATAAAACACGACCACAAGTTCAATTGGCTTACTGCGGCCATACTGTTTGGTCACAGCACTCTCTAGATGATGCATACCAAATTGCATGGAGACCCATTCAACGATCTAGGAAGAGATGTTTAAAATGTGTATTTCAAAAAATCTAAATGGTGGAAAATCCAATGTGGTGGAAATTAACCTGCTAGTCTTTGGATTGCTAGTAGCTAGCAAGACTTAATTTCTAATGTAATCATAAATGTATTCATGTTAATTTAATTATTAATGTATTTTGTCAGGGATAGTGTATTGTTGAGTGTTATGAACTCATGTATGTAAGAGCTAGCTGGCTTTCTCATTAAATATATAAAATTATCAGGAAATTTGCCAGATGTAGCAATTAGTAAATAGCTAGCTAGCTATACTACTAGCTACCTAGCTAACTAGTTACCAATATTAGAGTACAATTAAGTTGTATTAAAAATAACTGGTAAAAAAAAAAAAAGAGGAGGAGGAGTGGCTCTCATTTTTGGTCCTGGGGACCCCTGTGCATGCTGTTTTTTGCTATAACCAGTCTCTTGCTTAATTAAGGTTGTTGAACACGTGTTTGGGTTGTTTCATAATTACCAAAGGCTTGGTTTACAGGCTTCCTTGTGTTTCCTCGTGAATTCTTCATTATCTACCAAGAGGTTAGTTTCAGTGGCCAGTTGTCCACTATTTCTCTAATTAAGAGCCTGTTAATTCACCTCAGTCTTTAATTTGATCAGATATAAAACATTTTTACCTCTTTTCTACCTCACTGTTTGCAATATAGCACAATAGGCACTCTGTGACTACAGACCATCTAGTTCCATGACATGCACAGCAATTTTTGGCATAATGGCTTAAAAGTCTAAATAAACATGAAAGCATGTAATCAAGAATAACGACCGGCCTGTTAAAAGGCTGGGATTGCAATGCAGGTCGGAAGGAAAACCAGCGCACACAGGGAGCCCCAGGACTAAGTTTGAGTAGCTCCGAGTTACACTCATTAAGTTGCATTTGCTGATGAGCCAGGGGGCTAAATGAACGTGATTTAAAAATATATTAAAAAATAAAACTAAGAAATCAACTCGAAAGAATTGATTCAGTAAAAAGAATCAAACTGCCCATCATTAGTGTTCAAATGTGGCTGCAGCATAAAGCTCTGTTTGTACACTAGGACTTCCCCCTGCTTGCCTCTGGCTTCTGCTGTGTGATTGCAAACAGTGCAACAGTCACTTGCTTATTTTATCCACACACAGACAGGAAATATACATCAAAGGGAGAGCCACATGCACAATTAAAGGTGGCATCTATTTCATCTCATGTCCAATGTGTGAAAATTTATATATATACATATATATGTATATATATATATATATATATATATATATATATATATATATATATATACATATATGAATATATATATACATATATGAATGTATATATATATATATACTTATATATATATATATATATATATATATATATATATATATATATATATACTTATATATATATATATATATATACATATATGAATGTCACAGTTCCATGATGAAACACCACAACACTCTGTATCCCAAAATGATTTTACAGGCACGTAGGTAGAACCCGGAATCCCAGTAACAATGTATTCAAAAAGTTCAAGCAATAGTAAGACCACACAATCCATAATATTCCACAAATTCCACATGAAATGAGAGAAACAACAGAAGTATGTGCACTAGTGTGTATCCTACATACTGTACCTTCCAAAAACAAAAGTGTGCATGATTTTGTAAACAAAAACATAGTAGCTGCAAACCAAAATAGCATCAAGGTGCAGTTCTACATTCAGTTCTACTTCCACAGTACTCATATGTGTGTCTTCAATCCACATTTTCACCACTTCATACATTTCAGACGATTCTTGAAAAAGTGGAGGTAGAGTTTGTTGTCGGTATCATTTCTGGGTGGCCTCCGAAATTTGCGATATTGAGGATTTGCCCTCCGACGCTGGTGGTTAAGACCGATGTCAGGGCATATGGCCACCAGCAGCTCTCCCAGCCCGTCCATGAAGAACTCTGCAGAAAGGAGACCGCCGGAGAGAGCAGAATGTCACATCGGTTTTCCCTCCCAGCCCGTGAATCAAGAAGCCGCTCCAAAGGCAGTAAAATTAAACACAACAGAAAAATCTGTGGAGTATATCGAATTATCAAACAAGAAAAGGAGAAACCGATGCAATGACATGTGACTGAACAACAGAAACATAAATTCAACATATTTTATTTTGTCCTCAATTAATTTTAAGAATTGAAGTTATGCTGCTGAAATGGTAGCTTATTCTAAATGCAAGGCCAAAAGAACTTCCACTGGCAACTGAACTTTTGATAAATGAATAATTTCACATGCAATTTTATGCAATGACAGTGATCACATAGGAGCGTTATTCTCATTGTGCAACAGCTTGGCTGAATACTCAATTCACACAAGAGGGAGTATGTTATGGTGTTATGGTGTATATCAGCATGGGTGTGCTGCGGACATGGGCAAGACACAAATCGTTTTTAATTTGGCTCCAAATAAAGATCTTCAATTAAATTCTTCAAATCTTTGCATGTCTCTAAGTTTATCAGATAACATTAATATAAGGCTCAGAAACTACAGGCATAGATCCAGTTGGCAAGAGAGGACACGCCTACAAAAATGTCATAAACTCTCCAGGCCCAACCCCCAAGGTGGAAACTTCGGTAGAATTTCCACAGAAATTCAATGACGTGGTCAGTTATTAGTCTTCAACTTAGGAGAACATTTTGTCATATTTTCAAGCACTAGCGATTTTCAAAATTCCAAAAAGCTCCTGTGTGTCTTATTGCACGACCAACAGATTTAAAAACCCAGACTTGCACTTTTATTTTGTAACAATGTTTAACTATACTCTGAGTCATCATTAACTTTTTTGGTCAACCAAGGCCTGTCCCCTTCTTCTTGTGATCCTGCAATAAACTCTCGGCGAGACCAATTAAGCATCAGCTTGGGGCAAGGAACACCCCCTTTTTGGAGGAATGGGGACAAGCACAATGGGGACAGGCTTAAACATTAACGCAGTAATCGATGCTCTATCTATCCATGTTTCATTGGCTGCTCCAAGCCAATCAAATGTTTGTGTGGCCAAAATAATACTCCAATCACATGGGATCACACATGGGGTTCCATCGCGCAACTTTGCTCAGAGGTAAGGCATTGCCTAACCGAGTAGAGGCATCTCCTTAAGGACATTGCTGGACTTTGCTGGGCTTCCCAACTCGCACCTCGCTGTGTTGGCCTGCCACGATCCCAAGAAATAAAGCAAGCTGGGTTATTTCCCATCGACAGCTGTTCTGAGGAAAAAGTATCTTCATACTTTTCCTCCGTATCTCCCTTGCGGCCAGGCACAAGTGGAAGATTTGTGCACATCCTAAGTCGTCTTGACTGCAACCTGTCATGACCCCGACTTTTCCAAGAAGTTTCCCAAGTCTCTGCGCATCTGCCTCAGACCCTGGGACCAGCTGACGAGCTGACACATCACCTAACAGAAGTAAGGACTGGCCTCCCTCATTATTGCCATTAATTATTGACACATTTTATTTAACACTGACATCAAACCATAGGATAGCGTGAAACTTGACATACCCAATAAGGCTAATTAGGACGGACAGATAATTATGCCAGGCACATAGGCTAATTATGCCAGGTGGCCCACTGGGTCAATAACACATTGCGGGAAAACTGTGCTGGAGGTTCTCCAGGTCCAGCCCAGGCCTTACCTGAGTGGCCCACTCTCTTCAGCAGTGGGTCGAAGCCCACCCTGCGTGCGGCGTCGGTCCGGGCCAGGAAGAAGTTGATCACCCCCGTGGTGAAGAAGCAGTTTGGGATGCCTGGAATGCGCTGGTAGTTCCCCCTCACTCTGGTCAAACAGCCGCCTTCCTCATCCCCCTCGTGATAGACGAGTTTGAACGAATTTTTTAGCCAGCCTACCGAACCTGCTACCTGCCAACACAGGAAGATACCCCATCCTATAACTGTTCATGAAACCGCCACAGAAACAAAATCTCCCTGAAGGCAAACGCCTGAGCGTTTGAGCGCGTCTGTAATTTTTTTTCCTTTTTTTTGATTGAATGTCTACAGCACTTTAAGAATTTCCCTTTTTCATGGCTGTGATCATAAAATCCACGAACATTTTACATACTAATGTCTCATTAAGATATCTGAATAAAATGGCCTGACATTTTTCAGATGTGGAGCACCTCATGGACCTAGCTTGTAACTAACTAACTAGTTAACTCACTCACTCACTCACTCACTCACTCACATTTAGCAGGCTGAAGGGGGAGCTATTGGCCTCAAGTAGCTGAATGGTGCTTTCTATCAATGACGCTGTATGTCCTTGTTTCCGTACCGAAATAATAACCATCTAAAGTGCTATTAAGAATCTTGCCTTTGACTGTAGTTCAAAGTAATTGGTCCAAATCTGAGCCTCTGAAATACCCACACAATAGACTAACCACAAATACAATAAAAAGCAAATCTCTTCATAGATATTTGTGGGTAAATTAACCACAATTATCTGTATTAAACTGAATAATTACAATAAATTTTCTTAAACTATAAAGGATTAGGAATGTCATCTTTATTGCAAGGTCCTGTCTTGGTGTCTTAAAATCTAGTACACAAGTAGTCAAAGTGAAAGTACACAAGAACCAATATACATTCAGCTTCTAGAAACTACTTCTTGTTTTGGCAGAAATGTCTTGCTTACCACATCCAGTTCAGGCATAGACTCCATGATTTCTACAAATTTCTCTATCTTTGTTTTCTCTGAGAACTCATAGTCATCGTCCACCCAAAGAAAGTACTTGGTGGTGACCTGTGAGACAACAAGGTTCCTGCCAGCAAACCAGCCCTACAGGGTAAAACAGAAAAAAACAGTGCATTAGTGAACACTCAACACAGCACAGCATGCAACACTCAATACTCAATACTGAACACAGCATTCAACACTCAACACCGAACACAGCGTGCAGCCCACAACACTGAACACAGCATGTAACATTGAACACTCAACACTGAACAGAGTGTTCAATGCTGAACACTCAACACTGAACACAGCATGTAACACTGAACACTCAACACTCAACAGAGTGTTCAATGCTGAACACTCAACACTGAACACAGCATGTAACACTCAGCACTGAACACAGAATGTAACACTCAACCCAGTATGCAACACTGAACACTCAAAAGTGAACACTCCAGTAATAATATCACTTTGGCCCTCCACTGTCCTTCCCTCTTCTGTGACAGAGGGGCAAATGAGTGTGCTAATACCCATCCTGTTCCTAACCATAACCCAAAACCCCGTCCTGTCCCTAACACTAACCTTAAATCCCATACTGTCCAAAGAGCGGAAGACAGGAGGAGTTCGGTCACACGTTTTTATTTACTTAATTTTGACTCATGAATCAAAGATTCGGGACATACCATAAGTGAACATCAATCATGCAGTATTGTCTACCCTGTAGTTGGGGGAGGAGCTGGACTGGGTAGGGGAATCAGGCTGATTAAGACCACGGCTACCGTCAGAGCAGCAACTGCACACAGGCGAATCCTGTTAGCTATTTAGCATAATAACTGCTCGGATCGACAGTAGGGTCTGGAACACGGAGACGAATGATGAGAGAGAGAGCGAAATACTGATGAGACGAGCTGAAAAGTTTTTTGTCGTTTTTTTTCCTTTGTTATTTCAGATTATTGTTTTTTTTTCCAGTTTCAGTACCAGAAATCATACAGGGAAAATACAACATGTTTTATTCATTTTATTTCTGGACGCATGTGCCTATGCCTCATTTGTTCTTTCCTCCCCTTCCAGGAGGAATGTAATAAAAGGTCAAAAGACCAACTGAACTAACTGTGTTTTCCTGCATCTTGCTGTCTTCCCAGGGGTCTACTGCCATGGTGTATGACACAGCTGTAACTTGTTTGTTTATTGGAAAGATGAAAGACTTAAAGTGGTAGGGTACACAAAAGGACAAATACTGATATATTTGATATTGAATGTAGTGGTGGAGGCTTTTCTGAGATTATCTTTTAAATATGTTTCCTGCATTATTATCTGACAATGAATAAATGAAAGTGTGGTCTCTGACTTTTGCACAGTACTGCACTTTGCTGTGAAATACTGTGATAAGTATTTTTACAGTTAGTCCACATATTTACATCATACTACACTACACTACAATGAGCTCTTTCAGTCCAGCACTATGTCTCTCGGTAATGTAGCACCATGTGCATACTGTACACATGCTAAAATTCTTCCAGCATCTCTTCTAAAAGCTGTACCTGGGCAGGTGGCATGAAGTACTGCTCAATGTTGCTGCCGTTCACTTTCTGTGGGTCAAAGCTGTCGTCTGCAATGATGATTTTGATGTCTTTGTAAAACTTTCTAATGCTTTTGACGAGACGGTTCACTTCAGGGTACCTCAGGAAGGTCTTAGTTGTAACCGTTACTTGAGAGTTGACATCTGGAATGATAAAACAAATGTGCAAATTATATAAAGTCATGTTAAGTTTGATAACTGTGATATTGGCTGTCTCTCAAACAGAGGGCAGCTTCCATGCTGCCTACATCCTTAGAAGTCAGCGCCCTTCAAAAGTAGCATCCTTACCGAAAGGGAACCATAAAAGGTAAAAAGAAAATATATTTCAAAAACTTTATTTCATATTATGTAGGAATTGCAGTCATAATAGTGAAGAAAAACAAAGACCAAAATATCATTAGAAAAAAACATTCGCTCAAAAAGAGTACACTGAAAAAATAAAATAACAACACCAGGTTACATCTGGTTGTTACAAATGTAACAAAAATTACATTTCAGTCTGCTTTCTCTCTATCTCTGTCCTTCCCCCAGCCCACCCACCCCCACAAACAAACATCAAAAGAAGCATCCTTGAGCAATTTCATTCTGTTTTCTCTCTATCTCTGTTCTCAAAACATTTTGACTGAAGGCGGAGATTACAACTGGCTGGCTTTGACAGTGATCTGTGTACAAATATTGCCATGTTGTTAGAAGTAGAAGTAAACTTCCATTTGTTTTGTTTAAGAGATATTCAAAAGCTGAGCTGACATATTCTAACATGTTCAACATATTTCTCACACATTCATGTATCTTTATAAAGACCATAAGACAATGAATCTTGAGGATAATAATATCATAGTGCTTAGCCCTGCTTCCAACAACATAAGGTAACTTTAATGTCTGAATTTGTCAACTCTCAGATAACGCAATCCCTGTCCGACCCTATTCCCACTCCCCTACCCTTCCACACTTCACCCAGTCAGAGCCATTTTCCCCTCTCTTGCACAAAATATAATGCAAAACTTTGCTTGTCAGAGTTAAAGAATTTTTGTGTGCTTAACTTCAGTCAGTTATCATCTGTTGCGGTGGAAATTTTTGGGTTGATACCTGCTGTTGCCATCTGAGGAATCTGAACCCTGCATCGGGGCCTGGTGTTGCTTTGTGTTTGGTACACAGGGGCCTGACGTTTTTGTCGTCAGGCCCCTTTTGTCGCTGACTTTTGGTTTTTGGACTTTGATCTTGGTTTTCTGGGGCCTACTTTGGGGAGAAACAGGCTGTGGTTTCGTATTCTCTTTCATTGATTTATTTTTGCAGCTCTAAATTGTCTATGTATGTAACGCTGTATTTTTAAGGCAGTCAGACTTCATCTTTAGATTGGAGGTTGCGTATTTGTTGTCATTTAATACATCTGTTCATTTAATCTGGTTGTGAGTTGCGTCAGGGTTCGCCCGGGTCCTTCCAGTACCAGCCGCTAGATGTCGCCAGCACTCCCTTATTCACTTTTGATTTCTTTCACCTGTGTCTGTCCTGATTACCCAGCCTCATTAAGTGTCATCTGTTCCACCTGTGTCTTGTTTGGTTTTCTTTATTTATTCCATGTCTTTCGTTTCCCGACTTTGCTCAGTCTTGAGTTTTCATGGATTCTTGTCTTAGCGCTCACTTCATGCACACTAAAAGTTCTGCTTGTTGTTAAAGTCTATTTGGTAATTTAGAGTGTTTACTTGGTTCTTTGTTATCTGTCCTGTGTGTTCCTGTTTAAGATATTTATATTTTTTTGTATTAACTTTGTTCATTTTTGGAGTCTCATCTCCGGTTTATTTTGTCTTCCCTTTGTTTAGCCTTAATTCAGTGTTTTTGTAGTTTTTGCTTTGCACCAGTAAATCTTTATTGTTTGCCACCTCATCTCTGCCTCCGCCTCTTTATCTGCACCTTGGTCCACTCAGTACAACAGTACAAGTTGTACATTTTGCTAAAGGTTGATCCAACAAGTTGCTCTGCCTAAGTCTGGCCCTGTATTATGAATAATGGGTTCAGCTTCTGCTTCCCAGAATAGGAATTCTTCAGATTTTCATTACATACAATGGTATGTCTAACTTTATTTCTATGCCGACAAGATAGAACACAGAAGTTGTTTGCTTATTGTTTGAAAGGAATTTTGGGAAAGGTCAGAGTTCACGAATGGGTAGAGTCACCGTGTTTTTGATTGACAGGAGGGTTGACTCACCTTCTCCAAGGTCGTACAGAACCGGTACTGTAGGCTGTCGGATCACAACCGGGAAGATGGCCTTGTACTGCCCAAAGGTGAAGTGTACTGATGAAGAATCAAAACAAATGGACATATGAAATGGTAACCTCACATGATGGTGTGTTTGATGTTTATGATGTTCATGTCTTTAGCTGTACCTCATCAGTTTATCAAAAATGTAAATTTAATTAGTTAAATCACTATCAATGGTAAGACTCAAAGAGATTGAACACCTTCAACGAAACAAACTGTATTACGTGCAAGATAACCACTGTATGAGGTACCTTTGATTGTGAACCAAGCAGCACCTCAGTGTATTGCACTTATGCAGGAGTACACTATCTGAGGTTGTGCTACAGTACATAAAAAAGCATCTTACTCCAGCTTCTTCCAACTTAGCATGAGTGACATGAGAACTGTCATTATTGGGTCAAAAGCTGTTTTGAATTAGTAGTGGTCATTTTTCCTTTTTAGGTTTTATGGTGCCTTTAATGCAATATTTATTCATATTTATTCATTATTTTTTTTAAATACTCTACCCAGCTCTGATTCAAACTGTTGGGTTCAGTAAACATGAGAGAGAGAAGAGGAACAGAGCTCAGGGGAGGGGCTTACCCAGGTCTCCAGACTTGATGCTGTACACAGTGCTTCTGTAGGAGACCCGACCCAGCAGGTTATTGAGAGACTGCAGGCTGGAGGCAGAAATGGAGAGAACTTTCTCACCCTGTCCCTCCACTTGATCCTTTTCCTGAAGACTTTCCACTGCCAGGACACCACTGCTTACGCTCAGTGTCACCTGCACATAGTCAGGGGTCCACAGTTAAACAAAACAAGTGATTTCTGTGGCAAGTGGCTTTTCCTCAATCCAATAACCATAAGCCTTCTGATCCTCAATTGGGTAAAGTGTTCTGTATCCATACTGTAACAAAGCAGTTCAGTTCTTTTGCAGGTTGTCTTCACAATTTTAGTTGAGTTGATTTAGTGCACCAGGGGCCTAATTTACAAAAACATCTTGGAATTTCATCCTAAATGTGGTCGTACAATTGTTTCACAAAATGTTCCAACGTATGATTTAAACTACGTCCACATGCAAGAATAAACATTCCTAAGCATGATCCATTTAAGAATCAAGAATCATGCTAAAACTGTGCAAATGTCACATGATATAAAATTGACATAAAGCCTTCTTTGTTTTGATTGTTTGCAGCAATGTTAATTTTATATATTTCAATATTGCATAGCTTGATATTTATATTTTATTTCAATGAGGTTTTCATCGGCAGTCATCAATACAAGTCTTCTGTCACTCATTCTCAATATAGCTTTTCTGTTCATAAATCATTATGACATGACATATTTATTTATCCATTATTCATTATTAACTATCATGACTAAAAATTGAGAGAAAATTATTTAACCATGCTACTTAATATTTTAACCCCTTGGGACAAGCCCCCTAGTGGCCAGGACGCCGGTGTCCTGAGATGACTCAACTCTGACATTCAGTGCGCCTGCAGCCAAACTATGCACAGAAACAACAAACTCTACTAGATTTATTAGTACATGATACAAAACAACTATGACAGAGCTTCTAAGTTGCACAATTAGCGTGTAGGTTGTCCATTATCATACACCCCTCCCTGCAGTTTTATCTGAAACCCCCCAAGCATGACACACTAGACAATAAAGTCTATCTAGGAATACATAAAAAAATCTTTCACAACCAAAAATTCATATTCTGTCATAGTAGGAAGATAAAGTCAACAATAGCCTGAAGGTATACCAATTCAGTGGCGAAAAAATGCTGGTCATAAACAAGAGGAATTCTTGTGTAATTATACCAATTTTTTTAAATCAATATCTTGAAAGCAGAAAAGATTTTATACTGCTGGAGGATGTGGTATTGGTCTTTGCAGACCTTGTGTATAATGTCATCAACAAGATGATTTAGATTTACATCAAATATTTTTATCAGTAAGTTGCAGTGATGAAAACCCTGATCAATTTATTATGATGAGACTGCTTGTCACTTTATTAGTATTGACTGAACCATAGTGACTGCGTGGACATCATGACTTGTACAAACAGCCGTTTGGGCATGTCAAAGTTCTAGAGTAAAGTAAGGGTAATGTAAGAGTAATGTAAAAGGAAAATACACCTGTGCAGAGAAGAACACATAATTGTTCAGTTGGAATAACTAGCTAAGTTAGCTGGTTTAATGTTATGCTGGGTCAATACAGGGTGGGCAGCAAACCAAGGCCACCAAGTTGAAAAAGATATCTATATATGATGTGACATTCAGAGGAAATTAAATTAGACCGCTAACTAGAAAGCTACCTAACTTGGATTTTGGAAGTTTGGTAAAGGCTTGATTAGAAATGGACTGGCTTTCCAGATCACAATAGCTTGCAAACAAACACAGTGAACAGTGGAGGTCAGTCATTATTCCTCACAGAGTGACAGCTTTTGATCCCATACCAAACATGAATCCCTGTTGATTGGTATATGGCAACATGAGCGTGACACCAGAGCAGACAAAAAGAACCAGGAGGAAGAGTTCCCTCCCATAAGCCTTTAAGTTCAGGATGCTGTTGGCTAAGCTGGGGCATGATAATAAAAGGCATGCATGGGTGTGCTCTGAGAACCTACACCTGCCACACAAAGGTAAGGTGAGGTGGGGGGGGGGGGGGTATATCTTCCTGCTCTGTCTTATCTCCGGGCTATGCTGGCCGGGCACTTTGAAGCTTCCTATGGCTGAGAACGGCCAAATGGCGAATTACATGTCTGACGGCCTCCCGTAATTTCGTTTTGTAGGAGTGCCTGCCTCTCAACAATGCATGCACAGGCTCCAGCCGCCCTGCAACCCTGACCAGGAATAAGCACGTTTCATAATGGGTGGATGGATGGAGTGCTGGGAGCAAGATATTTATGTTTACTTCCTAACAAACCACTCGGGGGAAACATTGACTGCAATAGGCGACCTATTCCTGGAACGTAATCTTGCTTAAAGGGCACAGCCCTTGCATTCGCCACCCAGTAATAACATCTGGGAGGGCCGGCCCACCACATTGTCTACTTTTTCGCTAGTGGGCTTTGCAAATAAGATGCGACTCATAACCGCAAGCAGTGAAGTAAATGCTTGGATACTGGAAGACAGAGGGGTCTGTGGGGAGTGCAACCATTTTAATGACATTTACAAGCACAGTCAGAAAGAGCAAGGTTCCTTCAGTCCTCAATGCTGTTTTTTTAGCTTTGTGATCAATTCAGAAAAATGTTATTTAAATAAATGCTTGGGATTTTTGGGGATCTCCGGACCAAAACCATGGCATGTGATCGTATGTACACTGGAAGTAAAACGCTAGGCAAGACTCGATAACAATTCACTTATTAAACTTTTGCAATTATGCTCCCCCTCCCACTTTTATAAGTTAGCAGAAATGTTATTGTGACATCAGATTTAACCAAAAATTGAAAAGTGGGCCGACATCAGTTGTTTCTACTTACCTGGAAGTTTTGTTTTTTCACACCGTGCACGCCTAAACCTGGAACACAGTACAATTCAGAACACTGTCATTATTTCACCAAATCTTGGTGGCAATCACCTTTGTGACAGTGACTCATTTTGGTTTTGCTTTGTCTGTTCTGGAGGATCCAGCTATCCTCCTTTGAATGTATTAATATTCTGTTAGTCCAGTAAAGTTATTGTTATAATAATACTTGTGTTATTGTAATAGTAGTGTCATAGTAATACTTGCATTGTTGTAATACTTGGGTTAAAGAGTAGTGTTACACAAATAGAATATTATATAGTAAAAGTTGCGTTATAATGATCACAGAGCCATAGAACAAGTTGTGCTGTACTAACATTGTTTTAGTAATTGTGTTATTATTTTGGTTATAATAATTGGTGTGCTACAGTAATAGTTGTGTAACTGTAATAGTGTGTATTGTGTTGTGTTTTACTTTTATGCCAATAGAGGTACAATTCTACTTGATATTGAAAATAGTTAAAGAACATGCATGGTACTACAGTATGAAACGTAAAACTAGTAGTAGCTCTGCACATCACTGGGTGTATAGAACGCTACTACACGAACAAAATGTTGGATAGTGGTTGCACGCAAAAAGTAGAATCAAAACGAAATGACTGGATAATAAAATACAAAAAACAGATGGATTTAATCAAATGATGGACAGTGATTGCACAAAATATTAAGTGTATGTGATGTTTTCAACTTAATGAAGTCACAGCTTACTTACTACTGTTGCATGCAACCACTGTCCAACGATTCATTTTTTGAGTGTTATAGCGAAAAGTTACACTCAGTTTTCCTATGTTAATTTGTCTATGCTAATTTAGTTAGCAAGCTATGGGCTATCGTTGTTAATGGCTAGCAAGCTCAGATAGCTCTAAATATAATATGTCTAGCTAAATTCTCTGATAGGACTAGTCAGCTAGCAACTCCTCTCACCTCCATACGTTTAGGCTCGCTATCTGCCTAGCAAACTAGTATTTTCGGTGATATGAACTAATATCGCCAATATTGGTCAGAAGATCACGTTGTGCTGGCCACTGAAAAAGTGTATCGCAAGCCAAAAAAGTGTGGGCACCTCTGTGTTGCAGCAATAGCAGTGTCATAGTAATAATTTTATAGTAATAGTAGTGTTATGCCAATAGTAGTGTTATAGTAACATGAGTGTTATGATAATCGTAGTGTTGTAATAGAGCATTACTTTGTAAGTTGATAGTGTAAACAAAATATGGGAAAGATGGTAAAAGATGGAAATTAAGTGGAAATGAAACAATGAAAAATTACATTTACTTTTCATATATGCAAATGAATGGGCCCACATTAGTGTAGATATCTACTTTTTAAAATCAGGTCATATATGTTTTCCAGCTATAATATTTTCAATGGTGTCCATATATTCTGTCCGCTGTGTCATTTTCATCCATTGCTCTGAGCTCATATAGTAGTCTTTCACAGTCTAACTCGATATATAAGTCTTACTCTATATTCCAGTTTCTTTTCAGAACTTTTTCAGCACTTAAAAAAAAAATTCCATTGTTTATCTGTTAAATTTAATCAAAATGAAAGATTCAGTTACAGTACCTGGAATGATGCCTTTTTTGAGAGGACTCACAATGAATCCTTGGATTGGATATTGCAGAGGGGAGTTTGGTGGAGCCAACAGAAGTTGATTTAGTATCGACTCTTTTCTGTAACGGAAAAATCATGCTTTCATTTAGCTCACAGTTTACTCTCCACTTTGAGTTCATTTAGAGCTTCAAAGAGTTCCAATATAATAAAGGGAATTAACGATTTTCATTAGAACATTCCAACACAACAGACTGCAGACAAATGTCTGAGACACACACACACGCACACACACGCACACACACACACACACACACACACACACACACACACTTTGTATTGCTATACTTGTGAGGACTTCACATTGACTTACATTCATTCCGTAACCTCTAACACTAACCCCACTACATGCCTAATGTTAACCCTAACCTTAACCTAATTGTAACCCTAACTCTAACCCTAAGTCCTAACCCTAAAACAGCCTCTTGAACTTTTTAATGTTTTGATGAGGGGCAAGTACAGAAAAAACAAGCCCAAACTCATGTATTAGAAGTGCAGATTATTGTTCGGTTTCTACTTTCAGCATTTCTTAATCAGGGTGTGGGTGGAAAATCGTCTTGGCGCAGTGCCATGTTGCCATTTTGTTTGACAATGGTGTGAGAATGTGTCGATTTGTATTGCACGTGGTACACGTATTAATGCTATAGGAGTTCATCCTCTTTATAGCATTAATACGGCAGAGCGACTTTCGTAGTGATGTACAAATTGAATCTTAGCTCAAGGGCAAAAAAGGCTTAGGCTGGAACTGCTTTCCTCTCTCTGTTGCCTACATACCAAACAACTCACTCACCTTATCTGATACTTTTCATATTCTTCAGCTCTCCGTCTAACAATGTCACTGAAGTTATCCTTGTTCACGTAGGTGCTTAAATTGAATGATTTTTTTGGACAGGAACATGACTGTAGCTGAACGTTGACTTCGGGCATGGGCTCGTAGCTCCTGCACAAGCAAAACATGCATCAGAACATGACTGAACATAACTGAACAGGTTCAGAGTCAGACACACAACATCTTTATTAGCCTGACTCTGTACTACCCCCGGCATTTCTTCAGCCATTCATGTTGCCGTACACACTGAAACTTTTCTATTCCCTAAGTATGGTTCCTCTTGAATAGTTTTCAAATTGGTTGGAGGGGTAAAGGAGCACATGGTGGTGCTAGAACACTTTGCTACTACAGAGAGTAACAGTCTGGGCTCCGGTACAATAATTCTTAGACATAAAACCTAGACTATTAGCCATGACAAGCCTTTTTCAGTCTTTCTGGTGCCAGGTAGTCTATAGACCTACACAATAAATGCAATGAAATTGCATTTTATGTGAATTCCAGTTTTACTGCAGACTAGTAAATAAGCACCCAACAGCTATCTGTCTCATGTCCAATAATTGTCTGGCTTTAGTAGAGCGGTAGGCTACAGACATTGTCTGATAAACATTCTATTCAGCTATATACTCAAATTGTGCAGCTGCCATCTTGAAATCATAAGCGAGGCTCTGGTGGAAAAATTCTGGAAGTGAATCTCAACAACCTGGAGCTCTTGCTGAAATTTAGTGTCAGGACGATTGAAACCTGGGGCATCAAGTGGGGTCCCGGATTGAGGGGTATCCCCATAATATTGGCTGCATTGCATACTACGTGCTACATGCTGTATGTGTACACTATCGTTCGGCGCACGTAGTACAGTATGTGAGTAAAATGGCTTTTAGTACACTGGCAAAGTACAATGGCTTTTTAGACATACTACGTTGTCATAGAAATGTGCCGCTTCTTTTCAGCACTTTGGTCGCATAGCAGTTAGGTAGCTTTAGACGTAGATTATTTCGGCTGGCAGGATCATTTGATTGACGCTTGGTGTAAATGTGAAACTGCCAAGCATGGTAGCGAAAGCAGCAGTGAATTGATAAAAGCGGTGGTGATTGGAATTGCAGTGCATTTTATTTGATGCAATGTTTAATTTAATTGCAATTTAATCGATTCAGTGTTTAATTCATCATTTCTGTTATTTCCACCCCTCATAGACAAAGGTCTGTATTTTATCATATCGATATTAGCAACATACCATTTACGTGCTCCATCCAGATCTTCGTGTCCTTCAGCTTCTTCATTTTCATGGTGCCTGTTAAAATAGTGAAAAGCATAATAAAATACGTGCAAATAATTAGTCTAATTGGAATTGCATGTTTAATGTGATAAAAGGCTTGCTAGGGAAACACATCAACATCAATAAGCCCTTGACCAAAATGTTGCACTGGTCCACATTTTCTAGTAAAGCACACTGATAGAAAAAAAAAACTGCATACATTTTAATATAAAACAACATGGATCTGAAAACTGCCAATGATACGGGTGCAACTGCTAATAAATTATTAAAACGACCAGAAAGAAAAAAATTTGAGGTAACGCAAAAAAAAAGGAAATTAAGACCTATGGTATCTTTTTCTATTAAAATTCCAGAATAAAAAAACATTTAAATCATTGAAATGTCTAGGTTTGTCCTCTTCCTTGAACTGTAAGAGAAGTAAAATCACCTAATTGCAGAGGTGGAAAATCCAGGTTCAAGAAGTAAAATTCCTCCACAGTATTTTGTTCCAAACACCTAGATTTGCTGATTAGTACAATTTCCCAACCAGGAGGTAGAACTAAAAAGTCAAATTAGATGGCTGTGTTGTCTTTTCAAGTATTTAAAAAAACCCCATCCCCTGTCCCTGGTGGGCTGGTTACTTGAGATCTCTCCTCATGGACAATATCATTTCCTAGAAGTCCACAATGTCCACAAAATTGTATTTTCTACCATTTAGAATTTCTGACAAACCTTTAAAAGACATCTCTTGCTAGACCATTTGACATTTCAGTAAAGGTTTTTTTTATGGGGTTGAAGTCAGGGCTCTACAGGCCTGTCAAGTTCTTTCACATCATTCCCAACAAAATGTGAGAACAGTGCCCAGGGGCACTGTCATTCTGAAACAGGAATGCCTTCTTGGGGAAGCACAAAATTGTCTAGAATGTGATTGTATGCTGTAGCGTTAGGATTTGTCTTCGCTGGATCTTGCCCAAACCATGAAAAACAGCCCCAGACCAAGGGATGTCCAGATAATTTCGGTCATTTTGTGTGTGTCAGCATATATATATATATATATATATATATATATATATATATATATATATATATATATATAATATCCTTGCATTTATATAGCACTTTTCTGAATGCTCAAAAGTGCTTCACATTGATGAAGGGAACTCACCTGACCACCACCAATATGTAGCACCCACCTGCGTGATGCACGGCAGCCATTTTGTGCCAGAAAGCTCACCACACATTAGCAAAGGTGGAGAGGGAGAGAACTGTTTTTTTAGCCAATTAAATCTGGGGATGATTTTGGTGGTTTATACATATAGATATATTTATTTTTTCTTTATATTAATCTGTAAGGCTCTACTTCAAGTGCTGAATGTATCTGTTAAGCTCTACTTTTTAAAATGCAAGTTCAAGTTTATTTATTCAGGTTCTGTGCTTGGGATTCTCTTGGAAAACTACAGTGGGTATTTACACTTTATTATTCTAATTTTATCGCAAAAACTGCAAACCTTGGAAGTTGTTTACGAGTAAAATCATAGGTAATTAATTATTGCAGGTGGCAGAACTGGCTCTGCAACCTAATTTCTTTGCCTGCAGCTAAATGTACCTCACCAGGAAAGATGACTGACAAATCAATGTTTTCCCAGAAGCAGAATTTCAGGCATGCTCTGCTTAGGTGTGATGCAAAAATTGACTGAAAACCCCCATGGTTAATATTCATGGGTCAGGTGGGTTGGGTCACAAAAGACTACGTTCTGATTAATCACGAGTGGGTGGCGGACGAATGAGAAAGAAAGAGATAAAATTATGCTATTTTGAATCAAATAAAAATGTCTTTGAGGCTTGATTTGATGACTGGAATACGCTAGTAAGCTACAGTCTGATTCGGTCTCATTGCACCAATTGTGCGCTCCATTATAGGTCACTGCGCCTAACTGGCAAATCCCAGCATGGCACGGCAGGCGGAAAAGAATACGAAAAGTAGAGTTTAAAAATCAAGAGAAAAAAAGAGCAACAGAGTTCAGTGTAGGAGACATTTTGTAAAGTAGTTCACGATGATGATTCAAGTGTTGGCTTTGTTATGTGTAATGAATGTGAAGTGCTGTATGTATAAGACAGCCGCGAGACGGCTGCTTCAAACATGGCCGCCTACGTCAGGTGTGAGGGAGTTAAATCCAGCAGCTGGGCAAGACGGGGCGATAGAATCGTACCTCCGTCCAAACAGCAGGAAAGTACCACTCCGAGTGAAAGTGGAGTTTTTGGATTCCTGCGATGGGCATGGGCTGCACAGATACAAGCCACGCCAATTCGATATAGTAGTAGTTCCAGTTCCTTTCAGGGACACAAGTCCTTTGACTGCGTTCCGTAAAAATGATTTGTTCCCGGATTCGTTCACCGGGTCCTTCTTTCCCGACTCCCAATTCTGACTCTTTGTTCACTGACTCCAGTTCCCAGTGAACGAGAACGAGAGTCATGCAGTGACTGTTTCTGACTTCAGACTCTAGTTCCTAGCGAAAGAAATGTCACTTACTGTACTTTGTAGATGAATTCCTTGCCTAGCACAAGCCAATACTGTCATTATGCAATTCACTAATATTTTCGAAACATAGGCATTCGAAACATTTTAGATTTAAAAATGAATAGCCTATGTGGGCATGTTTTTTGTGCAATTTACTCAAGTAGCCTGTTAGCTTGTGAATAGGTGTCATGAATTAGCCAGCTAAAATGTCTGCAAATGACAAAAGGGTTGATCATAACCATATAATCTCTTGGTAAGTTTGATTTTTATTTTTAAAAGCACAATATTTGGCAGTGGGAGACAATTTCTTATGAATGTGTAACTGGTGCAGAACTGTAGTTATTATAACTATTTAGTGGATCATGGTTTTAATTTAGCCAAAATCGTGGTTTGACGTTTTCGTTTTACGCTCTTTATCATCATAGTCGGTAGAAAATGTTTTATGTCCCGTAATTCCATACATAATATCATCATATCCGACAATCCCACAGCAAGTAGGCTATAGCCTATGCACAGCACTGCATTCCATAAGTCGCTTTTCCACCGCATGGTACCGGCTCAACTCGACTCGACTCTACTCGACTTTTTTGGTTTTACGTCGGGCAAAAGTTGTGGTAGTACCTGGTACCTGGTACTTTTTTTGGTATTACCTCCGTCGAGGTTCCAAGCGAGCTGAGGCGATACCAAAAGGTGACGTGAAAACACTGCAGACCACTGATTGGTCAGAAATGGCAGTTTCATGCGGTGTTACTATGATGACCAGCTACATTGACGGGGGAACTATCTGCAGTGGAAAACGAAGTACCTGGTACCAAAAGCGAGTAGAGTCGAGTAAAGTCGCGTGGAGTTGAGCCAGTACCATCCGGTGGAAAAGCAACTTATCAAATGCAGTGCTGTGCATAGGCTATAGCCTACTTGCTGTGGGATTGTCGGAAATGCTAGATTCACCTCCAAAGCGCCTCAAAGCACTTTTGTCACCTTGATCAACTCCCTCAGCTGACAGCAGTAAAATAGAATCAACTACTCCACCCGCTTCTTTGTTCGTCATATTCTTCGCGTTTTTTTCCAGGAATCTTTGGTTAGACTGTCTCAAAAGTTCTAAAACCCATTCAGCTTGCAGACTAGTGTCTTCAAACGCTTCAAAGCATTCGTACATAGTGAATAAAAATGTTACTCACGCCCTCACTTTCATGTCATTTGCATAATACATGTCTCAATATTTGTTGTGAGTGGTGGTGAGATGGATGCTTTAGTTCTATTTTATTGAAAGAAAATGCAAACAAGCAATATTACAATTAGAAAATATTATAGTGCTAATTTTAAAATACCAACAAGAAAATATTACCATTAATTAGCTGTGTTAATATTCACATCATGCAAATCAGAGAGTATGCTACCCATAGGCTATAGCGTTCTAGCTGGGATAACCAGCTAGTGCAAGCCAATTCCTTTTAATTCTATACTCATGACAGGCAAGTTCACATTGCAGTACGAAGGCATTATGGGGAGGGAGAGGCGTAGGGCTGCAGCAATTGTTTTTCAAAGCAGGTTTTGGGTAATTATAATAAATCTGAATATCCCATATTTGTGCTCTAATTTGCATATTATCCAGCATTTCATCTTGGAAACACTAACCCTAATTCACATCAAAATAATTTTTTAACAGTGTATTGAAACGGTCAACCAAAATTCTATACTCATGACAGGCAAGTTCACATTGCAGTACAAAGGCATTATGGGGAGGGAGAGGCGTAGGGCTGCAGCAGTTACGTAGTCGAACTTGATTGTCCAGTTCCTTCATGGATTTGTTCCTGAACAACAGGTCCAGGTCCAGTGCCTTCTTGGATTTGTTCCTGTTCCTTCACCGATTTGTTTAGGAACTGAACTGTCGTTGCTTCAGCCACACATTCGGGAGAGGCTCAGAGAGCAGAGCACGCCACGTTCAAGCGGATCAATACTGCCATTGGCTAATTTCTACTACCAACCAAATGGTTAAATAGGAGGAATATATGCAGCTTCAGCCAATGGCAAGTTCCCAATTTTACTAACTGGATGAAAGGAACGAATCCTTACATGGAGATGAGTCAGTTCTTTTCGTTCACCAAAAAGATTCGTTCAAAAGGAACGAATCGTTCACGAACGGCACGCCACTACGATATAGCCTTCAAGAGGTGGCTGCAACAGAACATCAAGATTCCTGCTCCCTGGTGGTGTAAAACCAGAAGCTGTAGCTTCTTAAAAAGCTAAAGTATCTCAAAAAAGTGCTTATGTCTTAACATGAATTACCTTTGAACTTTAGTGTATAATGCTTTTTAATCTTTTTTCATTTAAAACGAGTGAGATTTATCATTTTCCACATATGTGAAACTTTCCAACATAAAATATAGCACATTAAAATTGTTTTTCAAAGCAGGTTTTGGGTAATTATAATAAATCTGAATATCCCATATTTGTGCTCTAATTTGCATATTATCCAGCATTTCATCTTGGAAACACTAACCCTAATTCACATCAAAATACTTTTTTACACAACAGTGTATTGAAATGGTCAACCAAAATGTGTTAACAAATTTTCTGCATGTTACTCATTCAATTTTTATTAGAGAATAGTACAAACATATTGCCTAGTAAAATGTTCTCAGACATAGCTTTGTTTATAAATTACTTCATGATCTTAACCACATTGCAGGTATTGAAAAAACAGCCTCAGAGGTGTGTTAAGGCAAAGACTTTACGTACACATGAAAAAAAAAATCAAAACAGATTACAAAAGAGCATGTCATTCAAGTTTTTTTAGCTCATTGCACCCCCTCTAGGATTCTTCCTATTGGCACCACGACTGCACCTGGAGAGGTTAAAGCATCTAGAGAAATAAAGGGATTAAAAACTTAAAGCCAGTCCTACCTTTGAAGAGATGTTAATGGACAATGGTTTATTTCCTGGAAAAATAAACCAAGCACTGCCAGTGAAGAAACAAGGAGCAGGAATTTCAATAAGCAGCTGAAACTCACTGACTTTAAGCCAGACATCGTGTCTGATGTGGATACATATGAGTTACCAAGTGTGTTTCTGGTTTACAGTGTATACGCCTGGCACATAACTTGCGAATGAGGGGGCCGTCCTTGAACGCATGGCTACCAAACTGGATTTTCTATCTAGATGGAGGAATGTGTACTTTGGTGTCCACAGTGGTTCTTTCACTCTTTGATGCCAGATAAACCTGACTGGTGTGATAGGAATTCTTTTTTTTCCATTTATTTTCCATCCATTTATACAGCTGGATATTTACTGATGCAATGCAGGCTAAGTAGGCTACCTTGCCGAAGGGTACAACGCCAGCACCCTACCTAGGAATATAACCTAGGTTACAAGCCCAGTTCCCTAACCATCACACTACAGCGACATGCCTATGTCGTGTAGAATACTGCACACCACAAACAAAGCACTGACTTTCTGAGGGCTATATTGTTAAGGTCTGCTTTCTGACCCAAATCTGACAAGCCTGAAGGCACGCTGTGATTTCGTACCTGACCTGAGTGAACGCTCAAATATGGCCATTTTAAATTTGCTCGTTCAGCATAATGGTACCCCACAAAAAAACTTTAAGCTCTGTTGAGTGCCAATGTTGCTGCCGTTGTATCCTTGAACACTTGAATACTTTGCCTGCATTTCAAAAAGCTATCTTTCTGGATAAGAATGTCTGCTAAATGTCTGTAATGTTATCAGTAATAGTTGGCTGGAAGTGTTGCTCAGCACTGTTCTGCGATTTCAAGCGGCTTTCCTGCAGGAAGCGCTGCATTGGTTTCCATTGTGCTGCGTGGTGTATTTGGCTTGTTATTGGCTTGACACAATGGGGCTATATTGGGTTCGGGCCTGTTCAAGTCGGGCTGTGAAGACGTCGGGATTCGGCAGGTTCGGTCCTCATTTCGAGCCTGATGCAGAACCTCTACTATGTGGTAACGTACCAACTGACTTGGTGAGTTTAAACCTGCCCTGGGTAGGTTTGAATCGTAAACGCACTATTGACCACCAAACCCGGAGAGTACCATATGTTTCTACTGATGCGCCACCTGTCGTTGCGTCCAACCCATGGTGACGCAAACAGGTTTACCGCAGACCAAAAAACAAACAAATCGGGCACGCGCAACAAGTACCTCTTTGTGGGACATGAATATCACCAATGACCAGACGTGTTTGCTCTTACATTGGCATGCCCATGTTTGCTCAGACATGCCGTCCTTCAGAATTAAATTTATTATATGTAGTACAAGCCATTAACGCCCATAGCCATTTCAGCAGTCACATTTTGCCCCAGGGTCAGACTGTTTGTTACAGGGTGAATGATGAGGGAAATGAGTGGGGAATGGGTAAGGGAAACGTACTGCAAACCGACCAGTAACTCTGGTCCCTATCCGCCTATCCAAATCTAACTGAAAGCCGGCTAGTCTTCAAAGGGTATTGGGCGTGGGGCGGCTTTGAACGCTGCACTTTGAACAGTTCGCCGATAGGCTAAAACCAAAAGACTGAATAGCATATCCCCAACAGAGTGTTAAATCTCCATCCAGAGTACCTTCAAAAATAATACAGGAAAAATAACAAAGCGAAATAGCAAAGTTGTGTCCCAATGGAAGGATTTTTAATCCAGCTGGGAACACATTAACTGACCAGAGCACTATACAATGAGCAGGGGGCAAAGCGAGAGTCGAGGTTGAGGTTGAGAACGAGTGAATAGGCAAACCCGAAATCCAACCAGTGAACGAAGGAGTGGGGCTAGGAGAGAATCGGAATCAAAAACGAGAGCACATTGTCAGCAGCGTGGAATCGAGGGGGCAAACAAACCTGAAGGGTTACGGCAAGGGAACGAGTCAGCGGTCAAACACAAGTCGGGTCAAATACGTGAAGTCAAACGAACTATACACAGCACACCAAGCACGGGCTCGAAGAGATGGTCACCACTGGTAAGTGGCAAACGGCGACTTTTTCAAGCTAAGTAACCAAAGACGGAAACGGCCGATCAGATGACGAACTGGAAAGACTAAAAACACACGCAACAGGGACGAATGTAAACAAAACTTAAGACAAGGGGTCGTAACACCCTCTTTCAGTGCACAGAACAGTTCAGGAACCCGCCATACCCAGGACTATTGGGAACCTTGTTAGTTTTCCATTTTATTTTTTCCCATTTTAGGATTTTACACATTATTAGTAACATTATAACTTTTTTTTTTGAATAATCAAATTACATATTTTTACTGCTTTTATCTATTTTTTTTACCTTTAGTAAGTGTGTTTCTGATATGTAAACATGACAAGAGTAACAAAAACACCACTTGAACACAATTTCAATAAAGTACTTCCTTATCAGTGCTTTACATTATAAAATAAAGTGCTTGGAGGACTTAATTCATTAATTTGTTATAAAGAACAAACAAAAATAAAATGAGATAATAGAATCACTAATCTCAACTAAAAGTCTCTGGTTTTTAAATCGACAAGTGAATCTAACAAGTTCATGCTCTCTATCTGTGAGAGACATCTCCATTAAATTGCAAAACAGCCAGCCTTCTTCCATAACAGTGTTTGCAGGATTGAATAAATTCATTTCTGATAAAAAAAAATGAGCAAACAAATTAAATATTTCAACAAAAAAATAAATAAATAAATGAAATAGTAGACTCATTGTCCTCTCCTTTGAGTATGCCTATGCATACCCATACCCTGTGTCACTATGGTTGTTACTCCATATATAACATTCCAAACTCAGATTGTGATGATTAATACCTCAGTCTAGTTTGAATGTAGTTGAGCCACTTTTTAAAAGTAGTGTTAAAGGTGTTTAAAGACACTGGCCCAACAGAAAGATTCAGCAGAGAAATGTATGGACCGTGTGAAATTGGTTTTAATTTGACAAACTACTTTTTATTAGAGGCGTTAAGATTTAATTTCACTTCCTTCATTGTGAAGTAGATAGAAGCTTTGGTGAAGCTTTAGAGTAGATTCCCCAATGCTATTGGTATGAATAAAATCCTATAAAATTTTACAATTTTTGTTTTATTTGATAAACGTCAATAATATAATAATCAAATAAAAATTGATTAGTTAAAAAAAATTCAAACAGCTGTGCATCTAATTTATTGTTAAATGACGAATAGCCACTGTCTATTGCCTATCGAAATGTTCAGAACACTGCAATTGTGGTTGTCAGTAGTTTCATCAAAGGCAACGGAGAATTTGCCGCAGGCTTTAGTCAGGACTGCCTGCTTATGGGTCTCAGAACCCAGATTCACTCTGCAGCTGAAAAGTGTCTCAATACCAGTTTTTTTTCTTCCACAGTGACACAGATACGACTATTTCAATTCAATGTGAACAGCAAAAAAAGCTGCATGGAGTCTCATTTTTACACATCCAATCCAGGCGACATTGGTGTGTGATAGCTAGTGCTAGTCTGATTCTCAGGGATGTGACTTGAATTTGAACTTTGAAATTTTTTTTTTTTTTTTTCGTTTAAAGCGTACATCACGAACTTCAGACGGTTGTCATTACTTTGAACTCCCAATGCCTCTGGGGAAAAAAATTAAGAAATAGTCAGGCCGTAGTCCAACATGCAATTACAACGCATTCAGAGGCGCCTGAATTAACAAATGTTTTTTGTAAACCTGTTCTGCCCACATGCAGCCCATCCCTAACGAGACACGGTATCACAGGAAAGCAAGCAAGCCAAGATGCGTGAGCCATCTTTTTAAGGTGCCAGTCTTTCTCTGCCACCTACACAATGCACACACTAATTCCTCCGACACATAGTTTTTGTAAATAGATTTTTACTTACTCATAACACACACATTTTTTTTAACAATCGCTTGTGTAATACATTCATACTCTCTGGGTCCACCCTCCGCCCTTTCCTTCATTTTAGTTTACTTCATGTTTGTATTCATTATCAGCCTATTTGAATTGTTTAATCAAGTGTAAATATCAATACGATTTTATGAACGCAGCCTATCAGTGTGGAATCATGTAATTTCTTTAAAGTTGAAATTTATTTTAACTTGAATTTTAAAATACAGCCTTTGAGTAAACTCAATTTCAAGTTGACATTTTCATTTTTGCATTATACTGGGGTAGGCTATGTTTATGAAAGTGTGTTTCTGTACATTTTGTCGATTCGTTGGTTTTGGACATGTTACATTTATACAGACCGGGACATAATATTTTTTGGTTACCTAGCATCCAATTCCCGCTAGAATACATCTGAAAACCATACTAACTCTTCAAGGACAGATAACTTTTTTAAATTATGTATGATTTGATTTATTATAAACAAGAATATACCCTTATACCCAAAAATTACTTCCAGAACAGATTTTTACTTAGCTTGCTCAAAAACAGTACTTAGGTTATCATATTGCTCCGTTCCTGTGGGAGGTGTTAGAGGACTGAACTGCACAGGTACGAACCTGAAATAGCTACGACAGCCATATTGTGTATTAAGTTATTGACTGTGTTGAAAATATTAGGAATTAGAAATTCAGTGAAAATGTGATGTATAGTGGGGTGGGCACTGGGGTGGCCAGGCTTCTGTGCAGGGTGGCTGCGCCCCCACCCTACCCCCAAAAGAAAATTTAAAAAATTGGCCCCTTGGAGTAAAATCCCTAATCAATACAGCAAGGTGTTCATAACATTTCATGAGAAACATTTGGAATTTATTTATCTGAAACTGAGAACCGGTTCTGGAATCCATTCTCCATTTCAGACCAACTGCGGAACACTATGAATCACCAGTCAGTTCAAACATTTACAAGCAAGGGGAGTCAGTTAGAGATGTGTGCAGCATTAATTATTCATTACAATTAGGAATAATAATGATTAGTTATGGCGTTTGTCAATATACTATAACATTAGCTATGTTTTGTAAAATCTCATAGATAAAATATAATAATGTGTGGATTGACGGATGGAGGGGCCGATGGGTTTGCAGCAAGTGATGTATTCACACTGAGCATGAATAACAGAATGTGAATGCCTGTGCTCGACTTGCAGGTGCACTTTTTTTTCATTTGTAGCAGGTCGTGCTGGTTTTGACGAATTACCTGGAAGTGCAGGCATGGAACCTGTTCTGCCTACTTGCCCAGGCTGTAGATTCTGGCGGGATAACAGGTGCCTTGCATCTGGTTGTGGTTTCTGACAAGACATTGGGTGGAGCACGCCTGAAACCGTGGTTTCCCAGCGACTGCTGAGCTTGGGGTTCTGAGAAGGTGTTTGGGGAAAGTTCCAACTGTTCAAGGGAACATCCTCCCCCTGTAAAATTTCCCACTGCTCCATGCCGGGCCCATTTCAGCCCAGGTTGGACCCAGAATAGAACAGTGGGAGACTTTATGATTTTCTGTACGTGATGGCCGGCTGATTCGTCCATTTTTATCTCGTGTCCTTGCCTGGTGGTGCGAAATCTTGGTGGCGGTATCAGCCATTCTTAATTAAAATATGTATTAAGTTACAACAAATATTCACGTTTAAACTAAAGACGAGGTTGCACTACCTTAAATATAACAAATGATTCAGACATGCACACAGTCACACAAGAAATGAATGAAAAACCAAATACCAAACAACCATTTCTCCAAAAATAGTCCCAGATCAAGATCATAGTCCAAAAACCAAAAGACAGCCAACTATTCCAAAAAAATCAGGGATGAAAATGTAAAAATACCAGGTGAGCTGTTACAAAAAAAATGTCCGATTCTGCGTGCACCAAACACCACACACCATAGAAAATAAATAGATAAAACATAATATTTAAATAAATAAAAAATATTTATTTGTTTTATTTATTTTATCTTTAGTTTTAGTGGTTTTAGTAATTATTGGAATCTTGAGTACTTTTATTTATTTTATGTATTTTATTTATTTTATTTATTTTATTATGTTTGTCCACTGTCTGTGTTGTTTCTAAATTGTGTCAAGATGGATGACTTTACTGCAAACCAAATCTACCTACGGGTACAAATAAAGTAACCCGAACCTGAACACAACACCAGGCCCCGAAGCAAGGTTTCAGATTCCTCAGATGCTCAACAGCAGATTTCTACCCCAGTATGTCCACCGCAACAGATGTTACTGGCTGACGTTGCGCCACCAAGAACCCTTTCTTCCTCCTGATTTTGACTCTTGCTCTAACTCTGACTGACTAGATAAAGAAAAGCCGCAATTTTTGAGGGAGGGGGGCATGGTTGAAAGTGTCGGGATGAACGTCTTGAATGAAAAAAGAAAATGTACATATTAAGGTGGTCATATGTTTTTGGAAGCATGGCTAAGCACTACAATATTATTATTAAAGGATTCCTGGTTTTAAGCCCTTTATAAAAGGATCAATCATGGCTATGTTTGGAGGCTATCCCACCACTCAGCTATCAAGGAAAGAAATGTGGAAGTTCTTCAATGGCTCGTGACAAGAGATGAGTTTTCATAGACAAATAATTGCTCAGTTTTGGCAATTGCAATCTCCACCTTCAGGCAAAATATTTTCCATGTAATTAAACCAGATCGTTTAGTCACATGGAAAATAGAAATCAGATCGTACCACGTTGGTTTCCACTTTTAACTGAGGCTAACTCTAAAAATTGAGATTTCAACAACCAGAACTCAACAACCATTATCTAATATGAACATTAAGATTTTTACTTAGTGATTTCAATTAAATTTCACAGATAGCATTCAAATTTCACATCACAAGGAAAATTCTTTGTATGTATGTAGCATTTAGCCACTCAGGTTCTTTGACCAATGAATTTCCTCCAGAGGGCAATAAAGTCATAAAACTTTCAAGGAAAAGAAAACTTTCCTGGAAGACCTCTGGAGTGACCCTACATGCCCAAGATATTTACCTTGATGTTTGTGGAGTGAGGAGGGAACTAGAGATACATTCCTATGGTCACACAAATTAAATTGTCTGTTTCTCAAGGATGATAATCTGAAAACTACCGATTCGAAATATACCTCAATATAAGTACATACACTCCTGGGCAAAAAAAAAATGGAGTAGATACTACAAGCATTGTTCATTGAGTTCAACAGGAAAATTAATCAGGAGAAACAATGCTTGTAGTATCTACTGCATATCTGGCAGCAGCACGGTGGTTTCAGGCTCATTAGAAACATTGGACCCTTGAAGCCATTTAGCCAACAAATGTGTTCCATACTGTATCAGCATAATTTACAGCTGAATCTAGTCCCATCCCCCAATTCCCATAGAGATCCATTCAAATGCAAAGAGTTTTTGTATCGCTTGTAGTACAACCTGAAAATAAGATATCCAGACTCAGATGATGTTGATAGGTCACAGACATCAGGAAGTCATGGCATGCAAACGATATGCAACCAAATACAAAACATGACTCTTTTATTTGACATTATGTTAATTCGTCTACTGTATAAGTGAATTTCCCTCTTCCTAGCTTTTCCCCAAACACTTCACTGCAGCAAAAGTAAACGCGCACATGGTGGCACAGGATGTCTCGGGAGTGCATTTGTTTAATTCTTGCTAATTTTCTGACCAATAATTTGTTGTTAAGACCATTAAAAGCTTAATTTTTTGGCCCATTTTGGGCTTGGCCAATTTTTCTTTTTTGCCCAGGAGTGTATGCTGTCACTCACTTCTACCAATAACCTCTGTGGTTACTCGCCTTTCATTTCCCATTGCTCTGAAAACCGAGCCTCATCAAACATTGGACAAGGAAATGAATTGAATCCGGTCTGTGTGTGTAACAGCCTTGCTCGCCTTGAAGTCGCAGGTGCACTTTTTGTGTTTGTGGCAGGTTGCACCGGTTTTGAAGTCTCATCAAGAAATTCAGGCGTGGTACCTATTCTGCTTGCTTGACGTTGTTGCGGATACTGGCAGGACATCAAGTGCCTTCCCTCCCACTGCGGTTTCACACAGGACTTTAGGTGGAGCAGTCACAAGTTTACCAATCCATTGATTTACATCAAATACCAAACCTCCCATGTCATAATGTTCTCAATTATCAAAATATTTATTATTATAATTATTATAATTATTATTATTATTGTTATTATTATTCAGTATGTCTACTCATTATTTATAAGACTACTGAATAATAATAAAAAAATATGGAGAATGTATTCGGATACTCACCTACATAAAATAGGAGCAAATCCTTCATCGAACATGTCCTCTGCTGAGGAGCCTATGAGAGCCTCTGTCTCTGTTGGATTTGACCCCTTTCGGAGGAAAATTTCAGTTACCAGTGTGTGTTAGTTTAGGGCTTTGAAATGTTTTTCATAGATGTACCCTTGTACCAAACTGAAATCAGTTCTGATCCTATGTATGGAATCTAGTGTATCTAGTGCTCTTTAGATAGGGCTGTATAGACCTCTGGAGGTTGTCTCTGTGCCACACTGGGCCATACTGGGGAATTGAGGTTTTTCACATGTATGCTGTCACTACGGCAGTGAGCCGCTCTCACCAATGATGCTGAATGTCAGGATGCTCTTGAGTGTTTCCCCCAAAATTTAATGATGTTCGTGGCAAGCATCTCGTTCACATGTATTATTACAAAGCTAGTCATAAATCACTTGTATGTGTTCACCACTTAATGAGCTGAGCAACGGATGAGTTGGGTTAGCAATAATACCGCAAGAGACTACCTTAACCTTAACTAGCCTCTGTATTCAAATATGTATTATGATGCCAGAAAGGGAGTTCAAGTGCTGTCCACCAGGGGGCAGCACTGGCACTGCACACAGGTATGACAGCAGCTGTGGCTAACTATTGGGCCCAATTAGGGATGCAAATTTCGTGCAATTCTTTTAATCAATCATCTGCACCTCAATAAAGATTAACCGATAAGCTTAAAATCTATTTGGCCTATAAAAAACTACTCAAAATAGTTATTATAGTCAAATTAGTTGTATATATCAGAGATTTAAGACATGTCCCAACAATCAACAAAAATTATACAAACACAGATTCATGAGCCAAGAAATCTGCACAGCAGAGGAGGACTACTGACAGTTTTGTTGACATTTATTCCTGATAGAACTGTATGGAGACAAAGGGTATTGCTTATTAATGCAGCTTATTCATTATTAACTATGTAATAAACAAATGAACCTCTTTAATCCTTTTTTGTCTTTCTGAAAACATTTGTAGCCACTAAGGCGGTCTTATATGAAAAAGAACACATCACCTGTTTCTTCAATAGTGCATTTCGTATGCTAGTCATAGTGCAAGTGGTAGGCTGTTCGTTTAACAAAACAGCACCAAGTAAAGTAGGCCTCTTGATGTGAAGCGAACATTATCTGGGATAATTCTGGTGTGCAGTCTGTGGAAGGTGGGACCGGCAGCTGCGAAGACACCGATGTTCCAAGAATGGGCAAATAGCATTTCGCTAATGCTGCCTGTGAAGGAAACCGCCACTGGTTAACTCTCCACCATTTGAGGGGATTTGTGTTTAGTGACAGAGAAACGTCTTTCTAATCTAAAATCTATTGACCAACATTAGATTATTGATTAAAATGGCTGAATATTGAAAATGAAAAATAATATTGAAATGTAACCGTTTAATAAATAAAATTAATTGATCAACATTATTATTAACGATTATCAGCTAATCGATTAACTATTATTATTAGGCTTAATAAAAGGTCAGATTCTCTGGCCTGAAAGTCAGTGGTTTTGGGACTGGCTGGTCTTTTCATGTGTTCCTGTTAGTAGTTTTTTGCTCAGGATGTTTTGCCTGCCTTTTTCCTCCAGTGGAACTACTTCCTCACTTTGTGGTTGAAGGCTTTTCACGGTTTTCTGTTTTTCTCCTTAATAAAAGGATGCAAGCCAACGCTCCTTTTGAGTTTTGTCCGTCTGTTCACCATGTGAGGCTCTCCCCAGCCCTGCATCAGAGTATCCTCCGAGCAAACATGTGAGATGTACTGTTTGGCATCACATTACACTCTGAACAAATTGGTGAGATGCACGGCTCTACAGTGCTCCATTTTAGGAGCCATTTGCTCCTGAAAATTGATGTGCGCTAGCAGGAGAAATTATTCAGGAGCACATCTGCTAATTAGGACGCATTAGTGTGCTCCTAAATTTTTCAAATTAGGAGTGTATTTGCCCCTTTGAAAAATCGTTAGCGTACAGCCTTGAGATGGACATGCATGGGCAGTACTATGTATTCTCTGTAGGCTAACTAGCCCACTCTTTTCATCATTAGGGCTGCCAGTGAATCCCTGATTAAGTCAGCATGACACAACAAGCCCAGTGTGCTTCATTTAGTAATTAAGCTATCACAATGGATACTGCTGTTTTCTTTCTTCCAAGTCGCCGCATGTTACAAGTTGTCTTAACAGCGAAAGTAACTGATCTCAAGCATTTACGCAAGTCTCAGGTTAATCACGAAATACCCAACACGCGCAAAATACTATTCTACATAGACAGCAACATATCATTAAAAAAATCTTAAATATGTACCTGTGCCATAACTAGCTTTGTGTTGAAATGCAGTAGCTCTGAAAGTCTCCTGGATTTCGATACCCACAAGAGCAGGGGTGGGCAATTCCAGTCCTGGAGGGCTGGTGTGTCTGCAGGTTTTTTTGTTTCCGACAGTTACTCTGGCTATACAGGCTAATTGGCTGTATGCACCAACACTGGTTTATTGGTAGATTGGATCCCAGTAAAACGTCTCATATACGGACACAAGAACAGTCTTCAGCTGTCGTTCATGCGCCTATCAAGAAATGTGGCTAAAATGCCAGATGGCGTAAATGTTAGGGCTAATTAAGCAATTAAGGCCAGAAGTTGGCATGGAAACCAGAAACAGATATGGCCCTCATTGCCCACCCCTGCACAAGAGGATCTCCACCACAGTTGGAAGTGAAGTTCCTCTCCCTCCTCTTTGCTCCTGAAACTGGCATGATCCCATTCATCGCAAACTGAGGAACCACAAAGTTCCCCACTAGTTGCAATGGGGGGAAATCATCACCATTTCTATGAAATAGTTTCAGACTCCCTGAGGTCAGTTTTGTAAAGGTGGCATGTTTGCAAGTGCGTAACTTTAAGTTGAAATTCATAGACCCCGAAGAACAGCAACCCTCTATAGGGGTCAGGGGGCACACCCACCTGGAAGAAATGCTTTGCAAGAACAGTGGTGAAATGACCATTTACACCGCATTCTAAGTGAAGAATGCTGCAGATTACTTATCAGTAAGGCTGGGTGTTTGTCACTGAAAATACTGGCTGAGGTCGCTGAGCAGTCTCGGAAAAGTTATTAAAAATCATGGAAAACTGAAAAAAGTGGAAGAAATGAAGTTTTGTGAAGCGCAGTGGTCGGAAATGATTGAAATAACATGCAAATGTAGCAACCGCAACCAGAGGTGGGTAACCCAGCTTCAAAGAGTAAAAAGACTGACCATGTATTTGCTCCACCACCATGCACTAAACCAGCTAATTACAATAATTAGTTCTCCTATCATGCTGAAGAGTTATGCTACTTTTCAGCTGGTTTAGTGCATGGTGGTGGAGCAAATACATGGTCAGTTTTTTTACTCTTTGAAGCCGGGTTACCCACCTCTGCCTGCAACAGATGCTTGAAGTTAAAAAAAAAAACCAATGGGCAGTTGCTACTCAGAACAGCACACGAGTGAAATACATTGACAGGCTCGTGCATTTAATCACGTAATTCGGAAAGAAATGGCATGGCGTTTTGCCTTTAAACTTAACAAAATGTTGCTAGGAAATGGAGCATGCTCAAATTGCATTGCTAAATTAAAACACGGTTACCATGTGTCCGTTGTTATTTCATTGAAGTTTGTTTTGGTGCAGTATGTTGTACATTACAAGGTTGACGTTTTCGATGAGAGCCGGTTGTAACTGTCGTACTGTGACAGGTGCTGTCCTTCCGAACATCGACAACTGACAAGGACGAGAACCGTGATCCCAGCGCATTCCGGAATCTGCACACATTGTCGCACTTTGTCTGGAACAGGCTATTGTTAAAATGCCTGGGCCTATACTAATAACACCATAGGCTACGTTAAGGTTTCCAGTTGCTATTTCAAACCGCTGAGAAATGAGGAGGGAGAACCCTACAATGGCGGAAACTGTGGAAATGGCAAAAAATGGGGAAAGTCTGGAAATCCGTGGTGCCTGTGACCTCCATGACAAACACCCAGATATACTGATCACATCATGAAACCCATGTTTATTTCATAAAATATTTTTTCTAATCATCATGTGGCATTATTGGTGGGGTTATTTGGTCTGTTATATTTGGGGGGGGGGGGGGTGCAGTTGAAACTTGTCTTTGGCTTCTGCTGTGTGATAGAAAACAGTGGAGCCACACACTCATTTTATCCACTCACAGACAACATACATCAAAGGGAGAATAACTAGTACAAATAAAGGCGCTGTCTATTTTATCACATGTCCAAGTGGCAAAACTTTGCTGTAAACATATATATATATATATTCCATCAAACACCGCAACACTGCCTGTCCCAAAGTGATTTTCTGTAGGCATGTGGGTAGAATCTGGAATCCCAACAATGTACTCAAAAGGTCGAAGCAATATTAAGACCACGTAATCCCCTCCAAATGAAACGAGAGAGGCAACAGAAATAACTGCAATACTGCGTATCCAATATACCTACTGCTCTGAGAGTTTTACACGGAAACATAATATGAAAGTGTGCATGTTTTTGTAAAAAAAAACTAAAACAAAAGCATAGCAGCCGCAAGCCAAATAGCGCAAAGGTGCAGTCCTGGATTCACACTCTTTTTTTTTTACAGTTAATTTTACTAATGTCCCAATGTAATACTTCCACAGTACTCATATGTGTCTCCTCAATCCGAATGTTCACCACTTCATGCATTTCAGGCGATTCTTGAAGAAGTGGAGGTACAATTTCTTGTTGCCGTCACTCTGGGGGGGATGCCGAAATTTTCGGTAATTGTTATTTGCTTCCCTTTTCTGGTGGCTAATGTTGAGCACAGGGCAAATGACCGCCAGCAGTTCTCCCAGCCCGTCCATGAAGAACTCTGCAGAAAGGAGACAGCCGGAGAGAGAGCAGAATGTCACTTTTTTTTTAATTTAACCTTTATTTTACCAGGAGAGTCCCATTGAGACAGAATCTCTTTTACAAGGGAGACTTGGCCAGGAGGGCAGCTCAGCGTCAGTTTTTACTCCTAGCCCGTGAATCGAGTGGTCGTTTGACTTTGAAACCAGATTTTCAGTCTGGAGGCGACATAGCTCAGGAGGTAAGAGTGGTTATCATCCATTGAATAGTGGCCTTAAAAGAGAAACCAGTCTGAAACTAGTCTTAAAGGAGAAACCAGACTGAAACCAGTCTTAAAGGAGAAACCAGACTGCCCAAATTCTGAGGAAAGGGTAGAGAGCAATCTCTTCTGGAAGCAGTCCAGCAAGGTAACACATTGGAGGGGCCAAAGTATGATATCCTGTCTTCTGCATGGCAGGCTGGATCTTGGTGGATAGGTCAATTTGTAGGACAGGAACTGTGCTGTGGAGATCCTTATAGGGCTGGTGGGGGAGACCTTAAAACATATTCTGTATTTGATGGATAGCTAGCAGAAGTAACAGAGCACAGGAGTAACACAATCCCTACTGGAAGTCTTGAAAGAATACTCTAGAGGATGCATTCTGGGCCGACTGAAGTGATGTGAGAAGTCTAGATGAACTATTGTCAGCACAGTATTGCAGTCTGGGTAAAATATTAATGAAACATGCTAATTCCTTCCCCAGCCAAAATTGACTCTATTTGACAATATGAATGTTAGAGTTGATCTTAATTATATCGAGCATGCCAAGGATTTAAAAACAGTGCATTGGAAGATGGGCAACTTTGCAAGGACACGGTTCACCGAAGAGCTTTAGGTAGGAAAGGGAGGTTAAATAGATCTTGCCCAGGCCTTACCTGAGTGGCCCACTCTCTTCAGCAGTGGGTCGAAGCCCACCTTACGTACGGCATCGGTCCGGGCCAGGAAGAAGTTGATCACCACAGAGGCGTAGTAGCACTCTGGGATGCCTGGAACTTGATGGTAGGTGCCTCTTACTCTGGACAAACAGCCACCTTCCTCATCCCCCTCCTCGTAGACGAGTTTGAAAGAAAATTTGTTTGAGCCGACCGACCCCGCTACCTGCCAGCATCGGAAGATATCCCATTAATTTACTAATCATTAAGCAGCCACAGACACAATCCATGAAGGCAAGATCTACCTGGTACCAGTCTACCTGAAATAATGACAACAGTCATTGACGATTTATTAAAAAAAATTAAACCAGGGAAGATCATAACAATGCCAATGATGCCGTTCACAGCAATAAAATTACTCTGTATCAACTGTTAGTTAAACTAAACAAAAAATTATTACTGCATGAGTCAATCATTAATTCACAGCATTAGTATGGCCTGTTTATATTAAACAGAACTGACTGGGACAAGAGTGCAGCATAGGAAAGAACAAACAAATACAGAAATTGACATTAAAAAAAAAAAAGTAAATGAACAATAAATTAAAAGTATGCATTTTTTCAAATTCAAATTGCTCAGCATATGTTCCACGAAAATGGCTGATTGGCTTTTTAACAGGTTATGATCGTGTGTGTGTTGATTGGAAAAGCCCTGAAGTTAGCAGCTCGCCGTAGACTGGACTACGATTGGCGCCACAGTCCTGGACTGGTCTGAGCAGGTTGGGTGAATCGCAGATTAATCTGACATCAAAACGCTGCTTTATCTTCCCTGGCACACCCCCAACTGTACCTCTCCTGCCGGTGAGTCACCAAATGACTAGCCTCGAAAAGACAGACCGATCTCCACACTTCGTTTCAGGGCTGTGCCCGCGCTGGAGAAAGGTCTGGTTCAACCCATTATCATTCCGGTATGGGGGGGCGGGACGCTCTGGCTTGTTTGTATTTCTTTAAACCAATCACAATCGTCTTGGGCGGCGCTAAGCCCAGGATGCAGCGACAGTGCCCTTGAAAGCGGTAACACACCGATAGCGGAAGGGGAAGAGAATTCCGACTGAAATAGTCGGCCAACGGCAGGCTTATACCCACAGTCTATATCCTGTGAGTCAGACTACCAAATGACCAACAGTGCATCAAAATCCGTGACGGAAATGCCACTTTGCTTGTGCGACAGCTCACCGCGTCCCGTGCGCTGGCTGGAAAATAGAGACCTTAACCTCACCCTTATGGCATGGCAATTCCTTTGGCCTCTCAAAATCTATGCCAAAATACTGCCACTTTCAGCAAGCAGAAAATCAGTGCTTACCACATCCAGTTCAGGCTTAGACTCCATTATTTCTACAAATCTCTCTATCTTTGTTCTCTCTGTGAACTCAAAGTCATCGTCCACCCAAAGAAAGTACTTGGTGGTGACCTGTGAGACAGCAAGGTTCCTGCCAGCAAACCAGCCCTACAGGGTAAAACAGAAAAAAACACAGTGTATTAGTGAACACTGAACACAGCACAGCATGCAACACTGAACACTCAACACTGAACACAGAATTCAACACTCAACACTCAAAATTAAAGACAGCTTGCAACACAGAACACTCAACACTGAACATAACATGTAAAACGGAACACAGCTTGCAACACAGAGCACTTAAAGTAACATTCAACACTGCATGCTGTGTGTGTTTGTGTGATGTGTGATGTGTGTGTGTGTGTGTGTGTGTGTGCGTCGGTGTCCATTTAGCCAACTGTCATACCACCATGCACCCTGCTCTTGCCAAATGGCTGAAGCTAAGCAAGTGTGGGCTTATTTGGTACTTGGATGGGGGACCACCTGGGAAAACTAAACTGGTGTTGGTGGGCCAGCAGGGGGCAATCTTCCCTCTGGTCAAATAGACCCCAATGCACCAGTGCAGTGAGGGGGACTCCGCGCTGTTGGAGATGCCGTCTTTCGGATGTTAAACCGAGGTCCTGACTCACTGTGCTCATGAAAGACCCCATGACACTACCCATAAAGAATAGGGGGTTCCCAGGTGCCCTGGCTAAATTCCCAACCTGGCTCTCTCAAACTTGCCACCTAATCATCCCCTGATTCAATTGGCAAAAAAAAAAAGTATCTCCCTCTCCACCTTAGCTAATGTGTGGTGAGCATTCTGGCGCAAAATGGCTTCCGTGCATCACCCAGGTGGATGGTACACGTTGGTAGTGGGTGAGGTGAGTTCCCACTCATCACTGTAAAGCACTTTGAGTGTGCTATATAAAAGCAATGCTTAATTCATTAATGCATTCATTATCCCCTGGTAGAGTAGAAACTCAAAAATATGAATCCATTGCGAATCTTGGCTGTTAGTAGAGCCAAACTGATACATCTAACGGCCAATATATTGGACTGTTATTTGCATTTTTATTATGGTTTATAGATCATGCGTGATCAACAACTGCTTCCGTTTGGAATGTCTGGTGGAGATCTGCACTCTACTGAGTGTACACTTCTAGTTGGACTATATTTTTGTCAGAGATGAAGGATGAGGTGTAGCTGATATACAGGACTGATATGTATAAATTCATAAACATACAAGCTAGACTGACAAGCTTGAATGGAATGCGAACTAAATATAGACAGTTGGAAGAGGTTGCGTGACTAGAGGAAATGCAGTTCAAATAATTTGAGAAAACAGACAAGCTGTACCTGTGCGGGTGGCATGAAGTACTGCTCAATGTTGTCTCCGTCCACTTTCTGTTGGTCAAAGCTGTCGTCCGCAATGATGATTTTGATGTCTTTGTAAAACTTTCTAATGCTTTGGACGAGACGGTTCACTTCAGGGTACCTCAGGAAGGCCTTAGTTGCCACTGTTACTTGGGAGTTTATATCTGAAATAATAAAATGAATGTGAAACATTCAGACTGCGACACGTTCAGTGCTACATCCTGTGTTCAGTGTTGAGTGTTCTGTGTTGCAAGATGTGTTGAGTGTTGGGTGTTACATGCTGTGTTCAGTGTTGAGTGTTCACTGCTACATGCTGCTCTTCACAGCTAATGAAGAGAGGACATCGCACAAAGATTTGAAATGGCTGAAGGAGCACAATAAAAACAAAACAAGATTCCCTAGAGCTGAGTCATCTAAACATTGGTCAGGGATTAAGTTAATTAAACACAGCTTTTGACATTGAAATCTGAGTCTTGAAATGTGAGCCTGTATCACCGGCGCCACACCCAGGTGTTGTGTGGCTCTGAGAAGGATATTGTTTGATATGTTCTTTAAAAAAGAGAAAAACCGTAAATTCAATTCAGTTGTATTTGTATAGCACTTTCTACAGGGAACTGTCACAAAGATGCTTTATGGAAAAACAGAACAGAGGAAAAATGTGTCAAGTCATAGTCAGAACCCACAAAAGTCCAGCAAGGGAGGTTACAAAATTCCAAGTGGGATGAAGTAAGCATTCTAGTTTTGCCTTACTGCATTCCCTTGCGGTAGCAACAATCATAGCGCTATCACACAAGCACTTTGTAATGCCTTACAAGAAATCCTTCACGTTTTCGTTGCACACAATGGCATGTCTGACATTATGGACAATAAATTGCCAGAAATTGCTTGCATATTCTTTGCGAGAAGTGTTTGGAAAGATCTGAGTTCAGGAATGGATACAGGCAGGTATGGTGACTCACCCTCTCCAAGGTCGTACAGAACCGGTACTGTAGGCTGTCGGATCACAACTGGGAAGATGGCCTTGTATGGCCCCATGGTGAAGTGTACTGATGAAGAATCAAAACACATGGACATATGAAACGGTAACCTCACACGATGGTGTATTGGTTGAAGGTTATGATGTTCATGTCTTTAGCTGTAGCTCAACAATGGTCAGTTCCTTAATTAGTTCATTCACTGAATTCTATGCCTAGCCACCTTTAACTTAATAAATTGTACTGCTTGCTAGGTAATCACTGTGTATAGTTTTGTTTTTGTTTTTTTAAGTTTAGAAATGTTTGAAAATTCCTCTTTCCTGAGCTTCTGAAGATTCATGTGACTGCTTAACCCCTTTATCTTGTTGGAACATTTACTGTAAAATGAAAATGAGATCATTTAAGAAGTTATATGCCAATCACACACATACAGTTTGTCTGACCATATCTATTAGGGGTGTGTGGCTCTGCTTCTGCGGCCAACTCTATATGTATTTCAATAAGCAATCAATGATCTGATGCATCCAAGATGCATTTTAATAGCTAACAATTAGACACGATTCAGGCCTGTTTTGGTGCGATGTGGTGCGATTTAATACAATACAAATTGTTTATTTTGACTGTACCATAGTTTTGCTACTGGTTGCAAGAAACATTTCACCACAACAACATCTGATTATAAATAGAACATATTTTACAATTCAAAATGAATATGGAATAATTAGAATAAAATAGGTTCTGGGGTTCAATAGGCAATCAATGATATGATGCATCCAAGGTGCATTTTAATCGCTAACAATTAGACATGGCATGATTTAGCCTTGTTTTGGTGCGATTTAATACAATACAAATTGTTTACTTTGACTGTGCTATAGTTTTGCTACTGGTTGCAAGAAACATTTCACCACGACAACATCTGATTATAAATAGAACATATTTTACAATTCAAAGTGAATATGGAATAATTAGAATAAAATAGGTTCTGGGGCTAAACTGCTGCTTTTCATGGCAGTTAATTAATATTAATTTCATAGTATACTATCCACTTAAAGCAATAATATTTATCCTCTGGCCCAGTTTTTGATTACTCTACTGATTCAAACTGTTGGGTAAAGTAAACATGTGATTTCAGAGCTCATTACAAACCCTATAGACTGATGAGAGAGAGAAGTGGAACAGAGCTCAGGGGAGGGGCTTACACAGGTCTCCAGACTTGATGCTGTACACAGTGCTTCTGTAGGAGACCCGCCCCAGCAGGTCATTGAGAGACTGCAGGCTGGAGGTAGAAATGGAGAGAACCTTCTCATCCTGTCCCTTCACTTGGTCCTTTTCCTGAAGACTTTCCACTGCCAGAACACCACTGCTTACGCTCAATGTCACCTGCACATACAGTCAGGAGCCCACAGTTAAACAAAACAAGTGACTTTTGTGGCAAGTGGCTTTTCCTCAAGTTAATAACCATAAGCCTTCTGATCCTCAATTTGATAAAGTGTTCTGCATCCATACTGTAACAAAGTAGTTCAGTTCTTTTGCAAGTTGTTGTCTTCACAATTTTAGTTGGTTTGATTTAGTGCACCAGGGGCCTCATTTATAAAATCTGATGGAAAACACGTTTTCAGCTAACAAAACTGCCAAGTTACTCACACATACAAAGCACTGTCCATAAGTAATTAATTCAAACTGGCAAAATCTATGCCTACCGAAATATTGCATCAAATAAATTGCAATTTCTTAAGCTAAGGACCAGACTATATAAAATAATGCAAGCAGTGTGTCTTTTGAGCAGGTATTGGCGATTGAAACTGATAAATAGTTGTATGGGCGACTAGTCTGAGGGGCGACTGGTCTGTACGGTGGGGAAAACTTTGGCAAAGGATTCACCGTAGCTCCCAGGCTTGGTGAACCCCCACTCACACTCGGTCCTGGGGGACCACTGTGCATGATGGTTTTCATTCCAACCTCAACTGCAATACCAGACTTTTAACAAGCTGTTATTTTTTCTTAATTAGGTGCTTTTCATGTTTTAGAGCTGGGGTCCCCCAGTCCCCAGAAAAGGCCAGTGTGGGTGCACACACCTGATTCTACTAATCAAGGTGTTTAGCAAAGACTCTAGTGGTTGATTAAGATTTCCCCCAAGGGTTGAGTACATTCCTAAGGTGGTTTCATGTGTGCACTTGTATTTGCTTGCCATTAAAGGCTCTCTTTGTCCCATCCAAAATCTGGACTTTGCTTGGCTTTTGCTTTGTTTCATCCCTGTGCTGGATTTTTATTTCCTTTCCATTGAAGGCTTGCTTTATCCACTCTATGATTTGGACTTTATTTGTCTGCATGCCATTTAAGGACTAAAATTGCTCATCAATAATTTGGACTTTACTAGCCATGTTAGGCTAGCTTTTTTGCTTTTTGGATGTTAATCCTTTAAGGCTTGCTTTGTTGTCCATGGTTGGACTTTGTTTCTGCTTGCCTAGGCGTTGTAGGTTGTCTGTAACAGACCTTGGTCAAATACCTATTTGTTTTTTATTCAAATACATTTCTGTGCTCTATTGATCTTGCCTGGTGAAATTGAGCCTGCCAATATGACCAGAAGGCGAGGTTTGCACTTTTTGAGAGTATTTCATTGGTTCCAATACACCAGACAAGATCAGTAAAGCATAGAAAATTATTTGAATCCGAAACAAACATGTACTGTGTGTGACTCCTCCTTGGAACCTTTGTGGTTTCTGTTCAGCCAGGGTAAATTTCAACCATTGCATGACTGACCTTAATTCTTTGTTTCACCTGGTTTAACTTTCAGTACTATATCGTCTTTTTAAAGTTTGTTCTGTATGCATTTCTTTGAATTCTTCTTTTGTGTTATTGTACTGTGGATGGAATTGGGAAATAACATAAGGATATAATTATGTAATTATAATACATAATTCTTTTGAGGAACACAGTTTTCTTAATGTCTAGTAAACAAATAGCTTTTTATGAATGCAATGCTTGTTTTATGTGAATCAAACAAAAAAAAGAAAGGAAAAAAAGGAAACACAAGCAGCCCTATATGCAGTATGTAGGCATTGTGTGTTTTTATAGAAGAACCAAACAATACATTTAACGGACGTGTGTTTTAAAAAATATTTTTCACAGAAAATGGTCTATTATATGGGAACGCCCATAAAAAAAGGAAAACAAACAGGTGCATTTTTCAGTGTACACAACATCTAACAGCATATGTGCGTGTGAATTGTTTTTGATTTTTCATTCAAATAAAGTGCCTTCTCTTTGAATCTCACAATGCTACCAACTACCAATGCTGCGTAAACATTATGATTAACGAACAACACAAACGTTATACACCAAAAGAAAATTGGTTCAAAGAAACCAATTGGAAATAATTTTGTTGTGGTAAAAGTCTGGGTCATCGCCCATTATAATCTTTAAAAAAAGACCTCAGAAAACAGCAGCATTTATAGAATGCAGTGTATTGTTTTCCCATGTGCTTTAGCTCTTTTTTTCTGTGTAAACCACCACTAAATTCTTAAATGTAATGCTTCAATAAAACCAAATAGACTAGGTTACAAATAGACATTTAGCGAGTTAGCTGGCTAGCTAGCTAGCTAGCTTCAAAGCCTGTGAGTGAGCCATACTGGACCAAAGCCGGAGTGGAGAGAAAAGATGGACACTCCATCGTTTCGAAACCCTGCACCGCACAGTCAAATTACATCCCCTCTACCCTCACACTCCGCTTCACGCTCACATGCTCTGACCATCCTTTAAAAGAGAAATATCCTGCTTGAGGAATTCATGATCACCGATCAAAGATGTTGTTTTATCCTTCCAGTACCCAGCTTCTCCCTCTTCAGCCTCCTTAACTAGGGATACATTTATCTCATGATGGATGACATTATGGTAAGCGCACTTAATGATAACCAGTAGCTATCAGGCATCACAGAAACATTGATTCCAGTGAGTTGATGTTGATGTGCAGAAAGGCAGCAAGAGAGACATAATGGGAGGGTGGGTTGAAAAGTCTCTTTTTACAAGACAGCTGTTTTATTTATTAATTTAACACCGAGGTCGAAATATTTGATGACAAGCCCACTCTGACTCAGTCATCAGGAAAGCTCTGTCATCACAGCCCTCAAAGAGTTTCTCTGAAGTCTTTGAAGTTATGTCTGTTAAGGGAAGACTACGTCATTCCTAGCATATGACTGACAGCATCAGATCCCAATCCAGAGACAGCGATGGTGGTAGTTTTCATTGGAACTGACAAGTATTTACTTACGCATTTAATGCCTTCCAGTCATTGTATGTGTTGAGTCATTCATGGTTGTACGTCTGGCAGAAAGGTGTTTTGATATTTTAGTTTGCCAAATTTAGCTCCAACAAAAGCCACTGCATTGTCTCATATTTTATTGAAATTTAGAATCATGAAATTCACAATAAACATATTTTGTCATTTGATACATGACATGGAATGCATATGCTCAAAACAAAATGGCAGAAATAATAATGTTAGCCATCCCTCCACCAGATTTCACCAAAAATTGGGCTGAGCGAAGTCAGTTGTTTCCACTAACCTGGTAGTTTTGTTTTTGCACACCATGCACACCTAAACCTGGAACACAGTACAATTCAGAACAAAACTGTAATTATTTCACTAAATCTTGCCAATTTGTGCCAAATGGTGTCAATCCCCTGTGTAGTACTAACTCATTTTTGGTATCTAGGCATGCCATTACAAATTTACATTTGCAATATAAGTATCTTAACCTAGTACACTGAAAGTCCTCTGTGGTAAACTCATCCCTGTGCACTGGATATGACCTTCTCCCGCACCCACCTTTCTACTTTTTATCCCTCTGCATGCAGGGTTATAACTCTACCCTCTCTAAAACCCTCGAGCATGTCTGACTTTCTCCTTTACAGGAACCTGCTGGACAGTATGACTTTGGGCTGGCAGCTCTCTCAAGGTGGCCTCTACTGACCTCCTCTTTGACTACTCCGTAGCCTTTGACCTCCTCATTGACTACTCCGCAGCCTTTGACCTCCCTCATTGACTACTCCGCAGCCTTTGACCTCCTCATTGACTATTCCGCAGCCTTTGACCTCCTCATTAACTACTCCACAGCCTTTGACCTCCTCTTTGACTGCTCTACAGCCTTCGACCACCTCATTGACTAGGTTGCAGCCTTTGATGCAGCTGAAGAAATGTCTTGAACTCGACTGAACCTCAATTGTCATTCCACATATCAACCTGAAAAATTTACTACTGACTGATGTGCTGTACTCTCAACCAAAATCCTTCCTCCTGCCTGACTTGCTGTACCAAATATAGCATGATTGTTTTATATCAGAAGCAAAAACGATTTATAAATTAGCTTTGAGTGAAAGTCTCCTTTACTTTCTAATCCTGCACTCTGTATGCCAGCTGTGCTTCAGTATTGAACACATTTTTAATAATCAGCCATGGTTTATCTGTTGCTAATCCTCAGAATTAATGGTTAGGTCACAGTACCTGGAATGAGGCTCTTCTGAAGAGGACTCACAATGAATCCTTGGATTGGATATTGCAGAGGGGAGTTAGCTGGTGCTAACAGAAGTTGGTTTAGAATTGAATTTTTTCTGTAAGAGAAAAATCATCCTTAAATGAATTTACATTTTAGTCAAATACATTTTGAGTTTACTTTGAGTTCCATAGAGTTCCACCATAATAAAGGGAATTTTTATTATATGGACAACAAAGAACAATTTCCATTAACACCTTCCAACAACAAATGATTCTCTTTCTCTCTCTCTCATTCACTCACTCACTCACACACACATATACGCATACACACAATCAGACATTTTCATATGAACCAGCTAATCACAACTGAATCGTCAATAAACTGGCAGTAGAAATGCCAAATAACGTTGCTGTGTTTTTGTCAATGTTCCGATGATGGGTGACTACGGAAAAAGACGAGGTTAAAACCTAGTATATGGCTGGACCTAACACACGTGATCCGGCTGACCAATGGTGTAACTTCATCAATCAGTCACTCACTCAGTCACAGACATTCGTGTGTGTAGAGCTGGCCCCTCTGTTGTGGTCCAGCCAAAAACAAACAAGAAAAACAAGCCCAGTCGCTTTTATTGTTCAGATTATTGTTTGGTTTCTTCTGTCAGTATTTCTTAAACAAGGCGTGGGTGAAAAATCATCATGACACAGCAATTTGCCTATACAGTGCTGTGGGAAACACTAGATTTAGCACTAGACTGCTACTCGCAAAGCCATCTTTTATCAGGAGATTGAGTTGCCTAACACCTGTATGTTGCAATGTTGTATGACATGCTGTGTGTATGTGTGTCTCACCCTTGTCTTGAACTTTGTGTTTGCATTTGTCTCTGCTGCGTGTCTTGTGTTCTTCCAGTTTGTTATCTGATTGGCTAAACAACTGTGTGAAATCGCACTCACCTTGTCTGATACTTTTCGTACTCTTCAGCTCTCCGCCTAACGATGTCACTGAAGTTATCCTTGTTCACGTAGTCGCGTAAATTTGCAGATGCTGCTGGACAGGAACACGACTTTGGCTGATAGCTGGTATTGGACAGCATAGGGTCGTAGATCCTGCACAAGCAAAACATGCATCGGAACATGACTGAATATAACTGAACAACTTCAGAGACACGACATCTGCACCAGCCTGACTCTGTCCTCCCTCTGGCTTTCCTTCAGCCATTCACGTTTGTATACACTGAATATTTCCTAAGGGCAGCAGAGATGGATTTTCAGCGCATTCACCCCTCCCCTTACGGAAATTTACAATGTTGAAAATATATTTTTAAATAAAATATTTTTGTAAGATATTGCAAAAAGAATGCCATAGGTCAGTAAATATGTCCTTTACTACAGATTTCAGATATTGCAGTACCTCACATTGCTGTTAATGATTAGCATTAACCTCTTAGCGCAAAGCCCCTAGTGCTCAGCATGCCAAGATTGTCCAACTCAGACATTCATTGCTCCTGCAACCAAAGTATGAGTTCAAAACAGAAACACTTTGTTTTAGATTCATTAGTAGATGATACATGACAACTATGCAGAAAACGGAGTTTTGCAGCGCCACCATTGTCGCTCTGGTCGTTCATTTACCAAGCACCTCCTCCCTGCAGTCTCATCTGTAACTACACCCCCCACCCATGACATAATGGACAATATTGTCTATCTGGGCATTCATAAAAATATTGTTTCACCACTCAAAAATCGTATTCCGTCATAGCAACAAGATAAACTCATCAATAGCCCTAAGATATGCCAACACAGCAGTGAAAACGTTGCTCACTGAATAATGAAATAAACATGACAAAGTTTTCAAAAATTATACCATGTCATTCTACAGTCAATATCTGGGACTAAATAAAATGAATAAATATACAACCATTGGTTTTACGTGTAGAGATGTCCCTTTTGATACTGAGTGGTCATATATCATCTTGGACAATCTGTTTGTGAAATATACGTGTATTTGTGACACCTGGGTACCTTCCAAAATAGCTGTGCGTAATACCACGCGTTGTTTACGGCGTTGTCGCCCTTTTTTACCACATTCTAGCTTGATTGACAATTTATTTATTCAGTAGGTGAGACTATAAGCTTTCTAATGATGTATAGCATATCTAATTCTGCTTTCGGAATAGCGCTTTATCGCTCAGCGTAACCAAAGGTTTTCTCATCATCGCATTCACTTAGGCATTCACTCTGTGGTAACAGTAAAACACACTGAACCTGACGTTATCAATGATTTTTGGCTGGACCGCAACAGTGGGGCCAGCCCTACAAACGCGAATGTCTGTGACTGAGTAACTGAGTGATGAAGTTACACCATTGGTCGGCCGGTCCAGCCATATACTAGGTTTTGACCTGGTCTTGTTCGGAAATTCTTAGAAAATACTATTATTATTGAGGACTTCTGCACATAGCTAAGCCATATGTTTGTTGATAGAAATGGCTGACATCATTTTCTGGAGTAAGACAAAAGCGGAGAGAACTGTATCATCGATTTACTGTCTCTGCCTCTACTGAACACAGATAAGATTTCATCATCGCTATGTAAATATTACTGATCAAAAAATATTTCGGTTATATACGTTATTTTTTAAATTAAGTGTCTTTAAATAGGTTAGTGGTATTTTATAATGAGGATATTTCACACTGTAATGTAAGTGTTCATTGGTAGTTTAGTAGTTTTTATGATGCATGCAACAGTGATGACGTGAGAGTTGGAACATTGTCAAAATGAGGTGGATGGTTGAAAATTCCTTTCATGTCACCCCACCCCCATACAAGAAAACATAGGAGAGTACAGAGTACAGAAATACATACAAGAGTTAATTATTACACATTTAGGTGCTGTACCGCATTGTGTGACAATGTTTTTGCATTATTTCTTTAATCTGATATCAATGTTTCATCTTAAACCTTTTTGCTTCATAACATAACATATCCACCCTTAGATTTTATGAACTTGTGGTCCACAAGTTTTTGATCCAGGACATGTGTAGTTTAACCTGCTGTATATTTGCAATCTCTCAGTATTTCATTGGAAACTAAAAAAGAGCAAATTAATTTTAGATTTTCTGCCTAGACAGTTGCATTTGTGGCACTTTATTTCTTCCAAAAGTATCAATATAAACTAATCTAAGTTAGTATTGTAAATGGTAAAAATGTCTTGCTTCATTTAAGCCATATTTCAAGTCTCTGTGATGTTCATATCTGCAGTTATAAAGCTGTTAATAGGGTACCCCCTAAATGGGCGAGGATTAGCCAGGTTTGGCAGGTGCGCTAAAGAAGGGTTAAAGAAGGCCAAACAGGTACAGCAGGTCTAAAGTAAAGAGTTGCTTGACATGATATAAGGATCGCCAGAGTCTCTGAAGATGCAATAAAACGTATGAATAAACAGGTATGTGTCTTTGTATGTGAAGCAGTTGAAAATGGTTTCGAAAAGGAACCAGTTTGGGGCAGGATATTTGTATACCATCACGTCCTACCAGTTACCAGTATAAAGTTTATTATAAACTTACATGTTAAATACTTGCATCGACGCCCTTGTGTATATGTAACCCCGCTCTGTAGTCATTGAAACCTGCCTTCACTACCTTTGAAGAGGTGGTGAAGGCTGTCCAGTTGATTCCAGGTAAAATCCAGCAAATATCCTTAGCACGAAAACAATGAATACAAATAGGCAGCAACCCATGAACTTCAAAAGAGACATAACTGTGGTCCAATTTTGATTGAGTAACCACGCGTGTTCTTGATTTTACGGAATATGTGCTTGGTTCTTCAGTTAACAATGAAGGCTGTCCTTAAGCGTGATCCTTAGTGCTAGGGCTGAGTCACTGCCTCAGAAACGCTGGCTAACGCTAGCACATATTCCTTTTCCACCAACGCGTACCTAGTTCTGGTTCTGGGCTGGTGCTAGTGCCGGTTCACAGTTGGTTCAACTTGCGAACCTTCTAAGAACCGGTTTGCTTTTCCACGGGCTAGAGAGCCACATCATTACGACATTTTTTCCTACATAACTAGGTACAGGTTGTTACCGATATTTCGCCTATTTCATATATAGTTTTCCTATCTGTCGAACGAAGGTGGTCGATAATAGGTGTTCTCACTCTACCTGGCGGCCAAGTTTTAGTTGGTCTTGGTTGGTCACGATAATCCCGCCCCCAGCCCCTGACTAAGCGGTTCTTGGTTCTAGACCAGCCAAGTGTTGGTGCCGCTTTGGAACCAGTTTTCCTGGCCGAGAGCCGGTTGTTTTGCTGTCGAAAAGCGAAGGACTGGTTCGCGATTAGGCACCGGCTCAGAACCGGCCCTCAAAATGCCTTGGTGGAAAAAGGGTAACAGAGAAGCAGAGTGCACTTTTTTTGTCCTTCAGTAATTTTCCAAGAAATAATTCTCTGCATTTTACGCTCACAATAAATGTCAGTTTTATGGCTGCTTGTTTGTCATGGAAGTAGTGTATGGCAGGGATTCTCATGGATTTTTGCCTTTTTCATTTTTGGCAGATCTGGGACTTCCCCAGTGTAGGGAATAGGGTCGTTAATGATTAATCGATGATTAATTATATGCCATTAAGACTTGATTAATAAAATGAAATAAATCAATTTGCACAAATTGGGGTCTCAACTGTGTCAAATGCCATTTTTAATTTCTGCAATTTTCTCATTTTTTAATGCTTTACATTATTTTTTGCAGCATTGGATGATAACTCAACCTTAATGTAGCCCACAATGTTATTTGTATAGACATATGCATTTGCTTGACACAGACAAATAGTCATAAATAAAAAAGTGTGGCAATGCATACGATTCAAAAATGTGACCTTGCCAGTTTTTTATATTAGATTTTTTATTACGTCTGGTTACAGTATTGATGTCAAGTGCTCCCTCCCACATTACAGTAATATTCAGTTACATTCAGTCAAAGACCAAACCTAGCAATGAACAACTTGTTTACCAAAGCAATCTTTAAGGAAATAAAAAACAAACGCACAATAATCACATTAGTAATGCAATTTGAGCATGATCTATTTCTAATAATGTTCAGTTAAAGGCAACACAGCATGCTCTTTCTTTCTGTGATGGACTGAATTAAGTGAATTAAATGTATTTTACTAGTAGACGATTTGTTCCCAGCAGCTGATTACTGTTCGTTGATTTTCTGAAATTTCAAGCCCTTGTTACTTTAGCTAACGTTGTGCATGTTATTTGAATAATTTCCGATTCTCACAACTGTGTGTGAGATTTATTAATTAATTCAATAAATATACATTTTTTGAAAAAAAAAACTGCGATTTCCTCTGCTTTTGTAAAATTTTCAACAACTTTGCCATGATTCCAGCTAATATTTTCTTAGATGAACACCCACCCAGTCATCACCTATAATTATATGCATTCTTTACAATTAATTGGTATTGGTGGCTGTTCATTCATTTTAGGTTCGCCCCTAGTTGGCAGTGTGGAAATCAGGATTCTCCGCTGGGTTATTCACATCTCTGGAAGTTTGTTCATTCATTAGCGTTTTAGCGGTTGGCAGTTAGGCCGTCAGTTGGTCGGACAGCAGCACTACAATATTCTTTTCAAAAACTAAACCTACAAAAACAGTTGATTAATTTCATCTATAACTGGCTGTGGTCAGCAGAAAAAAAATCAGGTCAATGCTATTGCTGTTAAAACGTTGTCAGCAATTTTCCGAGCCCAGCAGTTTTAACCATTAACACCCTCGTTTGACATCCAGCACTCTGAATACCAAACACAAGTGCATCAACAGTTAAAACACCTCACTTACCCAACATGTAAAATATAATTGTTTAATTTAATTTAGTAATTATTATCAAAGATATCAATTATCAATTAAATCGCCAAATTTGTTGATAGGCAGAGCAAGCTGTTCGGATCAACCTTTATCAAAATGTACAACTCACAACCAGATGAAAATTAAGAAATGTATTAAGTTACAACAAATATTCATGTCTAATCTAAAGATGAGGTTCAACTACCTTAAATCAATTAACAAAGGTTATAAACATGGAGGGTCACACGAGAAACAAATGAAAGAAGATACGAAATCACAGCTTTTGTCTCAAAGTAATCCAGAAACCAATGAAATGTAGAATGCTAGACCTAGATGCAGGACCCAGATGCCCACTTCTAACTGTTACAGAACTTCTTCTTTCCAAGTTGCCCCAAACTAACTGACTGACCAAAACAAAGCCGCATTATTTATCTGGTAAAAAAGTGGAGGAGGCAGGGGCATGGGCACACACTCTGACACACACACACACACACACACACACACATAGAGTCCCATGCTATTCTTATGAGGACTTCCCATTGACTATATTCATTCCATAACCTCTAACCCTAACCCTAACCCCAACCACTACATGCCTAACCTTAACCCTGACCTTAACCTAATTGTAACCCTAACCCTAAGTCCTAACCCTAACAGCCTCTTGACCTTGTGGGGACCAGCAAAAGGTCCCCACAAAGATAGATTTTCCTCATCTTTCCATCCTTTTGAGGACATTTGGTTCCCACAAAGATAGTATTACAAGTTCTTGCAGACACATACATTCACACCTCAGATAGTAACCCCCCAGTTCCTGCTTTGTCTTATCTCCAGGCTATGCTGGCTGAGCACTTTGAAGCTTTCTATGGATGAGAACGGCCAAATGGTGAATTACATGTCTGACCACAAGTAAAATTCCTAACAAAGTAGGCTGCAACCTATTGTACCAAAACAAATTTTAAAGATGTGAAAATGGAAGCACGGTAATCCTGTTTCACTATTGTAGTGAAAATGCAATTTGAGCATGCTCTGTTTCTGACGTTAGCGTCATCTTTCTTTCCATGATGGACTACAGTAAATAAATGGACACTGCATTAAATATTAATGCATTTTAATGAAATGCATTTTACTTGTAATTATTCCTAGCAGCAATTACCCAGTTTTTTTCAAGCACTTATACCTGTTATGTTATATTAATCATTTCCCATTGCTATGTACAAGATCTATAAATTAATTTAAGAAATTAATGTTTTTTTTTTCTTTGCCGTGACAGCTCTGTGGCAATATTTTTTGTGACAAAAACCCAGCCTTAGTCATTTTTAGATAACAGTAAAAAACCAAAATCTGTTATATATATTTCAGAATTATTTAATGATCTTATCCACATTATGTTCTTCATTTAGACAGCCTCAAAGGTACATTCAAGCAAAAACTACATATACTGAAATAAATGCAAAACAGATTACAAAAGAGCATGTCATTCAAATATTTATTTAGCTCATTGTACCCTCTCTAGGATTCTTCCTGTTGGCTCTACGACTGCACCTGGAGAGGTTAATGTATCTAGAGAAATAAAGGGATTAAAAACATAAAGCCAATCCTACCTTTGAAGAGGTTGTAATTGTAATGGACAATTAAATTTTCTCAGGTAAAGCAAAGCAAACACTGCCAGCGAAGAAACGGAAAATAGGAATTTCAACAAGCAGCTGGAACTCATTAACTTTAAAAGAGACATAACTGTGGTACGTGCCTGACGTGGATACATGAGTAACCAAGCGTGTTTTTCGTTTACAGTGAACACACCCGGGGCATAACTTGAGGACGAGGGGGCCGTCCTTGAGCATAACGCTTAATGTTGTCCCTCCCAAATCATATCCTCAGTGGTCATCTCTCTTTGTTCCGAAGATTATAAAATGACAGTTGATACATATAATAGGTGCCAGGCATTAATTCTGTCTTACATATGAATGAGTAGGGGAAAAAACTCTTGCATGTTCACAATGAAACAAACTTATTTTGTGTTTTTTTTTAGCAGGTATTCTACCTAGCCTGAGACAAGTAAAAAAATAGGGAATGGGAAGGAAAAAACAGTTGTTTTTTATGAGAATTCATTCGTTGACAGGCTGCATATATTATCTGTTTCACTGCCACTTTACCAAACTGGTTTTTCCTAATTGACGTAGCAATCTGCTCTTCCGTGTCCCCTCCTCAAAACTTTTTTTAACACACCTCGATGTCTAGTTAAAGGTCAACACATTTTGTGTTACTTTCAACTGTGTTTGTGTATAAAAAAAGTCTCCCTTTGTAACACATAAATTGTATATTTGTAAAGCAAAGGTAGTAACTTTGTCAAAAGTGTTGAAAGTAACACAAGTTGTTAGATCACATCTTTTTTGAGAGTGTATTTTCTTTTTTCTTGTAAAGCCGTTCAGATTTTATTACTAATTATTCTAATTTATTTTATTTTCAAAAAAGCAAGGTGAGAGAACAGGGGAAAAGCGAACAGGGGAAAAGCGAAGTCCCACTACTTAAATTTGAGCAGATTGTGGGATATGTAGTTTTTAGATAATCACCTTTGAGAAACAGGGGAGAAACTCGCTCTGTGAGCCCACAGGAATGTTACCTGTCTTCTCTCTGTCACAACAACCCCCACCCCTTTTGCAAACACCAAAGGAATGCTTTTGGGGCAATTAGGATCACACCACAGTCACATCTCCAAATGTATACAGTGCCTTATAATTTTTTCCCTTGAAAATTTTATTACTTTATTGTAATAAAGATCTGAAATTTGGATGCAATTTCATTGAAATCACTAAGTGAAAATCTTAATGTCTGTATAGATAAGGATTGTTGAGGCCTGATCATTGGAATCTACATTTTCGGGGCGTTCCAGTTAAAAGCGAAAAATAATTAAACAAAAAAAATTACACTGAAAATAGTTTACCTGTAGATAGAGAGTACAACTGGCTGTTTTTGGCGATTGTTTGTCCACAAATTTCACCTCTTTGTTAGAAAATAATAATGTTTCTGTCAGGACCACTGTCATCAAAGTAGAACTTTATTGACAATAAAGGCAATACAGTTATGTTTGGCGGTATGGCTCTGTTCTGGAGCTCTCCCGCCAACCATGCAGCCCGCGTGGATAAGGCCGGGAGGCCAGCAGCCAAACCCCCCTAGAGGGGTACACACATAACAGATCCAGCAGCAAAGCAAGTTCTTAACACATAGGGATGGAGCAATGCAAGTTCTTAACACATAGGAATGGAGAAATGCAAATTCTTGACGCATGGGGATGGAGCTGGGGAGGTGGAGGGGATTTACGAAGCAACGTGCAGCGCTTGCATGCAGGGGAGCAGCCGAATGAGTAGAGGGAGGCTGTTTAAGTAGACCGCCCTGTTAGTGAATGTACTGTGATAGGCGAACATCACTCAGCTGAGCCATCAGCTGATTCAGCCGGAGCGCTTGACTCTCGTGGCCTGCCAGAACTACGCGATGCTCCATATTTGACATTACTGTAAGGTAGTATGTAATGTAAAACAGCAGTAAATATTATTTTGTTTTTTAAAGAGATATGCAAAAGCTGAGCTGGTTTACCTCCTAATATATTCATGTTTAGTCTCTTTGGAAAGACTGTAAGACAATGAATCTTTTAATAATCATAGGGCTTAGCCCTGCTTCCAAAAACACAAGGCAATTTTAATATGCAAATTTATTCTTTTTCAGATAAGACAGACCCTGTCTGCAACCACACCCCATACTTTGAACCTCACCAAATCAACACAACGACGTTGTCCCCCTCTCTCGACCATGCCCCCTCCCTTGCAGAACCACTTAAAAATGCAGACTTTTCTTTAGCTAGTTTAGTCAGCCTAAGGAGGAAGACAGCAGTTCTTGGGGGACTTAACGTCAGCCAGTAACATCTGTCACGGTAGACATTTTGCTGGCTATTGCTCGCTATTTTTGGAGAAAGCTGTGGTTTGCTCATTTCTTTCATTCGTTTCGTTTGTGACCGCGTCCTTGTCTTAAACTTTTTTTTTTTTTAAGGTAGGCCTAGTTGAACATGATCTTCAGATCAGATGTGAATTTTTGTTGTAACTTAAATTTCTTAATTTTAATCTAGTTACGAGTTGTACGTTTGATACAGGTTGATCCAACAGGTTGCACTGCCAGTCAGCAAATTCGGTGATTTAATTAATAATTGGTATCTTTGATAATAATTATCAAATTAAATCGACTACATTTTTTTCCCGTCAGGGGTTTTAACTGTTGATGCACTTGTGTTCGGTATTCAGAGTGCCGGACTTCAAATGAGGGTGTTACCTGGTTAAAACCGCTGGATTCAAAAATTAAACGTATTTCATATAATCCTCACTTCCCCGACAAGATGGTGGTGCATATACCCGAGTGTTTTTGACAACCGGTTTTAATAAATGATCAACCTTGATTTATACATATTCAACTGTTAGAAATATTAAATTTCAATTTACAGGAAATAAAATTAATAAAATGATACAGCAATAGAATGTTTAATTCAAATAAATGTTTAAAAAGGACAAGAAATCATGCAATTGTCAATAGTGTTACTATTTAAGGAAATGTGCAGACTTCTTATTACTCGAATTAGCCTACTAAAAATACCGAGATTAAAATACATAAAAATATATTTTATAGCCTATCCAAAATTGTACAAATTTAGAGAGTGGGGAAACTGCAGCGTATACGTCGCTTGTCCGGACAGAAGTGCTCATGTTTTACCTAGCCTCGTGCGCAAGCTTAGTCAGTACTGATTTAAAGGAACGTAACTCGGAAAGACAGCCAGGAAGATACGTAAAGATGAAATGACGGGAACTGTAGTGCGGACCGGTGATTGCTTTTCACTACTTCTTGGTTTCTGAAGTAATCTGTATATGTAAAGTTGCTTTTGTTTTTGAGCTGAATGCCGAGCCTGATATTACCAATATTCTAGGGAATATTTTACAGTTTAATACTATGAAAAGAATTGTTTTTGACACTTCGGAGATCTACCTGCTCTTTTTGAAAGTTACACACTACAGAGCTCTTAATGATCTGCCTGATATGGTAAATGGACTGCATTTATATAGCGCTTTTATCCCAAGCGCTTTACAATTGATGCCTCTCACTCACCAGAGCAGTTAGGGGTTTGGTGTCTTGCTCAGGGACACTTCGACACGACCAGGGCGGGAATCGAAGCGACAACCCTCCGACTGCCGGACAACCGTTCTTACGTCCCGAGCTATGGCGCCCCTATGATAGCCCTTGGACACGGACGCTGAACGTATAAGATCATTTAAGACCTGCAGGGAGGGTGCCTTATAAACAGCCTATAAGAAAAGGGCTGAGGACCGGCTGTGGAAATGTCTGCACAGTGCAGCGGCAACAACTGTAACGACAGAATCACCTTGTTTTTGTTTCTAGAAAGAACCCGTGCTCCATTCCTTTATTTTCGTCACAGATTGAAACCTCTCTTCAACATTCTGCAGAACATGTTTAATACATGTTTTATCCTGCGTGTTTTCTGAAACCGTGTTTCTACTCCACAGCAAGAAAGCACGCGTTCACGCTTGCAGACTTTCTGACCGGACAGGTAAAACTGGCTATTTTGAAGAACGGCAAAGCCGCTTGTGATGCAAGGAAGGTAGGCTGATGTTGTTTTAATGTTTTTAAAACAACAATAGTTGTTCTAAAGTTATAGTTATTCTACAGGAAAAAACTGGAATATATGTATTATAAGCATGGCAAATGGCCTGCATTTATACAGTGCATTTCCCAGCTACAACTGTACAAAGCGCTTTGCAATGAATGTGTCTCATTCACCCATTTACACACACACTCACACACCAATGGCGAGGCAGCCATGCAAGGTGCTGGGTGTCTTAAAGGCAGACACAGCGACTGGAGATGTTTGAAACTGTGTGGGGGTATCGGGGGTGTTGTGTGTCTACTAACTGGGGGAGAATTGCAAATGAGCTGGTGAGGAATGTGAATTGTAAAATGGAATGTTAGATTAACTTTTTTGTTCTTTCTGTTGATTCTTTGAAATACTTCGTCATTGAGTTTTTGAATCTTGAGTTATGATTGGTTGAAAGGAGGAATACTTAATAAAGTATCTTTTAAAAATAAACAAATATCTATCTATCATCTATCTATCTACCTAAATATCTATTGCTGTGAACAGTGTGTGCAACTTTACTAGTTTGCCGACATGTCATTTTCACAACACTTAAATACTTTTTTTATTTTTTTAAATTAGGCATATACTAATACTCAAATGTATATAGTTTCTTAGAGTAGTGCTTGTTGTGGTGGTGGTAGAGATGGTTTGCATTTTCGACATTATTATTATTATTATTATTATTATTATTATTATTATTATTATTTTGAGTTACTGAAAATTATGTGCATAGATTAGGCCATGGTTGTTCCCAGACATGATACATGTATAAGCAGTGCCTTCTTTTTGCAGACGGGGAGAAGTACTATACAGCTAAGTTGGGAGAACCAGCAATGTGTGGCAATTAGCAGTTGATCGTTGGTAACTATAGTGGAGTAGAATGCTTCTGACCAAACACAATTGGAGAGAAAGAAATGATATTTTGTAAAAGGCATCTGAAAAAAATTAAATAATATTGGGGCCAAAAGTACTTGGTAGATTGTGTGGTTCACTATACCTCAAAATGAAAGAAAAGTAATTAACTACTACAACTGCTACACAAATTTGAATGTAGTTGAAATACCAGAAAACTGCTGTTAAACGTTATTAAATTACTGGTTTAAAGTAATAATCTCGAAGATTTTCATTAAAATAAATGTCTTTTAAGTCACTATCTATCGCTGCATTAGGTAACAATGGTGATTGAGCCTATTTTTATATTAATTTATACTATTATTATTATCATAATTCATGATTAAAAAACTTGGTGTCTGTGGCGACATTCCCGGGAAAAAATCACAAGCGGCGCACAGTTAGTGACGCGCTTTTCATCACCCATCAGTGGTTGGTCCGCCAGAGAGGGTAGGCGGAGCTAACGCAACAGGCTCGCTCTTCAACTCACTTTTGTGTGAGCGGCGTACTGTTTTTTCCGGTGTCTTCATGCGTTACAATAACAGAGAAAGGGGGGGGGGGGGGTTGGGGGAGTTATGGAACCCTAAAAAGTTTTTGTGTAACATGAGAGATCATATTATTTGTTGATGTAGATTTCGTATTACATTTAATGACAATGTAACTTTACTAAATTACATAGCTATTTGCACAGCTAACGCTAGCTACCGGACCATGTCAAGAAAGACAACATTAGTTTAGACAACGTTGTGCACAGTATCCATCTCTCATATCAGGTAACGTTGCGTTAGCTAGCTAGCTAATGTAATGAACACAATCTAATGTCGGCTAACAATTAGAAAAAAACGCTAGCTAATGCTACCGACCGGTACCCACCTCGCAAATCGTCTCTCAAATGCAATGCTACCTTGTTGCAACATTGCAGTGTAGCTAACTTAAGGCCAGTTCAGATCAATGATTCGCAACGAGACTGGGTGCAACTTGCAAAATTCCAAGACGTCTGATTGTAAACGTTCTAAAACTGCACTTGGCAATTTGACAAGGACGGTCTTTTAAAACCTCAGGGCAGGCAACGGCTCTGCTACTAGCCAGTTCACACCGCTGCAATTTTCTCTGCAACATTCTAAATTCTAAAACCGTTTCGCCTCGTTGCGAATCATTGATCTGAACTGGCCTTAACGTTACCATTATTTACATTGCCATCGAGTTCATCAATATATTACAATGATCGGAATAAAGCCAGGGTATGTGGAGCAGAGCTGGGTCTGATTTCTGAAGACGTCATGCAGGAGAAAACTAAATAAACGAATACGGCAGTATGGATTAGCATTGTTATTATTTCATTACGCTTCCTCATATGTTCCTTCAGCCTTTATGCCCTTTTTGATGAAATCTCCTTTGTTTTTGTTGTATTCTTCTTGTTCTGATTGCTAATTTAACATCCAGCTCAGCTTTATTCTCGAACAGTTTAGCTAGCAAAACCAGAAACACCAGGGGTAACATTTTGCAAGGCAGTTATTTCAAAAATACCACACAACAATCATTCACGAAAAAGACTATGTTTATTGTGCACGAGATACATAATTGCACGAGCCACAGCAAATCCCACAAATTCTTCTCTGCAGTGTAAAAATGTTCATACCGGGCAAAAGGTGGATAAAGAACGTTTTCAGAAATTGATCATCACTAATTCTACCCCAGGTTTGCTACGGCATTTTAACCCGGCTCAGCAGTGTAAAGATATCTTGAGTTAGCCTAATGTTAGACAACAAATGAGTATGTACATAATGTTAGGTTTATAACAACCGTTTTTTATTCAGTAAATAGCAAGTGTTATAGTTGGCGTGCCAACTGACTGACGTCACACAGGCGACACTGGTTGGATCCGGTTGGATCTATGGGAAGTGAGGTCCAAAAACACACCTGCAATTACCGCTTCTCGCTGCCATAGAGAACGAAACTGAAATCTTCGAGATTGTCACTTTAACTATATGTACTTAAACTATTGCCCAACACTGTTGGCCATTGAGTAGCCAAGGTGTTTTTGCAGATGTGTGTCCAGAAGCTGGAACGGGGAGACACCTAGATACCGAATGTCGCCAGTGTGAAGTAAAATTGGTAAATCTTGTGTTCCAGAAGCCCAGAAATCTTCAGAAAGTGGAGGTTCAGCAGATTTGTTCCAGTTTTTTGTGTAATTTACGATTTTAGAGAAGGTGCTGTTCAGGCTAAACACTGCTTGGGCGTGCGAGGATCTTATGCGTATAGCAATATGTCACAGAGGCTGATTTTATGTTGTGAACTGAAGATATTAATTCCTTTGAATTTATTGTTTTGTCATGTTGCTGCTTATGTTGGTTCAATATAAATCACAAATCACAAAGAAGAGTGTGGGCACACTTGTTTACTTCCCCGGGGATGTGTGAAGCTCTATGAAGTAATCCCAGGTACGTGATAGAGACCATAGACAACGTGTAAACTTCTGATCCACTCAATAAACAACTCTCCAAAACAAAATTTGTCTAATGTGTTGAATAAACTGATCAAATTATGATATATATTTTTTGCCATCTAGTGATGCAACTATTGTCTTAGTTTCGGTATGTTATGCTAGATTAATTACATTAAATTATCAACAAGCATGATTAAATGCATGTCTTTTTTTGATGAAACCTGTTTGGTCAGGATGAATTAAGAAGGGTGTAGCTGTTTCTGTTTCAACAGCTAGGCTTAATTATAAATCTCAAGACAGTGTTGAATAGTGAAAGGGGGCAGTAGCCCGAAGGTTGCGCTTGACACATTGAATCCAGATGACGCAAATTGGCACCATAAAACACTATTTTTAATCTACTTTGTGGGATCGTTTTCTTTTTTTTTGTTAGGGAGTGGAGACTCGTGATTCTCAAATACGTCAAATTTACTAACAATAAAACCAGATTTGCTTTTGAAAATCACTATTACTTTTTGCTAAAATGCACAAAGGGTGAACTATTAGGTAAATCAGTTTAATCTGTAAAAAAAAACCTGAGGGTTGTGGAGGGAAAAATGTCACAATCAGGGGCTCAAAGAGTTTTAATTAATCCTTATTTGGTTTCAGTAAGAGTGATATGACAGCTGCATTCATGTGCGAAGGGATTAGGGAGTTATGACAGCTGCGTTCATGTGCGAAGGGGTTAGGGAGTTAAACGGTGACAATCTATGCCAAAGGGTGGAATTCAGCAGGTAATCCATCAGGTTCAGGAGATTAGACATTTGTTTAAGAGCTCTGTTGTGTACATCCGAAGTGAGTGATTTGCCCAAGGCCTGCTTGCTCTTTGGACAATTTGGGTAGTTCCAGGTTGTTTTACCAATGACTGTATGTACGCTAGATCTGGCTCAGGATCAGAGGGGTATAAATTACTGTAAAATGTTCAGAAGATATTATTTATATCATGTGGGTTGCAGACAGTTTTCCTGGAAATCGTAGCTGGAACTATTTTTTTTAATTAGGTTGTTTGTCAAAACCATGGCTAGTTTGTTGCTATTGTCAAATTGTTCTATTTAAGTTGTTGTTAAGTTCCCAATTTAAGATTCATTAGTTCATTCTGTATTTGTTCATTGGGATTGTCAGAATGCTCAACTGTCAGTTGTTTAATCTTACATTCCAAATATATGTTTCATATTGTGTTTTTTCTTGTGTGATGAGTATGATATGATTTTTCTTCTGATTGCTGCTTTGCTTGTTTCCCATGGTAGCAATGGTGAGATTTCTGGAGAGTCATTGTAGGAAAATTCTGAGACTCCCCATGATTGTGATGATGTCACATGTTAAAGTTAGGGTATTCCCATCAATGTTGATCAAACTGGTTCTTCCAAACTCTTGATGCTCCATGGTAAAAGTACATCACATGTATGACTATTCACTCATATAATCAATATGTAAATCAATAAACCTGTATCATTAGTTGCAGCTGAGCTTATGGAAACACAAGAAACCACAGTATCAACTGTAGAGAAAAAGCAAGAGAATGCAGAAGGCTTAAAAAAAACCAAACTTACTCACTCAGCAGAAAACATTAATCAAATACTAACCATACACGTATATTTTCAAACTGATCAACTGCTAATAAATGTGCTAGAAGACTAATATTTTACAGTGACCCCTATGTAACCTGAATACAATGGAAAATTACAGGAGGCTGTGACTTGTATGTTTAATGGAAAATTACAGAATAAAGACTAATATTTTTTAAGGGAAAGTTGGGGTAACTGTTGTGTCTAGGAAACGACAGAATTCTGAGTCCAATCGCCAATCTGTAGAAAACAAATTCACGAGGGAAAAGACACCACAACAGCAAGCCCTTCAGAAAAGTTTTGACTTTATTCGCACCGGTGCACAAAGTCGGATCAATTCCGCCGAATTGAACCTCGATTGTCAGTTTCACAATCCTTTTATACACAAAATGTATTCCACAAACTCCCTGACCCCTTTATACATTTACTTAGATCCCAGCCACCTGTTCTTCAGGACACCCCGTGGTGTTATTCCAACCGTCTCTTATCTGACCTATTTGGCACCAGAATGACTTTCTTGGGTCTTATGGGATAACGTCAGTGTGGAAAGCTACCCCAACTTTCTCTTGAGAACCAGTGGTCTTTGTTCTGTACTTTTTCCAGTATGCATATAAGTCTCAGCTTTCTGTAATTTTTTCATTAAACATACAAGTTTACATATGGGTCACTGTAAAATATTAGTTTTCTAGCATTTTTATCTAGCATCAGCGTTTTTGTTAGTTTTGGATTATAGTTTTCTGCTATATTTTGGCAGTATGTGATTAGTTTTTTTGTTAGTGTTTATCTGTTGTAAATTTGTTAAAAAATAGGGTATGATTAGTATTTGATTAGTATTTTCTGCCCAGTAACTAGTTCTTTTCTGCTAAATGCGCAGTTTTCTTTTTCTACTGAGTGAGCAGTTTTTCTGCTGAGTAAGTAAATATGTAAATAGGATTTCTAAGGCTACTGTGTTCTCATGCTCTTTATCTACAGTGTGGTTACTGTGGTTTCTTGCGTTTCAAAAAGCGTATCTACAACTACTGAAAATAGGACTTCTAAGGCTACTGCGTTCTCATGCTCTTTATCTACAGTGGATACTGTGGTTTCTTGCGTTTCAAAAAGCTCATCTACAACTACTGATAACAGGATTTCTAAGGCTACTATTTTGATTATATGAGTAGATATTTATACTTGTGATATATTTTATCATGACGCATCGAGAGTTTGGAGGACACATCTGGCCCAACCTTGACAGTGAAGTCATCACAATCATGGGGCGTCTCAAAATTTTCCTACATAACTTTCCACAATGACGTTATCACCCAAGAACAGAAAATCATTGTGGTGCCAAGAAGGTCAGGTAGACCCAAGAACAGGAAATCATTGTGGTGCCAAGAAGGACAGATGGTATTTTAAGAAATGTGTTAGGGGGAGTTGTGGGGTACACAGTGTATAAAATGAATGTAAAACTGACAATCGAGGTTCAATTCTGCAGAATTGATCCAGCTTTGTGCACCTGTGCAAATAAAGTCTAACTTTTCTGAAGAGCTTGCTGCTGTGGTATCTTTTCCCTCGTGAAGTTGTTTTATACAAATTAATGATTGGATTTTGAATTCTGTCGGTTCCTAGACATGACATCATTCCTCTCATTACATTACATTACAGAAATTTATTAGATGCTCTCGTCCAGAGCGACTGACACAACATTTTACATAGCATTTACATTGCATCCAGTTATACATCTGGGTATATACTGAAGCAATGCAGGTTAAGTACCTTGCTCAAGGGCACAACAGTGTCCTACCTGGGTAATCAAACCTGTGACCTTTAGGTTGCAAGACCAACTCCTTACCCATTATGCTACACTGCCGCCCTATCCATAGAGACGAATAAAAATGCCTTCTCTTATAGTATCATATTATCAAAATCAGGGTCTTTAAGCATTTATGTGTTCAACTGCCATCTAACTGAGGGTTTGATGGAGGATTCAACGTTTAATGTAAGAGAGGTGGCTACCTGGTCACTGATTATGATTGGTTGAATTTTAGTTTTCAGAACGAGTGAATTACTGACTTCTTTAGAAAAGAAGGATTGGTGGCAGGAGGAAAATGTAAGAATGTTCTCTTGATAGTGGGTTTTTCATTCTCTGATGCCAAAATCATTCATATATTGTTTTATTGTTTCCATGGAATTTTATTTCCTTGAATTACCTGAGATACTTGAGCAGTCAATTGTGGGATTAATAACCACACTGAAGTTTCCAATGATTATAATGTTTGTGGATCCACTTAGGAAAGAAAAAAATGTATGAATTATAATTGATCCTACACAGAATGCAAATGCAAACACAAGGCGGTCTATTCATTTCGTAATTTAATCTCTATCTGAAACGGAATGTGAATGCAAACACATGATAACAATGGATGACCGCTGGAGAATGAGTAAACGTCATCCTCTGTAGCCCAAACCAAAAATAGAAAACCACCACTCACGAATATACTAAAAATAAGTATGGATGAAGGCATTGTTGAAACATCAGTATTTATTTAGTATGCTGCCCTACCTGGGTGTTCTACCTGGGAATTGAACCTGTGACCTTAAGGTTACAAGACCAGCTCCTTACCCATTAAACTACATTGCTATCATGTTTTAAAGGTGCATGTAATTACATCCTCCAGCCCAGTTCAGGCTGATATTCAAAACTGCACAAACTAACCCACAGGCTGGATTGCCTTTGCCTATTTTACTCAATTAAATTCAATTCAATACAGAGAACTGTCACAAAGACACTTTAAACACCAGGCCTGAACCCCCAAACAGCAAGTACATAAGGTAAAAAAACTCCCAGTGGGGAGAAAACCCTCTAATGGCAGCGAGAAAAAAAAACTCCCAAATGGGAAGCATGATGTATGATCTTCTGGCTTGGCACTGAGGTTGTTTTTTTATTTTTTTTATTTTTTTAACAAAGACCAAAAGCATGTTGGCATTTATCAAACCCAAAAAAAGCACACAAGAAAAAAATGTGGGTGTTTATCTGAAGACCAATCTAGAACATTCAGGCAGGTAGACTTAGCCGCTTGCAATGTTGCCCTTCCACTGCATAGCACCCTGGGGGTTTTCCACACAACAGGTGAGGTCATGATTGCTCAGTGCCTTCTCTACTCTGTTTTATTCCACCAAGACGCTCCCTGCGTGGGTCACACCGTGCATTCGCCAGCTCCCAAACGCCTCTCCTCTAGGCCTCAGAAGTCGTGTCGTCATTTCCTTCGGGTTCGTTAGCATTTTCGAGACTTCCAGTTCAAAAAATAGACGCCCCTATGGGACAAATTAATGGCGATTTCCGAATTCCTTCAAAATAAATTATAACATTTGGACGTTTTTTGTATTTGAAAAAATAATGATTTTTACCAATTTTTATAATCTAAAAAAATTCTGTGTCATTTTAAAAAGTCAATTGTTAACGGCTAAGTGGTTAGCCACCCGAGCTGACCCGTCGCACAATTACAACATCACACACAGAGCTGTTTCGATTCATGCGCGAAAACCGTTTTCTTCCCGTTGTTTTCCATTAGTGTAATAAATTATGCATTTTTCTATTTTTTACAGTTGTATACATATAAGGCTACTTGCGCTTCACAAGCGTTGCCAGGGAACCTCAAGAGCTGTGACGTAAATAACATGCGCAGCGGTGTTAGCTTTTTGTTAGCCAAATAATTATTTCGGTTGAAAAACGGCATCGGAATTCAGCGGATCCAGTGCCATTTAAGAGAGAAACGCTAGCTTAAATCACAGACTGTGACAGGGACGGTTATGTGAAAATCCATTCATTTTTTCCATAGAGAAATTTCCCTTTGAACCGGAATTCCATATATGGGCAAGGTTTTTGCTCTGCGTTAGGTCAGACTTCAGAGTTCTATGGAGCCCATAATTAGGTAATAGGCCACAGCTGATGTGATTGCAGTGAACCACACTTATCTGTATGGAAGGTGCCCCCTGGTGAACAGCACCCCAATTCCCTTCCTGGCACGACATGTATTTGGTTGAGAAACCAACATATGCACATACGCAGCTGTAAATGCAACAGTCCAACTTTTTCCGTGTTCAAGTAGTTCAGAAAACGATGTTGTGTGTTGCAACTCCCTTCCTGTCACACCTGTTCCCTTAATAAAAAAAGTTGTTCTTCCATTGCCAAATCGCATGGTTTTAAATGACACAGGCCTTCAAGTAGCAATGTTGAGCAGGAACTCAGTCAGACTCAAACACACAGACTTGAAAGAAAGGGAGTCTACATTTTCTGCATTTCAGTCAGGACAACTTACGTATTTAGATATAATGTTTACATGAATTTGTAAATACATTTTTTGGTTTGGCGCTGAATGGATTTGCTTCAGTGTGCATGCACTACTCTATCTAACATGGAGCAGTATTCATCTCTAATAAACAGGAGGATTATCAGAAAACGCCCAAAACAGCAGATCATTCAATAACCAAATACTAAAATTACGTGTACGGCAGAATATCTCCTGTTTCCTGAGTGATCTGGAAGGCCATGCCAATACCCCTCCAGTATAGAGACGGAACAGGAGCTGTGATCCTGGATCACACACTGGCCATGCTGTCAGTATGTGGTAGTAAACTACAGACGGGTGACAAATTAAAGGAAAAACCTGAATAAATGAGCGGAGAAACATAACGAATGGATATGCTTTCATACAGGCATACTGCATGATACAATTAAGCAATTAACATCCTGTCACGCTTTGTGGAATGTATAAAAATGCTGAGCAAGTCCAGTTGACCTTGATTTTGGATCAAGATGGCCAGAGGAAAAGATCTAAAGCCGCGTTTCCACCGCAGGAACTTTACCCCGGAACTAGGAACCTTTTGAGGAACTTTTGAGGTTTCGACCGCAGGAACTAGGGTCTAAATTTAGTTCCGGGGGCTTTATTTTACCCCCAAAAAAGTTCCTGCTCGGGGGGTAGTACTTTCCAAAAGTACCGGAACCTTTGGGGTGGGGCGCCAGCGCTGAAAAATTCTGATTGGTCGACTACGTGCAGTGTTTTATTTCAACCGCCATGTTTAAAAATCTGCAGCCGCAAACCGATTTATTTTCATAATAACTTTAAATCAAACTTGGCTGTACCACTGTTAATTTAAATTTTCACGCATGTCCGAGTTTTCATTCTATTCTCGTCATTTTGCGATTAGCCTATATGGAATTGACGATGAGAAAGTAATCAAACAGCAAATTGTTTACAACGTGTACATGTTTTCTGCTGTTGTTGCCAGTTATATTGGAAATGTGAATGCATTCTGTCGCCTCGGATGTCAAGAAATGAAAGTGAATGTTTGCATAAAAACATAATGAATGTGTTTGAGAGGATATAGTTACAATCTGACTATTGGCCTGTTATATCCTATTTGTTGCATAACAACGGTCCAAGTTCAACTACCAACGACAGTTTTGCTTGACAAAGGTAAAATATGCCCAAACGGCTGCAGAAGAATATTTCAATTCCAGGTGAGTAAATCGATAAAAATCAATAAATGCAAAAGTAACCATATATAGTCATTGTTGGTAACCCGTTGTATATAAGTGGAATAAACCCCTCCGGGCTGTCCCGGTTATTAGAAAAGAATGTAGGCTACTTCGGTGGTAGTATGGGGTTACAGAAGAAATCATAGGACAGATGGACCGACGACAACGTCGCTTTTTCATACGTCAGTGGGCTAATTTAAATCTTCGCGGGACTTTAGACCGCGGTGGAAACGCAGACAACAATGGGATGAAGTAACCTTTTAGTTCCTTGAAAAGTAGTTCCTGGGACTAAAAGTTCCAGGTACTTTTGGTGGAAATGCGGCTTAAGTGACTTTGAAAGAGGGGTCATTATTGGGGCACGGATGGCAGGAGCTTCATTCCCGAAGACTGCTCAACTGGTTTGTGTTTCAATAGGAACTGTGACTAAAGTAACAACTGCATTTAGATCTATGGGAAAGACATCAGTAAATAGGGTTGGAAATTGTGGTCAAAAGCACACATTCAATGGCCATGATTCTGCATTAGAGCGATATGTAAGGAGGAACAGGAGAGCAACTCTTCCTCAGATGACTGAGAATGTCTATGCAGGATGTGATCAGACTGTGTCAGCAAGAACAGCCCAACAACAACTACACAGAGAGGGGTATTATAATAAGGTCGCAGTGCATAAACCCCTCATTACACAGACAAATGCATATTTGAGAGTTCAGTGGTGTGAAAACCGTAGGAATTGGTCTCGAGATTTGGAAAAAAGTGATATGGTCAGGTAAGTCATCCTTCACCATATTCTCAACAAAATGGCGAGTGTATGTGTGGCATAGCCCAAAAGAATGGTACAGGACTGAATGCTTGACCCCTACAGTGAGGGGGTCCAGTGGCTCTGTTATGCAATGCGTGTTGTTTCCTGGCTTTGGTCCACTTGTCCCCTTAAAGGCAAGTTCACTGCAAATCAATGCAAAGTTATTCTGAGTGATCACCTTTATCCTATGATGAAACATTTCAATCCTGATGGGAGTAGTTTCTTCCAGGATGACAATGCCCCCATCCACAGGGCAATAGGAGTCATTGAATCATATTCTATAGCATTCGCAGTCACCAGATCTCAACCCAGCTGAACACCTATGGGAGATTTTGAACCGAGGAGTTAGACAGGGCCCTCCACCACCACCATCAAAACATCAAATTAGGGAATATCTTTTGTAAGAATGGTGGTTCATCCCTCCAGTAGAGTTCCAGAGATTTGTAGACTCTATGCCAAGGTGCATTGAAGCTGTTCTGATGGCTTGTTGTAACCCAGCACCCTACTAAGACACTATATGTTGGTTTTTCCTTTAATTTCTCACCTGTCTGTATGTGTACAGCAGAGCACTTGCTGCTTCCTGAAAGTCAGGAAGTCCCTGCCGCTATCCCTCCAGCACACAAGTTGTGATCCTGGATCTGATGCTGGCCATGCTGACATTATGTGATCGTAAACTATGTGTAGGTTTATGCAACTTCTGGCTCCTCCAGACATGAAGTCAGCCCCCCCACCCCCCAAGTGATACCGGAACATTTGCTGAAAAACCTATTTTCCTACTGCTACATTATCCATGCTACATATTTTTAATTCTTTTTAAAATAATTTTTACAGAGTCTGAATTTTTTCAGCCATCACACAGTCAAAGATATAGATGTTGTTATTGCCCAAAAAATGCTCTAACGTCAAATCTTTGCAACCATTACATTACATTGCATTACATTTATTTGGCAGATGCTTTTGTCCAAAGCAACGTAAAATAAGTGCATACCGAAGGTCATTGGAACAACTACAGAACACAGGTCCGATAAGGTACAATACTCATTTTGTAACAGTTATTCATAGCCATGAACACATTAAGTCCTGTTCTCACAGTAAACATTACTCTGACCTAATCTATGCTAAATCAAACTAGGAGGCATGACGAACTACAAACATAAAGATAATAATACAAAGTACAATAAGTGCTGGATGGAGGTACACTTAAAAAGCAACACAGTAACACAATGGGATTTTATTCTTCATGCCATGCATAGCAATTTCTGACATAATGTAGCTTAAAAGGGTAAATAATTCCTCTTAACATGAAAAACTTATCAAAAACTAATTAAGAAAAATGAACAGCTTGTTAAAATTCTGAGATTGCAATTGTGGTTGGAACGAAAACCAGCATACACAGTGGGCCCCCAGGACCGAGGTTGAGAACCACTGATCTAGTTTATTTTGCTACTCGGTAAGTAGGGTTTTTCACCGCTATATTGCTATGACTGAATGCAAATTTTTGGTGGCGAAAGAATATTTTTATGAACTCCAGGCTATTGTCCAATGTGTCATGCTAGTTGCGGATGAGACTGGGTGGGGGCTGCTTGTTAAAAGGACAAATGACATAACAATGGTGGCACTCTGTATTTGGCAAGGTTGTACTTACTGTATTTCCTACTAATAGAGCTAGAACATAGAGTTTGTTGTTTACACTCATAGTTTGGTTGCAGGAGCCAGTTGCCCTTGAATAGCAAATCCTTGTCTTACATATTATTCATGAGGCAAGTTTTAAATAATCTGTTATTATTTTGACAACCAGGACCAACAGGAAAAATATCATTTATTTGCCGATTACATTTTAAAAGTTTGACTAACACAAACTTTTCAAACCGTCTTATTACCTCATAGTAATAGTCAAAGTCAGTGTCAAAAATGATACGTGATAATTGTGTTGGATTTCCAAGTGTAAATATTAATTCTGAGGCAATAACAGAGAAGAAGGGTGTAATGTGAAGCGACGTTACAGGGTTAGCGAGTAGGCCTATGGGTTTTCAGCATCATGAAGCTGACTCCCTTTAAAATCGGGGTATATCTCCATGGTAGCTTACACTGCACGGCTAATTTGGTCCTGGGCAGGCAATGTTCTGGCTATCGGACTGAAACATATAAAAGCACCACGCTTTGACTGATCAGCTTGGAAAAGGGTGTCTCCATTCCTGAAGGATCCCGTACAGCTCAGGGGTGCTTTCACAGGGCAGAGATTATTTAGAGACCAAATTATTCCGCTGGCTTTCAAAGTGGACTGCAAAGGATTACTTTCCGCACCCGTTTTGTTGCTCTTTAGGTTCCCAAGGCCACGATTTGAACACGGTGATCCTTCAACGTTCATGCAAGAATGAAGTAAGATTATATATAATTATACAATGATTCTCTTTCTGTTTCTCGTGTCAGATACCTTTCGGTTTTTTTTGTGTTTTTTTTGATGTTATAATACCTGCGCAAGGAGTGACATCAAGTGCTAGATGGCGAAAACAGAAAAGCAAAACTTTATTCATAAAATATTGCATATTTTATTGGTTTTATATCTTCACTGTGAACGATATAAAAATCAATGGCTAGTGAATTTTCTCCTATTTTGTTTAATCTAGTGTCAAGGCATTTGAAATTTTTACATAAAGATACAGGCCTTAATTCAAAGTTATTTTCCGTAAAAATGTGTATACAGATGGAGGTGGGCCCTGCACGTGGCCTTAAACTGCACTGATAAACAGTTTGCTTTCAAACGGTCCTAAGACGTTATTTTGCACGTGATCATTAAAATCTCTTAATACAGATGGGAGAGCACCCAGAAAATAGCAAAGCATTTATAGCACAAAATCAGCGTGCTTTGTCGTGCACAAACATAAAAGTCAGGTCACACATTTTCATAGATGGCAACTGTTGCCATGTCAAACCTGGTGACCCCCATAACTGCTCACACCGGTCAGACCTGCTCTGCTGGCCTCTTAAGCTGACATAAAAGGATGACATTTGACAAGTGGTTTTGTTTAGTGTGTGGCTTTTTTCCATGGGTACAGTGAAGTCACATATTTTGATAGCTGGCAAACCCTATCACAAACCCTGACTCCGTGGTATTCTTTGCCTGTTGAATATAGTCAAACGTGCTTTGCTGAGTGCAGACAAAAGACGATGATATGTCTGCTCAGATATTTTTTGATTGTGTGGCCCTTTTTATCTATGTTTTAGTAAACGAATATACTGTAGAGGCCAAAGGTATTAGACCACCTGTGGTTTAAATACTTCTTTAAAAAAAAACCACAGGCCTAATACCTTATTGGCCTGTATTGCATGTAAGTACAATAGGTACTAAAGCTACAAGAGATATCGCAAAGAAGAATATCTTGTGATGTCTAGCAAAAAGGAAACACAAGTACAGGAAGTAGTTGTAGTTATGCAGCTAGAGACCCTGACTACATTGAAAGTAAAACTATGATCTGCTGGTCTAAAAGGATGTGCATCTGCCTTTTCTCAATCTTTTTGGTTCAGTTTCAACAGTGCTTGGTCCACTGGAGTCTTTTCTTCTACCTGGGGTTTTAAAAACCTTAAGATTTTGTGAGATTTAACTCAATTTAATGATCTCTCCACTTCCCTCCCACCCCTACACCTCCCACTTTGCTAAATTATCGGATATACTTCCAATAATCAATTTAAGCCAGCTCGTGCAGGTGAGAATGGATGAGGTTAGCATGTGTCTGCACCTTTAACACCCACAGCTGGCTCTGGTGGAACCAATGAACTTTTCCAGTCACTATGATATTTATTGTGAGGCAGGCGGGGGTAGGGACTGGGGAGCAAATGTGTCCCCCCAAATTCACTCCCATACTCCTTGTAGCCAGTCTATACTCTTGCAAAGAGGGAAGAATGATAGATTCACCCAAGGTCAGGGTAATTAATTCATGAAGGATAATTGGTCATTTTTTTGCAACTATATCTTAAATTCTTCAAGACCTTGTAGTGCAGAGAACGACGTGGTAGCTTAAACTGTATTTCCAAACAGTGATAGGGATGTTCTAAAACGACTAAAAAAAGGAAACAAAAGCCTAATAAACATCTGTGCAAAGTTTGAATGTTCAATTTCTTAAATTAGGTAGTTTACATTAATCGATGTTAAGCAGTATTTATTGAGCGTGTAAATCTTGAAAAGTCTAAACCATGATGTTTGCTGGTGTATAATTTTTTAAGAATCCTTATTTAGGAACTCCGAAGCCCTGTTATTTATATTTCTTTTTACAAATTAGCCATGCCTAAGTATTGCCACAAAAAAACAGTAGTAGACTTTGATAACTGAGTTTAAGCCTACCGCTTCACTAAAATACGACACCGGCAAACAAAAAATGCCTCTACAAGATCTTGTTATAACGAACAGATCCACTGGGGGGGGATCGTCAATCGCATCAAACTGATGCGATTGCTGACGTTATCTTGTTAGTTCATAGCATCCTAACAACGGCGATATATTCAAACAGAATTTGCGACCAATAAATAGACGACGCTGAATCATAATGTCCAGCATGGGCAGACTTAACGGGCGCGTTCCCGTGGAGTCCAGAGCACCTGAGCCCTCCTGCGTGCTTTCATGCAGAGTTCCCGAGAGTCAGATTGGGTGCAGACCTTACCAGTGAGATTACCGAAAATTCATATCAATAAGGTGATGACATGGCTAAAAGTCAGCAACAAAGCAAAAAAGGCATTGGAGTGTAATACATAATTCATATAGGGGGGGGCCGACATAGCTCAGGAGGTAAGACCGATTGTCTGGCAGTCGGAGGGTTGTCGGTTCAAACCCCGCGCTGGGTGTGTCGAAGTGTCCTTGAGCAAGGCACCTAACCCCCAACTGCTCTGGCGAATGAGAGGCATCAATTGTAAAGCGCTATATAAATACAGTCCATTTCCATTTATAGCCTAAATGGATACTTATTTGCAAATATTTATTTATTTATTTTTTATAAAGCAGTCGTATCCACGGTAGTATCTACGCGGAGGTCTGCAGTCCTGTCTCATTAGTGGACTTCTACCCTCGCAGCCCCGCTCTCTTACAGACTTAACGTAATGACGCTCAGCACTTCAGTCAACGTCACATTGTGAAAGTCCCTGGAGTGCTGACATTTGGTCTCAGCCCGACGCTTTGGGTGAACGCGCCCCAGAATAGCCCTGCGCGATGTCTGTTTTACTCAGTTTGACGAAATTCTTATTAATTGCTTCCACTGCAACTATATTATCACTATGTTACCTTTACATGAACACTGGGAAATGCGCATCACCACCGCTCCAGAGGTAAGGCTTTTTAAATACTTTAGTTCAGAAAAATAGCCTTTGTTTTGCCTGGTACCCAATTTACAGGACTCCCAAACAGACCGTTTTAATCTCAGTAATTTATATAAGTAATAGAATCCAAACAGCTAAAATATTTTACTTGTATATTTCAGTACACTGCATTTAAGGCATGAAATTTTAAAATACAATATTTTAAAATAACTAAACTGTAGCCTACATCAGCAAGAACAGGTGTATGTTCAGTATAGCCTACTTTGAGACAATGATATTCCACCGTGTTACAAGTTTTAGCACAAAGTTGACTGTGTTGTGCTTTTTGCCTGTTCAGAACGGAGAAAAAAACGTTTGGGACAGGCGGTTTGTGCGTATAATGCGAACTTAAAATGAGAAGTAATTAGGTGAAAAATATTTTCAGTGTCTCAGAATTTAGCTCTCCAAAAGATTTCTCCGAGTAGCTTACGTTGGATGCCTAAGTTCACAAAATTGGTGTTATGGTTTATGACCGTTAATAGAAAATGTCAAATTCATAAATGAAATGATAAAACTCAAATCTCGCTCGAAGCTCTTTCACCCACACTCGAATACCCTATTCCAGTGGCAACCAATTCTGTTCCCGGAGATCTACCATCCTGCAGTTTTTCCATTTCAATCTTATTTTGACTAATTGACTAATTAACAACTCAACACGATATAAAACTGTTGAATGAGATGTGCTTTGTTAGGGTTGGAATAAAAACCTACAGGATGGTACTAGCTCCCCAGAATCCCCCAGATTACCACAGCCCTATCAGGAAATTCCGAGATGGTTTGTAGCTCATTTCTTATTCACGAAGTTGACCCACAATACACGAAAACATGTCTCTGTTCGATTTTTTTTTTTTTCATTTGTTGATAAATCCTGAAAATCCCGTGTTACGAGACTTACCGTGTTCGCATAAAAAAAGTGAGCATCATACTAAAACAAGTCAGGCTTCTCAGTTATTGAATTAGGCTACTTGAAATACAGGTTTTGTTCTATAACTCCGTGTTCGTCCCGAAGCGGCAAAAACTAAATTCTCACAAATTTGCAAATCACGATACATTTTTCCATATATCCTGCTCTGTCAGACCATGCTTTTTTTCTGATGTACGAAAACTTTTTTAATTACCTGAGAACGAGCCGTGGAACCATTTAGCGCCGTGGACTTGAAAAATTAAAAACACAATAAAAGTGTAAAATATGTGAGTAATTTAGTAACAACTTATTAAATGTGGGTCTGGTGATTATATGAACTTCTTTATCAGTAATTTTATTGCAGTCCTCTCCGTGCATACGTGTCCTTATCTTCAACGCACATACGGAGGTTAACATGGGTACAGTAAGCAGCTGATTAATGTCATTGCCAGGGAGGCGGGCTTCTAATTGTGAGATTTAAGGTTTGATTGCAGTTGTACCTTTCAGCAGCCTGCATAACCTGAAATACTTGAGTAAAGCATCCCGCTGTACGGATGGTCTGTGTGAAGAGAATGGAAACTGTCATTTGCTGTAGATGCAGCAAGAGCATCTGCGAAGTACCCTCAGTGTGTTGAAATTCAATTTACGCTTGCAGCTCTGAGAATGCTGCTCGTCAGGTTTGCCGTCGTCGCCCACATAAAGTGTTTATGCACGTATGTTCTCTTCCTCCATCATTTTCCCTCAGGAATGTTGTCAGCCAGGTCTGGCAGTGACAAATATCTACAAAACGCACATTTTAATCAGGGGGTTCTAACTATAACATCGACTGGCCATATTCATCAAAATGGCTTATTTCCTCCAGTTTTATGAAATCGTATACATTCCACTGTGGTTTCAGTAAGGTTTGCTATGATTTTTTCCCCAGCTAGTCTCACCGTTTGGAGAAGCTGCCTGGTAAAGAGATCGTTTAAAAATAGTAGCTTTCAGCGCTGTATCCCTGGGCTGGTGTGTAGTTTTTCTTTTTATTTTTATTATCGCTTTCTAATGCTGGTTTTACACTAAACGATATTTTAAGCGATTCCACAGTCTTATGAGTCGTAGTAAAATCTTTCCAGTCCAGTAGGTGCGAACCGCCCGTCACGACTTGCGATTTCTGTGACATTAAAACGACTCAGACAAATATTGACATGTTGGTCCGGACGGTAATAGAATTATCAAGGGACCTCGGACTGCGCAGAAAAAAACAGTAGGTTTTTCAAGTGGAATTATTATTCGCTTGATAATTCGCAAAATAATCCTGTTGGAATTATATAATGTGTGAAGCTGCATGATTCCCAGTCTTTGGTCGTCTAGTGTATGAGAGGCATTACAGATGTTCCACCAATGATTTTAGCTTTGTGTTGGGAAATGGTGTCATGTGAGCCTTTTTTATCTTACCGCAGTGTCCCAGTTTAACAAGACCAGGTCAAAACCTAGCATATGGCTGGACCTAACACACGTGATCCACCCGACCAATGGTGTAACTTTCATCACTCACTCAGTCACTGACATTCGCGTTTGCAGGGCTGGCCCCGCTGTTGCGGTCCAGCCAAAACAAGACTAGGAAACGTAGTATATGGCTGGACCAACACACCTGATCCGACCGACCAATGGTGCAACTTCATAACTCGGCCGACCAATGGTGTAACTTCATCACTCAGTCAGTCACAGACATTCACGTTTGTAGGGCTGGCCCCGCTGTTGCAGTCCAGCCAAAAAACAAGACCAGGTCAAAACCTAGTAGCCTATATGGCTGGACCTAACACACGTGATCCACCCGACCAATGGTGTAACTTCATAACTCGGCCGACCAATGGTGTAACTTCATCAATCAGTCACTCAGTCAGTCAGAGACATTCGTGTTTGTAGGGCTGGCCCCGCTGTTGCAGTCCAGCCAAAAAACAAGACCAGGTCAAAACCTAGTAGCCTATATGGCTGGACCTAACACACTTAATCCGGCTGACCAATGGTGTAACTTCATAACTCGGCCGACCAATGGTTCATCACTCACTCACTCAGTCGCATACATTCGCGTTTATAGGGCTGGCCCCGCTGTTGTGGTCCAGCCAAAATTAAAGAATCACCTTCGTAATTTTAAATTAGGATCAGCTCCAAACTGAACATACAGAATGCTGGCATGTGCATTTGAAGCCTGGAAATTGTTTTTGTTAAATATTTTCTATATGGATGGTTGCAATTAGGAAGCAACATCGAAATTTGCATATAACAAACCACATCGGGTGGTGTACTGATGTAGCAGAAGACTGTGCAAATTAAGTGGTGCTAAGAGGATAAATTGTGTTGGACCCAGGCTGGCAAATAATTATATTTCCTGTTTCATCTTTCAATGAAAATGCTTTTTTTGTTGTTGCTGTACAGGGCCTACAACCCCATGCCTAATGTCACTCGACAGCCAACATCATGTAGCTGTCCCAGATCCGGGATAGATTTAACAAAATACGTGAACAAGGACAAATTCAGCGACATTGTTAAACGCAGAGCTGAAGTTTTTGAACAGGATCAGATCAGGTAAGTGAAGTCATGTGCAGTTGTTGGGTCTGCATACAATAGAGAGAAATGCTGGATGTTCGGGGGAAAGCCACATAACTGTTTACCTGTCTGCAGTTGTGATAATTTGTTTGAAATATTGGAATTTGACAATTTTCCACTATTTTAGTTCTATTTATTGTAAAATGCACTAACAAGCCTATCTATGCGGTTAAAGCCCCACAAACCACTGCAAATCTTAAATGCAGCTGATTGTTTGTGCACTTGATTACGTTACCAAAAAGCAGTTGATACGCATGTTTTTTTTTTGTTTTGTTTTTTTACAGAAAAAAGACAATACTAAATGAGCTTCTGTTAGCTCCATCTCATTCCCCTCTGCAATATCCAATCCAAGGATTCATTGTCAGTCCTCTCAAAAAGGGCATCATTCCAGGTACTGTCACCTAATCTTTTATCCTGATCAAATTCAACAGATTAGTAATCTCATATTATAAGAAAATATTAAATATTTAAGGATATTTTTCGGTATCTGTTAGCTGGAATATAAGACATACAAGGTGCAGACAGAAACAAGAGGGAACTTACAGGACACACGTTTTAGACTATTTACTCTAAGAGTTGTGGCTGTATTGGAGGAAACGGTAGACAAACACCTGCAAACCAACGTTATTTTAATCTGATATTTTACATATAAACATTCTTCAAACAATCTTAAAGCTTGTATATCAATATATTTTATGCAATCGGATCGCTTATATTTAAAAATATTGCATGCAGACTTATGATAGCCTATGAAATGTAATGTTTGAAATGTATTTCAAACAATCTTGTGCATGAATGTATTTCATACAAAAATAGCTTTATGTATTTCATACACTTTTATAGCTTATATACTGCATAAATATATTTTAATGCCTCACAACTTCTGTATACGTATATTTCATTCAATCTTGTAGCTTATACGTCAATATATTTAATCTCATAGCTTGCGTATTAATTTATTTAATAAAATCTATAGCTTGTGTGTAAATATGTTTCATACAATCTTGGCTGAAAGGATTGTGTAAAAATTTATTATTCATTATTATTTTGTAGTTTATTTATTCCATTGATGTTGCAATGACTGGGATCTATGGCCCTGATGGTTTGTATGACGATTAATACCATTATCCTTCTGGGTATACATACACACACATATATATATATATATATATATATATATATATATATATATATATACACACACACCTAGAAGGATACCATAATGTTTGGGACAAATGGCTTCATGTGGTTCTGAGTAGTCAAGTGTGTGTTCAATTGCCTCCTTAGTGCAGATATAAGAGAGCCATCAGTATCAGATCTTCATTCAAGGCTTTTGCTTGCCATTGGAGTCTGTTGTTGGCGTTTGCTGGCATAAGGACCAGAGCCGGGCCAGTGAAAGCCAAAGAAGCCATTATAAATAAAAAAAAATTAAAAAAACTATCAGTCACAAAGGTGAAACCTTAGGCTTCCCAAACAGGATAAGCAGGTTACAGCTGGCTAAGAGCCTGCAGAGTTCCAGAAAAAAGGTCTTGTGGACCAACTTGATCTGAATGCAAATGAACAAGCATTCCATATGCTGAAGAAAAAACTTCAGCACACGGCAACTGGCCCCAGAAACGAGCAATAGCTGAAGGTGTCAGAGCATCACCACAGAAGATACTCAGCACCTGGCGATGTCTGCGGGTCAAAATCTTTAAGCAGTCATTGCATGCAAAGGATATACGACAAAATAAAAATACTTTCTAAACATGAATACTTCCATTTACATAACATAAGTATAGGTCCCAAACATTATGGTGCTGTGAAATGGGGCGGGGGGGGGGGGGGGGGGGGGGGCGGGGGGGGGGCGGCTATGTATAACAAGTGCTGTAATTTCTACATAGTGAAGCCAAAGTGTATAAAAATACCCATTATTAAAAGCTGAGAATGTACAATCGTTTTATTATGTCTAAAATTGTGGAGTACAGAGCCAAATCAAGAAAATAAGTCTAAAAATATATATTATATATATTAATTTATATTTGATTTATATGAGAACAAAAAAACTCGTGGCCCTCATGCAAGGGGTAATGGACACAATTACAAGAAATATAAATACTATATACTGTATATTTCCTGATGGTATTGACAGTGTGGATTATGGTGTGTGACTGATTTCCTGTTTTTAAGTGGAATTCTGGCAGGATTTTGTTAAATATTTACTGTGTGTTTTGAAAAAAATTTGTACTGTGTTACAGGTTTAAGTGTACATACTGTACAAAAACAAAATTACAAGGTTAGTAAAAAAAACGTTAAAAAAACTCAACTCGCGTTCTAACTTCTGGTGAAATCTGGTGGTGGAACAGGTAATAACTTCTGTTGATTTTCATGCCAACATGCATTCCATTTCTTGTATGTGTGAAAACACAGATAATGTTTATTTAGGCTTTTATGTGTATTTAATCACAAACAAAATAAGGAAAAACTAGAAATATCAGACAATGCATATTACCCAAAACCTGTTGCAGACCTGGGTCAAATACATATTCGTTTTGTATTCAAATACATTTCTAAGCTCTTCTGATCTTGTCTGGCATATTGGAACCAATGAAATACTCTCAAATAGTGCAAACCCCCCCTTCTGGTCATATTGACAGGCTCAATTACACCAGGCAAGATCAACTGAGCACAGAAAAGTATTTGAATCTGAAACAAATATGTATTTGACCCAGGTCTGCTGTTTCTTCAGGTACAAAGTTATGAGGTCTAACACATATAATGACTGGAATGCCATGATGTACATCCTACGTGATTGAGACAGTGTCTATATGTACCACACACATTAGAACCTCAAAGACTTCAGCCTCAGACAGTGTGAAATGAGAAGTACTTCATTTATTTCCACCCGGTCAACTTCTTTATAGTCACTGATGCAAAACTGAGAACATTGAACATCAATGAGTCACACCTTTCATTAATAAAAAAACTTACTAAAATACAGATACAGATCAGACAAGGGCGTGCCTTAGCACAACACTAAATAATAGCTTACATTGTGGGGAAAGTAAACAATGTTTCAATTAGTCTGTATAAGAGGCCACAGTTATCTGTTCACCTTCAAGGAGATATTCAGAAAGCCCACATGGAAAAAAAGTAAAACGTTTTCTATGGTAGGGGTGTCCAATCTTTTCAAAAATCTAAGAAGGGCCAGTGCGCGTGCTAGTTTTTGGTTTGGCCCAGCACCTAGGCTTAATTCTGAACTCTACCTACCACGGCCTTCATTGAAAATCATGACTACTTAATCAGTTGAATCAGGTGCCATAGTGCTGAGCTAAACCAAAAACCAGCATCCGCACCGGCTGTTTTTGGGTTCTGCATAAGATCAGTTCATAAGAACAGTAAATGAAGGAACTGTCAATAATTAAAGCAGTGGTCTTCGAAGTCGGTCCATTTTTCATGGCATGCCTACAGTAGTTGTTTCTCGTGCAGTGTCACCTAAGAGGGCAAATAAGCCTTCTTAACATAAAAGTGTCTAATGAATAAGAATAGCTTGTTAAAAATGGAGGAATTGCAGTTGTGGCTGGAACAAAAACCAACACAAACAAGTTTGAGAACCTCTGCTTTAATTATTGATTCCTCAATTTCTTTATTTTACTGTACCATAAGGATCATTGCTACAAAACATTAGTAGCATGTAAGCAAGCAAACCAGTATAAAAAACATTTAGGCTAAGTATGCTTTATAATCAATGAAGGATTCACATGAATAATCATGGTGTGTTTTGTTACTTTCCAGACATTTCCAATTTCTGAATGACCGGGTGCAGTGGGGGGTGTTGGTTAATACAAGACTTGGGGGTCTGGTGGAACTGATTATGGATCAGGGAACCAATTGTATGCTATTGTACACATACTGTACAGTACCATACGATTAAAATGTGTCAAAAAATGTTTTTTTTAAAGTTGAACTGTGGCCCAGGGGTGGCTGGGTAGTGTTAATGTCAGCTGACGGCTCTGCTTATGAGCATGCTCCATTGGGATGGCAGGTATGCCATCCCGCCAAGTTACGCCTTGGCGGGGGCATGCCCCATACCTATACAGCACCGAGAGTTTGGCACTTTTCAGGGTTCCCCACAGAAATAACCACAACAGCCACAGACACTGAGCCCTTAAAAACATTAAATTCTGTACATTCTGACCCCATTTCAACAGACAGATTTCATAAACAACTTCACATTTCCACACAATAAAGCCTCAAACTAAGGGGATTTTGCGTTTTCTCCTTCTTCTTCTTTTTCTTTTTCTTCTTCTTCTTCTTCTCATTCTTCTTCTCATTCTTATTTTTCCTGCCGCCTATCCCACTAATAACATGTCTGCCCATTGGACATTTCACCAACACCTGCCAAATCTTCACGTACACGACCCAATGAAAAACTCGCATACACACGCAAAATACCCATATCTTTTTACTCTGAAACTTTTCCAGTACAAACAGCTAATCCACTGGTAGCCTAGTGGGTAAGGTTACAGTCTTGGGAACACAGGGTCCGAGGTTCAAACCCAGCTAGGAACGCGTTTCTTTAACCTGCTTTTACCCTCACTAATAATTGTCTACTACTTCTCAATTATTGCTTTTGCACCATATCTACCAGCCGTTCCCCGAACGTATACACTGTATTACGATGTACCGTCTGCACGTTCAATTGTTAACCGGCTACAATATTGCAAAGCCATATGGATTCAACGGGAGCTCTTCTGTGCTGACTGGCCTGTGTTCTTCTTTAAAACCACGGACAGGTTTGCTAATGATATTTCACAACACATTGCATAGCTATGTCATGGTGCTGCCCTAACAAAGTGACAGACTGGTAAACCTCCGGTTGAACGATCGAATCCCGCCTCGCCCTCAGGCAGATAATTTCCTCTTTTACACTAACGTTCTCTTACGCTTATATTTGCTTTACCAAAACTCACTCATGGCCACCCATATGCATTTCATGACGGCAAATGTATTCTTTTTATTAAAAAGTTACACCAGTTCACCGCTGTGCCATTTCTACTAACAACATTTCTTCCCTTGGCTACCGTACAAAACCTTATCAGCAAACGCCACGTTTCTACATTCATGTTACCTCGCCCTGTTCTCTATCTAGCCACATACAAACAATTACTACGTATGTACGTTCTGCAACTCCCCATTAAAACATTACATTTAAAATCATGATTCACTCATAATTATAACTACTAGTACTGAACATGAAAAAAACAGCACTGCAATAGATTTCACACGTTATTTAACCCTCCACTTTAACAGCTAGCGCTTTATAGCGACTGTTATATATACCGTTCGATAAGGAATATAAGCTCGCTCATGGTCACTCCATTTACTTCGCACTATACTCCGTGATCATGTCAACCTTCACCTACATGCCCATTCTGCTAAAAACATATTGTTTCAACTACGCAATTTCATAATTTCATCCTAATTTCTCTCAAACTGTTGTTATTTTCTCATATGCAAAGCCTGCTGGGACATATGCGTCTGCTCCTATTGTCCACTATCATGTTTTCCGGTTCTAGTTTAGCAAAACAGCGAAGAGGATTCCTACCTGCAGATAAGCCTATCAAAATGCCTTATAAACCTTACAAACACTAAAAGTGCATCTCCACGAAATAACAGACAACGGAGCAGGACAGAAGGCTACACAAGTCGCGACCTAGGGAGTTATAATTCTATCTACGGGCTTGCTGATTCTTTTGTCAGTCAATGCTCGTTCGATGGACGTCAAATCCGTGAGTAGATACACTGGCCATATTTCATCTGCGTTTCTGATGCGTTTATGCTTACGCCATCGCACACTTTCTCACAGCCACTGTTTTACATATATAGCAAACCGAAACTGCTGAACGGTACACGCTCATCAGACTGTACAAATTCACACAACGATAGCCATAATCCACAACCGTTTCTTACAGGGTCACTTCGCATTTCTCACTCTCATAATAAAACGCTTTGCAAAAAGAAATGATATCTCAAAAAACACGTTTTCAACGTACAAAAATGCCAAGTTACTCAAAAGTACTGATATCAAAATGACGCCAAGTTACGGTACTACAAACAATATAGGCTATCTTGCCTCACCGAAATGACATCAGATGTATTTCAAAGCAATGCTACCCAATATTTCCTCAATTCTTTCAAGTCACTTGGCCCTGTGTTTTGTAATCTTACCATTTTATAATGCCATGCAAACTTTGTGTCAGATCAAAGAGTCAAATATTTCGAATTTCCTCATGGAACACATTGAAATTCATGTACAAAACTGCTGCTGAGTAACTACAGGAAGCATATTTATCCAGAAAACATGTTTATACTTGCTTCTGAACTGAATTTGAGTACATGTACGAGTTATTGTATATTTGCTTCGCACAATAAATACTGCATGTGAAATACATATTGTACATACATACATAGAGAACTTATTTATCCCCATGGGGACATTTCCCTTGCAGCATGTTACATTCACATTTACGAACACACACTTATACCAAGAAACATTCTATCATTCACGCAATAGAAAGGCTGGGCAGCGAAATACATACATACCAATGCAAATTGGACATATACACGCCTATTCAACCAATCTTGACTGTGAGAGAGCCGTCCACACATGTTTGGCCTGTCCATGTAGTGCATGCTTATACACACAGGGCCAAGTGACTTGAAAGAATTGAGGAAATATTGGGTAGCATTGCTTTGAAATACATCTGATGTCATTTCGGTGAGGCAAGATAGCCTATATTGTTTGTAGTACCGTAACTTGGCGTCATTTTGATATCAATACTTTTGAGTAACTTGGCATTTTTGTACGTTGAAAACATGTTTTTTATGAGATTGTGTTTATGTCAATATGAGCTCCTATCAGTCCATGTGAACACTGGGTTTGTTTTGGTTCTACAGTAAATGCAACGTTAGTAATTTAGCAAAGTCTTTATCTAGAGGAACACGGTGAGCATGGGGGGTTCCTTAATTAGCCCAGTCAATTACTTTTAATGAATCTGTTTCCAATGATAGACCTGAAATGTGTGTTTTGTACTGATGCACAGAATTCATAGTTTTATTGACCATGACTGAACATAAACAGAATGCAGCACAGATCATTCAACAGAATTCTTACACTGTTCTAATACTTTTCTAATACTTAAAAAAATCAATGACTTCCAGCCTGTGAAGTAGCCGGCTCACCGGCTGAACCATATACCCTATACATTGCTTGTCGAGTCTGGGCTTTACCAGGTCCCAAACAGGCCCAACGTGTCTGCCCGTACCTACTGTGGAGAACACTTCACCCAAATGAGGATCAGATCAGGATCATTAATAATAGTTACTAACTTGAGGAAAAGCTGTAAGTCACTTGTTTTGTTTAACTGTGGGCTCCTGACTGTATGTGCAGGTGACACTGAGCGTAAGCAGTGGTGTTCTGGCAGTGGAAAGTCTTCAGGAAAAGGACAAAGTGAAGGGACAGGATGAGAAGGTTCTCTCCATTTCTGCCTCCAGCCTGCAGTCTCTCAATGACCTGCTGGGTCGGGTCTCCTACAGAAGCACTGTGTACAGCATCAAGTCTGGAGACCTGGGTAAGCCCCTCCCCTGAGCTCTGTTCCTCTTCTCTCTCTCATCAGTCTATAGGGTTTGTAATGAGCTCTGAAATCACATGGTTATGCTTGTCTGTATACCAATAAACTTGGGAGTAAGCTATGAGTGTATGTTTTGATTCTTCATACACTTCACCTTTGAGCAGTACAAGGCTGTCTTCCCCGTTGTGATCCGACAGCCTACAGTGCCAGTTCTATACGAACTTGGAGAGGGTGAGTCGACTGAAGTTTCAATCAAATGTATTTGTGAATCTACTGCCAGGTCAATTTTTTTCTTTTTTATTGGAATGCGAACTTGCAGCATCTGCTTTTTTTACTAAATGTGCATGAGATTCTGTTTATTTAGCACATGCTTTTTAAGTGACGTAAAATGTAGAAGTGCATCCGTGCGATTTTCAGGGCCAAGAGTGCCAGACTTGGCTAACAACATTGCACTGATGTACAATTATGACAATCCAACTATACTAAATGTATCTGCCCCATAGAGTCACAGTACTCTGAACTGAAACATGTTGACTTCAAAAATTTTTACGCTTAAAATGTACTTTTGCTAGATTTTAATCTCGTTCTAAATGTATGTTTGAAATGTCCATGCTGCCAGTCGATCATGCGAACCTTCCGGACATCTTCCGAATATCTGTACATAGACACAAGGTAACTTTATGTTTTGGAGAGACCTGTCTAGTGCTGAACAATTAATTTACATTTTGATGTGTTCGTACCAAGTACGCCAGTAAACATTTATTTTTCGTCTCCCTAATTTTGCGTTGTTTTGAGAGCGTAAAATATGAATTTTCAGGCTTCATTTTGGAAGTATAAACTGGGGAGTGTTTAGGCTTGGGTTTGATTGGCACGTGCTGTGCAAAACACCTGAAAGGGAGATGTGGCTATTCCAGTTTTACACCATAATTTGCCACATGGAGGGAGGGAGGGAGGGAGGGAGAGAGAGAGAGAGAGACTAACACAAAGCAGCCTCAAAACAGCAACATACAAACAATTAGAGTCAAGCAAATTATAGCAAAACATAAAGAAAATTACATCACCTATTGGGACACACAAACAAAAACACAAAGCAAATTAGAATGCTATCGGGCCCTAAAAAGAGAGTACACTGTGGCAGATTACCTGACCACAGTGAAAGATTTAAAAACAAGGAAAATATTGACAAGATATAGACTCAGTGAACACAACCTGGCTATCGAGACAGGTAGACACCGGCAGACCTGGCTGCCCAGAGAGGACAGGTTGTGCTCACTTTGTGACATGGAAGAGGTGGAGACAGAGCTTCATTTCCTCACAAAATGTGAGAAATACAAAGAGACAAGGTCATTGTTCTTCCTCAAAATGAAAAAAATCTGCCCACAATTTGAGATGCACTCAGAGACAGAGAAGCTGCCACTCCTTTTGGGAGAAAGAAGGGAACGTGTAGATTTGGCAGCACAATACATTGCCACTTGCCACAAACTGAGGGACAGGGAGTAACACTGACACCAGAAAAGTAAAATTATTATAGTTCATTGACATTTTGTATAGGTTATGTTCTAGAAGTAGAATTTCATTTCTGTGGATTGTCTGGGTTTTATATTTTTTCTGTTTATTGTAGTTAAATTGTTATTGCCTGTGTGTTATGTTTGTCATGTGAGTGAATGCTTTGGCAATGTAAGTGTACCCTTACCATGCCAATAAAGCTTACTGAATTGAATTGAATTGAATTGAACTGAGAGAGAGAGAGAGAGAGAGAGAGAGAGAGAGAGAGAGAGAGAGAGAGAGAGAGAGAGAGAGAGAGAGAGAGAGAGAGAGAGAGAGAGAGAGAGAGAGAGAGAGAGAGAGAGAGAGAGAGAGAGTAAACGCCTTCACCCCTCCCCCTCGCCGGTGTTCTGGGCAAAGACAAAGATAAAATAACAAAGAAAGGCTTCATTTTGGAAGTATAAACTGGGGAGTGTTTAGGCTTGGGTTTCACTGGCACATGCCGTGCAACACACCTGAAAGGGAGATGTGGCTATTCCAGTTTTACACCATAATTTGCCACATGGAGAGGGAGGGAGGGAGGGAGGGGGGGGGGAGAGAGAGAGAGAGAGAGAGAGAGAGAGAGAGAGAGAGAGAGAGAGAGAGAGAGAGAGAGAAACGCCTTCACCCCTCCCCCTCGCCGGTGTTCTGGGCAAAGACAACCAACTAAAATAACAAAGAAAAGCCCAGTGACAGTTTTTCAAGTCACCACTCGTAGCTTCCCAGCAGCATTTTCTTTTAGATCATCTTCTGTGCTTGGACAAACAAAAACTCCCAAAACAGGCTCGCTCACTCGGTATACGCTCTCGGTCGCAGCCCTGTAACGCGGAGAGGAACAAACCTTTAAGCACCTGTGCCGATTAGTTAACACAACCTGAGTGTGTGCGTTCTCTGTCTTCATGCACTTTCGCCAAATTCGTGCACCTTCGTGCGCTGTTTTCTGTCTGGGAATGGTTGGGTGTGATAAAACCACTATTACGTTCCAGTATTATGGGATTAATTAATAATCTGCCTTTTTACTGTTGCTCACGCTCGCTTATTTTACAGTAATAACGTCACCTCTCGCTACCCTGCCAGCTACGTTAGGTGGGGAATTTTGATGTTGAGTACTTATGGGCAAAAGTGGTTTTAGCTCAACATAACTTAAGAAAGAGCGGGCTTCCCTGGAATCTCTGTCAGAAAATGATCTGATTGTAATTTAAAAAGCTGACAAAGGTGACATCACTGTGATTTGGGGTAGGGACATGTTTAAAGATCCAGTCAAGATTCTGAATTTGACCAATTTTGACATGTACTCTTACTGAATCCCTTAAAACAGAACTAAAAGACAATGGCTAAAGAAAAATGTTGGATTTCTGATAATGTAGTAGGGTTTCTGTTCAATGAAAATCCACAAATTGCTTATTTTTATAATACTTCCAAACTCCATACAAATTCGGAAAATGCCCCAGGTAGTCCAGTAATCTCAGGGTGTGACAGCTTCTCTGAATGTAAATCTAAACATATCGATTACTTCCTTAAACCCTTTCTTCCTTCAATCATGGCCTATATTCAAGACACCACAGATGTTCTAAATGAAATCAAATAATGAAATATGATAGGCACAGAGTAATTATTGGCTACAATGAAATAAAATTGTTGGAAGCAATTGGTTGCTGTTATTGTTGCTAAAGTTGGTGCAACCAGTTATTAAGTTTAAGAGAGTATTGTTTAATGTGGGTGATATGGGTGTTTGATAACTTTATTTCATTAAATAAATGAAATAATCATTTAAGAATTGTTTTGACTCAGGTTTCCTTTATTTAATATTACATTTTGTCTAAGGATCTGAAATCATCCAGTGTGACAAATATGTAATAATAAAGGAAATCAGGAAGGGGGCAACACTTCTTCACTTCACTGCATGTCCTTAGCACCCTATGAAGTTCTTGCGTTGCCAAAGCAAAAAGTGGCCTTGTCCTAAAAATGCCAAAATGCCCAGTCTGATACTAATGGAGAATAAGGAATGGTTTGATCAAGAAATGGGGACAGTCAGAAAACTTATCTAGTTGTGAACATTCCCGTAATATATACCAACATGTACCAACATCATTTTGGGAACACAGTGGGTATATATCATATGCCAAAAATCGGAGATCTGGCAACCCTAACTACAATATACCAATCATTAACTGATACTGCAAACCCTAACTACAATGTATATCAATAATTAACTAATACTGCAAACCAGCTGTGCGCAATTGGTAGAAATAACAAAAATTCAAATCCAAACATTTTGTTGAATTAACAAATGATAACTTTGCTATGTTTGTTACATATAAATGCTACCCAAAACAAATATACAACTCTAGCTACTACAGTTACACAGTTGTTTTATTTGAAGCATTCTTATCCATTTTATTGTGCACACATTGGGGCAGCAGTGTTGCATTGTGTCTAAGGAACCTTCTCAATAAATCCTCTTGGTAAATGATCTAGGTCTTCAGTTGGGTTTAGTGAGCTGTAATTTGATTGCTTTTTTTTGCTTCTACAATTTCAGATATCAAATCCCAAGTAACGGTGACAACTAAGACTTTCCTGAGGTACCCTGAAGTGAACTATCTCGTCAAAACGATTAGACAGTTTTACAAAGACATCAAAATCATCATTGCGGATGACAGCCTAAACCCAAAGAAAGTGGATGGAGATAACATTGAGCAGTACTTCATGCCACCTGCCCAGGTACAGCTTTTAGAAGAGATGCTGGAAGGGTATATGATGAGTGTTCAGTGTTACATGCTGTGTTCAGTGTTGAGTGTTGCATGCTGTGTTCAGTGTTGAGTGTTGAGTGTTGCATGTTGTGTTGAGGGTTGAATGCTATGTTCAGTGTTGCATGGTGTGCTGTGCTGAGTGTTCACTAATACACTGTGTTTTTTTCTGTTTTACCCTGTAGGGCTGGTTTGCTGGCAGGAACCTTGCCGTCTCACAGGTCACCACCAAGTACTTTCTGTGGGTGGATGATGACTTCTACTTCACAGAGAGAACAAAGATAGAGAGATTTGTAGAAATAATGGAGTCTAAGCCTGAACTGGATGTGGTAAGCAAAACCCTTTGTAACAGGTTCTTCAGTACTTCTCGCCACAAACCACACAATCCGTCGTTCTTAGACGCACGGAGGATTTATTGTGCACTCGATACAAAAACATGGAAACACAAAACAACACACACAATAAGGAAAGGGGACACGTCTCCATTGGTGACGTGCGAGCAGCCAGATCCTCAGATAATGAGAAGAGACTGTACGTAAAAAAACAGACGCACAAGCAACTCGTAACTTACTGTGAATGCACAAGCAACTCGTAACTTACCGTGAAGTGAGTTGTGGTAACGTCCAATTAGATCAGGACAGCCACTTTTTTTTCTGTTTCTTAACACCCAGGTAAGCTTTGACAAAGCAAATAGCTGAGCATACTGACCAATCTGGTGTGTGCTTATTATAAATACATGTGACCAGGTAGCTGTTTCTTTTCCATTATCACAGCATCCAGACGGGGAGGCTCTGTCAACACAGCAAGCAAATTAGCTGAACCCATTTAGTATTAAACACCAAATTGTACGGGAAAATTGGTATCCTGCCGATTACGCCAAACTGTAAGGAAAAATTTGTGACAGGGACCAAAAGACTTTAAAATAGGAATATGGAAATATGAGGGTTTATTAATATACATAATCACCAGTTAAGTTAACGACAGCAAATATGAACACATTCATTACCTATAGCTGATCACATGCTGGCTAAGGCAAATGAGCATGAACATGTTCACCGACAAAATACGTAACCACATGATTCCGTACGGCAATGACTGTGGTACCGGGAGAACTGTTAAGCGGATTCTCCCCGAATGCTTATTTGAGCTACGCAGCTTGTTTCTATGGCTGTTTCATGATCCGTAATAGAATGGAATATCTTCCTGTGTCGGCAGGTCGCTGGGTCGGTGGGCGAATACGCAAATTCCTTCACGCTTATCTACGACGAAGGAGACGAGGACGGTGGCTGTTTGACCCGAGTAAAAGGCACCTACCAGCCCATTCCCGAGATCCCAAACTGCTACTACGCCTCGGGGGTGATCAACTTCTTCCTGGCCCGGACCGACGCCGTACGCAGGGTGGGCTTCGACCCACTGCTGAAGAGAGTGGGCCACTCAGGTAAGGCCTGGGCTGGACCTGGAGAACCTCCGGTGTTTCCAGACGGATTTCGCTCCGCCTTTTCACGTTGAGGTTTCTGAGTGAGTCGGGTCCTCCTGGTCTCATGCCTCCTTTTTCGCTCAGCACATCGCTGCTCCCGCCCGCAGCCTGCACCCACATACTGTATACTGTGGTTGCTGGTACCTCCCTATTTTACATTACAGCACACTCAAACTGCAGCCAAGTTTCCACATTCATGCAGGCAGTGGATGACCTTATTAGGAAAAATGTAACAAAGATTCATCTGAATAATAAACCATTTTAACTTATTTTAATTACACTCTTTTTCTAGACAGCTACTGAGTCCCTGTGTATATCTCTGCTTGTGAGTGTGGCTAGCAAAAATGATTAAACAAATACATAAAAATAAGAGGTTCAGATGACTATGATTAGGCTACCTGCTGTCCCTTTGTCAGACTGCCGTTCTGTCAGACTGCCGTTCTGTTGTTCACTACTTGTACGTTCTCCTGCAGCGCAAGACCTCGTAAAACCGGCTTGTTTTCACAGGCTCAGACGGCCTTCCTGACTCGCAGTCTGGGGGGAAAGAGATAAATGTGACGTTCTGCTCTCTCCCTCTCGCTGTCTCCTCTCTACAGAGATGTTCATGGACGGGCTGGGAGAGCTGCTGGTGGCCATATGTCCCGAGGTCGGTCTTAACCACCAGCGCCGAAGGGCGAATCCTCAATACCACAAGTTCCGGAAGCCGCCCAAGAGCGACACCGACAACAAACTCTACCTCCACTTTTTCAAGAACCGTCTGAAGTGTATGGTGTGGTGAAAACTTGGGTCGAAGGTGTAGATATTTGTACTGTGCTATTATTGTGTAGGTACTCACGCATAATTAAATATGAGCGCTGGGCGACGTTTTGTGATATGACATTTTGGCCCGCAGTTACTATGCTAACTTGGCGGTGCATTTGTATGCAACCAGGCAGCACAGCTCTTCGCTGCTTCTCAAAATGCTGCATGTTTGACGTCACACCACAAGAGCGTGTCTTTTTCGGGTTTAGCAGAGAAACTACAGCTCTGACATGATGTCTCACAGGTTACCTCCATCCCCCACTAGAGGTGGAAAGTCCAGGGGTCAGAAAGTAAAAGTCCAGCCTTGTGTTTCATATACGCACAAAGTCAGCCAGCTGATTTAACTAATTGGTTCTACCTTATGCTAATTGGCAAATTCAGGTGATTAAAACAAAATACTGAGGAGGACTTCTACTTTCTGTACCTGGATTGTCCATCTCCGTGCCCCACAATGCCAATGGATACCTTGTGCTGCAGTTGAACATCAGAATCGTAACAGTTAATTGAAGCAATTTGAATATTTAAGAGAAAGAAAAATACCTATTGTGTCAGTGAATGCAACTTTTTAGTCCTAGAAACACAGTTTATGTAGTACAGACATGGCACATTATTGTGCTAGCTGTGCTTGCTAACGGACCCTGTCAGGCTGCTTCCGCTGGCCCCCAGGTTGATGATGTTAGCTGAGTTCTTGGCAAAAAACTGCTGGGTTTAAATCTTTAAAACTTGGTTCAACAATCATTCTAGCTCACATTAGCTACAGGTTCTCTGGCTAGTTGGATAGTTAGCTAATTGTCTCAGTCAGGTTGCTAACCTTTTCTGGTTGGCTGGCTAGCTACAGTAACTGCCTAGTGTCAAAAATTTCATTCAACAACCTGAATGTAAGTGTCAAAAAAGCCTCAAGCATTTGGATATGTGTATTGCTGAGGTCATGTGATATTGTCACTTGGATGAAGTTGCTGGCAGATTTTGTTTGCAGTTTCTACTTGCCACTGAGAGCCAACACCATTATTATCCTGTCCAGTCATATTTTACCTTTTTAAATTGTAATTATAAATTTTAATACTATTATTCATTAAAATAATATAGATTTAGCCATTACCCCAGATTTAATTAAATTAAGCAAATAATCCTTTGGCTTTGGGAAGCATGAAGAAGACCTGTCCGTCACAGTGGCCAGTACACATCTGTGGTTGTTTTTATTTTTGTTTTTGTTCTCTCACTGGTGATTGTGCAGTCTGTTTTGCAGAATATTTTGTGATTGGGATTTATGATTCTTGTTTTTGTCTTGTGTTTTTTTCACATGCAAATGTTACATTACTGCACTCAGTTTGGGGGATGGTTTGGAACGTATGATTTTTGTGTCTTAGATTTTATTTGTGCTATTTTGGGTTTTAATAAATTTACAAGTGTTGTAAATGTCGTCCTGCCGTTTGTCCTTGAATCCAGTGTAGAATGGTAATACACTTTGCCTGCCAAACCAATTTTAAACAATTTAGAGACCACAACCTGGCTACATTGTGGCCAAATGCATCTGATTACAGAACTGTGAGAAGCAATTGATCCCCACCACTGCCCGTAACATGAACGTTCATTGACGGAATCCAAACTCTGCTACAAATGAACATTAAAGGTTTAATTGGGAAATAAAACAAGATCACATGAAGAGATTGCTATAATAGGCTAGCTGTAGCTGACTAAAATCAGAGCTAGAGTACTACTCTAGGCTAACTGCTACTGACTGAAATCAGAGCCAGAATGCTGTGCTAAGCTTGGTTCAGCTGACTGATATCAGAGCCCAGGTGCTATGCTAGGCTAGCTGTAGCTGGCTGAAATCAGAGCCAGAGTGTTATGCTAGGCTAGCTGTAGCTGGCTGAAATCAGAGCCAGAGTGTTATGCTAGGCTAGCTGTAGCTGAGGGAAACGCTTTACAGCACGTCCTGGAGCCGACACTAAAGCTATTAATCATTACAACATCGTAATATCTGCCAGTTCAGCCAGCATGTCAGGAAATTGGATTTGAAATGAAACAATTAATATACAGGTATATGAGGTTAAAGTGCTGACTGTTAGCTTTAATTTGTGGGTATTTACATTTATATTGGGTATTCCATGTAGGAATTACATCCATTTTTTTAATTAGGTTTTTAGGAGACCAAGAGTAATTGGACAGATTCACATAATCCTAAATAAAGTCATCATATTTAGTACTTGGTGGCAGATCCTTGATTTAATGATTGACTGAAGTCTACAACCCATAGACATCATCAGTAAAGACAAGTGAGCCAGTTTCAGTGGCAGACACATGTGGAAGTTAAATATGAGTGTATGCTTATGTTGATTGTACAATTTATTGAAAGAAGAAGAGAAAAATGCGCTGTCCTTTCGATGAACAATGGCGTATGTAACAGAAAGACATTTGTGTACGAGTCCTGTTTTTGCTGTTAAGCAGAACATCAGTGGTTTATCTGCCTGAGAAGATGGAAGTGCCTTTTCAAACCATCTGTAACACCTTAGTTTTTCTCTTATCTCAGTTCAGGGGTATTTCCTCATTTTTGCTGCAGTATTCCTATTTTGTACTCCTGACTGTAGTGAGCTTTCCATGCATCGATGCAGTAAAGCTTACAGCTCTAAACAGAGAAGCCATAACACAAACGCCACCATGTTTCACAGAAGGGGAGGGCACTTTGGAACATGAGCAGTTCCTTTTTTCTCCACCCTTTCCTATTTCCATCACTTTGGTACAGGTTTAATACTTGTCTCATCTGTCCATAAGACTTTGTTCCAGAACTCTACATTTATTATTATTATTTTTTTTTTTGCAATGGGTCACTTGATATAGATGTAAATACTCTTTAAAGCGGACAGTCTGCACTTTAACCTCATATTTGTTTCATTTCAAATCCTACCCTATCGAGTACAGAGCCAAAACAACCAAAATTGTGTCACTGTCCTAATACTTAGACTGCACTGTATATTTGGCTAGAAATAACTCACTTATTGGGCAAAGGCACATTAAAGGAAAAAATTGTGTAAACACTGCAGTGAGCTTATCGCAAAGACATTGAGGATGACCTCCAACTTGAGCTTGCAAAGAGTGGTAAATTGAAATCCCAACAAAAACACATTTTCAACATAGAAAACGTTACTCATATTTTCAGGAGAAACTTTTCTTTAAACTTTGCTTAAAGGCATACAGAAACTGGAAACATGAGGGGCAAAATGGATCCCACCTTCTCAATACCACACTGCCCTGAAGGTTTAGGGTTGCTATGCAACAAACATGTTGGGTTGCCCTCGTGAATTTGAACCCAAAGGTATCTTGACATCAGATTTTTCCAAGAATTAAACTTCACGTAGAGGAAGGACATTCATCATATATTTCAGATATGGATTACAAACACATTCTGAGAAAGCTGCAGTCAAAGTGCCCCTTTTGGGGCATTTTTTGCACTCTTGGTGCCCCCTTTTAAGAGTACCCCTAATGTCTGAACTGCATATTTTATTTTTGTATATGTAGCCCTCCTACCAAAATGCTCATTTACATAATATACATAGGTAATACTGAAACCTATGAAACTTCCACTAATACACTAAAATGCTTGGGAGGAGCTGTGATGGGACGCACCAGTTTACTCTATGTCTAGGGATCTCACCTGGGAGACTGGGAGGCCTCAGGTAGCTTTAAAGATGTTAGTATGTAGCTATACTGCTTGTGAACAATGACTCCCATGCATAAACACTTTGACTCACGAGCCCCCACTTTGAGCACTCACACTCAAAGAACCAATTATTTTATTAACCTAAAATGGTGCTCTACTCGTGTGTAACATTTGACTCCATGTATAAGGAGTAAAACCACAATACCAAAATACACCAAATTATAATGGGCTTAATCAATTTCAAGAGAAAAATATGCAATAACACTGTACACAGTCCAGAATATATATCTTTAACTACAATAGTGGCATTTATTTTTTTTAAAACACCGAAGTGCCATCAACTTGACGCCATTCAAACTTAGGCAGCCCATACACACTGCATGGCCCCTTTAACTGTCACAGTATTAAAAGAAAGAAATGAACACGAAACCAAAATAACAAACTAAAGAAAATCACCCGGGGTTTTAGGCTGTTCGTGCACAGTTTGTCTTTATACGTTGGCGCGCATGTTGGAGCTCATATGAATCCACACAAGAATAATGTTGAGGTTTACTCACACACACAGGAAAACAAGTCAGTGGCGATCCGAATGCAGGTCCGACACAAACACACTCGTCCAGCCGCGTGCTGTCCTCTTCGTGTGGCTAGCTGCAGGCTAGCTAACCCGAAACAGTAGAGAAAACACTTAGTCGAGAAGAAAATAAGAAAAACTGGAATTTACACCAAAACGTCCGCACCTTCCCATCCCGTACCGCGACCTAATTCAATGACGATGGCGAAAACCGATCATCAATTCCAAAACGTGCATTCAACTCAATTTCACTAAACAGTTTTACGATCGCTCCTGTACCGTGCACCATTTGCTTCTCTCTTCAGTTCGAGTCTTCTCCTGCAACCCCTAACTAGTTCCCACTTGACCTCTTGTCGAACCCCCCATCACGCAGCGTGATTGGACAACATATATTTTAATCAGCACAGCAATAGGCGCCAGACAGTTCACTAAAAGCAGAGACTGTAAAAAAAGTTTAACTAGACCTTCACTCTCCGTGAACTTTCTAAAGTAGTTCTCGTTTTATCAGCTTCTATCACGTGAACCAATTATCTAAATCACCCAGTCGCATAGGATAAACTGAAGCTAGCCCCACACGAATGGCACAGAAAAAAAAACACTGGCCTCTCTGAACAACATTACCCCACCCAAATCCAAGAATTAATGAATTAATTAAATTACATTGCAAATATCAGATCAAATTGGCAAATATCTTCCAATGGCACTACATATAAATATCAGTTATAAGTGTACACATTATTTTTGTACAATGGTGTTTTCATTATTGTATGAAAAGTACAAATATGAATATTTCAAAAGTACCATTTTGATTCTGCTCATCTTTTGGTTTGTTTCCCTATAAAGAAAAATTCGAAGTGGATCTCTTTACCTTTTTGGGCTGCAGCCCATTTTGTGTGGTGTGGGGGGGGGGGGGGGGGGGGGGGGCATTACATCAAGAACAAAATGTGTTAAATGTAACAAAAAATGTTTATTCATTCATCTTTCATTCATCTTTCAGAAACATAGGCATAAATCATAAACTGCATACACCTCATAATACATTGCAATTCATTTAGCATTTTGTCAGATGCTGTTATTCATAGCGCCTTGCATAAGCAAAACGGATTAGAACCATTAGGGTCACAATCAATGGTAGCTGTCAATAGAAAACTTAGAAATAATAAATATACAAAACTACAACTTAAAACTTAGTGCTGTAGTTGGTTGGAGAGGACGCAGAGAATGCAGTGCTTCAAGAGGCCAATTGGTTTGAGGATATGGTTTCAGATGTAGCAATGCTGAGGCTGGGAATGCTGTGATAGATGTTCAAGTATTGGTGGGCTAAGCTGTTACATAAGCAGTACAAATGTGTTTTCAGCAGCAGAAGATTGGCAGCAGCTCTGCTTCCTGACTGCAGTGGCCAGCTCATTGGATGGGGAGTTGACATTACTTCACTTGAATGCATTTGCAGTGGTTTCAGGTGGCCAGGGATCACACAGGGTGGTGAGTGTGCAATCAAAGCTACGTAAATTGCATATTTCTCTTTTTTTTAAAAAGCATTTGGTACAAGCCCAGTCGTTCCAACCATATTTGGAAAAGGAGAAATTATATCAGTGCATCTTTTATATGTACAGTACTGAAAAACTTTCATTTGTAATTCAAATTAGCGTACGTACCGACATAAAACAAGGGTATTGTTGTAAGGTGCACAATCCCCGCGGATTTTCAGTACTTGATGCACTTCAGGTGATTCTTGACAAAGTGGAGATACATTTTAAGGTTGGTCTCAGCCTTGGGCGGATAGCGGTATTTGTAATACTGGGGATCCGACATCTTCCCCTGTTTAGCCTGGTGGCCGGTGGAGATCCCGGGACAGCTGCCCACAAGCAGCTCCCCCAGCCCGTCTATGAAGAAGTCTGTCAGACAAGGACAACGCAAGGGAACGCAGTAAGGAGACAGAAAAAGAAACACAGGACACCGCAATCTTTGTGGTTAAAGATTAGGGAAATGTCTCTCAACTGATTAAAAAAAAAAAATCAGGAATCAGTCTGCGGCAGGAACGGTCAGCTTTGCTTCTCGTGGACTGAAATTTAATAGTTACGCACATCTATAGCGTATTTCATTTTTTCCTTTCGTGCAGCTGACAAGGGTGTGGCTTTGACCCGATAAGCGAGAGGTTCTCGACTGCATGGATTCATTTTAAGAGTGTTCGCAGGCAAGCTGCTTCAGCTCCTGCTCCTCTTCCTCTCAGTCACCCCCACTCCACCCCCCCCCCCCGCCACCCCCCCCACACACACACACACACACACATACATGTACACACACTCAACATGAACGCCTTGCCCTCAAAGGCAAACCAGTTGAACTATCTGTGTCCTTCCCAGACAGGCATCAGGTCAGAAAACTACGGCTTTATTTAGACTATTTGATCTCAGTCTAAACAACAAATGATCACACAGAATCGGATATTGAATTGATATGATAACATGATTAAAATGTCAGGTGCCTGGGCATCCGACTTTTGTCTGTTCAAATCCAAAAGATTTTTCTCTCTAGTGCTTTGAGAGGGCTGGCACATGCATGCATTTCTCAAAATCAAACGACTACAGATTACCTGACGCTTGGCCTCACCTGAGTGGCCCACTCTCTTCAGCAGTGGGTCGAAGCCCACCTTACGCACGGCGTCCGTCCGGGCCAGGAAGAAGTTGGTCACCACAGAGGTGAAGAAGCAATCGGGGAATCCCGGAATGGGCTGGTAGTCCCCTTTCACTTTACGCAAACAGCCACCTTCCTCATCCCCCTCCTCATTGACCAGCATGAAAGAAAACGTGCTTGAGCTTACAGAACCGCCCACCTGGCACAAAATCAGAAATGACACGAGACAGAATCTTAGAGTTTGGAGTTGGAGTTGGCTGAAGGTAACACAATTACAGGAGTAACAGATATTTTGGCTGGACCGCAACAGTGGAGCCAGCCCTACAAACGCGAATGTCTGTGAGTGACTGATTGACTGACTGACTTAGTGATGAAGTTACACCATTGGTCGGCCGGATCACATGTGTTAGGTCCAGCTATATACTAGGTTTTAACCTGGTCTTGTTAGTGATTTAAGAGAAGTGTATTCTGGAGGGCATTTTTTTTAATCCTGTTCCTGTATATGTCATATCCGTCCATCCCTTAGTGCTCCATGTTGTAATTTAACATTTCTATACATCACTGGACGGATTCCGGTTCAAATATTAAGGTTGCTTTCAATTTGTTTTCATGTCTATGCGATCACTCCACTGCGATCACTCCACTGGCTACCGGTCGCTGCCAGGATCCGGTTCAAAGCCCTGACCCTTGCCTACACTGCAGCCAACAGGACAGCCCCCATCTACTTGCAGGACATGAATCGATCCTATGTGCCTGCTCGACCACTCTGCTCTGCGGCAGCAGGGCACCTTGTAACCCCTTCCACCCGACCAAAGGGATCACAGAGATTCTCCACCCTAGCTCCCCAGTGGTGGAACGAACTCCCCGTCCCTCTCCGAACCTCCCCCTCACTACCCATGTTCTGCCGTGGCCTGAAGACTCATCTCTTCAGACTATACCTGGACTAACTACTACCACGCTGTATATTTCACTCTAAATCCACCCCCCCCCCCCTTTTTATGACACTTGCTACATGTTGCCCCATCCCAGTACTTTTTGGTAATTTGTACTTGTCCTAATACTGTAGCTTATTCTTCTGCCTAGTTGGCTTTGCAGAGGTTAGGTGAGAATAGTGTTCACTGTGTGAACTAAACTGTGTACTTGGCTAGAAATAGCTGTACAAAATAGGTATTGTATCTTATTGAACCTGTGTTTAGTAGTTGTCTATGACCATGAAATGCACTTTTTGTACGTCGCTTTGGATAAAAGCGTTTGCCAAATAAATGTAATGTAATGTCTATCATCGTCCATGATACACATCGCCCCATGGTCTGGTATCGGTTAAGGCTCTGTTCCAGTGCATGGATGGGCACCACGGTCTGGTATCCGTTAAGGCTCTGTTCCACTGTGTGAATGGGCCCGATGGTCTGGGTATCTGTTAAGGCTCTGTTCCACTGTGTGAATGGGCCCGATGGTCTGGGTATCCGTTAAGGCTCTGTTCCACTGTGTGGATGGGCCCCATGGTCTGGTAAATGGTAATGGTAAATGGTAAATGGACTGCATTTATATAGCACTTTTATCCAAAGCGCTTTACAATTGATGCCTCTCATTCACCAGAGCAGTTAGGGGTTAGGTGTCTTGCTCAGGGACACTTCGACACGCCCAGAGCGGGGATCGAACCGGCAGCCCTCCGACTGCCAGACAACCACTTTTACCTCCTGAGCTATGACGCCCCGAATGCTGGTATCGAATGCTGAGCATGTTAGTGAATAAATGTAATGTTCTATGCCTGTCTACCTTGAATGCAGTTGCATCATTCAAAACCAAGACCAGATCTTACTCTAGAAATACTACCTGGATCGACGATCATATACGCTCCTTAAAAGGGGATTGTAGAAAGGCTAAGCATAAAAAGGCTCCATTGCTTTAAATTGATTATTACATCAGCATTAGAATGGTCAGTTAAAAACACTCTAAACACATATTTGTGATATTACACCTGAAAGGATTAAAAATCGTCTGCTTGTTTTCTATGTAAATGAAAAATAGATTTTTTTTAAAAAACAATTGCAAATTGCACTCTACATTTCGAGCTGATGTGAAGCACTTTGATCTATGCATACTGGTGACATCAGCAGTCTTCAGAACTCGCTAATCTTGTGTTAGTTCAGTCTGTCAAATATTTAGGAACTTTTTTGCCCCTTACATTCTGGCACTTGTTTGGGATCTAATCCGATGCCTCCCTGGCACTCTGTCTGAATTTTCCTTGGTGTACTTGTTAGCATCTGATTTCAATTTCATTTCAAATTGCCACTGGTGCCGCATCAGAAACAGCTGCAAACCAGCTAGCCACTGCACCTTAGCAGCACAGGGTTGGGAAATTTCATTTGAGACTGGCTTTTGTTTTAATTATGTCTTTGTTTGGTGCAATGCTTTTATCACTCAGAATCTTCGAAGAGAACACAGATTAAAGAATAGAAGTAAACCAATGCCCATTTTGAATTATCCTTCATTTCAAACTATTTCTTGTTCTTGCTTACCACATCCAGTTCAGGCTTAGACTCCATGATTTCTACAAATTTCTCAATCTTTGTTCTCTCTGTGAACTCAAAGTCATCATCCACCCACAGAAAGTACTTGGTGGTGACCTGTGAGACAGCAAGGTTCCTGCCAGCAAACCAGCCCTACAGGGTAAAACAGAAAAAACACAGTGTATTAGTGAACACTCAGCAAAGCACAGCATGCAACACTGAACATTCAACAGTGAACACAGCATTCAACACTGAACACTCAATACTGAACACAGCATGCAACACTCAACACTGAACACAGCATTCAACACTCAACACTTAACACAGCATGAAACACTCAACACTCAACACAGCATGCAACACTCAATACCCAACACAGCATGCAACACTCAACACACAACACAGCATGAAACACTCAACACTCAATACTGAACACAGCATTCAACACTCAACACTCAACACAGCATGCAATACTCAACACGCAACACAGCATGCAACACTCAATACTGAACACAGCGTGCAACACTCAACACTGAACACAGCATTCAACACTCAACACTCAACACAGCATGCAACACTCAACACTGGACACAGAAATGAATATGAATGAATGAATGAATACTGACTACCATAGGTTATTATCTTTTAAAATCCAGCCCTATGTCTCTCCCTAATGTAGCACCATGTGCATACTGTACACGTACTAAAACTCTTCCAGCATCTCTTCTAAAAGCTGTACCTGTGCAGGTGGCATGAAGTACTGCTCAATGTTGCTGCCGTTCACTTTGCGCCATTTAAAGCTGTCGTCCGCAACGATGATTTTAATGTCTTTGTAAAACTTTCTAATACTTCTGATGAGATTGTTCAGTTTACCATATCTGAGGAAGGTCTTTGTTGTGATCGTTACTTGGGACTTGATATCTGCAATGAGAATCAAGATCTGCATTCTATAATCACACACACACTAAGGAGAATAAGCCAATCATTTCAACAAAAGGGATTCCCCACATGAAAGCTTTAAATTTGATTTTTAGGAAGTGAATGCATTTATGTGCTATGTGCTATGTGCTTTCATTAATGAATTGCTAGGATTAATATTCAATTGACTCACCTGCTCCAAAGGCGTACAGAACTGGCACTGTAGGCTGTCGGATCACAATGGGGAAGACGGCTTTGTACTCCTCAAAGGTGAAATGTACTGATGAATAATCAAAACACACGGAAAAACCAAACATTAATCTTAACAACTGAGATTAGCAGTTGATACCGAAACATATCTTCTAGATAATCAGTGTTTGCAAAATTTTATTGATCTGACTCATAGCTTACTCCCAAGTTTGTTGGTATACAGACAAGCATAACCATGTGATTTCAGAGCTCATTACAAACCCTATAGAGTGATGAGAGAGAGAAGTGGAACAGAGCTCAGGGGAGGGGCTTACCCAGGTCTCCAGACTTGATGCTGTACACAGTGCTTCTGTAGGAGACCCGACCCAGCAGGTCATTGAGAGACTGCAGGCTGGAGGCAGAAATGGAGAGAACCTTCTCATCCTGTCCCTCCACTTTGTCCTTTTTCTGAAGACTTTCCACTGCCAGAACACCACTGCTTACGCTCAGTGTCACCTGCACATACAGTCAGGAGCCCACAGTTAAACAAAACAAGTGACTTTTGTGGCAAGTGGCTTTTCCTCAAGTTAATAACCATAAGCCTTCTGATCCTCAATTTGATAAAGTGTTCTGCATCCATACTGTAACAAAGTAGTTCAGTTCTTTTGCAGGTTGTTGTCCTTTTCCTGAAGACTTTCCACGGCCAGGACACCACTGCTTACGCTCAGTGTCACCTGTACATAGAGTCTGCAGTTACAGAAGAGACCCGCAGCTTTTTCTCAAATTAATAACTCACTTCCCAGAGGGCCAAATAAACCCACGTTTATACAATGCAGGCTTATTGCTCGGGGTTAAGGACTGACATTCCCAGGCGATGTTTGGTGATGTTATGGTAACATAAAATATCATTCCAGCCATCATATGTGTTAATACTATCCCTTTTCATATTTATGTCAAATTATGATTAAACAAAAGTAACTGTGTTGCTGAACGGACAGCTTTCCTGTTGTTTTTTTAAAAGCGAAAAGAAACAATAATTTTTTGTCATTGAAACATACATGAGATGGAATGCCTATTCAAAGTAAATCTGAAAAAAATATGATATTAACCTAATTTTCCCAACAATTAAAATGAGAGGAGAAGTAAAATGTTTCTACTTACCTGGTAATTTTGTTTTTGTACAGAATGCACACTTAAACCTGTAACAAAGAACATTTTAATAATTGTCCTAAATTCTGGAGAAACCCCTTTGTGTACTGGTATCTCTCAGTTAAATATAGGAACCCTGTTACAATATTGTTGGTAGTCAACAGGGTAAATGAATACATGTTTTAAAATTCTAGGGTAAGGGAAAAGGAATACTGCTTTGGAGAATCAGCTGAGGATTCTGGAAATCACTCTGGAAACCCGTTTTCTACATGGTGGCAAATGAGAGAGTTCATTAATTGATTAATTGAATAGAATGGCTTCAACTGACGCATCATTATGGAATGTCGCAATGTAATCTAGACATCATTTAAATGTTGAAAATCAATGTATTTACTGCCCTGGACCTCAAGGTTCCTCTGTTGAATTTAGTTTGAATTAATGGTGCTATGTGTAACTTTAATGTGGACAAATAATAAGTACCTGGAATGATGCTTGTTTGGAGAGGACTGACAATGAATCCTTGAATTGGATATTGCAGAGGCGAGTTTGGTGGAGCCAACAAAAATTGGTTAAGTACTGACTTTTTCCTGTAAAAGACACAAAATCATTTTGGTATGCCTGAAGAAGTATATACTGTATGCAGTACAGGTGTATATACTGGTGTACATGTACAGGTATATGATATATTTACAATAATATACACTAGAGACACTCAAACCCGTAATCCAACGGACTATTTGCAGATGACACATTTTGACCCGGTAGGGCCTTATCAGACAAATTGCCTGTGTATAAGACACTTTCCCAAAAAATGTTTTCAAAGCAGCACTCTTACCACACAACAGCAGACTGTGGATAGACACAGTGAGCTTCGTAATGTCTGGGACAAAAACATTTTTTCACGATTTGGCTCGGTACTCCACAATTTTAGATTTATTATGAAACCATTCACAGGTGGTTTATGTGCAGATTTTCAGCATTTATTAAAGGGCACTTTAATGCATTTTAGTTTCACCATGTAGAAATTGTACACACTGCCCCCATTTCATGGCACCACAATGTTTTGGACACATAGCTTCACAGGGGTTTATGATTAGTCAAGTGTGTTCAATGGCCTCCTTTATGCAGGTATAAGATATCTTTAAGTATCTAGTCTTGATCCAAGACTTCTGATTGCTTTTGAAGTCCGTCATTGGTGTTATTGTCAACATGAGGACCAAAATTGTACCAATGAAAGTCAAGGAAGAGAAATAAGAAAAAACAGTCAACAACATAGGTCAAACCTTAGGCTTACCAAAACCACACAATTTTGTTTTGAAACATATATGTATATAAGTGATATATGATGGTATGCCAATCCTCCTGCCCATTATTATTAAGATTATGAAAATATGAATTTATAGTAATTTATTATTTTATTGCTGGCCAAATGACTTTACAGCACCTGCTATTTTCAAAGAAAAATATATATATTTTAGGAATTGTATTCCAAAATACCTAAATAACGAAGGGGTGAGTGAGCAAGAAAGAGACAAATGGAGGCCTTCCTGTCTCTGCCTGACGACAGGCTCTGACATGGGAAGATGCATCTCTTGCTTATTTTGCCATACCTAAAATGCCTACTACAGCCTGCCATACCTACCATGCATACTACAGCCTGCAATACCTAACATGCATACTACAGCCTGCCATACCTAACATGCATACTACAGCCTGTAATACCTAACAAGCCTTCTATAACGTACCATACCTAACATGCATACTACAGCCTGCCATACCTAACAAGCCTTCTATAACGTACCATACCTAACATGCACACTATAGCCTGCCATACCTAACATGCATACTATAGCCTGCCATACCTAACAAGCCTTCTATAGTGTACCATACCTAACATGCATACTACAGCCTGCCATACCTAACAAGCCTTCTATAACGTACCATACCTAACATGCATACTACAGCCTGCCATACCTAACAAGCCTTCTATAGCGTACCATACCTAACATGTATACTATAGCCTGCCATACCTAACATGTATACTATAGCCTGCCATACCTAACATGCATACTATAGCCTGCCATACCTAACAAGCCTTCTATAACATACCATACCTAACATGCATACTACAGCCTGCCATACCTAACAAGCCTTCTATAGCGTACCATACCTAACATGCACACTATAGCCTGCCATACCTAACATGCATACTATAGTCTGCCATACCTAACATGCATACTATAGTCTGCCATACCTAACAAGCCTTCTATAGCCTGCCATACCTAACATGCATACTATAGTCTGCCATACCTAACAAGCCTTCTATAGCGTACCATACCTAACATGCACACTATAGCCTGCCATACCTAACATGCATACTATGGCCTGCCATACCTAACATGCATACTACAGCCTGCCATACCTAACAAGCCTTCTATAGCGTACCATACCTAACATGCACACTATAGCCTGCCATACCTAACATGCATACTACAGCCTGCCATACCTAACAAGCCTTCCATAGCGTACCATACCTAACATGCATACTATAGCCTGCCATACCTAACATGCATACTATAGCCTGCCTTACTACCTCAGCTCAAGTTTCTCAGGAAAGCGTTTATCCGCTCTGCATACCGCTGTGCGAGTCTGTGCTCTTACAAGGTGCAGCAGCTGCAGGTAGAAGCAAACAGGAGCAAGCAAAGTGCACAGTGTCTGCAAATCACAATGCCCGGCTCCCATCATGACAGCTGTCAATCATTGTCACTATCTGATACTATTGTCATTTCACCCAGCCCTAGTAGATACCAAGATCTTTAGATCAACAGACCTATGCTTTTTACAGAAAAGCCTGTAATGTCAGTGCTGTTCATTTCTGTTCAAAATGTGTGGCAATTAGTTTTATTTCTGGCAACTGCGCAAAACCACGCTCACCTGATCAGATGGCTTGTGTACTGCTGAGCTCTGCGTTTGACAATGTCGTCGAACTCATCCAGGTTCAGGATGCTGCTCAAGTTTGAGGTTCCTTTTGGACAGGAACATGACTTTCGCTGATAGGGGACATTGGGCATGGGGTCATAGATCCTGCACAAGCACAACACGCATCAGAACATCACTGAATATAACTGAACAGGTTCAGAGACACCACATTGCTATCAGCCTAACTCTGTCCTGCCCCCGGCCTTTCTTCAGTCATTCACATTAATATCATTCAATCCATTTTAGAGTTTCCCTGTTCCCTGTTGCCTCAGAGTTTCTCTTTATGACCCTTTTTTAGGGGGGGGGGGGGGTTCAATTCTAACTTTTCCAGATTTTCTGGACCAATGATTTTGAGAAGATTTGGGCTTTTTTAATTTGTTTGGTAGCTGTTGGAAATCCCATGATGCTACAGTAAAGTGCTTGTGATTCTTATAAAGATCCCTCAAAAACTGAGCGGTTTCTGCTTTCCTCAAATTCCTCAAGCCGGCCACGTTTTTCAACTGAAAACTACTGGGGTGCACCCGAGTCACGTGAGAGTCATTTACTCATTTTGCTCAGGTTTTGATTTGAGTTTTCTACCTGTGACCAGGCGTAGAAGGTCCAGGGGTTACAAAAGTCCTGCCGTGTGTTTATGCCACCCATGAACTCAGCCAGCTGATTTCACTGATTGCTTCTACCTCCAGGCTGAGGAATTGCACTATTAGGCAAATCCGGGTGATTGCAACAAAATACCAGAGAGGACTTTTATTCTCTGAACCCGGATTTCCCATGCCATGCTCATGAATGCAGCTGAGGGTTCAACTATGCAGTTCAGCCAAAAGACATCATTAATCATAAAGAAAGCCTCTGTTTCATTTCGTGCCTTCTGGCACTGATAGGGATGGGTGGACAAACCGGATCCACAACAACTCTCAAGCAGAGATGCGTCTCCCACATAACTGATCTGTCGAGGTTTCGCCTGTTATTTTTAAGAGATATGCTGCCCTTTTTTGAGCTGCTTCCTGTAGACTCGCCAGTACCGGGTAAGAGGACGGGGACAGACTGAGTGAGTTGGCAAAAGGAAGTTTTTCTGTTTTCCTTTCTTTGGTTTTTGTTTGTGTTGCAAGCACGAGTGTCGGTTTGCCTGCTCTGATGACAGGGAACCTTACCTGGGCTCCAGGTGGGCGGGACTACTGGTGGCAGGAAGGGTGAAAGGAGGATCCTGTGAACAAAAAAAAACGCACGTCAGTGGCCATCAGCCGGGAGAGCAGCGGAGAGCTGGCGGAAGTAGGCCAGGGGGCATCGTTGGCGCATTGCCACCTGGTGGACTGTTCAAGGGACTCAGCCCACGACTCCTGATTCCAGCCCATGCAGTGTGCGTGTTACTACTGACATCCAGTGGCACATGTTGGTACTGCACAAGCTCAAATTCACCACTTCCCAAGTCTGCATGATAACCCAAACAGGGAATAAGATGTCACCTCTGAAGAAGTGGTGACACGTGCTGTGTAACTCTGTTAGAATGCTTGGCTGTGTTGGGAAGTGTGTAACTCTCTTCGAATGCTTGGTGGTGTGAGTAAGTGTGTAACTCTGTTAGAATGCTTGGTGGTGTGAGAATGTGTGTACCTCTGCTAGAATGCTTGGTGGTGTGAGGATGTGTGTAACTCTGTTAGAATGCTTGGTGGTGTGAGTAAGTGTGTAACTCTGTTAGAATGCTTGGTGGTGTGAGGATGTGTGTAACTCTGTTAGAATGCTTGGTGGTGTGAGGATGTGTGTAACTCTGTTAGAATGCTTGGTGGTGTGAGAATGTGTGTACCTCTGCTAGAATGCTTGGTGGTGTGAGGATGTGTGTAACTCTGTTAGAATGCTTGGTGGTGTGAGTAAGTGTGTAACTCTGTTAGAATGCTTGGTGGTGTGAGGATGTGTGTAACTCTGTTAGAATGCTTGGTGGTGTGAGGATGTGTGTAACTCTGTTAGAATGATTGGCGGTGTGAGTAAGTGTGTAACTCTGTTAGAATGGTGTGATTGGCTCTGGGTTGAAGTCTTTAGGTGTAATTGGCTCTGGGCTATAGTCTGTTGGTGTAACTGGCTCTGGGTTGAAGTCTTTAGGTGTAATTGGCTCTGGGTTGAAGTCTGTAGGTGTAACTGGCTCTGGGTTGAAGTCTGTAGATGTAACTGGCTCTGGGTTGAAGTCTGTAGGTGTAACTGGCTCTGGGTTGAAGTCTGTAGGTGTGTGCGCTCTGGAAGTGTGAGGTCAGTGGAGGTTTATTAATTTACCAGAGGGTTGGTGTGCTGTACGTGAAGGCGCACGTGCTTACCAGTTGGGTGCTCTGTGCTGTCATCCCGCGTTGCCCAGAAGGGATTAGGAGCCCAAAGAAAAAAAAAAAGGGGGGGGGGGGGTGCATATTAATTATGCTGTTTTTGTGATTTTTTATTTTTTTAAACAAACTGTAGAGATATTAGAATCTCATTTGATTAATAAAATTGTTTACCTTGTCCAAATGCTGTTTGGTGGGTTGGTGGACAACTGGAAGAGAAACAGATGGAGGAGTTCATAATTAATTCACTATGACACTTGCTGTCATTAGTCACGGCAAGTTACTAATGCCAGTAACTAGTACCTCATGCCAAACCCTTCCAGCTACAAGTCTAGCAAATGTTATACCTTAAATTCATTGAATTCCCATATACTATATACTATATACATAATGTTAGTACTTGTCTGTCTTAGTCTTAGTCCATGTCAGCATATGCCTTTTGCTTTTTGCTTTACAACACTGAAAATGCACCAACAATCCCATGCATTAATTTAACTAGTCTCTCAAGAGTTTAAAGGGACCCTACAGTTTCTATTCAGATCACGAGAAACACTGAAATTTGCTTTTTAGATCTGAGTGCAATTTATTTGCAGATAACAAAGGCAAATGTTCGTTAAGTGTAGCTTTTATTCTGAAATAATTTCATTTATTGTCTTGAATAGAATATTGTCTTGACTTTTACATCTAAGATATATATTTAGCAGATGTACAAGTCAAAACAATATTTTATTCAAGACAATGAATTAAATTATTTCATAGTACAAGTTACATTATTTCCAAGTACATGCTACACTTAACAGACCTATTCCTCTGTTATTTGCTTAATGCAATGCACTCAAATCTAAAAAGCAAATTTCATATATGTAAAGATCAGTGCCATGAACAGCATGGGTGAGACCAGGATGAAGATCAGTGCCATGAACAGCATGGGTGAGACCAGGATAAAGATCAGCACCACGGACAGCGCTGGTGGGACCAGGATAAAGATCAGTGTCATAGACAATGCTGGTGGGACCAGGATAAAGATTAGTGTCATAGACAACGCTGGTGGGACCAGGATAAAGATTAGTGTCATAGACAACGCTGGTGGGACCAGGATAAAGATTAGTGTCATAGACAACGCTGGTGGGACCAGAATAAAGATTAGTGTCATAGACAACGCTGGTGGGACCAGAATAAAGATCATAACCATGGACAGCGCTGATGGGACCAGGATAAAGATCAGTGTCATGGACAGCATGGGTGGGACCAGGATAATTCAGTTAATTTATGTGAATTTATTGAATAACAATTTAAAGAACAAACTTTTTCCAATTTTAACTTACAACAACAGAAAAAAATAAGTTTTACTCAAAAACTTCCTTTGACTAATTACAATTATTGGGAGTCTATCCAAAAGTGTTGTTTTTTCATGTACAAACAAACGCCAAAATGCAAAAAATTATTTTGAAGAAATTAGGAAAATGGCATTAATTTCTCCTGCAGGCAGTTTATTTTTTTGATCCGGAAGTCCCGAAAATGGTAATGAAATCGAAGGGAATGATGGCATGATTTCTGAGGCCCACGTGCAGCATGCAGACATGGTGAAGCAATTTAGATGTCGTTCAATCAAACATTAGCGTGGGCAAGATGTGTGACCTAAGTGACATGGACCGTGGTATGATTGTTGGTGCCAGACGTGGTGGTTCCAGCATTAACAGCTGCCCTCATGGGATTTTCAGGCACTACAGTCTCAGGAATTTAGAGAACGGCGTGATGAAAAACATCCTGAGAGGCAGTTCTGTGAGCTAAGCTATCTTGTTAATCTTGTTGATTATGGGTAGACTCATATAAGGTAACAGAAAGGCCACACATTTCAGCTGCAGAAGAGCATCTCTGAATGCACAACATGTAGAACGTTGAAGCAGACGGGCTACAGAAGCAGAAGACCGTGTCGGGTTCCACTCCTGTCAGCTAAGAACAGGAAGGTGAGGCTACAGTGGAAACATGATCACTAAAACTGGACAAATGAAGGGTAAAAAAATGTTTCCTGGTCTGACAAATCTTGATTTCTGCTGCAACATCCAGATGGCTGGGTCAGAATTTGGAGTAAAATGCATGAGTGCATGGATCTATCCTGCCATTTTTCAACAATACAGGCTGGTGCTGGTGGTGTGATGGTGAAGGGAATGTTTTCTTGTTACACAATTGGCTCATTAATACCAACTGAACATAATTTGAATGCCATAGGAATTGTTGCTGACCAGGTGCATCCTCTAGAAGGCACAGTCTACCCTTTTTCAAATGGATACTTCCAGCTGGATAATGCACCATGTTACAAAGCACACATCATCTCAACATGACAGTGACTTCAGTTTACCCCAATGGCTTGTACAGGCCCCAGATCTCGACCTATAGAGCAACTTTGGGATGAGGTCGGAAGGGGAGGTTCGCAGCATGAACATGTGGCTGACAAATCTGCAGGAACTGCGTCATGCTATTGAGTCAGTATGCCCAAAAATCTAAAAACCAGCACCTAGCTGAATCCACTTCATGAATATTTGAGATTTCATGTTTATCGGTAAATAATTTGTTGGTTCGAAATTCAAAGAATGGGAAAAGTTTATACTAGTAAATGAAAAATTTCCCTAAAATTATATCTTAGATATGCATTGTTTTTTAGAGCAATCAAATAAAATTATGCCTCAGTCATGGATTGTAGTAGTCCTTACTTCAATTAGATTTAATTTTCTCAGTACTGGTATATCTAAAGTTTTACATATCTACAGCATGACTGTGTTTTCATTATATGAGTTGCAACCAGACCTGGGTCAAATATGTATTTGTTTTGGATTCAAAATTTCTACGTCTTCTCTGGTGTACTGGAAGCAATGAAATACTCTCAAAAAGTGCAAACCCCGCCTTCTGGTCATATTGGCAGGCTCAATTACACCAGGCAACATCAACAGAGCACAGAAAAGTATTTGAATTCAAAACAAATACGTATTTGGCCCAGGTCTGGCTGCATCATACCTGACTCAGCCAAGAGTAAAGATTCTGTAAAGGATTTTGATTAGAAACTGCTTCCATTTTTTTAGGAGTAAAAGTGCTATCACAGATGACTATGTGCAGAGAACCTGCTTGTGATTAGGTCTGGATTGCCAAAAATAAAGAATCAGCTTACCAGAATTGACAGTTCAGGAGTGACTGGCATGATATGGACTTTCTGTTGAAATATGCGAAACTGGAGAGAACCAGTTGGGCAGGCTGCAGAATCCAGCCCACACGTTCAAACAAAGGCAATGAAGTTGCATGTTTTGATTCATTTCTTGGCACTTACCACAAAACAGGAAAACCTTCAAAATAACTTTGAACCTGGAACTCACCTGACCGCACATATCTTTTTTTATTTTTTAATTTATTTATTTATTTATTTTTTACGGTGATAACATTCAATTTCACAGTAATCATAACTCAGATTGTCTGTAATATTGAATGATAGTCCATGTGTGACAATTAGTCTTCAAATTTTGTGGATTAACACAAGTCTTAGAATGGAGCACCTGTGACAGAGGTCATCACAATTAAGGCTGTAACTATACATCACTAAATGGAGCTTAGTGACTGGGACTCAACCCCCCACCACCATTGCACCTTCTGTGCCATAAAGATAAATGTATAACATATTAAAATATATCAAAAAGAGTTGTAGATGGTGCACTCTCCTTTAAAAAAGTTACTAATCAGTTGAACATGCAAATTATTGATTTCTTCTGAAAGGCGATAGCTTGTTTGTTGAAGTGATATATAAGCACGGGTGATGTAGGACAGTTAGGATGATTTTCTCAGCTTCAGAAGACACTTCACTCTGCTTAGACGATAACAGTTAAGAGCCACCAGAAAGTGGGACATAGGGAAAAAAACGTTTCCCCAAACAATGAGGATTTATTTTGTTGAAGGTTCTGTATGAATGAATGAATGAACGAATGAATGAATATAGTTTATTTCGGTCATACATTATAAGGAACAAATCATTAAGCTTTGTATCATTAAGCTTTGTACACTTATGTGTGTTTTTTTTTTAATTTACATTCAATATTCATTTTGTTTAGTAGCATAACTTATATTCCTCAGAATGACAGTGAGTTTTAATATACATGTAATTAAAATAATGCAGGTGGTATATTAAAACGCACTGGTATTCTAAAGAATATAAGCTATGTTACGAAGGAAAAGTTAATATATGATGTAATTATAAACAAACACATAGGTGAGAAAAACTTATACTTACAGAGCCCTTGATTTCTATCATAGAAAATCAAGGGTTCTGTAACTACAAACAAACACATAGGTGAGCGAAGCTTATACAGAATTATATTATTATTATTATTATTATTATTATTATTATTACTATTATTATTATTATTGCAGGACCCTTGATTTCTATGACAGCTTGTGAGGAGTTAACATAGGAACAGCAAGCCACTAATATGTGCACCTTCACCAGGAAGATAATCTGATATTTCTGACAATGAAATGCTGGACATATCGCCCCCATTGCAATGATAACATTGCACAACGACCTGTTATCGAAGGGACAACTTTAGTGGTGATGACTCTGGTTACGGTATGTCTGAGATATCATATAAGCTTGCTGGTGTACGTGCACGTAGCCTCCATTTAGCCCCTCATAAACTGTCATAGCAGACGACCAAAGCCCTTAGGATTGCATTCGATCGGATCCTAAGTGTTGTGAAGATAAGGAACACTTATACACTGAGGGGCCTGCAATAAAATGACTGTTAAAAGGAGTTTATGTCCTCATCACCAGACCCACGTTTTTAATTTGAAAGTTGTGACTAAATGATTCACATTTTTGTGACACACATTCAATGTGTTTTTAAACCCTTGAAGTTAACTCATTTACACATTTTGAAACACAGGGATCCATAACACCTTCTAAGGTGATTAGACATGCCACTGAGGTTTTGGAACATCAATAAAATTGATGTAAATATGGCAAAATGCACCATCATTTGTATTTTTATTGTTGTTATTATTATTTATTTATTTATTTATTTATTTATTTATTTATTTTTTGCCATTGCTATACAGTAAGCATATTATCCAGGGTGTGTGTAATTTTAACAGGAATGCCAATAAAGTTTCCTGCTCTTCTGCAATCTGAGCCCATCAGTAGCACACTGTCCCCTGAGTCTGTGAGACAGTCATGGAACGGAACACAAGGCACCCCGTGATGACTCTGCTTTAGAGTGCAATGAGATGTGAGCATCCATTTCACTCAGTTACAGATTAAAATCTGAGGACCTGTAAACTCTCAGAATGTATTTTCAATTCTGGTTACAAAGCACAACTAAATGGGAGTAAGGAGATTGACATTTACGTGGGAAGGGACAAGGCGGTAACCTGGACAACTAACCGTGGCCAATCAGACCTTACAGGTTCGGGCTGTTCAGCTACTTTGATGTTCTTTTTTTCGTTTTGTTTTTTCTTGTAAGATACAGGACCTGCGCACAACGAACGAGCAGTTTGGTTGGCAGAGAGGCATATTTCAGTTTATTCTTGGAAAGAGGAGAAAGCTTTTAAATGATAAATGCTAAAACTCCTTTAAATGCGCTAAAGCTGTCTCTTTTAAAAGTTACAGGCTAAAGCTGTTTTATTAATGCTAAATGCTAATGCTGCCCCTTGAAGGCTTAAGCTGTCTCTTTTAAAGGATAAATGCTAAAGCTGTCTCTTTTAAATGCTAAATCTGTCGTTTTTAAATGCTAAAGGCTAAACCTGTCTCTTTGAAAGGCGTGTTGAAGGTGTTCAGGAGGTGTTTGCAGTAAATAAAAGGGGGTTATGAATGTGAGGGGTTGGGAACCCCCTTAACACCCAACACAAGAACATAATTTCATGGATGTAACATTTTTAAAATAATTTCAATCAATCAATCAAATAAATTACATTTGTATTCAATTTGCTATCATAAAAAACCTCTGAATGCAGACAGTAGACAAAGAAGAATTATTTTTCAGTTTCCAGTCTAAATTCAACATGTCCCATGAAGCCATTAATTTCCTAAAATTAAAATACAGAACATTAAAATACAGAATACATGCTGAACCGTTGAACGAGCACAGAAACTGACACTAAAAATGATTTGGGGATTGTAGAAGACTAGATACACAGTGACAAATCAAATGCTGCACAGAATCGAAGCTTGTTCATAATCTTACCCTTGAAGAGGTGATGACTGTGTCACAAGGTTCAAGTAAAATAAAAATATTGTCAATGCCCCGAGGAAGAAGCAAACAAACAGGATTTTTTTCAGGTAGCTGGAAGTCATCATTCCGCCTCTGGCTTTGAACCAGAAGACCCTTAAGAAACTGGAGTTTCGATTTTGCTCAAATCCTGAAAGACTAATGTAACCTGCATTCACAAAATGCGTGAATGCATAGAGAATGAAAGAGGTCTTTGAAAAGTCCTCAGCCAGAACGTGCTGCTCCACACCTATGACCACCTACATCACGAGTCACCACAGCACGTATAAGCGCGAGAGGACTAATCAGAGTGTTGTAATTTTAAAAAAAAAAAAAGGCGAAACAGAGCCAGATTTTTTTACTCCTGTCAAAGAAGAATCTTCAAAGAAATGAAATCACTGGCTGGGCAGAGGCTTGTGACTGAAGGGAAAAACTCTCCTGTCCAAAGCTGAGGACGCACACAGATTTACTTATGCTGACATACCCTTATGGGGGACTCAATACGAACACATACACATGTGCGAATACCATGAAAAAAAACCTTGATTGTGTGTACTTTTCTCATCATATTTTGATCTCAAACTCAAGTATCTTAAGCAAAAATAGCAGATTCCGCTCTGCCGTTCCCACACTTTTTGAGTGCACTAATTCTGATAGTCATATTTGAAAATCCATTCCACATCACACAGACTATCCTCATTCCACAAACAATGTCTCTTATCCTGGTATTTAATTTACATGCATAATTCTCCACACAGTCACATAATCTGGCATGATGGATATATGTTATATAGAAATAAATCACTTTAATTTGGAAAGTGGGCCAATAATAATATTATTTGAGTTATATATTTAAAGATAGCGGGTTCTCCTCTCAATTATAGTGAATATGATTTTTTTCTTATCTCGTTACAATATTCCAATTACGACAAAAGCATTTGCTTCTGTTTTCAGAGCTGTTCTCTCATGGATTATTATGCCTATGATGGGGCTGAACAACCAGATTTGACAGACTGTGCAGTCCTTTGATTTTTTAATATGCCAGTCATTAAAATCCACTACATTCGCAAAATACTCTACTGATAACCTCTAGCCTTTTGATTGCCTTTGGAGTGTTTTTGGTGTTCGTTAACATGAGGACCAGAGTTCTGACAACGAAAGTAAAGGAAGCCATTAAGAGGCTGAGAAATATATATATTTTTAAAAACAAACAAACAAAAAAAAAAACAGCCGGAGACATAGACCAACCATTAGGCTTACGAAGACCAACTGTTTGGAACATCATTAAGAAGAAAGAGAGCACTGGTGAGCTCAGAAATTACAAAGAGCCTGGTAAGGTTGGAGAAAACATGCTACAGATGCTATTCCATATATTTAGAGATAAATTATTTGGGTTTTGCTCTCATTGCTGGTAAATCTCATTTGCAATAGTAACCAAATGCAAGCACAATTTGCCTGTGGGAAAAAAAAGCAGTTAGCTGGTGTGGAGATGGTGACACTCCCACTTCCCCTCCCCCATTGTCACATTTGGAGGAGGGGAAGAGTTCACAGCTCTGGACAGTAAGATGTGATAGAGTGTTAGATATGCTAGAGCGTGAGAGAGAGATTGATAAAGAGTGAGATTTGATAAAGAGTGAGATGTGCCAGAGAGTGAGATGTGATAGAGAATGAGATGTAATAGAGAGTGAGTGATTTTGAATTCAAACCGAAATATTCAGTTCACATAAACATTGAAGCATTCTTATATACAGTCTTATATACATTGGCAGTTCATTTTAGATTGCTGAAACAGAGAGCCACTTTGTTTTGAGCAGTGGCACAGCTAAGTTAAAAAAAATGCCTTTGCACTGATGTGAATATTTTTTGTGTGCGGTCTCTAGTGTTTATTTGAAGTTCATTTCTTACCCAAGACCCAAGAGATCAATAGTATAAATTCATAAGTCTTCCATCTTATTGTGTGCTGTATTGTATGTACTGTATTTATTTATTTATTTTTTAATCTTTGCAACGCCAATGCATTATAGGCCTACATATACTGTACAAAACAGCAAAAATCCGAGGGCACCAAAAAATGTGGAAAACAAGCATAGATAAGGGGAAAGCTGAAAATCTGCACTTTAACCACAGTTGAATTGTTTGATTACAAATCTAAAATAGTGGAGCACAGAATCAAATCAAGACAAAGACGTGTCTTTTTCCCAAACGTTCTGAAAGAAACAGCCATTTCAGCTGTTTGGTTCCAGTTTGATTTCCATTCTCAAAGGTTTTTCTCGACATTAAAATACTCTCATCCCACATAACTAGATGTGCAAGATTGTGCAAGTTTACTGCTTCAAATCCACCCCATCCCTGAGTAAAATTGTGGTACCTCAAGGGTCCATCCTAGGGCCACTATTATTCCTGCTATATATAAATGATTTACCCACAGTATGCCAACATGCAAATAGTCTTACATGCACTGATGACACTATGCTATTTCTCTCAGGCTCAGACACAAATCAAATCAACTCCAAATGAACAGCTGATTGACATCCCCTTTGCAATTGACTGCACTCAAGTCATCTGTCCATAAATACGAAGAAAATTTCATGTATGTATTTCCGGTCTCTGCAGAAACAACTTTTTATAAATACCCCCCATCACTTGGCACAACAAACGCTCTTCACTTCAACACTAACATATCACTTGTTCTACCACTGATCTCCAGACCCCTGTATCCGATCACACTATGGCTGAAGATCTTTCCACCATTACTACACAAAAAATGTCAATTCAGTCCCTTTATCTGTCAGAACTATCACATCGCTCTCATCTTTCAAGTACATGATTACAAACCAGTCATGGCCCTGCTGACCTTTACTCTGGACAAATTCCCGAAAATGCAACCTCTGCCAGCCTTTTTTTCTTACAGTATCTTATTCTTCCTTTCCTGTTCTCAGTAAATGTTCTTTCTGCAGATGACACACCCTCACACAGTGCCACCTACACACGTCTCACTCACACCTCTTTTTTGCTGTCTTTTCTTCCTCTCTCTGTGTTTATAGTTAAGCTGCAGGACAGGAAACCAGTTTTTAAACTATCAAGCTAACATCTAAGTACATTGTGCAATCCTGCAATACCTCTGCACATTTTCTGGTAAAAATAAATACAATTAAAAAATGTTAAAATAAATTAATTATTTAAATTATGGAAGACCTGATTTCCCTTACATCTGAATTTAAAAATAACATTTTTATCTTTTTTTTTTAGGTTTTAGCATTTTATCACTCACTTTTTCTTCAGAAATGCTTTAAAACTCATTTTCATTCGTTTATTTCTGCATTGTTCTGAATGAACATGATTTCCCTTAAAAAGCCTAGTTCGAAATTTTTTTCAGTTTTACATTTTTCCTCATACATGAACGAAACACATTTAAAGCACATTTTCATTCATTTATTTCATTGTGGTTATTGAAGACGATTTTTCATCAGCCTGAATAGAAATATAATATAAAATATTTAAAATAAATATATACTGTATTTTCAAACCTATTTTCATTAATTTCATCATGGTTGTTGAATAAAGATAAATTCTCATCATTCTGAATAGGAAAAGCACACATTTAAGATTTTGCATATTGATTTTGCACACTTTTCCACATTTCACAGTAGATTTTGTATTTTGCTATTTTTCCAGTGGGATACATTTTTCATCATAAATACTCTCGAAACCATTTCATTCATTTATTTCACCATGGCTGTTCAATCAAGATAATTTCTCATCCATTTGAATTTTTTTAAAGCCCATATTTACATTTTTTCACTCTTCTTTTTGATGTAAGACTATTGTGTTGTATTTTTCAGCTTTTCCTGCTTTGGGTCATACAACTGACAAAAATGAACCACAGCAGAATTTTATCAAGGTCAGTTTATATTGTATTTACATTTTATTGCCTATTTGACTTCTATTACCTAGCACCGTAGCCTTGTGGCTATGTTAAGGCACTGTTCCAGTGTGTGGATGGGCCCCACAGTCTGGTATCTGTGAAGGCTCTGTTCCAGTGTGTGGATGGGCCCCACAGTCTGGTATCTGTGAAGGCTCTGTTCCAGTGTGTGGATGAACCCCATGGTCTGGTATCTGTTAAGGCTCTGTTCCAGTGTGTGGATGTGCCCCACGGTCTGGGACCTACTGTGGTAGTGGTTGGCTGTAGTGTCAGTCTTCAGGGATCGACATCTCATTGCTCTCTAGCGACCCCTGCTGGGGGACTGGGCACCTGCAAGCACGCATGCTGAGTTGCACCTGAGGTGCCTTCCTTGGTGTCTGTGGGCGTTGCTCTTTGTAGGACAGCACGTGCCCCAGTTAATCAGGGAGATCGGCTTCAAACAGCTGTTTACATAAACCTTAAGTGATGTACCATCCAGTGCCATCACACAGCAATGCATACTGTAGGAAGACCAGGCTGAAAATCAGTATGTTTATTCAAAGCGAACGTTTTAAAAAACTTTAAAAAAACTGTGATTTTAAACAATTACAAGAGAAATTCATCACATTTGAAATATTACATACCCAGATAAAAACAAAATAAATAAAAAATAGATCTGATGAAAAATATTCAAAGGTTCAAAACTACAGTCTGCAGGAACACAATTAAGAGGAAAGAAGGCAGTCCTCAGACACGTTGTTCACTGCAGAAACTTCCAGAATACTCCGCACGCATCCCACAGTGTCCCGGAACAATCTAAACTACACTGGGAATATTTCACAGGACACCAGGAAGCCCCACAACTTTGGCTGTGCGTAGACGGAACCTCAGCCCCACTCCTCTTCATGGTAAAGTGCTGTGATATCTATAATCAACACAGTGAGTCATGGCCTCGGTCATATGTCACAACCAGGAGGCGGGAGCGCCTCCTGCAGCACAGTGTCCCGGTAGCTGCCTGGTCCTGGGTGAAAGGGTTAGAGTCGGCCTGTCGTCTGAGCCACACGGCATTCCAACCCCCGCACCGGTCCACCAAACGGAGCACCAGCACCAGCACCAGCACCAGCCAAGCTTTTCCGGGGGGGTCTCTCATCCAGGAAGTAAGCAAGCCCCGCCCACATAGCTCCAGACATCTGACAGGAGAACGCAGCATTGCTTAAAGTGCACTCTGTGGCGTTTCAGGAACAGTGAGTGGCAATGGAAACTACGTATGGGTTAGGAAACTGAATACGGGCAGCAGCCGTACCTTTAAGCAAGGTACTCGCCACGAAAGTGTCAGAAGAACATTCAGCAGTGTAAACTGTTGGCATGTTTTAACACATGAGCCTTGAATGTAAGAGGATCTGCTAAATTCCTGAAATGTAATTGGCCAAGCGTTTTGGTTTTTTCTGTTTTTTCAAGAGTCATCGCGATTGTCCACCAGGTGTCTCTGTAGCGACTGGATTAATGAGGTCAACGTACCTCCGCGGAATTCATCAGAGGGATGTGTCATTGTTGCTATTATCGAAAAACCAAATCGGTCAACAACGCTACGCGGGCGACTCAGCCCGCTGAAATGGAAAGTAAAGGAATAACGGAGGAGGCTGACTTGCCTGGATCAACACCCTGCAGTCGGAGAGTGACAGTTTCAGAAAGGATCATAAAAAAAGGGTACCAGGGGACAGAATGGTCCTTAGTCTCAGTGTGTGATACAAGGCACTGTGCATATCGAGCACAATACGCACGAATTTCACACACACACAGAATTAACTACAAACACATACTTCATGTGAAGAAAAAGGGATCACATTTCCCATGGCTGTGGTCCTGTCCCTAAGCAAATTACACCTGTAAGAAGTATGTACACACCAAATATGCTGTTAAAACATATGCCTGATTAAAAACCCCTCTGAAATTACCCAGGGCCTACACTCAGGCATAATTAACCCCTGAAATGCTAAGTGGGTCGCATAAGACGCGCCTGCAAACAATACACTGCCAGCAATCACATTTGAATTCAAATACACATTTCTTTAAACATTTAAATAATAATTTAAAAAATGCACTATTCCTTGTGCAGACGGAGGCCCGGTTACGGACCAGTATGTAACGCACAGAGTAGTTTTTAAGATGTGATGTAAATACACACATATCCCTGAACAGCGCTCCCTGAAGCACACGCAAGTCCTTCTCAGCTGTTTCAGTACTTGACGCATTTCAGCCGATTCTTGAAGAAGTGGAGCGCCAGCTTGCTGTCGGTGTCACTCCTGGGCGGCAAGCGGTACTTGTAATACTCGCCGTTCGTGTCCGCTCTTTTGGGCTGGTGTCCGATCGACAGATCGGGACAACTCGCCACCAGCAGCTCCCCCAGCCCGTCCATGAAGAACTCTGCAGAGGAAAGGACAGGAAAGTGGGAACACGTAAGAGACGTGGGGATGTTCTCAGGGCGAAATGACTGCGAAAAGAACCACATTTGGACTGTTTCAAGACCTCCTCCACTCAGAAATGTGTTTTTTAAATGGTGAACTCCTCTTGGAAGCATGGCATGTGCGAGAACAATTAGTGATGTCGCAAATTTGTCAAACCTATCACGGTCCACTATGCAAAGATATGTAAATTACAGGAGTGTGACGTGGTAAACGGAAGCCTGAGCACACAGAAAGCTGACTAGCTACTAACATTGTTGTGACAGTTGATGTGTTGATGCCCTGTTGCTATACATCCACAGCAGCAAGTTCTGCCAATTTGCATATTCATAGATTCTGGCATTCTCGATGAGGGTACAGGTGCAGAAATGCTGCTAAGCCCTTTTAGTAGTTCATGTGACATTTTTAAAAACCATATTAAACAAAATATTAGTCAATATTGAATATTTTTAAGGGTTTTAAAACACAACTGGAAAGGTACTTTCGGAAACACCCTGGGACAATAAAACATTTGCACTAGTATCTACATACGGGTTGTTGAACAAGAAATGATTTTAGTCATTGAATTAATCTAGTATACAATATCATAGCTGCTCCCAAACTGCTATGCAGAATCTCTCACACCACATAAAAATGTGCTGCTCAGTGCTGAAAACTAAATGGTCTTCCCCTAACATATATATGTAAGCACAACCTCCACATAAAAACGAAGTTGCAAAAAATCTAACTTTTTGAGCTCATTCAATATTAATATCAGGTTTTACATTTAACAACAATTTACTGGATACATTTCTGGCACGGTCTGGATTCGATATCAGACCATGGGGCCCAACTACACAGTATAAAAATGCCTCAACAAGTTGAGCCAGTTCCCAGCAGCCCCAAGAGAATGCCATGTGCAAGTCTCTTAAAAAGTGGCTTCGAAAGGGCTGGACAGAATAGCACACATAGTGTATAATTTGTGTGAATATGACTACTCAAATTATCTTTTTCATATTTGTCTATTTGCATGTTGCCGTTGGCATAGCAAGTATATAACTGGTTCTGTTCATAACAATTGTTTAAGGCCTGGCTATAGCACAGTATAAAGAATAGAAACAGAACCTTTTCTGCTATACTTGCTGATGAAGTGCCAACAGTTACATTACATTTATCATTGGACATCATTCAAACATCTTTTAAATGCAATACAAATACATCTCACTACATGATAGGAACTTGTGTTTTGGGTGGACAGGTTGGGATCTCATGCTTTGGGTGGATAGGATGGAATCTCATGGTTTGGGTGGATACGATGGTATCTCATGCTTTGGGTGGTCAGGATGGGATCTCATGCTTAGGGTGGTCAGGATGTGATCTCATGCTTTGGGTGGATACGATGGTATCTCATGCTTTGGGTGGTCAGGATGTGATCTCATGCTTTGGGTGGATACGATGGTATCTCATGCTTTGGGTGGTCAGGATGTGATCTCATGCTTTGGGTGGATACGATGGTATCTCATGCTTTGGGTGGACAGGATGGGATCTCATGCTTTGGGTGGATAGGATGGGATCTCATGCTTTGGTTGTACAGGATGGGATCTCGTGCTTTGAGTGGACAGGATGAGATCACGTGCTTTGGATGGACAAATTCCAAAGAATGCACTGAACTAACAAATTCCCTTCAGGTAAAAATTTGGGATAGCTATCGTCAATATGCCAATATAACATTGTCAATATGTACGTAAATGTAAAACTTGAATAGCCTCAGGATAGCAGATGGTCAGCAAGAAATGCTAACGTGTGTATAATAGGATTAAAACGTAATGTGGCAAAACCTATTCCTTTTATGTCCTTTTTTGGCTGCTATCTGAACCATACAGCATTCTGGTTTTTTTTTGGCAGATAGATGATGTCACTGTAGCTTTAAAAAAAAAAAAAAAAAGTAAGTCATCGACTGCCAACAGTAACGCTCTCTGTCGGTCCAAAACCCACTGTTTTAGCCATTTCTGCAAAGAGTTTGATGTCTGTGATGTGTCTGTTATGTGATCTGAACTGAGCGTTCTGTTGTCCTGTCACTGCATGTGAACACTGGTTTGCTGTTCTGTGCCATGTTGGGGTGCTGTCTTTCCAGGAGCACTCCGATGGTTTTATGCACCCCCTTTCTCCAAATCAGTAAGATATGGAGCCGTAGAGACAGCACCCTGGGGTTTTTCCATATTACACTCAGGCCTGTACATGTACAATACTGCACATGGGAATTAGAACGTTCCTAATCCTCTTGCATTTCTGTTATCTTCCAGGGGGATTATCAGACAATATCTTTTTTCAAATACAGCAGCTTACTTTATTGGCGTGTCTGCGTGTTCTGCTAGCTTGAATGGAATATCTGCCCCCAGTCAGGTAATTCTAGCCTGGAGTGAGGTTATAGTTTCACCTGAACACTACACTCCTTTCATCCTGACAGTTTTGATTAAGTACCTGCTCCCCCATCTGAGATTAACCTTAGGCGGAAAGGAGTGTCAGTTTGGATGCGGAGAGATCTTATTCTCTGAAACCATACCTGTCACACCCATCACACAAGTTCTACAGGTGTGCTCCAGTTACTGCTGGCACGAGATGACATTCAAAATGCAAGAAGGGGCTATGTTGTCACCAGTGGTGACCACTCCTCGGCCAATGCTAGCACAACACGTGGGTTGACAAACTGGTTAAGTGGATTGTATGTATCAATCGAGGTCCTGACTCTCTGTGGTCATTAAAGATCCCATGACACTTATCGCTAAGAGTAGGGGGTTCCCTGGTGTCCTGGCCAAATCCCAGATCTGGCTCTCGCAAACTTGCCACTAAAAATCATCCCCAGATTTAATTGGCTAAATAAATGTTCTCTCCCTCTCCACCTTCGCTAATGTGTGGTGAGCGTTCTGGCGCAAAATGGCTGCCGTGCATCACCCAGGTGGGTGCTACACATTGGTGGTGGGTAAGGTGAGTTCTGTAAAGCACTTTGAGCATTTGGAAAAGTGCTATATAAATGTAATTATTAATAATAATAATAATAATAATAATAATAATAATAATAATAATAATAATAATAATGATGTCACGTAATTTCCCGGAGTTGAACAAAGACAAGACAAAAGCACTGACTGAGACTGAAACTGTGCATTGACTTAGAATCCCTAGCACAAAAGCTAGTAACCTTGGTGTGCTATTAGATGCATATTTGAATTTTGATGCCCACATCAGAAACATTACCAAAATTGGCAGTTGCCTGTTTGTTATTGGTTTTCAAATCACTCAATGGACTAGCACCCAAATATATTCCAGACGTGCTTGTAAAATATGCCCCCTTTAGATCCAATTGTTCTTCTGGCAGTGGATTTTCAGTTGTCCCACCGGCTAGGACAAAGACCTACAGTGGGGAGGCAGCTTTTAGCGCCTACGGTCCTCACCTCTGGAACGGCTTGCCTTCAGAATTTATTTTTAAGCAAAATCTTAAGGACATACCTTTTTTGTTTAGCTGTTACATAGTTTATTTCACTTTTGTTATTTCACTTATTTCTCTCACTTATTTTGCGTTTACATTTATAACCTCTGCTTTATTTAACTTGTTTTTTATTACTACTATTGTTCTTATGGTTAGAATTCTTATTATTATTGATGTTTTTATTATTTTTAAATAATTCCTATATGCATAAGTTTATGCCAACATAATTGAGCAGTATAACACATCTTACTAGTGGAAGTATTTTTCTACATAAAATAATAATATTTCTGTGAAGAAAAAAAAAGATTTTTGGTATGTAAACTTTATTTCAAATTACTGATGGTCACAGAATGTCATTACCACGCATGGTCAAGAAGATATTTAGGGGAGAACTGGCAGAATTGTAACAATAAGTTTGAGGTGATCACAAATGGTTTATGTACAATTTAAACAAAGGTTAACATAGTCCAATGTTACAATGGCAAAGTATGCGTGGGACAGTAATAACAGAGGTAACGAAAAATAACTGCATAAATCTGCAATACTTATTAGACAGAACGCTTTTGGTTCCAAGAAGCATAATGTGAATGGCAGACCAGGGTCAAATAAAGTATTTAAATTAATTTTAAATACTTATTTAAAATTAAAATGAAATTCAGCATTAACAAATACTGAGTATTTAAATTACAAAACGTATTTGAAAATACATTTAAGGAGCATTTGCATGTATTTGCAATTACTTTACAATATGTCTTAAAAAAACATTTAAAATAATGGATTTTCAAATACAAAGTGTTTAATATGATGGAATTATTTGAAAATACTTTCACAACATAAGGCCAGTGGTGCAACATGTGCAGTTGTACCAAGCTGTTGAAAAACTTGAAAAGCACTGGATATGCGAAAACATATCAGCTCTGAAAGCTGAGCATTTTTCTAATTAGAGGACTATATTTTGATGAGAAAGTGTAAAGAGACTGCTGATGGACCTGGTCCAATTGTACCGATTTCCATTTTTTAAATATTTAGCTACAAGTTTAATGAGGAATTAAAACTGACCCATAATAAATGGTTTAGGCAAAGTTCTAATTATGACAGAAAAATCTGAACAAATTCGATTGGATTTCTCTTATTTATGAGATACCTTCTAACTCATTTTTATTTTTATTTTTATTTTTAAAGTGATGGCCCAATTCTGTACCGCCCTACAGACATTTGCCGCACACTCTGCGAAATGTGCAGGGCTCTTAAAGGGAATGAGCAGAGGCCATCTGATTGGCTATTAACAAATGCAGCTGCAGCACATCCGCTCATCGTATATTCCGTGTAATCCGGCCCTGTTTCCAGGTGCGCCGCGGCGGTTTCCGCTCTGCGCTGCTCGCCTCTGGCCCCGAAAATACCAACCAATCACAAGCCACGCCCAGTGCGCCTCACGCTGCCCCATTCGCTGCGTTCATGCGCCGTGTGACATTGATTCCGAAAACTAGAGCCCCATGTCTTTCCTGGTAACGATTCTGCTATCCCGTGGCTATGTACCAAGTTTTACAGTTTCGTACATATTGACAGTGTTTCCACACACACAGTTCACAGATAGATATGGATAATTATCCTTATCCTGGCCATAATCACATCCTGAATACGCTTTCTGCACACACCCTGCAAAACTCTGTCGGTTGGAATTAGCTTTTGCCCTACCATGCATTGTTTTTTTGTAGTTTTGCAAGATACTTCATTTCAAATCTTCTCTAGACTCTTTCTCTAACCACATATACATCCACGGGTAATTTTCACCAAACAGCACTTTTCTTGTATGGAGCACCAATTGCTTTAAAAAGCACCATAAAGGCATGATTTAAATGAGGAAATAACACAGAATAAAGACAATAAACATTGAATAAAACAGTAATGCTTTTAAAATATTTACACAGCATAGAAAGTCTAGATAAAAGTCTGGTGGACTATTCTCCAACACTGAAGCCTGAGCCACCACCAGGACAGTAAAGAGGTGTATTATTGAGGATTTAAGGGATCTTTTTAATACAAACACACACACACACACACACACACACACACACACATTCATCTACACATACACATTTCCCAGGAGTTCTGGTTCTGAAGATACTGCTGGACTCAGCTCAGGATCTACCTGGTCTTGCAGAAATTATCACATAAACACATAGCTATAGCTCAAATAAAATCTGTGACTTTAGCACAGCAAGGTGATCAGTACCTGGTTGGAGGACGAGGGAATTTGAGTCAGTGACTTGTAACCATAGACTGTATAAAACTTATAACACGGTTCTCAAGATGCAGTGTGAAAGCAAAGAGGAAGTCGCCCCAGGAACCGATTTAGTCCCTGTTGTGGATAGTTCCCATTCGCACTTAATTCTTACAACCTGGTGGAGAAGGAGCTTTTCATAAACATGGGTGGGAAGGTGGGCTTCGTACCCACGCTTGGCCTCACCTGAGTGACCCACTCTCTTCAGCAGTGGGTCGAAGCCCACTCTGCGTACGGCGTCTGTCCGGCCCAGGAAGAAGTTGACAACCCCAGAGGTGTAGAAGCAGTTTGGGATGCCCGGAACGGGCTGGTAGTTCCCTGGGATTTTACTCAAACAGCCACCTTCCTCATCCCCCTCCTCATACAGGACTTTGAACGTAAAGGCATTTGTGCCTACAGATCCACCCACCTGCCGAAACAGGAACAGTCCATCAACAGGTGTATATAAAGGGAAGCTGTTTCAAACTGAGTCAAAACAAAGAGAACCACTTGTCCATCTGCTGGTCAAAACTACCTTCCAAGGACCACATTTGGCAGAAATGTCATGCTCACCACATCCAGTTCAGGCACAGCCTCCATGATTTCAACAAATTTCTCAATCTTTGTGCTGTCTATGAACTCAAAGTCATCATCCACCCACAGGAAGTACTTGGTGGTGACCTGCGAGATGGCAAGGTTCCTGCCAGCAAACCAGCCCTACAGGTTAGAACAGAAAAGACACATGAGAAAAGAGCATTAGTGAACACTCAACACTGAACACAGCATGCAACACTCAACACTGAACACAGCATGAAACACTCAACAATGATCGCAGAAATGAATATGAATGAATGAATGAATGAATGAATGAATGAATGAATGAATACTGACTACCATAAGTAATTATATTTAAAAATCCAGCACAATGTCTCTCCCCAGTGTAGCACCATGTGCATACTGTACATGTCCTAAAACCCATCCAGCATCTCTTCTAAAAGCTGTACCTGTGCAGGTGGCATGAAGTACTGCTCAATGTTGCTGTCGTTCACTTTCTGTGGGTTGAAGCTGTCGTCCGCAACGATGATTTTGATGTCTTTGTAAATATTTCTTATACTTCTGATGAGATAGTTCAGTTGGTTGTATCTCAGGAAGGTCTTAGTTGTTATTGTTACTTGAGAGCTGATACCTGTCACAAGAAACACATTATAATTCACAAAAGTAGTCATTTTTTGGGGACAAAAATGCTAATCAAAACTGATACACTACTACATTCCAAATACATACAGGAACTGTGGTGGCTCTAACAGTTGCAGTGACTGGGGTTTAAATTTATGGAAAGTTTCTCCCTCACTCACACACACAAACACATTGTGCTAAGTTGATTTGAAAAGAGATTTTATGTTTAAAAATAGATTTTCATTTTTCAAGATAAACGTGACAGAAGAGCAATATTTATGTTGGCGGGATTTCTAAGTTTTAAGATCTGAATTGTATTTCAAAAATAAAGCTTTTTGAAGGTGTTAAAAGATTAAGACAAAATAAGTAGAATTTATTTTATTTGAAAAATATAATAAGAAATGTGTGGTATAATTTTAAAAAAGGCATTTATATTTGCAAAGAATGTACCTCAGGTTTATTCAGACATTATTCTCTAAAGTTTGCGTGTAAATTTCACCTGATATAAGCAAATTTATCTGTACCTGTTACATCTATCCCCAGCCAGCATCATAACTTGCCCCAAGAGTGGGGAAGGTTGTAACAGTGGAACTCTTTGTGTTTGACATCAACTCACATATTCTGCAATATTGTAGTCAATGTATAAATGACTGTTATTTGTAGCAGACAAATACTGGCAGCTCAGATCAAAGTTTGAGAGCCACAGCCAAAACATTCACTGAGTTATACATTTTGGAATCAAAGATGTTAGAATCATCCCCTGGTCTACCTATTTATCACATTGCTTTCCTTAAAAATACTTTGCCACAGCTGGTTTATCTCCTGGGTTTGTTATTAAGGTATATACACAGATGTAGTAAGACAAAACATTGCTAACTTAAAAAAACCAGGCAATGACTATAAAAAATAGCTAAACATCTTAAAATACAATCTGCATTATTAGGGCGATAATTAAGAAGTTTAAAGTATCTGTAAGACTGTTATCATGGCAAAGGGAGGGTGCACAAATTACTAAATGCAGTGGCACCCAGACTGATGTCACACAATTTTGTCAGGATTTTTAAAATTAAATATGCTGTGTGTCTTTGTATCATATATATATATATATATATATATATATATATATATATATATATATATATATATATATATATACACACATCTTGTGAGTTTGTCAATAAAAGTAATTGTAATTCTAGTAACGATAATGGTATAGTAAATTGCTACAATCACAAAAACACTGGTTGCTATCATAGATGACCAATCAACACTGGCTGAATAGGAATTGCCATCCTAATGTGATGCGTATGTAATTGCGTACAGCAATACTATAAGCTGTTAATGTGATCAATGACAGCTTCTTGGCTAGGTTATCTAAGTTTGCCAGAATGAGAAGTGTCTTTCAGCAGTACTGCCGCAGGCAGAAAAGCTAAAACTGAAGTAGCATTGACATGTGATTCAGATGTGTGGAGTTCAGCTGACTCACCCTCTCCAAGGTCGTACAGCACTGGCACTGTAGGCTGTCGGATCTCAATGGGGAACACGGCCTTGTACTGATCAAAGGTAAAGTGTACTGTAGAAGAATCAAAACACATGGATAGAGTGAACATATTTACCTTAACATATAAAATAATGTAACCACTTTATACTGACAAAATTATTTGTTTGCTTTGATTAATAACCACAAAACCATCTGTGGGTCTGAGGTTCTTTTCCTCCAAATTAAATGAAACACCCCTAATTCTGAATGATCCGTATACGATTCGCTCAGTGCTGGCAACGAAAGCTATCACGTTGAGAGAGAGCAGCAGACTAGCCAGAGCACTTGTCCCTTGAATGTCCTCAGAACGACCCCTGAATGTCCCCTGAACGTCCCCTGAATTTCCCCAGAGCGCCCCCAGAATGTCCCTAGAACGACCCCTGAATGTCCCCAGAGCGCCCCCTGAATGTCCCCAGAATGTCCACTGAATGTCCCCCGTGTCCCCTAAATGTCCACTGAATGTCCCCAGATTATGTGCAGTCAACCACTGCTTCATTCTAGTGCGCAATTTCCATACCAATAAACATTTGCCAATTAACTAAAAATTGGGAAATGTAATTATTACTCAAAGTATATGTCACTTACGTAGATATAATAATAAACTTACTATATATATATATATTATATAATACGATATTTCCCAAAACTCTCTTTGTATCATGAAAAGGTAATAATTTTTCTGCTTTATTATGTTCTTCATCAGCACTCATTGCTGCAGCTTCTACTATTGATTGAGGAGACCGCAGATAAGCATGAGGTTTATGTTTATGGTTTATGTTTTTTAGAAGGCTAATGTTTTTGAGGTTCATGTTTATAGGTTTATTTTCATCATCATTGTGACTCTAATACATTCAAAAAATATATTCAATTTCTATTTCACTTAAGAGTAAAGGAACAGAGCTCAGGGGAGGGGCTTACCCAGGTCTCCAGACTTGATGCTGTACACAGTGCTTCTGTAGGAGACCCGACCCAGCAGGTCATTGAGAGACTGCAGGCTGGAGGTAGAAATGGAGAGAACCTTCTCACCCTGTCCCTTCACTTGGTCCTTTTCCTGAAGACTTTCCACTGCCAGGACACCACCGCTCACGCTCAGTGTCACCTGCACAATAGAGCCCACAGTTACAGAAAAAGAAGAGACCTGCTGAATTCAACCAGTCTTCTGATCTTTAGTGTGCAAAGCATTCTGGGTCCAGACTGTACCAGGAGTCTAGGATATTTACCCTTTGGTTCATTTTCCAGAAAGTTTTATTTGGAGTGCTGATGCTTTTACACCAAATGTATTATTTAAATATAAAAAAGAACCTTAGCAGGATTTGCATCGTTCTTGGAGGTAGTGTAAAATGTAACTGTACAAGTACTTTCACCCCTGTATCGGTACTCAACTTCAGTATTTTTATTTTTGTCTAACTTAACTCCTACTCCACCACATTTATGAAGAACATAGAGACTTTTTACTTTTGACTCATTTTTACATTGTTACAGTGCACAATTCTTTGAGAGCAAAATGTCAGATCACCCATCAACCATAAAACCACAGTCCCACAAAGTCCCAAAAAGTCCCAAAAAGTCCCAAAAAATCCCAAAAAGAAAGACGGTGAGGCAAATGGACCGTTATGAAAGTCCATTTGTTTCATTTTTTCCAGATAAACCTAGCAGGGGGAGTTCTGTTCATAATGGTCACCGTGGAAACAGGTCCAAACCATACTCATGGGAATGTTGTGCGGCAACAAAATTCATCAACAAACAACAAAGTACCATTCATACCATCAATTTCATTCTCCAGTGTTCTAGTGACTCGAGAACATGGCTGACCCAGGACTTCAGGCTGTCCTAAGATGGCCGTTGAGGAGGATGAGGAAGCGAGGATGGACAGTGAATGAATAGACTCGTAGGAGGCAGATCTGTCCACCGCTTCCTTATGTGATTCTCGGCAATGTTAGATCGCTTTGCAATAAATTGGGTGAACTTCACTCCAATGTTAAATATCAACGAGCGTAAAAGTATTGGAGAATTATTTGCTTCACTGAATCATGCTGGATGACACCATTGAAGACTCAGAAATTTTCTTTTGGAGGGTGTTTGGTAATCCTTACTGTCTAGACAGACTTAAAGTCTTTACACACCAGGGACGTGACGAATTAACGACACGAAAATGCGAATACTTTGGAGGCGAATTGTGACGTGCCTGACTATTCACATGAAGCGTGACACGATTTTGCAAATAAATTATTAAAGGTTCAAAAAAAAAAATCGCGCCACTGAAAAAAAATGGAATCAATATCACTGCGTTACCAAACCATTTTAAAAAGCAAGACAGAGCTAGGGAGATTCATTTGATTGAGTTATGGTTTCATGCAGTTTTCCTAAATAATGTAATGACAAAAACTACCAAAATTGGTGCTAATTGTATGGTATAAAACAAAAAGGAACTATTTTTTTCTTGATGCAATCATTGTTTTCATAGAATTAATGACCAGAGGTTTTTTGCTTAACAACGGTACAAATAGAACTACCAACCAGAGTTTTGCTTGACAATGGTAAAATAATATGCCCAAATGGCCGCGGAAAAATATTTAACTTCCAGCTGATTGTTGATAAAAATCAATAAATATTAAAGTAACCATATATAGTCATTGTTGGTAACCCGTTGTATAATTGGAATAAACCCCTCCAGGCTGTCCCGTTATTGGAAAATAATGTGTGGTGGTTTAACGTTACATTAGCATAGTTGGAAGTTTAAACAAAGTCGTTTTACGTAGATTGCAAGTTTGATATACAAACACCATCATCATACTTAAACTCATTGAAATCATTGTCTTTGTAGTTCTTTTCCCTTTTATCATACAAAACGGAGTTCTGTGAAACAGACAATCAAACGATCCGCCATTTTGAATGTTTTGAATGTGACGTTGTCAACAACTTCCTTTTTTTGTTGGTCAGATGTGTACATGTTGAAAGTGAACCCTCGGAAAAAGCGACTGTGGTCCCGAAAAAATAAAAGCCGCAATATCGCTCAGCAAAATTCCGTCGCTGATGTGAAAGCTTGCATTAATGTGCGAATTAATCGCACAAAAAAACGTGTCTGGTGTGTAAAGACCTTAAGGCACACAAGCTTAGGCAGTCGATTCTCGTTTTTGTTCTACCTTTAGCCAACAAAAAGAATGCAACAGATATAATTTAGTCATCTGTGCAGTGCCTGGAACCAAAATGGAGCACAGAGGACATACCAAGAGAAGGTTGCAAATGTTCTTGGAGCTGGGCAGATGAGAGATGCTCGGAGGAGAATAAAGATCCTCTCATGCCTATCAATAAAGCAGAATCACCCTGGCTTTTTTTCTAACACTTGTGTTCAGCTGAGTCTTCTTTGAGGCTGTGGTTATTGTTAAAGTGACTTACTGTTATGTATTAACGTAAACTCAATTATTCCAACACGTGGATTTTGGGATGTAACAAGCATGAACAGTCATGTACTGCAATCCTGTCTAAATCAACTGGTTCTGATCCTGTGATTGGTTTAACCGCTCAACTCAAGAACACACAGTACCAAACCCATGGAAGCCATCAATCATCAATCCCCAGTGCCAGAGAAGACCAACTCAAAGGATCCTAATGACTTTCGACCTGAGCCATTAACATCTGTCATCATAAAGTGTTTTGAGTGCCTGGTGCTTTCATAAATCCAGTAGAGTGCACAGAGTATAGGAAACCCTTTACAGTTTGCCTATCAACAGAAGAGAGCAGTCAACTCTTCTACCACTGCTCCATCCGGTTCATTCCCGTCAAGAGATAGCAAAATCATACACCACATTCTGGTGCCTGTAGATTTGTCTAGTGTGATATACATCTATACAAGATATACATCTCAAAAACTATAAAGGGTACAAATATGATTCATGGCTTTTTTATCAAAGCCTTTTGACTAAGCAGTCAGAATTCACATTACTTCTGTTTCTGGAGCTCATTTACAAAAATGTATGCACAGAAAATGTAAAAAAAAAACAATCCCTACATTCAAGTTTAAATTTTTTTCCCTAAGGTATAAAAGGGGATACTTATAAAAGCTATGTAAGAAATAACTCCCGTTTGTGATTCCACTATATGCTGACAATCTGCGGTAAAAATTTGGTGGCAATTTCTAAAGCCACTCAAATTCTTCAGTGTTTTTTATTTTTCTTTTTTTTTTCAGGCGAGCCCTTTTGGTTACAAAATTGTGCCAAGCTGTGCCGAATTGTGCCAAAAATGGCAATGTTCCAGAAAAGTCTCAATATGTTTTATTTTTTATGTTGTTACAACAAAATTAGATATTCTGGTAATAAAACATAATTTTCAGATGTGTATTTGATGCTTTCATATTACACAAGTACCTACCCAAAGTCAAACAGCTGTCCAAACCCACGTCGCAGCACAAGTGAATCTTCAGTAAATACGTGTTCCCAGACCTCCATTAGCCAGAATGAGTCATGGTGTATGCAAACAGGTCTTCAAAGGGGATGGTATAAAATTTCCCTCAATATCACTGCGTTCCAGACCTGTACATAAACTATATACAATGATCTCCATAATGCTGTCCTGAGATGTGTGGGGCGGGTGGGGGTTGGGGGGGGGGGGGTGGTTAAACAGTGCCGTAAATTCTATATGGTGAAACTGAAGTGTACTCTATATAAATACCCTTAAATACAACCCCAGAATGTTCATTTTAACTACATTTGAATTGTTTGATTATGAATCTACAATTATGGAGTACAGAGCCAAACCAAGAAATAAAATATGTCTTTGTCCCAAAAGTTGTGGAGCTCACTGAATATAAGATATACAAGTGTGCTTAAGGTGGACCTCTAAATGTGCTGTAGACATAATATCAAATGTCCACCAGTTTCGTGAGACAAAATAAAAATTCCCATGCTGTAACAAATAGAAAGACCCATGTCCTTTGCAAGTGCTCAAGTTACCATTACTGTAAAACACAAAGCAAAGAAAAGCACAAAAAGCAAAGAAAGCACAAAACAAAAACAAAAAAAAAAAAATAACAGGTTCCCAGAAGGCTAGAAAAAAAAGCTGGGGACAGACAGACAGCAACTGTGCTGTCCTGGTGCACCAGTGCATTGTGGGACAGCCCTCTGGCCAGCACCCTGCCTCTTCAGAGGAGGACCTGCAGGGAGGGGCGGGGCGGGGCGGGGCAGGGAGGAAGTCCCTGGTGCCTTAATGGCAGAGGCCAGGGTGACTGAAAGCACAAAGGAGAGCTAACAAGCACGGGACTGCAGAGAAAAGAGAAGGCTATCAGTTAACCATGTATACAGAGAGCCACCAGACCCCACCAACCCGCGGCCATGGAAACCAACACGCTGCTCAACGGTTCATCATGCTGATATACAGTACCTGATAACCATCCCCTTCTCCAACAACAACAACAGAGATCGACAAGTCTCCCCCATGTTGTGCGTACATTTCTTTTCTGTTCACCTACACAGCCTTCTGCATAAAGATCTACTCATGTGGAACAATGACTACTAAACAAGCCCTTCCCCGCGCCATGTTATACATTGTTAAAAACAGCCTTTGATCGCTACTTTCCGTAAGCCTTGTGCGCTGTCATTTTGCATTAAATTTATTTTTAATGTTTTGTGTTTCTTACTAGAATTCCCTTAAGGCAAAACTTAATTTCTAATTAATGTTAATAGAAATAGTAATTTCTGAATGCAATTTCTGTAATTTTATTTTTTAATGTCATTTATATAAATGGTAAATTTCTATTAATTTATATGCATTTCTACTTCACCTGAAGTTCCCCTGGGAAAATAAAGTTATTCTATTCTATTCTATTCTATTCTATTCTATTCTATCCTAAGCCTCCAACAGGGTTACAGTCTAACTGGTTATAAAGCACTGTCTTCACAGCCTTATAAGCTAAACATATTTACAGAGCTTCTGAGCACAGGGACTGCCATTATATATATTTTGCATTTTGGTTTTGGCAGAGTAAATTTACATTTGGTACTTTTTACAGGAGACACTTTTCTTCTATTCAAGTAGTGTTTGAATGGGGTCTTTTATTTTCCTGGCATTGTTTTACATACAGCATTATGTACTTTAACTCAGTTATAGTCTTCAGCTACCTCATACACTACAGGTTCTTTGGAAATGATGTCATCACTATTGAAGATCAAATGGCAGGTTCCTCCAGGTTTTTCAGGGATTTTCAGTGTCCACAGAGAGTGACACGTGAGCGCCCTTCTCCCAGCACATTTTAAAAGGGTCTATAGGCACAAACGCCATTTTAGCCAGTTACAGCGATACCTCCAGGAAAAGAAATAATAAAGTCCTGTCAGACTCAAGTGACAGGAAGCTTAACAGGAGAGACCTGAAGGTACGGTTGGACGTGCAGCACCGTGATGTGCATGGATGGCTGTCCTCAAAGTAGTGTTTCAGAAAGATGTATAAGAAGCAACGCTGCAGTACGTAGGCAGGCAAAAAAAATTATATAAATTTAATTTATATAAATAAATTTCAGAATCATACATTATCTTGGTGGCTCAGTGCGGTTAGCTGACCAACACGAAATAACAGGAGAACTTTTGAATGTTAGCTGACAACCACTCCCTTTTATCTAACATATATCTAATGTATTTTTTTATATGTAAAACAAATTAATATGCTGATAATTCATCGCTGCTGCCACATTTAGCCACGTAGCAATCTCCAACAGGTTTTTAATCCTGGGTTTTAAAAAGCTGCCTTTTCCCTAAAGGAATGCTTTTAATTGTAGATGAAACCAAATGACATCTGCAGATTTCCTCTCTAAGAGGACAATGCCCTGACTTGGTTCTTATAGGTACCAAGCTCTATGTATTGATAAAAATCTGTCTTAAAACTCATTAACATTATTTCTCTATGAATAAGTTGAAAGTAAAGCTAGCTTTTTACTTCCTGCTTCTTTTCAGAAAATTCCCTTGGTACTTTTCCACCGTTGATTGGCTACTGTGACATCATATATATACACGCCTGTCTGCTGATATGTTCTACGTGCCTTAGGCACAGTGTGTCATGGTGAATTACAGTTTATTAACTCTCAACTGCCTTTATCAAAGGGCGACTCTAACCTCTTTGACTAATCACAGAAGTTGCCCTTCATAAATCTTTCTTAATCTTTAATCTTTTAAAAATCTTAAATCTTTTTTAAGGAGCACTCATAATCTGTGTTAAATTCTTACTACACTTTTTAAAGTAGGCCTCCCACTTCCTTTTTTAGAATTTGGGAAAATGCCTTGTACTTAGTCCTGTTACTTCGCTTCAAAGGTTTGGTGTTAAACACTGTAACAGAGATACATGTTTGTTTCTCTTAAGAATGCTCTTACAAAAGATCAAAAATATCATTCTCAACGGGACTTTCCCGGTTTAATAAAGGACAAGTAAGTAAACATTAAAAAAAAGTCACAGCCAATGCACTGAACTGCAACCGTAAAACGAATGCACTTGTGTACCTTCCTGAGTAATTCCTGTGTAACCGCATAGCTGGCGAATCCTTTCCTTTATGCCATTACTGTAAATGAGGATTTGAGTTTTGAACAAACATTGACTCACGGAACAAAAAGATTCAGCCGAGCGAAATTCGACACCCGGTTACACAACGCCGAATTTCAGGAACAGTACGAGTTACCGATAGGCGTACAAAAAAGAGGATTCGATGTCATAACGCGTGCAGTGCATCCGGCAGCGACTCTGAGCGCTGGGCGAGCAGGACTACAGCCCCGGCCGTGGGGAACGAATGATCCTCACGACTGCTGTGCAGTAATGAACAACCACATCGGACATGTGACATCATCGCAACAATACGTCGACTGTTTCATCATTGAAACTGCTTAAAACCGCTTTCGCACGCCGTCCATAGTGACGGGCAAAGGCTGTGCCTCCGAAAACAGTGCCGGCGGCCCCATAGCCTACATGTCTGGGTGTTAAACATCTTTCAGCGCATGTGAACCCCTGCTGCCACACCCCACACGGCACCTGCATCTGTGGCCAGCACAGTGTACAACCCAACCACCCCCTCCATCCCTTTTGCAACACCTGCGTCTATGCTAATTTTATGATATCGGGGGGGGGGGGGGGGGGGCCTATTGAAGCACAGCACGGCATATATCGAGCATCCCTACTTATTTGGCTGCTCTCTCCAGCATGCATGCTTGCTGCATGCTGCCAGTCTAAACCTGCATGCATGCTTGCTGCACGCTGCCAGTCTAAACCTGCATGCATGCTTGCTGCACGCTGCCAGTCTAAACCTGCATGCATGCTTGCTGCACGCTGCCAGTCTAAACCTGCTTCCTCCTGCATGCATGCTGCAGTCTGCTTGTCTAAAACCCCTCCATCACCCCAGCTCCTCCCTCATGCATTTGTTCTGTGTGTAGCCCCCTGGCTGGTTTGCATGCTTGCGTGGATGGCCGGGAGGGCTCCCAGAACAGACCCATACCACCAAACATAACAGCATTGCATTTAAGATTGTTAATAAAGATTCTAACATCGGTGATAGTGGTCCTTACTGAATTAAGCATTAAGTATACATTCCTATTATCTCTGAGTTTGTAGTCGTTGTTGAAATACTGTAAGCCAGGGCGGGGCAGGGTAGGGCAGGGCGGGGCAGGTGGGTCGGGGAGAATGAGGGGAGGGGGGTGTCTGTTTGGACACTGTAAACAGTTTACTGCTCATTTAGCTCAGTTTTGGACTCATAAAACAGTTTAAATGAGTTTGAATGAGATCAAAGGGAAAGGGAGACATTATTTGCAGCACAACATTAAAGAACACGATTCTTTTGTAAACATTAAAAATGGCTAGGGTGTGCCCATTGTAATCCCTGGTGCACCACTAAAGGTCAAAAGCAAATAAATAATCAGCGTGCATCCTGGGGTAATGTCTGGAGCAATATCTATAAAAATCTGCCCGCCTGAAACCACTTCCCGACGACCATGCAGCCTTTCAATTCAATTCAATTCAATTTCAATTCAATTCAATAACGGACAGGCTATAAAATCCTTTCTCTGTGTCCCCAGGGCACGGGCCTCATACCTACAGTAACTATGATACTCTGATGGGGACCACAACATGTCCGCAACACGGTGGCAAGCAGGCAGAATTCTGCCTTCTGTAAAACTTTCGGCTTTTCAAAATAGCAGCTCGCCCCTGACTTAAGCAGCTCACCCCTGACTGAAGCAGCTAAAACCTGAAGCAGCTCACTCCTTACTGAAGCAGCTAAAACCTGAATGAAGCAGCTCACACCTGAAGTAGCTCACTCCTGACTGAAGCAGCTCACTCCTTACTGAAGCAGCTAAAACCTGAAGCAGCTCACTCCTGAAGTAGCTCACTCCTGACTGAAGCAGCTCACTCCTGACTGAAGTAGCTCACACCTGAAGTAGCTCACTCCTGACTGAATCAGCTCAATCCTGAATGAAGCAGCTCACACCTGAAGTAGCTCACTCCTGACTGAAGCAGCTCACTCCTGACTGAAGCAGCTCACTCCTGAAGTAGCTCACTCCTGACTGAAGTAGCTCACTCCTGAATGAAGCAGCTCACACCTGAAGTAGCTCACTCCTGACTGAAGCAGCTCACTCCTGACTGAAGCAGCTCACTCCTGAAGTAGCTCACTCCTGACTGAAGCAGCTCACTCCTGACTGAAGGAGCTCACTCCTGAAGTAGCTCACTCCTTACTGAAGCAGCTAAAACCTGAATGAAGCAGCTCACACCTGAAGTAGCTCACTCCTGACTGAAGCAGCTCACTCCTGACTGAAGCAGCTCACTCCTGAAGTAGCTCACTCCTGACTGAAGCAGCTCACTCCTGACTGAAGCAGCTCACTCCTGAAGTAGCTCACTCCTTACTGAAGCAGCTAAAACCTGAATGAAGCAGCTCACACCTGAAGTAGCTCACTCCTGACTGAAGCAGCTCACTCCTGACTGAAGCAGCTCACTCCTGAAGTAGCTCACTCCTGACTGAAGCAGCTCACTCCTGACTGAAGCAGCTCACTCCTGAAGTAGCTCACTCCTTACTGAAGCAGCTAAAACCTGAATGAAGCAGCTCACACCTGAAGTAGCTCACTCCTGACTGAAGCAGCTCACTCCTGAATGAAGCAGCTAACACCTGAAGTAGCTCACTCCTGAAGCATCTCTTTGACTTTTGATACCTCAACAACCCCCAGGACTTATAGTTTCTTGCAAAATTATTAAAAATATTGCAGTTTTCACATTTTTTGCATCAGAGCCTGAAATCAACGAAGTTTCAATGCATATGTAAAAACAATATACAGTGCCCTCCTAAAGTATACCAACGGTAGAGTGAAATCAAAGATGAATATGTATTCAATTGTAGACGTATGTGTATATGTTTTACCATTATACAGAACCAGCTGTATAATACAAATATTTCACAAAAAAATAAATTAATATATACATTTGCTCTGCTTTTACCATACTTTTGGAGGGACTGTATATACATATATACGTATTCACTCACACGCGCACACACACACACACACACACACAGAGAGAGAGAGAGAGAGAGAGACACAAATACACACACAAGTGTCTTTCGTCATTGATCTGGAAAACCTAAATAGTTCAGCTGAAAACAAATATCATCAAAATCAGACAATTAGTTAATTCGGCTGGGTATGTGAGCAACAGTAGTGTATCACATCATTTCAGAAAAAAAAAATCAATGAAACAAATCTGCCCCGCAAACAAAGTCCCTCAGTAGTCAGAGAGTTAATCTGAAACAAAGATTCAACCATGGAGCTTCACGATCAACTTGAGGATCTTTTTTTTTTTTTTAGAAAGACACTAATTAGTAGAACGGCATTTGAAAGGAAACAGGTTGGCGTATCGTGACACGTGGACGGGGCCCAGACCAGGCAGTGAAGGGACCGGGGCGGTGTGGGCCTAAGGGCACATCCACCCCCCCCAGCCTTATCGAACGCTTAACTCTGTGTGTCGTCCTGAGCCGTTAGCCCTGCGGTAGCCTCGCATAGCCAGTCCTATCCCCACACTTTGTTTCAGCGCTGTGCCAGCGCTGGAGAAAGGTCTGGCTCAACCCATTATCATTCCGGTATGGGGGGGGGGAACGCTCTGGCTTGTTTGTATTTCATTAAACCAATCATAATCGTCTTGGGCGGCGCTAAGCCCAGGATGCAGCGACAGTGCCCTTTGCAAAAATGGTAACACGCAGATAGCAGAAGGGGAGGAGAATTCAGACTGATGGCAGGCTTATACCCACAGTATACACCCTGTGAGTCAGACTAGTCCTGCGGCAGCTTCCTTCTCCACCCCACCCCACCCCCCCCCCCCCCCGTATGGAGAGGCCCGGTTCAGACTGGCAGCCCGGTCTAGCCCGCGTCCACATGCCACAACAGCCTCGCTTGGGCTCGGTGGTGAGCGTGTACACCAACCCACAGCGACGGGAGGTGGAACTGCATTCCTGTGGCACAAATGACTAATTGCGTCGTTCTAAAAACTGCATCTCTGACAGGAAATGTTTTGATTTTGCGGCCAGTGAAATTTTTGACCGGCTGGATTAACTAGGCCCGTCACATTTTGGTGAAAGCCAAAATTATTAATTTGGTACGTTCTAAGCACATATGCCATGTGGAATGCATGCTCCATGCAAATCAACAGAAAGTATTGCATTGATCAGTCAGTCCCCTCACCAGATGTCACCAGTAATAAGAGAGGGGAGCTGTTTTTACTAACCTGGTAATTTTGCTTTTCGACAGCATGTACACTTAAACCTGTAACACAGCATAATTCAAAACAACACTGTAACCCCTAAGCCACAAAGTTGATATCTGATCATCATGAGCATGCCTGACTCCCCCCCCCAGGTGCATACTTCCAACATGAACAAACAAAAAAGTTATTTCAGGTAGACAAACTATCAACACCATAACTCCCAGTCACGTCAAGACACTCCCTTACAGAAGACTCTGTGTAATCTTTAAGGTTCACGGGGACATTGTGCATTCTACCGTGCATCACATTAGCATTTGCGAACATAGAAAAAAACATTAACTGAAAAGCAATCAGATGACCAAGGAAGAGAAATGCTTCTGAAATTGATCTGCCTATAAAAGCTGGAAAAATCAACCAATAAATTAAGCCTGAAGTGGGCTTCTGGCATTGCTAAACATGTTTGTTCCCAACCCCCCCCCCCCCATTCCCCCTCCCACACATAAATATATGATGCATTTACTTTCCATCTCCTCCCTTCAGACACTTTGAGCTTGTACAGTTACAGCTCCACCACTGTTAAAAACCTCTGCCTCATATACTGTACTGTACATGGTATGTGACTGTTAAAAACCTCTCTGTCTCATATACTGTACTGTACATGGGGTGTGACTGTTAAAAACCTCTCTGTCTCATATATGGTACTGTACATGGTATGTGACAGTTAAAAATTAGTTTGAGTTGCACAGACCACAGGATGACTCTGCTTTGCTACTCCAAATGAGCTCATATACCAGGATGGCTATTATTTCACGGTGCTTCTGAGCTGGAAAGCTAATGCCACAAACTCATTTAATTGAGGATGAGTGCACTAATTTTTAACTAACTTTTGCAGTCACATACCACGTGCAGTTTCATGCGGAGAGGACTCCAGGCCTAAAGCCCTCAGAAAGCAAAGTCCGAGGCTCCTACGGGTAGCTTTGTCTCATGAAGGCTGAAAACGAAAGCTTGGAACAATGTTGTGACAACGTTTGCATAAGATCCGGAGATTTTAAATTTATGTCATCTTATTCAGTTCAAACTTGGGACTACTCAGCCCTTCCACGGAACTGAAGCCCACCAGGGATGTACTTGCGTGTGTACATTAAGTCTGCGTTACTGTTAACACTGGAGTAACTTAGCCTTGCTTCATCGGTCCTGTCCTGCTCAAGCACGTCTGGCTGTGAAATGCTTATAACGAAAAACGAGGTTGGGCAGTGTTACAAAGCAACACCACAAAGTGCTCGTGTCAGCAGGTATGCATTAGGCAGGTAAGCCCCATCCAAAAAACAAAAAACATAAACAAAACGGGGGTGGACTATATAGACTGCTGTTTACACAGTAGATGAGAAAATGACAAATTATTCATTAATAATAAAAAAAAAAATAATAATAATTAGTATTATTATTATTATTATTTATATAGCACTCTATTTATATAGCACTTATATCATTATTCTATTGGAGGAGGACCACCAATCCAAAGCATCTAACCATAACACCATCTCAGCCCTAACCTTTACCCTTCTGTTCCACTTACTTTTAAAATTGCATTTCAACAGAATCTGGATAGAAATGCCGATGTGAATAGACATTCAAATGAAATCCTCGTCTGTAAATCAATATTATACGCAAAGACCTCATCAAAAGGCAATCAAAAAATTAAACAATGCAGCCCTCTACTCTGGCTAGTTCAGTGGTCTTTTCCAATGTACAGCTATGATAGATATTCTGCATGGCCCATCTAATCGGTGGTCCAACAATCTGAACTCCACCAACTAGCTAAATGTCCTTAGGGCAGAAGGCTACCTGCAGTAGCTCGTGTCTAAACAAGCCTTTGTGCTGTGACTGGGTCTGGACCAGAACTTGTGCTGTGGCTGGATCTGGACCAGAACTTTTACTGCGGCTGGGTCTGGACCAGAACTTGTGACTGGGTCTGGACCAGAAATTGTGTTGTGGCTGGGCCTGGACCAGAACTTGTGCTGTGGCTGGGTCTGGACCAGGACTTTTGCTGTGGCTGGGTTTGGACCAGAACTTGTGTTGTGGCTGGGTCTGGACCAGAAATTGTGTAGTGGCTGGGTCTGGACCAGAACTTGTGTTGTGGCTAGGTCTGGACCAGAACTTGTGCTGTGGCTGGGTCTGGATCAGAACTTGTGTTGTGGCTGGGTCTGGACTAGCACTTGTGTTGTGGCTGGGTTTGGACCAGAACTTGTGTTGTGGCTGGGTCTGGACCAGAACTTGTGTTGTGGCTGGGTCTGGACCAGAACTTGTGCTGTGGCTGGGTCTGGACCAGAACTTGTGTTGTGGCTGGGTTTGGACCAGAACTTGTGTTGTGGCTGGGTCTGGACCAGAACTTGTGTTGTGGCTGGGTCTGGACTAGCACTTGTGTTGTGGCTGGCATTTACAGCAGTATTGAGTCCTGTGGCACTATCCAAACATAAGCAATTCCTAGGGGATACCTAAGGAGTACGTGCTTATCAGTATGGATCTCACAACGTGGTTGAGAAGAGCCTGGCGTTGGGAGCCACCCAATCTCTGGCAGGGGCTTGGTAATACATTTCCTGTGCATTTGTGACATCATCTGCTGTTGTTATGGGACACTGACTCACTTGCTCAATGTACAGGGTACGAAAGTGCCGAAACCTGGCTGACACCGGGCTGATCAAGGGATAAGGATGGACCCGCCAAAACAGCTCAGAATTTCTAAATAATAAAGTATACGCAGAAGACCAAAGCTGCACTAGTCTCAGTTGTGGCAAAGAGATATTTGTTGTTGAAAATTTGTTTCGTGGGGCAAGCTATTTGCATTGCCGTGCAAGTATACCTAATAAAGTGGCTGGTGTGTGTGTGTGTGTGTGTGTACATATGCTGTGTGTGTTTTGTTTCACCATGTAAAAATAACAGCACTTTTCTTTTACATAGCCCCCCATTTCAGGGCACCATAATGTTTGTGACAAGTGGCTTCACAGATGTTTCTGATTAATCAGGTTTGTTCAATTTTTCCTAAGTGCAAATATAATCTCATAAAAAACACGTTTTCAACGTACAAAAATGCCAAGTTACTCAAAAGTACTGATATCAAAATGACGCCAAGTTACGGTACTACAAACAATATAGGCTATCTTGCCTCACCGAAATGACATAAGATGTATTTCAAAGCAATGCTACCCAATATTTCCTCAATTCTTTCAAGTCACTTGGCCCTGTGTGTATAAGCATGCACTACATGGACAGGCCAAACATATGTGTGGATGGCTCTCTCACAGTCAAGATTGATGGAATAGGCGTGTATATGTCCAATTTGTATTGGTATGTATGTATTTCACTGCCCAGCCTTTCTGTTGTGTGAATGATAGTATGTTTCTTGGTATAAGCGTGTGTTCGTAAATGTGAATGTAACATGCTGCGAGGGAAATGTCCCCATGGGGATAAAGAAGTTCTCTATGTATGTATGTATGTACAATATGTATTTTACATGCAGTATTTATTGTACGTAGCAAATATACAATAACTTGCACGTGTACTCAAATTCAGTTCAGAAGCAAGTATAAACATGTTTTCTGGAGAAATATGCTTCCTGTAGTTACTCAGCAGCAGGTTTGAACATTAATTTCAATGTGTTCTATGAGGCAATTCGAAATATTTGACTCTTTGATCTGACACAAAGTTTGCATGACATTGTAAAATGGTAAGATTACAAAACACAGGGCCAAGTGACTTGAAAGAATTGAGGAAATATTGGGTAGCATTGCTTTGAAATATATCTTATGTCATTTCGGTGAGGCAAGATAGCCTATATTGTTTGTTGTACCGTAACTTGGCGTCATTTTGATATCAGTACTTTTGAGTAACTTGGCATTTTTGTACGTTGAAAACGTGTTTTTTATGAGATATCATTTCTTTTTGCAAAGCGTTTTATTATGAGAGTGAGAAATGCGAAGTGACCCTGTAAGAAATGGCTGTGGATTATGGCTATCGCTGTGTGAATTTCTACAGTCTGATGAACGTGTACCGTTCAGCAGTTTCGGTTTGCTATATATGTAAAACAGTGGCTGTGAGAAAGCGTGCGGTGGCGTAAGCATAAACGCATCAGAAACGCAGATGAAATATGGCCAGTGTATGTACTCACGGATTTGACGTCCGAGCCTTGACTGACAAAAGAATTAGCAAGCCCGTAGAATTATAACTCCGTAGGTCGCAATTTGTGTAGCCTTCTGTCCTGCTCCGTTGTCTGTTATTTCGTGGAGATGCATTTTTAGTGTTTGTAAGGTTTATAAGGCATTTTGATAGGCTTATCTGCAGGTAGGAATCCTCTTCGCTGTTTTGCTAAACTAGAACCGGAAAACATGATAGTGGAGAATAGGAGCAGACGCATATGTCCCAGCAGGCTTTGCATATGAGAAAATAACAACAGTTTGAGAGAAATTAGGATGAAATAATGAAATTGCGTAGTTGAAACAATATGTTTTTAGCAGAATGGGCATGTAGGTGAAGGTTGACATGATCACGGAGTATAGTGCGAAGTAAATGGAGTGACCATGAGCGAGCTTGTATTCCTTATCGAACGGTATATATAACAGTCGCTATAAAATGTTAGTCGTTGAAGTGGAGGGTTGAGTAACATATGAAATCTATTGCAGTGCTGTGTTTTTTTCATGTTCAGTACTAGTAGTTATAATTATGAGTGAATCATGATTTTAAATGTAATGTTTTAATGGGGAGTTGCAGAACGTACATACATAGTAATTGTTTGTATGTGGCTAGATAGAGAAGAGGGCGAGGTAACATGAATGTAGAAACGTGGCGTTTGCTGATAAGGTTTTGTACGGTAGCCAAGTGAAGAAATGTAGTTAGTAGAAATGGCACAGCGGTGAACTGGTGTAACTTTTTAATAAAAGGAATATATTTGCCGTCATGAAATGCATATGGGTGGCCACAAGTGAGTTTTGGTAAAGCAAATATAAGCGTAAGAGAACGTTAGTGTAAAAGAAGGAAATTATCTTCCTGAGGACGAGGCGGGATTCAATCGTTCAACCGGAGGTTTACCAGTCTGTCACTCTGTTAGGGCAGCACCATGACATAGCTATGCAATGTGTGAAATATCATAAGCAAACCTGTCCGTGGTTTTAAAGAAGAACACAGGCCAGTAAGCACAGAAGAGCTCCCGTTGAATCCATATGGCTTTGCAATATTGTAGCCGGTTAACAATTGAACGTGCAGACGGTACGTCGTAATACAGTGTATACGTTCGTGGAACGGCTGGTAGATATGGTGCAAAAGCAATAATTGAGAAGTAGTAGACAATTATTAGTGAGGGTAAAAGCAGGTTAAAGAAACGCGTTCCTAGCTGGGCTTGAACCTAGGACCCTGTGTTCCCAAGACTGGGACCTTACCCACTAGGCCATCGACGGACTAGCTGTTTGTACTGGGAAAGTTTCAGAGTAAAAAGATATGGGTATTTTGCGTGTGTATGCGAGTTTTTCATTGGGTGGTGTACGTGAAGATTTGGCGGGTGTCGGTAAAATGTCCAATGGGCAGACATGTTATTAGTGGGATAGGCGGCAGGAAAAATAAGAATGAGAAGAAGAAGAAGAAGAAGAAGAAGAAGAAGAAAGAGAAGAAGAAGAAGGAGAAAACGCAAAATCCCCTTAGTTTGGGGCTTTATTGTGTGGACATGTGAAGTTGTTTATGAAATCTGTCTGTTGAAATGGGGTCAGAATGTAATGTTTTTAAGGGCTGAGTGTCTGTGGCTGTTGTGGTTATTTCTGTGGGGAACCCTGAAAAGTGCCAAACTCTCGGTGCTGTATAGGTATGGGGCATGCCCCCGCCAAGGCGTAACTTGGCGGGATGGCATACCTGCCATCCCAATACCGCTTTCAGCATCTAGCCTTGCCTCTGGGCTTTTGATTGCCTTTGGAGTCGGTTATTGCTGTTCATCAACATGAGGACCAGAGTTGTGCCAGTGAAAGTCAAGGAAGCCATTATGAGGCTGAGAAATAAGAACAAACAGTCAGAGACATAGGCCAAACATTAGGCCTACCAAAATCCACTGTTTGGAACATCATGAAGAATAAAGAGAGCACTGGTGAACTCTGTAACTGCAAAGGGCCTGGTAGGTCAAGGAGGAACTCTACAGTTGATGACTGAAGAGTTCTCACCGAGGCCCCACAGACCCTGCTGTACCGGCAGGGTTTTAGGTGCAGCAGAGCCACTGGTCTCCACACACCCCCCTGACCCTACCCTCCTGCCCCCTGGCCCCACCCCACCGCTCCCCTGTTCTTTACAGCCAGACAGTTATCACCAAACACAGTGTTTTTATGGTGAGGCATAGCTATCATCAAAAACAGTGTTTTTATGGTGAGGCATAGCTATCACCATAAACAGTGTTCTCTATAGCGAAATATAGCTATTACCCAACACAGTGTTTTACTGCCAGAATTATATAAAACAGGAAACAAACACTCTTATGACACTAGAAGTGGATTAACCCCACAACAGTAAGGATACTGCACTTTAAGGTTATATTACATTAACTGTCAATTTAACTCAGTCAGCCACAGACAGAACTATCCCTCTTATGCTATAACGTCAAAACAAATTTGGTTTCTGTCCTCCGATCTGACATTTTTATGATATGATATTGTTTATCTGTTGCTTTCCATCAGAATAAAAGATTAGGTTACAGTACCTGGTATGAGGCTCTTCTGAAGAGGAATAACTGTGAATCCTTGGATTGGATATTGCAGAGGGGAGTTAGCTTGCGCGAACAGAACTTTGCTTGGTGGCGGCTTTTTCCTGTAAAAAAAAAAAAAGGACAAATGATATTTCTTATGTTTAACTGAACCACATAAACAAAAACTAATTCTAGGTCACCCAAGGGCACTAGAACTTCTTCAGTAGATTCAAAGCACGTTTTGTAGGCCTTGCCCTCCCCCTCCCTGAATTGTATTTTTACCGTTTAATGGTTACATATTATAAATCAGTATATTTACAGCACCCCACAAGAACACGCACAAGACCCAGAGTCCTAATAACAACGGAAGATCGCAGCAACACAGGATCTGGCAACCGTGCCGAAGCTCCCTCACCGTATCTGATGCTTTCTGTACTCCTCCGCCCTCCGTCTGATGATGTCATCAAACTTATCCTTGTTGACGTAGTTCTTCAGAGCTGTGGCCCCATTGAGGCAGGAGCAGGGAACTTGTTGAGACTGGACCTTCAGGCTCTGAATGCTGCACAAAGATCGCCAGCATTAAGCAATGATAACAGGGCAATATTAAGCATGGAAGAACTGCAGGCTCTGCCCTCACTTTCTTTACATCCCCAATCTGTCTATATATAGCCTTCTCCTACAATGGTAGCCTTTGCCAAACCAGTTTGATAAACTTTAGTTCATATGTTTCTTCATTTGGGAAAGTTATATAGTCATATTGTATACCCAATTATGCTTTGTTTGTTCAGGATTTGCAAGTCTTTGCCGAGGCAGGTAAGCTTGGTTTTGATGATGGACTGCTATTGCTCACATAAAATTCCTTGGTATTACTGGTCTGTGCAAATACTAACACACGTCTATATCAACAAAATGTTTTCACTATTTAAAAAAAAACAAACAAACAAGTAACACACATGCACAAATCATACACTCTCAATACATCTGTAAAAACACAATTTGTTTTTCAAAATCTAAACGACATGCTCAGGTCTAAACGGCATGGCTCAGGAGGTAAGAGCGATTGTCTGGCAGTCGGAGGGTTGCCGGTTCAAACCCCGGCCTGGGCATGTCGAAGTGTCCTTGAGCAAGACACCTAACCCCTAACTGCTCTGGCGAATGAGAGGCATCAATTGTAAAGCGCTTTGGATAAAAGCGCTATATAAATGCAGTCCATTTACCATTAAACAAGCCATATTCCAGTGGGCCAACATGATTTTGTTGTTTGATTCATGTGGGAAGATTTCTCCAAAAAACATTAATTATGCACTCATAAGCATCACAAAAGCATGACACTGCAAATGTACAGAGCCATGTGAATTCTTCATAATTAATTTTCTATTATGTCATTATGATGTTTGCTTTTATTTTTGTCCTCAGATGTGAAGCCCTTTGCGTTGCATGCTATGTATGAAACAGATAAACAAATAAAGTTTATTATTATATTTTCAGCGTCACCAACAGTGTATAAAAATGCCCCGGTGCACGGAAGTGGAGCTCGATCACACCTGAGTCAGATACGTATTTGTTTTGGATTCAAATACTTTTCTGTGCTCTATTGATCTTGCCTGGTGTAATTGTGCCTGCCAATATGACCAGAAGGCGGGGTTTGCACTTTTTGAGAGTATTTCCTTGGTTTCAATACACCAGACAAGATCAGTAAAGCATGGAAAATTATTTGAATCTGAGGTCTGAGCTCAATACAGTGTCTATCACTGTTAGGGCTCGCTTTGTTCAGAGGGGCAATGTGCACAACTATTAATTGCCGGAGGTAAATAATTCCCACCTGACTAAATTAGTAGCTCTCACAAAGATAACCGCATAAGATCTTGTCGTTCTCTAAGAATACGTTCCCTTCTAAATGCTACTCTAGCCGGGTTTTAGTTAATATTGGACAGGCGGACAGGGACCAGAGTTACTCGGCGGTCTGCAGTATCATTTCCATTACCCATTGCCCGCTCATTAACCTTATCACATTTCCGGTCTGGCCTACATCGTCTCATAACACAAGGCTCGCCAGCTACAGGCATAACACATTCATAAGCACTGAAAAACAGCGTCACAGTAGCTATATTAAGGGTAGGTTAGTTTCGCTAATTGTTCTAAAATGGCACGTTATCAGGATACGTAACTATAAAACATTACAATGACACACAAATTGCTATTCATAATCATTTCAGAAGGCCAGTGCTATACACTCAGGCCTAACGTCTTTGGAGAACACGGCAGAACACCGAAAAAATGTTCCCCGTAAGCGCTACATCCTCCTCTGCTATTGGCCATGCTCAGTGTGTCACACGGCGCAGGAGGAAGCACAGTGCTGAAGTCTGCACCCAGTGATATGCCTACAGAACTGAAAATGGCGTTTCCCTATCGATGCCATCCTGCGATCACCACGTAGAAGTTCACTACAAGCGCCGATGCTGAGCACTAATAATTACCCGCTGCTAACGAGGTATTGAGGAAGCGTTCATTGCCCTTTGAACTGTGAAGCTGTGTCTGTCTTTTGTGGCCAAATACTAGCATGACATGATTTAGGTGAGTAGGATATGCTCCTGGATCAACATCACTGGAACAGCATTTCTGTTAACCAGTGTAACAAATTACTCAAATGTTACACAGCCCAGTATAACAAATTAATTAGTTAGTTAAGCATTAATTTGCGAACTGTTAAGTGCTAACAGCAAATTTTAACTACTAACTAGCTAGTTATCGTTATCTTAGCTCAGTTAGGCACTGCACTAGCTGAGCTACAAATTCAACCCAGTTTGACAAATTGATTAGTTAGTTAAGCATTAATTTATGAACCGTTAAGTGTTACCAGCAATTTATAACTACAAACTAGCTAGTTTTCTTAGCTCATTTAGGCACTGCACTACCTCCGCAACAAATACTACCCACTAAACTAGTGCTCATATACACATAGGAATGGTGGAAGTAAGGTGCCACTAAAGTATTTTCACTAAATCTATGACTTTGTTCAATCATGCAAACAGAAATGCAGAGACATGGCGCACATAGAAGCATACCTATCTGGAAACTGGAACGTTTCAGAGGGAATTTTGAAAAGGCTCAGGAGCATAACCAATCACTGTCCTCTGATGTCATCAATATGTGTTGAACAACCGCTGGCTCCTGAGCCAAGTACGACATGTTCCTGACTGAACATCCCTTGTTCTTCCTGAGGCAGGAACATCTTGTACTTGAGTGAACTACATTATCGCAAATAATACTACCTGATTACACCTGTAATATACACAGTCACACTACCCATAAAGGCCAGTGTGCGAGGAACAACCTTTATTGGCTGATGTCCTGCTTATCACGCATCACTCCCAGCTGAGTTAGCATCCAGCAAGCACAACATTAGATGCAGCCCCGATGAGACTGCTCACATACAGTAAGTTTTCAGTTTGCTACATTACTCATGTTAATTAGTAAATGAATAATGTGACCCACCTGTTCTTACATTTCCCACATTTCTACATATTATGCATGCACTACGAAAAAAGAAATTAAATTTTATCTTTAAAAATTATTTCAACATAATACCATCCTTACAAATACAAAAACACACACCCTCTATTAAAAAAAAACTACAATCTCTTGTGTTCCAAATTATGGACATCATAATTATGTCAACTTAAAACTGATTTTTCAGTAAACTATTTCACAGAATCCAAGCGAGCCTCATCCCAAAGCAATGCCATTTTGGGTTTACTACATCCACTGAAGTAACATCCATTTCCTCATCTTATCGTCTCAAGAGGATATGCTCTTAATGCGTGCAATCAATATGAGCGATATTTACTGCTGTCAGCAGAAGCTCTCTGTGATGAATATTTCAAGGGTTGCTGGTGATAATGCATGGAAATTGCTCATGTTATTACACAGTTGTGGAAGGTGGAAATATCAAATCAATTTGGACTGATTCTGAAAAGCAATGTGTGTTGGACATAACTATCATGACAGTTTTTTTTTGACAGAATACACAATTTGTTTAAACGCTCCACATCTTTAGTGTTTTCTCCTTAAAAACATGACTGCACTTACAGTATGTAACTAATTATGTAACTAAGGCATTGCCTACCCACTACAACAATATAACACATTTTCAAGCAGAACTCCACATACAGACATGACATCATATCAGCTCTAGTCAGTTTGGCTGCAAAGCCAGTAATTCCCCAGACGCTAAGATCCATCCAAATGTTCTGCGAATGTTAAGCATATTTCCAAAAAGTCGGCAAGAGAAACCGTGAATCAGTGTGCGTCTCCATCAACTAGTGTTTTGCAAATATTCTGAAGAGTCATCATTTATACAAAAAATCTGTTTCCATCACTTTATCACATCTTCTCTTTATTAATATGCCAAGTCCCCCCCCCCCCCCCCACAACAAATGGACAGGTGTTCATCAGCAGGGCATGGGGGCAGCCCTGGTTCACCTCGCTTTCTGACTGTTCTTAACATGCTACCTGGCGTGACCTCACCTCCACACAGCCCGTCTACAGGTGTCTCTCAAAGTTCCATTCTCAGCCCCCTCCTGTTGTCCAGATACGCTGAACCTCTGGGCTCCACAATATCTTCTTCCCCATTAATCCATCCATCCATTATCTACACCCGCTTATCCTGAGCAGGGTCCATCCATTATCTACACCCGCTTATCCTGAGCAGGGTCCATCCATTATCTACACCCGCTTATCCTGAGCAGGGTCCATCCATTATCTACACCCGCTTATCCTGAGCAGGGTCCATCCATTATCTACACCCGCTTATCCTGAGCAGGGTCCATCCATTATCCACACCCGCTTATCCTGAGCAGGGTCCATCCATTATCCACACCCGCTTATCCTGAGCAGGGTCCGTCCATTATCTACACCCGCTTATCCTGAGCAGGGTCCGTCCATTATCTACACCCGCTTATCCTGAGCAGGGTCCGTCCATTATCTACACCCGCTTATCCTGAGCAGGGTCCGTCCATTATCTACACCCGCTTATCCTGAGCAGGGTCCGTCCATTATCTATACCCGCTTATCCTGAGCAGGGTCGTGGGGGGTGCTGGAGCCCATCCCAGCGTGCATTGGGCTAGAGGCAGGAATACACCCTGGACAGGCCGCCAATCTATGGCAGGGCACCCATTAATTCAAATTTAATAACCCCCACACAATATTATAAGAATTTTTCAATACATTAACTGAATTTCAATCCAAACAGAATTGATATCATCTTGATGTTGCAGCTCCCAGGCCGACCTACCATAACTTTCTGACCTAGCCTCTGCTTACTGTGTGAACTGGGCTTAATGTGCTCATGGCTATGAATAACTGTTACATAATGAGTGTTGGACCTTATCGGACCTGTGTTCTGTAGTTGTTCCAATGGCCTTTGGTATGCACTTACTGTATGTCACTTTGGATAAAAGCGTCTGCAAACAAATGTAATGTAATGTAATGTAATGTAATATGACCCCTTACCCTTGTCCTTATCTCACTGTCTCTGTGCAGTCCTCATCAGTCTGTGACAAAATCTGCAGTCAAGAGTCCTGCAGCCCTACTCTTAAGACTGCACTCAATGTAGACAAGTGTCCAAAAAGGATGCTAGGCTGGAAAAACACATTAGCAGCTAGATTTTAAGATAATTTGTAATAACACTACCAGTTTAAAAAGGGTATTGTGGATCTGAAGGAAATAAACTGAGCTGAGGAAAAATGTCTATGTTATAGAGCGAACAACGAATGACACAGACTGACTCTTTCCTAATGTCACACTCAGAACTGCCCGGGGACAGCAGGCAACAGACAGTCACTATACTAGACAGAGAAAGAGGGTGACGTAAACACACGGTCTTGTGATAAATTGCCCCGAGGCAAGACAGGTTCAGAGCAGTTTTATAAATACTTGTATTTATAAACTCCTTCTCCTGTTCCTCTCTCTTCATCCAATGGAACAGGGACATGTGACTCTCCTTCAGTTCACTTTAAGGAGTCATGAACAAAAAAAGTGTGAAAAAGGGAAATGTCCTCCTCTGTGCTGAACAGAGATCCCCGGCTGGAGATCCTGGGCCTGCCCAGCCCCGAATAAGGTGGAGACGCTAGCCTTGTAGCACGGCTGGCTTATCGCCTGACCACGGCTATGCGCAATGTAGTGGATCAGAGCAGTCTCTCCCTGGCTCACCGTTAAGCATTCATTGATTATTCATGAGCCAAGAAGCGAGAGGGGCGTGTCACCCAACACATTAAAGTGCAGCCTGATGATAATACACTGCTTCTTTTGCTGTTGCTTTAAGCTCTTTGTTCTAATCTTGCCGCCCCACCTTGCTGGTGTTTGGTGACACGGGTCCCGCGGGTTTTGGTTTTTGTTTTGGCTCATGTTGGGGACTACCTTAGGAAAGGCAAATGTAAGTTTGTTATTAAATGATGGCGTTAACCACAGGACTCAGGAACCATGGTTTTCCAGTTTCCCAAGTGGCAAACAGGAAGCTCACTGGCATCACTCTGTGGCTACAAACAAAGGCGGCTAAAATGTAATTATATTTATTTTTATATAATTAATTTGGCTTTCATTACTTGGCCAGTGAGTTAATACAATTGAAAGACTTTATTACCATCAGATATGCTCTAAAGTGCTCAGTGAAATGAAATTTGGCTGCTAAGTTTAAAAAAAAAAAAAAAAGTTTAAACATTTCTATCTTTCAGCTCTCTCTACATGGACCAGCCACTCCATAGGTCAGTCACATTCACTGAAACCTCAAAGGCAACAGAATTAGACACTGGATCAAGGTTAACAAGGTTACCATGCCATGTCAGCCACTGAATTAAGCAAGGGTTTCACAATGGTACGTTTCACAGGTTCAATTAGAACGGAAAAATGGTTCCTACACTACAAACTAAATGTAATGATTCGGTGGATACAGAAAAAAATATCTGAAAACTTAATAATGGAACAAATTTATGTATTTCGGGGTATTGGGAGGTTGGTTATGCAAGCAATTGGTTACACATGTTCATGGAAAATATTGCTCCTACTATGAAATTGTCCATTTCAGCATGATAACCAACAGGCCCTGTGAGGGAAGCGTGGCGGTAGCTCGTACAGTGAGTGTGCTCTATGAGTGACTTTGAGCCCAAGGAGGATGTTTTAATCTGTGCCCTTAGGTTACAATTAAAATAAAACTAAGGTTATTCATTTCCCAGTCAGTGTAGTTAATCATTTTTCAGCTCACAAATAAAACCAACATTTTACTGAACAGAAATATGTCATCCATCCATTCATCCATTATCTAATCTACTTATTCCTGGTGAGTGTCATGGGAGGTGCTGGAGCCCATCCCAGCATGCATTGGGCGAGAGGCAGGAATACACCCAGGACAGGTCGCCAGTCCAACGTAGGGCACACACACCGTTCACTCACACACTCGTACCGAGAGGCAATTTAGAGTCTCATGTTTGGACTGTGGGAGGAACCTGGTGTAGCCGGAGGAAACATAAAACCTAATGTTAGCCAAACAAAGAACAATTTGTACTGTGACAAAAGTAACACTATACAAGTATTAAATCTTCATGCAGGTATGCTAATAACATTATCCAAAAGTAAATGTAAGAAAGAAAGGATATCTAAAGGGAGTCTGGGTAGCCGTGGTGCCATCTAAAGAGATGTGTTCAGATGAATGTTCTCCAATATCATAAAACAAGATAGAAGAACAGTCGTAGCCTAATCATTGGAAAAGAGGGGTGTGTAAAGTACCAAATAATAGAGGTGACATTTTAATCATTATTCTCCAAGCAATTGCTTTAGTGTGAAATAATATAATTAGGGCTGTCAATTTTAGGATGTTCAAATCGCTACAAAATCAGTCAGACTGCCTCAAACAAGTTGAGCACGGCCATAGCCAAACGGATTGCTACGAACCTCGAGCAGATGTGGCAGGCCCTCATTCTATGGACGTTCTGTGGGTAGCACGCGTCGACCAAACATTCACATTATCCTTGCGAGGTACAGTCGTTTTACATATAAACGATATGTATGAAAGCGAGACAGCAGCTACTCCATTAGACTAACTGTTTACATTAAGGTCACATGAATTGCCATTAACTAATGTAGTTGTTAAGATGAAATAATGATGTCTAAATACTATGAGCATGAAATTAACTTTTCATTAGTTAGTACATTATACATTAATATATTAGTTACATGATTATTTATGCATCAACAAAACATAGGATAAACTTATAAGTAGTTAACCATTAACAAATACATGAACAGTTTTCCGATTCGAATATGAACTGGCATTCACTAATGTAGTTGTTAACATGAATCAATGATGTACAAATACTTTAACAAAGCTGCACAGCTGAACTTTTTAGTAGTTAGCAGTTAACTGCATTAGCTGATGCCAATTCAAGTGACCATATTGCAGAATGTTACCAAAGCCCCAAACGTGCAACGGCTGGTGTATTAACTGTGGTTCATTGCATAAAACTCACAGGTGCCTGTGAAGGCTTGGTAGATCTTGCACAGAAATATTTGTCAGCACCCGCAATGGCAGTGCCTAGTGAAAGACTTCTCATTCTCTGACCGTAGTTTACTAAAGAGCTGCAATGCTCAATGCTAATGTTAACAGACTACCTAGTTTTAGCAACTGGCTTATAGAAAAGAAACAGGAAGCAGTGACCTCACATTGTGATGCCTGCTTTTAGAAGAAACAACGCAGTAACTAAGTCACCATAATGATAAAGGGATTTTCCTCTTGTAATAGTAATTCGGCCTCAATATCAACTTCATTGTGCACTATCACAACATTTGTGCAGTGCTGACGCTGGAAGCCATTTTGAGGAAGCTTGTGTTCATTGTGTTCCACAGCCCTGTGATATGTACTTCAAGAATAATAAGGGTCCATTTAAAGTAAGTACTGCAAGAAATAAGAAGACCAAACAAAATTTAAAGCTGTCAATTGAATTTCAAATTTCTTTTAGAGGCAGCTGCCGGTGTAACTGCACTGCACAAGGCTGAAAGGTGGGGAGGGGACAAAATTTAAAAAAGTTTGTGTGTGCTTACATTATTTCCTGTCCATCTTATGTGAATATTTTCTCAAAACAAAATATAATGCTGAGAAAAAGTCATTCTAAAGTTTGATTTAATGTGCCATCAATCACGATTAACTATCGAAACTGAGATGGATCGCAGTTTTTTTCATTTATTCGAATGACAGCACTACATATAATATTCTCATTTGTTGAACAGAGTATACAGCTCATTATGAGTTATTTATTGCATACAACCTTTCTTGGGTCAACTTTACTAAGAGTGCCAATACTTTTGGAGGCCACTATATACACTTGCATGAGTATATACACATGCATGCATCTTCACCAACAGCCAGAGACAGACACCAGAAGGAGGCGGGGAATAGCCACGCAGAGGCCACGATGAGCCGCAAAGCTTAAGGAGACCATTTTCCTATGGACAGCAGGATGACACACTTACTGTAACCAGTCCAGCTAGTTAACTAAAAGGCAAGCCAGCCTATCGCAGGGATTCACTTCACTTAGCAAGCTGGAGGCCACTCAGTGAAATTTCTAGCTTAGCTGCAGATGCTGCCACTGTGCCAATGCTTTTGGATGACCATTTTTCCTCCTTTTGAGTTATATTAACAAATTTATTACTATTCGTTTTGAGAACGGGTCATGGAAAAGATGCAGTAATTTGTGTGTCCCTTTACAACATTAATTAAATTATTAATATGTAAAAATCATATTATTCTATTCTATTAATCATATTATTCTATTCTATTCTACACTCACCTGTAATCTATTATTCAGTACCATAAATCCTTTCTGTTGTACCGTAAAGCGTTGTGCTGAATGACAATAGCTATATTATCCTGCTTAAGACACTTCAACTTTTACGCTTATCGTGCTCATTGCTTTTTAACATATTTCAGTTCCAGATAATCAATTATGTCTATTATCAATATTTGAGCTTTTAAGGCTTTTATTCTTATAGGTGATGTAGGAGGCATAGGGACCCAGGGAAGGGGGCCTAGCAGCACGTATGGGCATTGTTTGCAAGCAGCAATTGAAGGAATCATCATGTGCACCTGATTATCGGTGATAAGGAACTCATAAAGTGACAAACAGGAAGTGATAAGATATAAGTATAAAGATCACAGAAAGTTCCAATAAAGTCGCATGTGTGTATGTGTGTGCGTGTAAGTGAGTGTGTGTGTGAGAGTGAGTGAGTGTGTGTGTGTGTGTGTGTGTGTGTGTGTGAGTGAGTGTGTAAGTGTGGGTCTACATGCATGTGTGCATGTTTAAAAAGTGACTATCATCAGAAAACATATTAAATAAGTTCCAATTTTTCCTTTTGTAATAATCAATACATTAGATTGTAACACAAACTGAAACAGAATACATATGTGAGACTGTCTGTAGTATAATTATGATGTTTTTAGGGAGTTTATTTTGGCAAGCTTAGCAATGGATATCTGACCAACTGTGATCATTAACATTGTAATTATACTGACTGGCATTTATTAGGGAACAAATCCTATGAATAGCATTTAAAGAGTATCAATTGCCTTATGCTTGAATTAAACATATGAGATTGCACAGATAATCCTCTAATCAATTTTAAATATCTTTTATATTATTCTTTTTTTCATAATTTAAACTGAAGAGACACTTTCTCTAAAAATATTAGTAGGAGAAAATGTCTCACACTTGAAGTACCATCATTAGAACAATTAATGTCCACTAAAGATGAAAAAGTGACAGAAAGACGGGGGGGGGGGGGGGACACAATTAAAATAATGAAATCATGATTTTGTAGTGAAATGTTTTAATAGCAACAATGTCTGTATATATCATGTCATTAACTTAATGAATGGCAGAAGTTGCCCTAATGAACAGCTGCAGGTTTTAGATCTATGTCTGAATCAAGGATTGATGACACAGTCAGTAGTACACACTCCTTTGGTACTGTGCACCTTTGGCAAAGAAGGGTTGTCTTTAATGAGGACATTACCCACCCCAAATTAGTGCTGTGTCGTTTGCGAACGATTCGTTCAAAAGAACGAATCTTTTGGATGAACGAACTGTACTGAATCACTTTGTGAAACGATTTGTTCCCGAATGTGAACTGGTAGTTCACTGACTGATTCGTTCACTGAACGTACTACACCCGAGTCGTTCGCGAATGACACAACAGTACACTTGCCCGAATCGTTCACAAACAACACAACAGTACACTTGCTCAAATCATTCGCGAACGACACAACAGTAGTTTGTTTGTTCGTCTTGCTGTAGCGAATGCAAGGAGCGAGGAGTCTCTGGGGAGGGGAGTGGGTACGGTATGGAATAATGGATAATAAATGGATAATAATCGAACATCACTGTCAAGTGTGCTGTTTATTTTCAATGAAATAACAAGCCTTCTTAACATGTCTCAAAGTAGGCTAGCCAGGGCTACTATTTTATCAACGACATTTTATGAGAAAACGTGACCTACTTAGCCAACGTATATCAGCACTTTCTCTTTCAAGCAGCCGTTAGAACAAGTCATGGTAAACGAATCCGCATCTAGGGCTGAAAGAACCCATTTTGGGAAATGTAGTGAAATGAAATGGCCACATGAAACACATTCTTTCTAACTAGATTGTGTGGAATAAAATCGAAACGAAAACATTTTATGAAAAATCGGGAAAGAAAGTGTTTGGTTCTTTGGCTATTACATATTCTGTAGGGGAGTGCTATAAATTCCCCCCAGCCCCCCCCCCCCGTCAACTGACACCAACCCTACTGAGGCCACTGATTCAGTGAACAAATCTTTTGAACGAATCCTTTTGGTGAACTGATTCTACGGATTCAGCACACTGAAAAGAACTGTTTTGCCCATCACTACCCCCAATCCCACCCCCCCCCTCACTTCCTAGCTCTTAAACAATAAGGGGAAAGAGACCATAAACACTTTCCACCCCACCCACTGCCTGACCCTCAAACCAGAATAAAAAGCAGGGGGAAATAAATGAGGAATGTCTCGGCTCTGTCCACCCCCCCTCCCCCCTCCCCCCTCGCCCCTCCAGGACCAAGCACCTCCAGCCGTCCTTCTTCCATACACTGCAGTCCGACTCTATAACGGCAGAGATGAGCCATGAGAGCCTGCGTGTCACATGGACTCCTGAACAGACCACTGAAATGTGAAACTGTGGTACGTGCGCTGTCTCGTGCTTTCAGTAGAGTATCTTGTTCTCTCTTTTACTTCTGTAATGACGAGTGCATTTCAGACTTGTTCCGGAAAAACTCTGTCCATGAGCGATTAAATGAATGAATGAATGAATGAATGAATGAATGAATGAATGAATGAATGAATGAAAAATATCATACTGTCAGCCAAAAATGGTTGTGGAAAAGTAATGGTTAAAAATAATGAGCTAGCCTGCCACTGAATTTGGCGGCAGCCCTGAATCTCACACCCAGCCAGCCTCTGTAGGAAGAAAAGCCCTGAAGGTGTGTGTGGGGGGGGGGGGGGACAGGGGGGCATGTTGAGATACGAGAGGGAAAGGGGAGAAAAAACAGCTCTGCCTCTCCTTGTTTTGTGTTTTTCGGAATCCAGAGAAACAGGTTCCGCGCCTGAGCCTTCTTTAAGTGAGGAAGACAGAAGAGGTGTCATGTGCGGAAGCCCAGTTACTCGTCGCACACACGATTCAAAAGTCACTGACTGCGCAGTATGTGCCAGGACAACATATTTTGAACCGCTACACAGTGACAAACCATTTTTGACTTACTATACCCAGCTTGGACCCACAGAGTTACTCCAAAGGCCCTAATTCAGCAGTCGAGGCACAACTGCCAAACTAGTGCAGACTTGCCATGACGCCGCATTGTCTGACTGAAACAGCTGGAAAAAAGGCCAGTGTAAGAGTGATAGGATGTGGTGGAGGTTTGGTTTTTTCCATTTAAAACCATGACAACTGCATGAGATATGGCAATCAGCTAAACTGACAGTGCCTTTGGTCTGATGTACAGAGCATGTCCAGGAAATGCAGACAGACCACACGCACATTCATTGCACCGCAAAAGAAAAAAAAGCCTCTCGAGCCAAAACAAGGCTGTGAAGACAGCGTGCGAACCACACAATGGTGACATCCGGCATACTTGTTTGTTCGGTTTGCGTATTTTCATCTTAACGATATTGTCCCACGAAATTGATTTCATTATTTATTTATTTTCGTCGTATTTCGCAGGAGCAAAGTATGCTTACGCACCAATACTTTTCGGTCCAGCAGACTGTTTAAGAGACACTGTTCAGGCCCTCTTCTTCTCTACGACGGTCCGCAGTCGACGGGCCCACCGCAGTGGACAGAACCCGATACGACACACTATTCCCAATCATTCCGTATCCACATCATTCCAATACCAATATCAGTATTCCTCTGATGTAAAAAAAGGTGAGCACTAAACAGAAATGCATTACTTTTCCACGATAATAAAATTAAACAAATGTGGTTGTTACGAGGACAGACACTCCCAAACAACTGCACTGTTATAAGGAAAAGAAGGTATAAAGAATGGGTTGAATAAAAACTGATCACCCGTGAAAACAAAGATAGTGTTTCACTGTAAAGGAAGTGTTCCGTCTCAAATCAGATGTTGGATTTATGCCCGGATCGTTTACACTAAGATTTATAGCTACAGAAAAAGAGTAGCCAGTTAAAAATAAGGAAGCAGTTACGTAAGTAACAATTCCAATGAACTGATTTGAATTCTTTAGATTGGCATAAGGTACCATAGAAACACTACAGTTCCACACAACCTTCATTCCCAATGCTCGTCTGTCTTAGAAGTTCATAAAATATTTATTTAAATGCATCTCTCTCTCTCTCTCTCTCTCTCTCGTATGTGAACATTTAAATTTATGCATGGTCGAGAGAATCTGGGAGGGATACAATGCAAATACATTTATTGCACAAACACCAAGTGGCTACAGCTCCAAACAACTCACCCAAGATTTCTGAACACAATATGACCAAAAGTATCCGGATACCCCTTTGTCTGGGGCTGTTTTTCGTAGTTTGGGTTCAGCACCTTAGTTCCAGTGAAGGCAAATCTTAATACAATGGCATTCTAGATGATTCTGTGCTTCCAACATTGTGGCAACAGTTTGGGGAAGGCCCTTTCCTGTTTCAACATGAAAATGCCCCCGGGCACACAGCGAGGACCATATAGAAATGTTTTTTTCAAGATCGGTCTGCAAGAACTTGACTGGCCTGCACAGAGCCCTGACCTCAACATCCCCCCATCCAACACCTTTGGGATCAATTGGAAAGTAAGTAATTTGCTAATCTGCAAGTAAAATGTGTGTTTTAATCTGCAAGTAGTATGGCTGGTGAATTTATTTTCCAACCGTTTCTCAGAAAACTTTCATGAATTGCAGGATGATGTAGAGCATACTGTGATGACAACACCTGTTGTACCTCGAGTATACCGTACATTTTCCCTATTTGACATTAAACAAGCATAATTTCAGGAATTGTTTCATCTGTAACCAAAAGTATTGCCTCCAGCATCAAAATTTGTCAACAAATCATTCAAGGAACAAACACGAAGAATCGTAGGTATTGATGGTCCCGATAAATAAGAGTCTCCGATTCGGAGAAATCCTTCTTTATGTGGTTCTCATCCGTTAGCCACTGAAATTGAAAAATTGATTTAGCAGCTCAGCGGCGCGTTTCCTGGACGCTTGTTAATGTCTAAGAATCTCTTTAAACGCCTCTTACAATCATTCTTAAAATAACATGGGTTTCCCAGACATATTCTTAACGACAGTGCCTCTTCCGTTTGTTTTTAAATTACGAGCCGTCTAGATCATTCGCTCGCAGGAAAGAACCACTTCAAGATACCGCTCGCAGCCGTACGCTCGCAGCGCACACAATACGCATGCGCTTTCGAGGCATGCTTACAATCACAGTCTACAACAACCTAAAAAGTCTAGTAGTCTATTCTTTTTCATACTGAGAGTAAATATTGTAAAAATAAAATATACACCCACAGAATAAAAACTATATTTGAATATGATTCACTGACACCTTGTATTCAGTTAAACATGTCAATGTTACATAACTCGATTATTTGTAATCCAATTAAATACCATTCATGATAACCTAATTACGTTATTAATAAAACAAATTGCTGCACCTGTACAATTCCATAAATAAGGCCTAAACATTGCCACCCCCGCATTGTGGAGAATAGGCGAAATGTCATGTCTACACTTCAGATTCACCTGCGCCTGAACCCAAATGTGCAGAAAAACACGTAATGAGAATAAATTCTGTCAACTTTGATGTGTGCCAGGGGTGGGTAGTTTTCGGGAAATTGTTTATTTAGCCTATTATTCGTGGAGTATTTTGTTTTAATATTTATGTAGCCTATTTAGAGACTAGGAGTCCAAATGGTAATAGTTTAATGGTAACTCGATATTCCAACCACAATTTGAGCACTTCGTTTTTCAGTGTTGTTCGGCTAAAAACGAGTGAAGTAGTCTACAAACTCATGACATCTTTTGCAGGAACGCGCTTTGCATAGAAGCTCTTTGTTAAGTTCCTCTTAAGAGTTCGTACAACGATTGTAGCCTATTTGTGAAACCCACTTAACGCGAGAACGTTCGTAGCTTAAGAACATAGGCTACACACCCGTTAATTATATGATCTGACGTTATCCGGAAACCCACCTTTAGACCCAGAGCGACGTAAACAGTTTTCATTCTTTAAATAAAGTCAACTTTAACAGCATATTCTGTACTTAGATACGCAACCAAGTAATTGAACAGTTCTAAAACATATATGTAATTATCGCACAATTAATTTCACATTTATATGAGTTAACACAGGTAAACATAATTAATCAGCCGTTATTATTATTATCACATTAATCATCATATCAGAACTACAGTAGGCCTACATTAATTTATTCTCGGTTGTTTGTAAACGCGTTCCTTGCGCTAAAACACCGACAGAACTTGTATGCGTACTGCTGTTTAAAAAAATAAAGCATACTGCGCAACGCAACACAACACACTCTATCACTCCACAGCACAAAGACCCGCCATTTTTAAAAAAATTATTATTATTTTGTAATTTAATTTATCAATTGCTTGCTACGGAAATTATCACTGACGTAAAAATCTATTTGTTGGGAGGACTGTTTTATTTTAGAGCTCCAACCGACTACAGGTGTCCCAACCCAAAATGAGGACTGTTAGTCATTACTCACTCGAAAGAAATGAATAAACATAGACCTACCTTGGAAGCGGTTGCGATGAACATGTTATCTTTTCTTGATAAAAGTATAGTAAAGTCAATAATATCACAAAGGAAGTAAAAAGCATAAATTTCACCAAGCTACTGGAACTCATCATGCTGTATAACAAAAAGTGATGATGATGATGATGGCTAAAACTCTGGTGGTGCGTAGGCTATATTTCCTTCAGCGCTTCATATGCGCAGGTAGCCTCTTGTACCTAAAACTAGGCGGTCTATCCGGGCGCTCTATGATATATTATCGACGTCAAATTACACGGTCCCCGCCCCAGAGTGGTTGCAGCCTCTAGTCTGGTGGTACTTTGGGGTGTGGCGGTTGTGCTCTGGACCTACTGGGCTAGTTTTCAGTTATAAGCGCTAGCATCAAATTAATTTCGTAACGGCGTACGGAACGGTATCGAGTGACACACAGGCCTATAGAAAGTATTTTCCTGAACAAAGCTGTCGAACATACTGCACCTCTTAAATATGCAACAAAAAAACAAAACAAAAAAAATAATAAAGGCACCGTATAGGCCGGGGCTAGGATATAGCCTAGTGGGCTGTCATGTGAATCGAGTTTTCACGAAAATGTTTTACTGGCATTTACGTCAAAATATTTTAATGACTGCTTTAGAACCGATCATTAATTATCACAAAACATATGACAGTCTGTGAGCAAAACAGCTTTGGACAAGTATGAGAAAATTTCATTACTTCTCACCGAAACCAGAATAGCCTACCAATTCTTCTGTATAATGTTGGATTTCGGCGTGGACATGAAATCGGCTATCACAGTCATCATTGGTTTGTATTACAAAACGCTAATACGACTTTCTTATGATTTTCACCACCATCCCTGATAGTTTCGAGTGAATCCTTCGCGTGTCTGCGGTCTGCATGCAGAGCCAGACGTCTAACCCGATGATCAGCCCACATCCTTTTCGCACTGCAGAAGTTCCCGTCTTGCACTGATGATTCTTCCTCAAGTGTCTACTGGCTTCAGACCCAGTTTTCTTTTATTTCAATTCAACAGAACAACAAAGCTGTGCTGCTGCTGGGCGGCTTAAAGACGAAATAGGAATGTAAGCACAAAATCACAGTAGCAGGAATGCATGTAACAATATCCTAACAGTACAGAGTCAATTCATATTCTTGTCAGAACTAGGTCAGGTAGATATGTTAAATGTTTTTCTATGAGAAATATTTGAATTGTGTTGAAATCTAATGCTGAAAGAGGTGTTTTTTTTATTTGAGATAAGTTCATATGTTGCCCCCAATACATTTATGAATACATTTAGGCGAATGTATTTTTAAAATACTGAAAATATACATTTTAAATTTGTTCAATATAATTTGTTCTACAGATTATTTAAGTTCTTATGTGACAGGCAATGGCATAGTTTAAACTTCAGAAGTGATGGGGACATTTAGAAAATTCAGGAGTGATGGGGACATTTAAGGTCTGGGGGTCTTTCTGCATGTAATTACCTGCATGTTTACGGTATTTAGAATATCTTTTCGGGGTCCAAGTAGTTTTACTGGTGGAATCAAATTTTTGATGGCATTATCGTCGGTATTTACCCCCATCTATTCTTTTCCAAATTTTGCCTTACAGACTCTGATAGCCTACTTGCTCGTTAGCTTCCCTGTTTCAGTTATTTTAACTTCCCTCAACTCCGATTTAACTTTTTCCTGCTTGAGGAAAAAATGACAACTAGCCTAAGTCAAATAAGTCATCAGCTAATACCTTCCATTAATAGCCTATTCCAAGTGAATAACACGATTCTAAATAGGCTACATATATCAGTTTAAGTTTAACCGTTTAGATTTCAATTGTTTCATTGGGGGGGAAACAGTTTTAGATGCACCATTATAAAACCTTTTCATTGTGATCGAATTTCAATCACTTCTCTTTTTCTCGAAATCTTTCACGAACGTTATCATCTTTCCATGCCTGCTAAAACGTAGTGAACAACAATAGCTACCATATTTCAACGATTCTCTCCTGAGTCTATGTTACGACGACTACAGATCCGACAAGTAGCCACATGGTCCTAAAGACGTCGATATAAAGAGTGACGTTCGTTCGTTTTGTTCGAACATGTTTATTTAGTGAAAGCGATTGGGGCAAAATCACATTGCCAAAAAAATGATAGAGACACGTCAGTACTAGTTATATAGGAATTTACGCCCATGGTGACAGGGCATTTCAAATGAATATGGGCCATTGGATAGGCTAATTTAGGCCACTGTATTTTATAAACAGCTGTATCAAGTTTTTAAAGCATGAAAAGTATTGTCTGGCCCAATTGGGTAATCATCGTTTTATTGACACCAAGATAAAATTAAGTTTTGTTTAGTTTTGCTTTTGTTTTCTGTGACAGCACAGAGACATACGGCCGCGGTGCTCTGTAGCTGTCCGTCTGTGGGAGGTAGCTGCGACACAGTGTGGAGGTACAGTACTATGCCCGTTGGGACGCTGTCGTGTTTTGTCTATATAAGGAGTGTGATGTTGTTTCTGGCGTGCGACTCATATCCGCTTTATAGCAGAGCGGGTTATCTGAGATGATCCGATGCTTGATTAACTAACGAAAGAGAGCGAGAGGGAGTGAAAGAGCGAGAGAGAGAGAGATGGAGGAAAGGAGAGTTGGAGGGAAGCAGTGGAGAGATGTGGGGTGAGAGTGAGAGATTAAGGGAGAGAGAAAGAGCGTGAGCAAGGATGTGAATCAGAACATCGAAATGGTATATTTTCATGCAACACGAATTGAAAATTATTATTATTATTTTGAAAATGTCACGAAAAGACACACATCAATTTTGGCACAATAATTCCTTAAGGGGGCGCTATATAAAGCACCCAGACTTTGACAAGACATACCCTTTGAAGTGTTTGTTCCCAGAGAAACAAATCGAAAAGATGCATCAGAGAGAGAGAGAGAGAGAGAGAGAGAGAGAGAGAGAGAGAGAGAGAGATGGTGGAGTAAAAGAGAGAGGGGAGCGAAAGCAAGAATAGTTTTTCTGAGAGAAACAAATCCAAAGCTTCCATATGCATTTACAATGTTTTGAAAAATACTGAAAAACCTGCTTATGAACCGTAGTCCCAATCAACATTAAGCTATGCCATAGATGCCAACCAACCAAGTTATGACCTGTTATAAACCCCACCAGTGGCTTCTCAGCAAACTGCATTTTCAGCCATTTTTCAGTATAAAAATTATTCCAAGTCTTCTCATGAAATGTAGGCAATATTGAAGTGAAACATGGTGTGAATCATGTACTAGTCTTCATCTAATTTTCAAGGGAGATATTTAAAAAAAAAAAACAGGGCCAAGACAGAGAGATACATTTGTTACCGTCATTTTCATAGTGTACAAATGAACCTCTTTTTCACCTTTCTTTAACTTAAAGCATGACACCTACGGGCATGAACTGAACAATGTTCGATGCCCTTCCGCAAGCTGAACATAAATGACTCTTGGACATCTTTAATTGAATTAACTAAGACCGAGTTTACCTGCAACTCAGGTCTGTGCCTGCTGAGTGTCGATTCCAATCTAATTTTAACTCCAAAGTAAAAAAAAAGGCTGATTTTTGCAGGTTTCACATCTGCTTAAAAAAAAAACACTTCTGCAGCTGTAGATTACACCAGATATGTGGAAGTGTAAATACTGGACCTGCACTCTTCAAAGAATTGTGAACCTGGAACACACATTGGAACATACAGTGAAGCTTAATAAAGCAAGACCCTCCACTGTGCAGGCGTGGATAGAGCTGTGTTCTGACATCTCAGATTTTATTTAAAAATAGCTTATTTTAATTGTTTCGATATGCTGCATAGGTTATTTTGTCCTAACCCTAAGTATATAAGGTGTATACTTAGGGTTAGGACTGGCCTACTGTCAGGACATAGCCTCCTTAATGAAATATTTTCAACTAGGTAATGCACAAGTTTGCAGTTATTCTCACAGGACATTTGGAAATGCTATGAAAACAATAGTGATTATGTAAATATTTCCATTGCGAAACCCTCTTGCAAATGATATCTTTAACCTTCCTGACGTGGTCAGGAAATCTGATGCACGCACTGATATGCATTTTGAATGCAATGTACGCTTTCCTGATTGCCTGGTATATTTCACTTATATCTTCATTTATTTGGCTTTAATGGTGACCTGTTTCTCATTTTATTTCTAAAATTTTGTCTCTGCCTTGTTTCAATTACCTCATTTTATTACTGTATTTATTGTGGAATCTTATATACTGTTTATTGGTTTCATTTTGCTTTATTCATTATCCTCAAATCTGAAGCACTTTGCATTGCATTTTATGCATGAAACAAATGAACAAATATTGTATGATATAAACAAATTTATAAGTAAGTTAATTATATTTTCAGCATTGCAAACAGCACATTAAGATGTACCGGTGCGAGAAAGTGGAGCTCAGTACAGTGCCTGTATCACTGCTAGGGCTCTGCTTTGCTCTGAATTGGCAATGTGCACTCCTATTAATTGCTGGAGGTCAATAATTCCCTCACAACTAAATCAGTGGTACTCATAAAGATAATCCTATAAGTGCTTTAAAGAATCTTGTCGGTCTCTGAAAACCAGTTCCCTTCCATACGATCTTCTTGTAATGATGGCTTGTTCATCGACAAGGATTTGGCGTTCGTTTCTGCTGTTGAAGGTGTCTGTAGTTTCACCAGCTAACTTAAGCATAGGCCTGCAGTTTCTAATTCGTGTGACACCCCATGCTTTTAATATGCATTTATAAATAAACCAACGCTCGCGCTACACCACACGCCTCATGCAGTTTTTCTCACCTCACCCTGACCAGCGGTGCCTGGCCAGCCTGTGAAGTTGGCAGTTTGAGCAGGACGGCAGGCGCTAGCTTTAGAGAGATGAAGTTGTGGGCGTGGGCTTGCACAGGGAGCACAGTTCCGCATTTACAGACATTTTTACTCGATGATGATGCGACACCAAGTTGAAGTTCCATGAAACTGGAATATTGTTGATTTGAGTTATTCAGTTATGAAAAGATCAAGGCTTACTGAGCAACCATTTGGAACATCATTAAGAAAGAGAGTCATGAGTTTATGATTCAAGAATTCTCACTGGAAGTATCATTAGCATTATGATTTATAAACTAGAATTAGTTTGAACAGCCGCTGAAACTAACGCAAACCAAAAACGGTTTATTCACAATGTCTGGGTAGCTATATCAAATATCCGCACAGGGTTTCCTCCAGAAAAGTTGTTAGGCCCGGTGGCAAGTATCTTGACGGGGGCCGGCGGCCCGGCGGCCAAGTGTCTTTTTTGATGGGGGCCCGGCAACAGACTGATAGCAGCATTAAGGTAGGGCCCTATAGTTTCTGTGATAACAGAATCACCAACGGAATCGTGGAATTGAGAATTTTAAAAAGCTATAACACAGATTCCATAGGGTCCTATATTAAGTCAGTGCTAAAAGCTGACTGGAGATTTGAAAATATAACTACGTAATGTGAATGTTGTAATAAATAAGTAATTTATTCAACACACATTTCAAAAAATCAACAACTATTTACAGCATAGCATAGTCTTACAAAGAATCTGACAACAATGTACAGACTTGGAATTCTGTGTTTTCAACAACAACAACAAAAGAAATTAAATTAAATTAAATTAAAATAAATAATATCAAAGTTTTTGCACTCTACAAAAAACTTGAAAAAGGTCCTGATTGGCTACTGATTCTTACAGCCTTGGGATGCTGGGCACATTTAAATAGGGATGGGAATCGCGAACCGGTTCCAAGTTCTCCTATTCACTGGAATCGTATGGCTCCGAGCTTATCGATTCCGCTTATCGAAGCCAGCATGTTTTTACTACAGCTGCGCATTGCAAAACAATGACGTAACGCTTTGGGGGAGGCACGCACGCAGGCAGCCTCTCTCAGATGTCTGTTTTGGACGGCAGCTGTCACAACAAATTTGATCCGGGCTGCCAGCCTTGATACATTCTGTTGCAATAAAGATTCTAAGACAACTCGGCAATTTCTCTGGATTAACGGGTTATTTTCTAGCCTGAAATGCGATCGTATTACTAAATGGCTACACATGTCATGTAACGTGCAAGTAGTTGGCTATCTCCCTGGATATGAAGTAAATGTCTTTACCAATAAATAATAATAATAATAATAATAATAATAATAATAATAATAATAATAAATGCGATTTTATCAATGGAAAAAGCTATATAAAAAGGCAAAATAAATGTCGTGTTTGCGATTGCCGTCGTAGATGTCAGAAGGAAATGTCACTGACAAAAAAAAGTTTGCTCTCGTTTCAGTGGTTTGGGCTGGAAAGGAGCTGTAAGAGCGGGATATGCACAACACCGCCTAATGATTGGCTACTGAATCTTACAACAATGTACAGCCTGGGAATGCTGGGCACATTTCAACAACAACAAAATATCTATGTATCTGTGTTACTGACTGTTTCGCTAGCTAGCTAAGTTAGCTAAATGACAACGTTGTCGTGCACACCAATGTCATCAAGCTAGCTGTTATTAATAAACAAGTGAAGTCGTTATTTCGATGGCGATTAATAAATCATGTAATGTTACAATGTATCGAACGTTACATTCATGCTACTAGTTTAACGTTACCTACACACTGCTTAAGTTAATATAAAAATAATGTATTTACCGACGAGATGAAGTGATAACACAGTTTGTAACGAGGTTAGTTAGCCTAGTAAAGAAATGGTGCCTTGCTAGGTACCGTTAGCTTGTGATAGTTGGAAGCATCAAGCGTTGAACGACACTCTATGCACAATGAGGGTAAAGAACAGACCTGCTGTTCTTATAGTGCGTTCACGTTTTAACCAACAGATGTCGCTGGTGAGCTTTCCAACCAAGCCGGCCCACTGTACGTTTAGTTTAAAAAACAACTTAAAAATACATTTAAATTTTTTTTTAAATTTTAAATCCACGATGCTTAGGCCCATCGGGGGGTCAGTTTAGGCCCGGCGGGCCGCCGGGCTTGCAATACACTGCCGGAAACCCTGCTGTGGGATCTGGGCCGGAACAATAGGCTGAGGGACGAGTGTAGCACAGTGGGTAAGGAACGGGGCTTGTAACCAAAAGGTCGTAGGTTCGATTCCCGGGTAAGGACACTGCCGTTATACCCTTGAGCAAGGTACTTAACAGAGACGGTATTTAACCGGAATTGCTTCAGTATATATCCAGTTGTATAAATAGATACAATGTGAAAGTTGTGTAAGTCGCTCTGGATAAGAGCGTCTGCTAAATGCTCTCACACAATGACGTTAAGCGATGAAGAAAAGCTAGAAGAATAAAGCATTTGTGTAACTTTGAGGGAAACTGCAACTATGTGAATGATTAGAGGTTAAGCAATGCCCTTAAAAGGAAAATAGGTGAGTAAATGCATGCCCTGCCATTTCCATGAACCTTTAACGGCGTGGGGAAAGCATGTAAATACGGGGCTGAGAAACTGCGCGGCTTGCGACTGTAGCTCGATGCGCTGAAAGTCGATCGGGCGAGATCCAGTGTCGCTGGCGGCATCCGCTCTTGCGAGGGCCGGGCCGCGCGTCACTGGCTGCACGCGCCCGTCAGCGTGCCTGAAACCAGAGTTGCGGTTTGCACTCGCTGTCGCTGCTCCTGTGTGCACCGCGCTGCGCGAAGGAACAGAGCAACAGGCCGTTAGCGAGACACACAGAGGGAGGGAATCAGTGTCGAGAGAAAGAGAGCGGTTGAGTGAGCGCTGGGTGTGTCAGAACAGGTTTGTAAACTAGCGGTTTGGCTTCAATACCGTTTACTGATCAATGGGTAGCATGTAGCGGCCCTCAATGCTATCTTTTGACAGTTTACTGATCAATAGGTAGCATGTAGCGGCCCTGAATGCTATCTTTTGACAGTTTACTGATCAATAGGTAGCATGTAGCGGCCCTGAATGCTATCTTTTGAGCAATAAACCTTGTCAAAGCCAAATATGATGATATGACGAGGGTATCGGACATTGATGACGAATGACAGCCATCCCTGAAGGGAGCTGGATCTTGTGGTTTGCAGACGATGTCTGCTTTGCCAGGTTTGCTTCTACCTGCAGCTGCTGCACCTCGAAAGAGCACAGTCTCGCACAGCGGAGAAACGCGTTCCTGTGCGATGACCTGCTCGAGCTGAGGAAGCGTGAGCGCTAGCGGCGGCAGGTTCACTAGGTCACGTGGCAGCCCGTTCGGAATATTAGCGCACCTTGTGTGGAACAACGCCTGCAGTCTCCCGGATTCACCGATGAGGCCCAAACTGTAAAATAGAAAAATACAAAGACCTGTTAGCAGCGCAGAGAGAAGAACGAGCACCAAGAGAAAGAGTGGTGATTGAGATTATTAAGGATTTTTGAGAAATGATCAAATCCAGAGGTATACGTACATCGAAAGGTTCTACACATGTATACCTTTATATAGGAAATCACAGACATTGCTAATATATAAAATGTGATTCAGAATTGCACCTAGAATGGTGGCACAGGGGGCAGCATGGTGGTGGGTAGAAACGAATTGTAGGAAAAACTTTTCACGACCACAGAGCTTTCCCACCCCCATTGCTCTACGAACCACTCGGTCCCTGCCCACTGTCCACCGTGGTCTGATGACGCATCTCTTCAGACTGTACCCAACCCTAACGCTAATCAGGACTAACTATCACTACTCTGCAGCGCACTCCCAATCTAGGATCGCTCTTATAACTTGTCTCCTTCTACCTTGTTAGATTACATACATTTCAGGCATTTAGCAGATGCCCATGTCCAGAGTGACTTACATATACATTGCATCCATTTCTACAGCTGGATATACTGAAGCAATGCAGGTTAAGTACTTTGCTCAAGCAATGCAGGTTAAGTACCTTGCTCAAGGGTACAACAGCAGTGCCCTACCCAGGAATCGAACTTGTGAACTTCAGGTTACAAGGCCAGTTCCCTAACCATCATACTACACTGCTGCCTCTAGCTCTTTCATTACACTTGTATCTCCATTCAGCACTTATATTGCACTCAGTGGGCTCCTGACAGTAACTGTGTGCACCTTGCAAATACGTGCTGGATGTATGAGATAACTTATGATCCTGCTCCTCCTCCAATGAACAAATTCATTGTGCAGTATTCAAATAAGCTTAGGAAAACTGGGACATCCACCAGCGGTGATTGCGTGCTACAACACAGATCAACTGAATTTGGATAACAAATACAGCAAATGTAGCAAGAGATACTCAGAACGCAACACCCACCAGTATAAGAAACTGTGTCAGGTTTAGAAGTATTAAATGACAAATATTTTATAGTTATACGCACACCATCTTTCACTGTCACCTGCCCAAAGACAGTAAAATTTAGCTTGATGGCTAACTCTGGGACAACCAATAGGGTGCCCACCGTCCCTGTCAAATAAATAATAAAGAAATAAATTACAACCCTAATTTCTTGTACACGATTCTACTAATTTGGGCTAGCAGCTCAGCGAGATCTCTAGCTGTTAAATGGGGAGTGCGCTTTATTAGGGTTGGAGTAAAAACCTACGGAATGGTAGATCTCCAGGAACAGGGTTGGGCAGAAACTGCTCTAGCTGTTGAATGGGGTGTGCTTTGTTAGGATTGGAGTGAAAACCTACAGGTCAGTAGATCTCTGTCCTGTACAGAAAAAATTTAGCACGCCTGCTTATGGATTTTTGTGACCCCATGACCTTTCCTCTAGTGTTGCCAGCAGGCCAGGTATATCTCAAAAAGTAACGACTTGATTATCGTGACCTTTGCTTTGCACACTCATTCGAGGGTAGAATGTTGTACCTTGGCAGAGGCCTGCACTCTATCAAGTGCATTCTTTCTAGTTTCACATTTAATGTTCACACTCAAAAATCATCCGTCATACCCGGGATGCTATTGGTTCTCTGCTCAAGACTGCTGTTTTTGTGATTGCCAGGGGATTGTTGTTTATTTCACACTGTATTCTGCCAGTAGCCGACCGATCTATATCTGTTATACTGTATGTTATGTTTTATGCCTCTATGGGTTCCCTGCGAAAGGAAGGTTCTGTTTCACCCAGTTGCTCAAATGCTTTTGTTCCCGGAGGCCTCGAGTATCAGACAGACTTGTTTCCGCATCAAGTTTGTGCGAGAGGGCAAAGCCTGCTTAAGATAAACAAACTAAAAGACCGTTTATAAAAATGACTGTTTAAAGCCATTTTTAAACCTGTCTGGTTCCTCAACTTCAAAGTAGCTTGAATGATGACTTTGTCGGTGCAAATTAATGTAATAGCATGTGTCGGCTATTATGTACACGATAGGCAAACATTGAGGGCACGTTTTAGGGTGAGTTTCAGCCCTAAAGCAGTTGTGAACAATTGACTTTCTGAGGTAATGTTTGCTCTAAATGTTTACAGTAAGCTGAGTAAGCTCTGTGGGCACAAGGCTACAGCACCACTGGATGCACTCATGCTAATTCTAGTCAGCCAGTCAAGTAGAGAAGTAGCCACTTATACACTTATATGAGATTAGATATGGTATAACAACATGTTTCTGTCCCGATAGTTACGTTACTCCATTGATAACGGAATAGCTAATTCATACAAAAAGAGTAAAAGAGTGAATCATAGATATACAGATTTAACGAGACAGGTAAGCACGCCTTCAGCTAACCTAAGCTTCTGAAGTCCGGGAAGTAAGCCTAGGATTTTGGTGGGGGGGGGGGGGTGGGTGGTTCGCTTGGTAAAATCCATTCCAAGGATATAGCTTAGCATAACATAGCTTAGCTTGGACCGTGTAGGTTCATCTGATTAACACTAACACAAACAAGAACAGCAACAACACAGTCTATGCAAAAAATACAAGCAGTAGTTAAGACACGAGTGCATTAACTAAGTCAACTTAGAAACAGCTACCTAGTTACAACCCTAAGCTTACAGTCAATTTAGAGATTACAGGGAGGTACGGAGGGATGGGGAGTGGTGCAGCCTGCAGAGGTGAGTCTTCAGTTGTCACTTGAAGGTGGTCAGTGTCTCAGCTGTTCTGACCTCCATGGGAAGGTCATTCCACCATCGTGGGGCCAGAGCAGACAGGAGACGTGTTCGGGAAGCGCAGGTGCGAAGAGGGGGAGGTGCCAGGCGTCCTGAGGTAGCGGAACGGAGGGGTCTGGCTGGCATGTAGGGTTTGAAGATCTTGTGGAGGTATGCTGAGGCTGATCCCTTGATGGCCTAGTATGCTAGGACCAATGTTTTAAATTTGATGTGAGCCATAACAGGCAACCAGTGGAGGGTAGTGAGCAGGGGAGTGACGTGGGAGTGTCTGGGGAGGTTGAAGACCAGACGAGCTGCACCATTCTGAATGAGTTGCAGGGGTCTGATGGCAGATGCCAGTAGTCCAGCCAGAAGAGAGTTGCAGTAGTCCAGGCGGGACAGTACCATTGCTTGGACCAGGAGCTGGTTTGAGTAGGTGGTGTGAATGGGGCGGATTCTCCGGATGTTGTACAGGAAAAATCTGCACACCCAGCTTACCGCTGTGATGTTCTTGGAGAGGGACAGCCTGTTGTCCATCACCACTCCAAGATTCACATTGAATTCATGGGCAGCTAACTCTTTTACACATGTAGTAGAGGCTGTTTCCCGTTACTTCCTAGGCTTCACCGCCTGGCCCCTCCTACCATCGCTAGTTCCTATGTACACTCTATGGCCTGGCCCCTCCTACCATCGCTACTTCCTACGTACACTCTATGGCCTGGCCCCTCCTACCCTCTCCAGTTCCTATGTAGGCTACGCTCTATGGCCTGGCCCCTCCTACCCTCTCCAGTTCCTATGTACGTTCTATGACCTGGCCCCTCCTACCCTCTCCAGGAAAAGATTGGTTAAGTCCAAGTTGTGTTTTTTTTGTCATTCTTCTTATTACGGACATGTATGAAAAAGAACAAAATACAGAACACAGTTCAGTTTAAGAGCAGCCATAAACTATCAAAAACAGAAATAAATGCAGGAATTCAAATTATTATACAGAGGGTGGATTGCTCTTTTCGGGAGTTTCCCATTTATTCTTTAAAATGCTAAGTAAGCATTTTTCCGGCATGAAAACATTGCAGGTGAAACTCCCGAAAAGAGCAATCCACTCTCTGCTGAGCTGCAAGTTACGCTATAGGCCTGGTCTGAGCGGACATGATAATGATATGGTACATGTGCTGAGGACGCAAATCTCCAGACGGACAGGAAAATTGCAAGGACCGGCACCAGAGTTGCAAACCCCTGCTCGATCTTGACCGACACACTGCCAGCAGTGGCTTTTCTCCCACTTTGGCGCATGGGGGGCCAGGAAATTACCAACTGCCTCAGCTGCACACAAAAAAAATACTACTTCACCAGTGCAAAAGCTCGCAACACAAAAAAAGGCCCTTGAAAATAGAGCCCTTTGTGCTTTATCTGATATTCAGATATTTAACTGATATTCCCAACTGATCTAAATTTGCATTAAGTAATTTTTTGAAGTGAGGATGTTTTTCATTTGATTTTGGTGTTCATTCCAATGAGACAATTCATATGTTGAGTACGCTAAATATTATTGTCATTCATGACAACGCATTGCCTCATAGGAATGACTTGACTTGGCAAGGACTACAGAATGTAAACAAGGATTAGGCGACAAAACCAGACACCAAACCTTCACAAGTGGGGAGTAATCTCAGTTTAATAGATGACTTTTCACATTCATCTCACTGTATTAGCCATAGTACATGGACTATGTAATCTCATTTTTTAAAACTTGTTTTCAATCTTCTTAAAACTACTCATTGTTATTAATAATATAAATATTATTATTGTTGTTGTTGTTGTTGTTATTGTTATTATTATTATTGTGCAGCAGTACTGGGGGAACTAAAGGGTATGTTGTGAGTTATTGTGTATTCAGGCATTCAGTGGCAGATGCCCTGAGGGACCTTCAGGTAATATGAAGCACCATTGTATTATTTACAAATATGAAAGCTGTAGAATGGGTTTTTGCGGTTGTTAACTGTGGGTTCCATGAAGTAATGTTTGAATCCATGTGGTCATTGTATCAATGGTAACAGTGCATATGTATTAGGTGGCATCACTGAACCTGGGCATACAGAGTTCTTGGAACTATGTCTACCAAATAATTTTTGTGCGATCTTTGTGCATTACATTACATTACATTACATTACAGGCATTTAGCAGACGCACGTATCCAGAGTGACTGACACTACTTTTTTATGTAGCATTTATACAGCTGGATATACACAGAAGCAATGCAGGTTAAGTACCTTGCTCAAGTGTCCTACCTGGGAATTGAAACTTTCAGGTTACAAGACCAGCTCCTTGTCCATTATACTACACTGCCGCCCACAGTGCAAATCAGTGTGTCCTTATCTTTCCTGGGCTACATATTCTTATTTAGTCACTTTCTCCATGATACAAGGTTAATTTTGGCCATATGGGATTATATAGGTGTATATAGGTGTAGGATTCTCATACTTTGGGGGTTAATATGCATTTATATAATAGTATAATGCTCTTGCACAAGGAGGGCTTCCTCTTGCGAATTAAGGTGGTATTATAAAAGTGTGAATGTCTTTGGTGAAAGTGCAAAGTAGGCTATTTCAGCATTGTGGTTTGTGCCTTAGGCGAGACGTGCACTACCTTCAAATCATAATCAAAACCTCTAATGCGATTAAAGCATATTTCGACTTAGTAACCAGGAAGGAATTTTTAATACTTGTCAATTGAGTCATTCCAATCTTGAACTGTGAAACTGATGGTGCAAGTCCGCCACATCCAATTTTAGCCACTAGATGGCGCGGTTTAATCAAGTTTTTTTAGTCTAATGGCGCAGGTTGACCACATTAAGATCTAGGACAGCACTCCCGTTGAGAATTTATTTCTTCACTAACGTTGAGTAACCACTTCCAATATATGCCACTAGATGGCAGGATTTATTTAAGTTACCTAAAATTTATTTTTAAGCTAAAGCCTTTTGAGCTTGTCATCTTTTATCTATTTGTACTCAAATAAGTGTATGTACACAACTGAAAATAAATGAAATACACATTTCTAAATTTTCTATAGATTATACATCATTCCAACTGAATTATGTTCATGTCAACAACTGTGTAATCGTTTTTTTATAAGTTTATACAACCATCTCTTCACAATCTAAAATATCAGATGATTAAAAACTTATTAAAATCTTGGTGCTTGGTCTAACCTGTTGGTTTTATTACGTTGCTTAACATGCATTGACACATTCAAGTTCTATCTCCAACCTATTTTTTTCTGCATTACCTAGTAAATTTGTCTCTATTTGTTTGGTTTTTATATTACAGTCTCTTATGTAAGATGGCAGCTCATAGTCTTCTCGTTATGAACCTCGCTGCGTAACATTGATTCCTGGGACTCAACCGCAGTGTCGCTTCTCAGGCCTTACACTCTCTCCACGCCTCTGTGTGAAAAAATTCCACTGCATTTTTTGACACCTGCACTCCACTCCAGGTCAAATTTGCTTGCACTCTTTTTTTTTTTTTTTCCATGCGAGCCCTAGATTCAGGAGCTTGTCACCGATTGACCCGCACGTCCGACCTCTTCACATCTCATTCTTTTCTCCATTTTTCTGAGACAAAATTAACCGCCTTCCAACATTAACACACATTAACAACATTAACTTGCACACCACATTAACAGCTTTTGTATATCTAAAAACGTACCTCTTTTCTCCCTAATATTCATCCATCCAATATCTATACCCGCTTATCCTGGGCAGGGTCACAGGGGGTGCTGGAGCCTATCCCAGTGTGCATTGGGCGAGAGGCAGGAATACACCCTGGGCAGGCCGCCAATCTATCGCACGGCACGCACACCATTCACTCACACACTCACACCCAGCGGGCAATTTAGAGTCTCCAATTAGCCTACCTGCATGTCTTTGGACTGTGAGAGGAAACTGGAGTACCCGGAGGAAACCCACACGGACACGGGGAGAACATCCAAACCCCACACAGAAAGGCCCAGGCCCACGGTGGTGACAGTGCTACCCACTGCCCTCTCCCTAATATGGAATTCCGAATTGTACATCAGCGCTCAATCCTGGATCCTCCTATAGTAGAGGATTCTGGAGAATATGCTCTCCTGCAACACCTGTGATGTCAAATGTTGCTTCTGGTTACTCCGCAGTCGGCAAACTGGGCACTTCAGGTGCAGTCCTGTTACCAAACCATGGTCCTCTGGGGCCGAGAACTGCTGGTTTTTAACCCTCCCTTTACCTGGGAGTCAGGTGTGAAGACACTCTGGCCAATCACAAGCACTGATTGCTCAGTTAATTACCTGGGAGAAAACAAAACCAGGGCCAGATTTGGATTCGAGGGCCGCATTTGAGTACGCATGATTTTCAGTTTAACGAACTGATCGGCTGGCCCCAAATCAACCAGCAGGGGTCACTAGAGAAGGATGAGATGCAGAACTCTGAACACCCCTAGCCCTCCCTAACCCTAAGGCCTACACACGAGGCTGCCAGGACTTGAACCCCTCCCTAACCCTTGGGCCTATTCGCGGAGAATCTGTCCCTAACCATGGGGCCTACACATGGGCTGCCAGGACTTGAACCCCTCCCTAACCCTGGGGCCTACTCGCAGAGCACCTGAACCCTCCATAACCCTGGGGCCTACACATGGGGCTGCCAGGACCTGAACCCCTCCTAACCCTGGGGCCTACACATGGGGCTGCCAGGACCCGAACCCCTCCTAACCCTGGGGCCTACACATGGGGCTGCCAGGACCTGAACCCCTCCTAACCCTGGGACCTACACATGGGGCTGCCAGGACCTGAACCCCTCCCTAACCCTGGGGCCTACTCGCAGAGCACCTGAACCCCTCCTAACCATGGGACCTACACATGGGGCTGCCAGGACCTGAACCCCTCCCTAACCCTGGGGCCTACTCGCAGAGCACCTGAACCCTCCTAACCCTGGGGCCTACTCGCAGAGCACCTGAACCCTCCTAACCCTGGGGCCTACACATGGGGCTGCCAGGACCTGAACCCCTCCTAACCCTGGGGCCTACACATGGGGTTGCCAGGACCTGAACCCCTCCTAACCATGGGGCCTACACATGGGGCTGCCAGGACCTGAACCCCTCCTAACCCTGGGGCCTACACATGGGGCTGCCAGGACCTGAACCCCTCCTAACCATGGGGCCTACACATGGGGCTGCCAGGACCTGAACCCCTCCTAACCCTGGGGCCTACACATGGGGCTGCCAGGACTTGAACCCCTCCTAACCCTGGGGCCTTCACACGGGGCTGCCAGGACTTGAACCCCTCCTAACCCTGGGGCCTAAACATGGGGCTGCCAGGACTTGAACCCCTCCTAACCCTGGGGCCGACACACGGGGCTGCCAGGACTTGAACCCCTCCTAACCCTGGGGCCTACTCACGGAGCACCTGAACCCTCCATAACCCTGGGGCCTACTCACGGAGCACCTGAACCCTCCATAACCCTGGGGCCTACTCGCGGAGCTGGCACCAGCACTGGCACCAGCACTGACTCACCCAGCAGCCCTCACGCTTCAACTCACACTGTTGGTTTTTTTGCAAAACGAAACAGTGGAACAACATCAGACTGAGGCTACGCAACCATACAAATATTGAGTGCATTGCTAAGGAAAATCCAAGTCAGAAAGAAGACTGACTAATGGATGTGTCACAGCGCTGGAATCCTGGGCTTTTTCCAAAGGGAACTCCCATTCCCCTCTCCGTTTGGAAATAAGACACAATGTGCCACATCCCACAGCATGAAGTTGAGGATATAAAGCCCAATACACATGCCCCCACACAAACACACAAACATGCACGCACACAAACACACAAGCACGCGCACATACACAACACGCAAACATGCACACACACACGCCTGCACACAAACACGCAAAGATGCAAACACAAACACACAAACACGCAAACATGTGCACACACAAAAACACGCAAAGATGCGCACACACAAAAACACGCAGAGATGCGCACACACAAACATACAAAAATCCACACGCACATAAACACACAAACATATGCGCACACACAAACATGCAAACATGTGCACGCACACAAACACACAAACATGTCCACACACAAGCATGCAAACATTCCCACACAATATCTATATACAGGGTCTAAATAATACTTCAGCTTTCTTGGTTTGAAAATACAGAGGCCGGGAGGACTACTTTTCTATAAGCCAGGACCTGCTTCAATGTACAGTAATGTAGCCCGTACGAGCTCAGGAGTCCTATTTGTTCCACACATTACATCATAGGGGCTTTCTTGTGTTCTGTTTATGGAAAGCTAATACATTGTTTGGACCGTCTCTACGCTACAACCACAGAACCACCCTGTCTAAAAGGAACATGGGTGGACTAATCCAGTTCAGCTGTTCTCAATGAGGGGGGGGGTCTGTCTCTGGAGTATTACTTAATTCTTAATTCTTAATTCTACTTTAAATTCAGCCTTAAGCTTTCATAAAACATGATATATGAACTTACCATCTGATGAGGAATTCCCTCCCCCCACCCCCACCATTCCCATTTGTGCATTTAAAAATATTCAATGATTAAGACAGACAAAATGGCAAACATTGGATATATTATTTAATGTATCCATCATATATTGATACAGTTAGGAAAATAAATACTGTCTTTATATTATTTATTTGCTTAGCACATTCCCTTCCTTATGACAAAAGAGTTAGCACACCTTCATCCTTCAAAATTTTAACAATGATTCAGATCCGACAAACATTATTCCTTAATTTTACTAATAAATTACAGCAAGTGTTTTTTGTTTTTTTCTCCAGAATACAAAAAAGGTTGACCTAAGTTGACTTAATCAATGGCGGTGAAATTAAAATGGCAAGTAGAGGTACATTAACTCTAATTGAAAACGAGACCCTAAAAACAAAATAACTATAGGTTTAATTTTAGCCCCAAGTATTTTAGTTAATTTAATTTAATTTAATGTTTATTTGATAGGGATAGATACATTTAAACATAGCGTATTGATAAACAATAACCAATGCAATGTATCACAGCATTTATAGCATATGCTAATTTCCGATGCTTGTCCCTAGCTGGGCTTTTCAAACACATACATACAGCACAAAATCATATAATCATAAAATACATACAATAAACTACTAGAGCATTATAAAATACATTAAAATTGAGTAAAGATATAAAATTTAACAAAAACCTAGCAATTCATAATCACATATGACTACACAACTGGGTGCATTTAAAAAATTGCTTCAGTTTATACTTAAAATGCTCAAAGTTATGGTCGGTTTTAAAGTGCACAGGTAAAGAATTCCAGATGCTAACCCCCTTAATAGAAAAGGCTGTCTGGCCAAAAGAAGTTTTTCGATATGGAACCTTACAATTCCCCATAGTTGCACCCCTAGTGGTGAGACCACAATCCTGCAAAGATTTCACCATGTCACTAAGACATGTTGGAGCCATATCATGTAGACATTTAAAACATTGGCAAACTTAACAAAGTTATCAAAACTTAAAACATGCAGTTTTTTTAGAACGTGACAATGGTGAAATCTTATCAGCTTTTTGTCTAATATTTTTATTGCACGATTATAGAGCCTTTCTAATGGTTTGATAACCGAGGGGCATGCTTGCGACCAAGAGGCAACACAATAACTAAAATGCGAAAAAATCATAGAGTGCATGTACAACTTTTCAGTGTCAAATGGCAAACAGTTTTTGATTAGTCTAAATGAGTACAAATTGACTTTTACAGTTCTACTCATTTTTTTAACATGCTTGTCAAATTTCAGTTGGGGATCCAGTATAAGACCTAAATATTTAACTTCTGTCACCTGTTTAACTGGTGCGTCTTTGATGTTAATATGTAGTTCATCTGGCATGGGCCGTCTCCTGGATGAAAAGCATATGGACACAGTTTTTTTGACATTAAGTGTCAAACAGGAATTATCCAGCCATGTTGCTATTGATTTTAGATGTTCTGCCAACTGTAAAGTAAGTGCATTGGTAGTCTTACCAGACACATATATGGCAGTGTCATCAGCGTACATCTGGAGACCAGCTCCATTACATGAGTCCGGAAGATCATTTCTATACAAACTAAAAAGAAGGGGTCCGAGTACAGATCCCTGTGGAACTCACATTTTATTATCAAAGAATGAAGATTTATCATTATTAACCATGACGCACTGTTGACAGTCCTGGAGATAAGACTCAAACCAAGACAATGCTTTTCCGGAAAAATTTAATTTGGATAATTTAGACATAAGAATTCTATGATTTACTGTATCAAATGCTTTTTTAAGGTCCAGAAAAACTGCCCCCACCAGATCACCTTTGTCTATAGAGTATTTTAGTTTTTCCAAAAGGAAGCAAGTTGCACTCTCAGTTGAATGTTTAGGGCAAAATCCAAATTGTAGTGGGTGCAAAATTTGGTTTGTTTCTAAATGATCCATCAATTGCATGGCGACAACCTTTTCTAATACTTTGGATAATACTGGGAGAATACTGATTGGTCTATAATTACTTGCATGGTCAGCTGCTCCAGACTTAAAAATAGGTATCACTCTTGCTTGTTTCCATCTTTCGGGGAACTTTCCACTCTCTACAGATATATTTATTAAGTGAGTGAGTGGTTCTGCTAAAATACTACGATGTTCTTTTAAAAATGCAACGTCCAGATAATAAAGATCTTTTGAATAGGTAGTGGTAAATGTTTCAATTACGTTAAGAACTACCGCACGATCAATTGCATGTAATACAAACAAATTTGTATCGTCTCTATCGAGCCATTGTGTATCGTAATCTAGTTTTTTAAAATTATCGAAATTACTGGCAAGTTCTTCAACTGACTTTATAAAAAAGTTATTAAATTCATTTGCAATACATCCACTATCCATGATCAGTTGATCCCCAACTTTAAGCGCTTGTATCATACTCCTGGTTACACCCTCTGGTTTAATCAGACTATTTATTTGTTTCCAAATTAAGTTATTATTTCCTTTCACTTCTCTAATCACCGATATGTAATAGGTAGCTTTTGCATTTCTTAATTCTTTTGTAACCCGGTTTCTTAGCCCCTTATATAAGACCATATCAGTACTGGAACGACTCTTTAAAAAGGTTTTAAGTGCGAAATCTCTCCGTTTCATCAGTTTTCGAGTCAATGCATTAACCCAGGGCAGAGATCTTTTTCTATTAGAATATTTGCATGTTTTAAAAAACTTACCAACAATTTTTCCAACGGTAGTCATTAATTCATTACAACATGTATTCAGGTCGTTGCTATTCATGACATTCTCCCATGTCCCTGAGGGACATCCAGAGATGGATAACCACCATCTTAAGCTGAACCCAGGTAAGACAGAGATGATCTTCATTCCTGCTCCATCCTCTAACCTCCTTGACTTTTATATTTCCCTAGGGGACACCGTGGTGTCATCATCACCCACTGCCAAAAACCTCGGAGTGGTGATGGACAACAGACTGTCCCTCTCCCAGAACATCGCGGCGGTGAGTCGAACGTGCAAGTTCTTCCTGCATAACATCCGGAGAATCCATCCCTTCCTCACCACCTACGCAACCCAGCTCCTGGTTCAAGCGATGGTCCTGTCCCGCCTGGACTACTGCAACTCGCTGCTGGCTGGTCTGCCAGCATCCGCCATCAGACCCCTGCAGCTCATCCAGAATGCTGCAGCTCGTCTGGTCTACAACCTCCCCAGACATTCCCATGTCACCCCCCTGCTCACTGACCTCCACTGGCTGCCTGTTATGGCTCGCATCAAATTTAAGACTTTGGTGCTTGCATACCAGGTGGCTAAGGGGTCAGCACCAGGATATATCCAGATGATCATCAGACCCTGCACACCAGCCAGACCTCTCCGTTCTGCCACCTCTGGATGCTTGGCACCTCCCCCTCTTCGTGTCTGTACTTCCCATTCGCGTCTGCTGTCTGTCCTGGCCCCTCGCTGGTGGAATGACCTTCCCGTGGCGGTCAGAACAGCAGAGAATCGGACTACCTTCAAGCGCAGACTAAAGACTCATCTCTTCAGGCTGCACCTCTCCCCACCCCTCCCTAGCCTCTAGTTTAGCTCAATGTACCTAGTTAGGCTAATGCAATCTCGTTAGTTTTGTATTTTGCAGGATTGTTTTGTTTGATTCTGATTAGGCAAATGTGATTTCAGTGCTAGTTTTGTACTTGGCAGGATTGTTTTGTTTATTTGCTGAACAGGTTACCCTACATGGTTGGAGTCCTGATCTATGTGGTCACTTCTGGCACTATGATCTTTACTTCACTCTAGTGTGTTTATCTGTACCTTGAACTGATGCACTTGTTGTACGTCGTTCTGGATAAGAGCGTCTGCTAAATGCCTGTAATGTAATGTAATGTAATATAATGTATGCACATAGTTATATATTGTAATTGATACGTGTCATTTCATAAGGTGCAATATATTTATGGAATTCCACACAGGAAAAAATTCTCTGTATAATTGCTGAACGCAAACAAATATGTCCCAATAACAACTTCTCATAAAAGCAAAACAAGACATTTGACCATTTGCAGCAGCCCTTGGTCAAATACATACTTGTTTTGGTTTCAAATACTTTTCTACGCTTTACTGATCTTGTCTGGTGTATTGAAACCAATGAAATACACACAAAAATTGCATACCCTGCCTTCTGGTCATATTGGCAGGCTCAATTACACCAGGCAAGATCAATAGAGCACAGAAAAGTATTTGACTCCAAAACAAATATATATTTGACCCAGGTCTGATTAGCAGGACTGTTTCAACTTATTTAAACAGATGAAATGCAGATTCCTCTTGTCTACAAATGAGTGCAGCAGTGGGGGACATGGATTCTAAGGCTCATTTCTGACTTTTGCGGACAGGTTTTGAGAGACCACAGGGCCTGAAAAGGTTTCTGACCTGGCAAGGCTGATGGCGGTATTTTGGGTCCCTGAGTTTCCAGGGGCCAGCAGGGCATCATGCAGAAGCGGCTACACTCGGATTGGGGGGGGGGGGGGGGGGGATACAGCTCGGGTCAAACGAGCCGGTGCCTTTGGAGCACCCTGAAAAACAGAGTAACGATGGCACCATTCCTGATGCTGTGGAAGAACGTACATAACAGCAAAGTTAATGCAGTCTGCAAATCTGTTTACAAGTGGCACACACCATGTGCCCCCCCCCCCCTCACCCCTCACCCCCCTCCCCAGGGAGGGAAATGTGGCAGTTCCAGGCTTGCACTGTAATTTACCACATGGAGAGAGAGAGAGAGAGAAAGCACACCCCCCACCCACACCCCCATACCAACACGAAAAGAAGTAAACAAATTGTTTCACTCTTCCCCCTCAGGGGTTTTGGGCGTAAATGCTAACCTAAAACAAACTAAAACAACGCAAACAGGAGGAAACGAACACAGCAGAAGCTTTGAATCACTCTGCTTTCTAGCTGAGCGGCCCCTTAGCCTTTCAGCACCGTTGGTTTTGTTTTGTCTTCTGTTCCGACAGCCAGGCTCGCTTCCTCTCGGCATGTGTGCCTGGTCTGGACCCCGTACTCTGGAGAGGAGCACACCTTTAAGCACCTGGGGTGATTAGTTCAGTGTTTCCTGACTGGTGTGCCATCAAAAAAACTTTTTAACAAAACTTAAGTGAAGAAATCCCAATCGCAAAAGGCAAAATAAATTCAGATCTCTGAATAAATGAAGCAGGCTATAGACAGCCCCAGTCAGCCTCAGCAGCCCACCTCAATCAGCTTCAGCCTCACGCAGTTTAAATCCTACACAGTCAGCTTCAGTCAGCCTCAGACAAGCTTCAGTCGGGTTCAATCAGCCTCAGTCCGCTTCAGTTAGCCACCGTTGTGTTCATGTCACAAGCTTTGCTGAAACGTATCTGAGCTGGGGTGGTCCTAAGGTTGAACTCTAAACCCCCACAAACGCCTCTAAATGCACAGCTAACTGGATAAGATCTAACTGAAGCCATTAATTTTCCCTGTCAAAGAGTTAAGCCTTCATATATCACCATCTGCACTGCGTGTGACATAAATTTGGACGCAGCCTCGGTACTGGGGGGCGGGGGAGATACAAAGGTAAATGGAGTCTTTGTTCTTCCATTCATTCAGTGATTACTGGCCCAGCTGTTTCCATTCTGCAAGGTTTCTGTGTCTCTACGAGAGCAAACTGAATAGGTGAGTGACAGAGGCCCCTAAGGACAGGGTGGGTGTGTTTGTGGCAGATGGGGAAAATAGGGCCTTACATCAGGCTGGAAAGATGACTCACAGACCACCAAGTCTCAGAGTGCAGTCAATTTGGGTTAGGAGACCTTGGTGTGGCGTGAGAAAAGTGTTGACCCAGGTGGGGTGAGAAGGCCTTGGCGCTGTGTGGAAAGGTGTCAACCCAGCTCCCAGTACAGTCAGGTTGGGCTAGGAGGCCTTGGTACTGTGTGGAACCGTGTCGACCCAGGTAAGGGTGCGGTCAGGTGGGGTTAGGAGGCCTTGGTGCTGTGCGGAAACGTGTCCACCCAGGTGAGGGTGCGGGCTTTGGCCTCCTCCCAGCTGTAGAGGGGCTGGTAGTTGAAGTGGCGCTCGGCCTTGTCGGAGCGCACGGTGAAGGAGGTGGAGGCCACGGCCAGCGTGTAGCGGTTGAGCAGCGGCGTGTAGCTGCACACGGGCTTCAGGAGCCAGTGCAGCAGGTCGTTCAGGCCGGCCACGGCCGACAGCACCCACCGGGGCACCTGCACCTGCCGGAAGTTGAACTGCGACAGGAACTCCATGTTGAAGTCCTCGTAGCTCTTGTAGGGAGATTCGTCGTAGCAGAAGTACACTTCCCCTCCCACCTTGTTGGGGCGCTCTCTCAGGGCGCGAGCTGCTAGCAGGTGCATCCAGGCTACATTACCTGGAGGGAGGATGGTGATATTTCAGGATTAATGGTTGACCAAACCTGGACCAAAATGTCATGCAGTCTGTAAATCCCTTCAGGAAAGACGGTGTCTTCACACACACACACACATATATATATATATATATATATATATATATACACACACACACACAATGACTTGGCCAAATACTTGATTCTGATCCAAGGGTATGCATTCATTTTGAATAACGGGACACCTCGCCTTGGAACTATTTTTTCCAGATAGAATCATTGTTTTCATAAAATTACCGACGAGAGGTTTTTGCAGACATCGCGTGCAGAGGAAAAAACAACAACAAATTTGCCACGATTGTAGAAATTTATATAAATGCGTGCAATCGTGGCATATATTGGTTGTTTTTCCTCTGTACTAATCGTATGTGCATTTCAAATCAAACAATGACCATGAGGCAAGATTCAGAATGTATTTATCCATTTCACAACTTTGTTTTTGATTTTTTACATATATTGAACTATATTACAACAGTGCCATTCAATGAATCAAGTCCCCTGATTTAATGGCCAATTTAATGGTTAATATTTCACTACATACATTCTTACATATGATGACTGCACTGCATTGGATCTGCTACTCGTGGACATCACTAAGTTTGTGATGTCATCGTCTGAGGTGCTCTGCCAAGCTTTAACTGCTGGCTCTTCCAGTTGCTGTGCATTTGTTGGGGTTTCTGACTTCAGTTTTTATTTATTTATATTTATTTTTTTGAGCAAGTGAAAAGCTTGTCCAATTGGGTTTAAATCTGGTGACTGACTGGGCCACAGCAAACACTTTCACCTTTTCTTCCTGATAACCAAGGAGCGTAACCAAGCAGCTTAAGTATGTTTTAAGTCGTTGTTTTTATTAACTTCAGTCCAATGGGTTTTGTGGTATTTCTTTGAATATTGGTGGACAAATATGTTTCTGTTCAAATCAGCCATCATTCTGTTGCCGCCATCACTGGTTACACCATCAATGGAGACCACTGAGCTGGTTCCAGATGCAGCCATACAGGCCCAAACCCATCACACTGCCTCCACCATGCCTGAGAAATGAAGTAGTACGCTGAGGGCTCAGAGCAGTCCCTCTCTATCTCCACACTTTCACCTTTCCATCACTCTGGTAACGGTTTACCTTTGTCTCACCCAGGGGTTAAATTGGGATTTGGGAGGTGGGTGGACCCTGAGAGCCGGTGGGAAGTGGGTGAAAAAAGGTACAAACCAATAAATGTCTCAGCTCAAAATAGTTGTATCTTCAATGTATTGTGCACATAATTGTAATTAAAGAAAACAATGTTTTAAAAAGAATGTATACTATTGATGCAAGCTTGTACATTAAATATTTCAAGTTTATGGAGTGTCCTTAATGCGAAAATACACGAAAATAATCGGTCATCCTCCTCTTTTGTCCTGCCTTTCTTCCTCTTTTATCCATCTTTCTTAAACTGTCAAATTAAAACAAAATTAAAACTGGTGAGCTGAAAATTCGTGGGGCACAAAACTTTCCTTTAAACTAATCATTGATCTCAAACTGTTTTAATTAATTTTCAGTGATTAACAAGCATGCAAACATCTGACTACTCAATTGGAAAGGGACACAGCTTCTTCGCATTGTGTCAGGGAGATTAAATGATAAATGAGATTTAGAAAAATCCATTTTAGTCACTAAGCAGTGAGTATCAATACAAGAATCCACAAAATAGGCTACTCAATACTATCATATATAACCAGCTCTCCCCAAATAGGCAATTTTATCAAGTAGCCTAGGCCTTATAGCCTACATTTATTTTCATTTGCAGTATGAAATTGTGCACATTTTTAATCAACATTATTTGCGGATACATGCACTTCTTTCTCTGCGCTCGTATTCATGGCAAATATCTACAATGCGTAGATTGTAAACAAAATTGAAGTACAGATTTTGTTTTTGCTGGTTATTCTGAAAGCTAACACGGTAGATAACAGACTGGTGTATCTTGTTTGTTGAGTGTAGACTACTTGGTGATTAAAACGGATTTTTAACAGATAAATTGAATTTATGATTTAATCCCCCTAACACGGTATGAAGACACTGTGTGTTAGGCTACTTGCCATTTGATTAATCCGATCATTGGCTTGATAATAAAGGAAAATTACTAATGAAAACCTGATGATTTTGCTCAAGCAATCAAAGTTGCCGTTAATAATAGCCGGCGTTCGTGGGGGCTGTTTATTTATCTCTTTAACATATGGAGACCGTTAGCAGTTATTCAAGCTGACAGTTTAGGATTTTTTTCCACCACCCTCAAAAAACGTCATTGCTTCCTGATGGCTTCAGCGGACGGTCCAACAGCTGGCGTTTCCCTCAGTCCTCCAGCAGTTACTTTCTCCTCCAGAACATTCCATACTGTTTACTTTGGAATACACAAACATTCTGCCAGAAACAAAACTGATCTTTCCTTTTTTCCTCCTCACAATAGTGTTCCGTTTACTTAAGTTTTCTGGCCTTTATCAGCCTATAAAGCCGACTCTGCGTTGGATATGAGCCATACCCGGACGCTCACGGCTTTCCGTTCCTAAATAATCGCAGTGTTACAGCAAAACCTCTGAAATATCAAACAACCGACAGTCATTTGTCCCAAGACTTGGGTGGACTTGGAATAGCCTAAGTGGCCTTGACTCATTGAATGGCATGGCTGGCATGGCATCAAATGCACACTCGGTCCAGGTCTGAGGGGTTTGGGGCACAGTTCCAGCGCAGGAGCGCTTTTCGGCCAGCGGACGCCCACCTGCGTAGACGCGGCCGTGCTCCGTGTCCTGGGGCACGCCCCGGATCACCCGCCCCCCCGTGCGCACTCCCGTCTCGTAGAAGTCCCGCATCAGCTGGTGGTGCTCGCCGTATATGCCCGTGGGCCGCAGGGAGCAGGTGTACAGACACACCCCTCCGCTCACCTGGATTACAAAGAGAGAGAGAGAGAAGGGGGAGGCAGAGAGATGGAGAGACAGAGAGAGAGAGAGAGAGAGACAGAGAGAGAAGTGGGGAGGCAGAGAGACGGGAGAGACAGAGAGATAGAGACAGAGAGAGAAGGGGGAGGCAGAGAGATGGAGAGAGAGAGAGGGAGAGAAGTGGGGAGGCAGAGAGAGATGGGGGAGACAGAGAGCGACGGGGATGGAGAGACAGAGAGAAATGGAAGGGGGGGGTGTCAGTGGGCACAGGATAACAGCCTATAAGAGACAGGGGGGTGTTCAGTCCTGTTCCACAGCTCAGTTCAGTGGGCACAGGGTAACAGCCTATGGGTTGTGAGCTAAGCTGCATAACTAATCATTGAGACTAACTATGAACAACAATATTGGCCCAACAAGCTTTATTCATTACGTACATAAAAGATATTTTTCCAGGGTGGAGGGCGGGATCTAACAGGAATTATGATGACTGTCATAACAGGGAAAATAATGGTAGGAATTGTCATTTTACTTACTCATACTCAAGAGTGTGTGTGTGTGTGTGCATGTGTATGCGTGTGTGTGTGTATGTGTTTTTGGGCGTGTGCCTGTGTGTGTGTGTCCTTTTTTGGGCGTGTGTGTTTTTGGGTGTGTGTGTGCGTGTGTATGCATGTGTGTGTGTGTGTGTGTGTGTGTGTGTGCATTTTTGGGCATGTATGTGTGTGTGTTTTTGGGTTTGTGTGTGTGCGTATATGTGTGTATGTGTGTGTGTGTGTGTGTGTGTGTGTGTGCTTGTGTGGGTGTGTGTGTGTGTGTGTGCATATATGTGCGTATGTGTGTGTGTGTGTGTGTGTGTGTGTGCGTATGTGTGTGTGTATGTGTGTGCTTGTGTGGGTGTGTGTGTGATACCTTCCTGCCGTTAGCCTCCAGCACCAGTTTCTCTGCCTCTGCCTTGCTCCTGGGGTACGGCATCTCGTGGAGCACATTATATGGCGTTTCCTCGTCCCCTCTGAGAACCGTCAACAGAGAGAGAGAGAGAGAGAGAGAAGGAGGGAGAGAGAGACACAAAGTTGTATTCTGTTTATATGTTTATTCACTTGTTGTACTCATTCTTTGGCAATATGAACCTATATACATCATGCAAATAAAGCTCATTTGAATTTGAATTTGAATTTCAACTGAGAGAGGGAGGAAGAAAGAGCAAGGGGGAGGAAACAGAGAGAAAGAGAGGAAATTAGGTCACTGACAGAAGGGAAACTAGACTCACACCTGGACTGCAGAGAGAAAAGCAGAAACAAGGCTGAATTATTCTGAACTGACTTCGCGAAACACGAGAACATTAAAGAGGAGTGGAAGGTAATTTTTTTGGAAACACTGGTGAGCATGATTGTGGTGAGGGGGGGCGGGGGTGCAGTTTGCGGACTGAAACGTCTTACCAAAGGGGGGGGGGGGGGGCAAATGAAGGAGAGACACAAAACAGTCGTCTCACGTGAAGCAGCTTGGAAAGATAGTATTTCATTATATTTCCTCCCAAACGGCTGGAGGGGGAAGAGTCAAAAGTCAGAGATTTCACTGTCTTTTCCTTCTAGCACCATGTTGGAATTAATCTTAGTATCGCGGCCAGAGATTTGCGCTCATAACGGAAGGGCTTGGGGTCACTTCCCAGCTGAGGAGCAGCCATCGCACCACTGAGCGAGGGTTCTTAACCCGAATTAGTCCAGTAAATACCCGCCTGCGTGAATCGGCTGTCCGTAAAAATAATCCGCTAAACGCCTCAATGTGTAAAAAAAAAAAGAATCCAACCACGTTACATTAAAACCCCAAATGAGCCGCACGCATGAAATAAAAGTCACACAAATCGCTGTTACGCCCCTTTGCGGAATGCGTGAGAGAATCAGTGATGCGGTTACAGGTGAGATAAAAAAATAAATAAACAATGATGATATCAAACGCACGTGGTGCAGCCATGCATCTCGTCGTTATCGGATAAATCTGGAGACGATGTCTGGCCTGCGTAAACGGTGGCCTTTAAAGTGGTTCAGCGAACAGACGAGAGATTAACGTGATGGAGGAAGCCTTCGGGCAAAAAAAGTCCCCCGTTGCTGTCTGTTCAAAAGAAAACCTGTGCGAAGAAATGCCGACTGACTTTCTTTCAAGGGTGTCTGTGTTGTGTCTGTCCGAGTTCTTGCTCAGCGTTGTTATTGGTGTCTTCCGAGCATAGGCGGTTTTTACCACAGGCCATAGGTAGGCAATTGCTTGGGGCCTCGTCCACCGAAAGGGCCTCCTAAATTTGTGTTCCCTTTTTTCTATTTTTTAAATTTTTTTATGAAACATTTTTCTTTTCTTGTCGCTCAAAACGAATGATAACCTGTAATAGATAAAAATAAGTCTATCTACATGTAAATGTGGGCCTATCCAATTAAATATCTATATTTGCCAATATTTATTACCACCCACATTTCACATTTAATGGACTATTCCACCTGGACCTTCCTGCATTTGCGCCTAATCAGTGACGTAGAAATTTGAGTTGCCATCAGAGGCAGAGAGTCACTATCGTTACCATTAAGCGTTTTCAAAGTGGATTTGAGAAGAGAAAGAGGAAGAAGGAAGACGCCCAGTTTAAGGAAAGTTTGCCTAAACTGACGAAATTCTTTAATAAAACAGCAGCCAGAGACTCCACGATGGAGGAGCAACAAGTAGAGCGAGAGCACCTATTATCGACCACCCTAACCATAGTGTATTAATTCGTATTTATTAGAGAGAACTGGACATTGTTACCTATTTAAATGTAAGTCCTGTAAAAATACACATAATAAATTGTCTAAATGTAAAAAACCGACTTCATACATATACATTTAGTTAGATTTTGATATAGTAATACAGCCTTATTTACTATATCAACTTTAAGACAAGCAACATGCTAGGAATTATCTCATCGCGACCCATTAAATCAAATGGCGCAGACGTTGCTTCATAATTTCAAACTGCTTTCCTAACAGTCATTTTGCGTCCTGCGACTTGGGTTACAATAGTAATATGTACGGATTCTTAGACATGCTAGCGACCACCCTTTCTCATATTAACCTCAAATACGCAAGACAGGATACTTATACAGTATGCTAGCAAATTTATGTCAAGTTCCATTCATTTATATGGGGTGGTCGATACACGTCCTCTTAGCAACCAAAATCTAGCGCTGGACCACCTCTGAGTTATTTGCCGGCACATTAAAAAAATCGCAAAAGTACTTTAAAAAAATAACTACTGGAGGATAACGAGGACATTTTTCCTACATAACTAGGTACAGGTTGTTACCGATATTTTGCCTATTTTTTAATATATAGTTGCAAATCAGCTTACGTTTTCCTGTCTGTCGAACGAAGTTGGTTGATAATAGGTGCTCTCACTCTAGCTGACGTTACAACAGGTGTAACGTTAGTTGAAGAAGCTGAGCTAGCTAACGTTAGCAGCCTTACTGCTTCCTCAGCCTGTTGTACACCCACCACACCTACTACAACTTCTAGCGTTCTCTGCTGGTTGTGCTGAACCAGCTACAGTGTGGGAGGAAAGTGTCAGAGGCCACACCGACAGACAGCACCAGCCCACCACAAACCAGACACCCGCTCAGACCGGGACTTTTACCCCTAGAGAATAGTGGATGTTCAAATGCTTTATCAAAAAGCATATACTATACTTTTGTCTTGAAAGAATTAAAGATTATATACTTATAATCTTTTTCTTGCTATGCCTTCTAACTGACTGAAGGTCATTTGAAGTTAGAATTCTCATTTGGGTCTGTCCTTTAGTTCTGTGGCTTTGTTAACTGAAAAGAGCTGCCTCCAAATATTTTTCGTTCACTAGCTATGATTGCATTAAGCAAAATGGAGAAGGGCCTCACATTGGTCTTTACCTGGGGCCTCCAAATCACTAAAACCACCCATGCTTACGAGTGACGGGGATCAGAGGAGTGGAAAAACATCAACTGTTTAAAAAAAACACAGCCTCTCCCACGTTTGTGGTGTTGCAGGAATGTCTGTTGCCAAAGCAGATTCACATACAGAGCTACAGTTACAGTCAGCGAATGATACACACCAATGGTGCCCAATCTTGTGCCAATGGATGGCTAAGAGTGTCCAGGTTTCTATTCCAACCAATCACTTCAACCACTGATTTCACTAACTAACACACCTTCAACCAGACAGGAGGGAACTAATTAGGGAAATCAGCAAGTGAAGTGATTGGTTGGAATGAAAGCCTACATACTCTCGGCCCTCCATGGCACGTGATTGGGCACCACTGATATACACATTAACATTGAATATGTGAGCGATATACACAACAACAATAAATGTATAAATGATATAACCAATTAATGTGTGAATGATATACACAATAAGAATGAATGTGTGGGTGATATACACAATAACAATGAATGTGTGAATGATACAACCAATTAATGTGTGAATGATATACACAATAACAATGAGTGTGAATGATACAACCAATTAATGTGTGAATGATATACACAATAATGAATGTGTGAATGATATACACAATAAGAATGAGTGTGTGAATGATACAACCAATTAATGTGTGAATGATATACACAATAAGAATGGATGTGTGAATGGTATGTGCAATAACAAGACAGTCTCGTCATCTTGTTCATCGGACTGAATGAGGCTTCTCTGGGTCTGTGAGCTCCGAGCAGTTTGAACTGTAACCAGTTTTTAGCTTTAACTGTGTTTTGTGCTTAAACAAGCCCAGGGCTGCAGGATTACTGAGTTAGCGGGATAGCTGCACTGAGTGAACCCCGGAATCCTCCAAAATCTGGAACATGAAACTGCTCCGGATTTTACTCGCTGCAGTTATCCAGCTAACTCCATAACGATACTTATGAAACTCCCACCGGCTCGTCTTGCCATCTGTCAGGAGCTCAACACTTTCCTTTCAACTTTGACTTAAATAAGAACTTTAACAGACCTGATCTTTCCATTTCTACAAGTATCTAGCAATTCATCTTTATAGTGACAGTTACAATCAATCTGCCACCTCACAGTGGACATTTTCTAGACAGAACTAAAAAAAAATATATATATATATCTGCCAACTCTCCCAACTATGTTTGTTGATTTGTGACATGTTGAGTGAAGACAGGCCTGGACTGAGCACTGAATAATTTTTGTATTTAATTCCATATTTGGAGGTGTTCTGTAGACAGCTGCTGGGCTATAGTACATTTCTGGAGCATTTTTCAGTCCCGCTGGAGATAAGGAGTGGAATGTATTTAAGTGTATCACTGTTTCTGAACGAGGCATAGCCTTTCAGGAACAGAACCTATTGGGAACAGCACAGAGTGTAGAGTGTAGATAGATCAATTAAGGAGGAAAGAGAGGCGAGGGATGTAAACAGTAAAAGATGAGTAAAAGGACAACAAGTCAAGCAGAGTTCAAGTAGTCATCCCAGAGTGAAAAGAAAGGAAAGAGAAAGCCAGGAGAAAGAGAAAGAAAAGCAGGAGGAGCAACCTCCTCAACCAGCAACCAGGACAATCGCTTCCATTAAATGACGAGGGCAAGAGAGAAAGGGAACTCTTGTATTAACACACTTGAGGTAAGGTGTGAGAAAGGGAGTCCTGGTTCTAACGCACCTGATGAAGGGATCTCCTCTGACGTTTGGTCCCACCACTTCCATACTGCTTGTGTACACCAGGTACTGTACTCCATTTTCCACACATGCATTAATCACATTTACAGTACCTGAGAGAGAGGGAAAGATACCAACCTCATCAGCATATGATTAGCACCTATAATTAGCAGATGATTCAACATCGCATACGGTTAGCAGATGGTTAGCATGCAATGAAATACTACATATGGTAGCTAATGTGATTCGCATATGACTAGACACACATATTGATAACATGTCCTTTCAGTGTTCATTCATGAATCAGAGAGGGAACCAACGAATGGAAATGAAACCACATCCTGACTATATTTCAGAAACAGCTGCAAAGGATAACAACGCTATCCACTCTTCCAGTAAAAATAACCGGGAGGAGTTTGGTCCTGGAAGCACTTCAAAAGCTTGACGTTCCAGATAGCGTTTTCCTCAGTCCGAGGATAACTTTGGCTCGTCTGAACTCAGCCTGCCTCCCTGCTGCACAGAGGTTGGCCTTGAGTGCAAACAGTTACACCGGGCTTAAAGATTTAATGATCCAAACAGCACAAAAACAAGGGTGCCTCCTACGTGATGAAGTCTGAGCGTCTGGGGCAGCTGCCCTGGCTCCTGAGGTCTATGTGTGTGTGTGTGTGTGTGTGCCGGACCGGGCTGAGGTCTGTGTGTGTGTGTGTGTGTGTGTGTGCCGGACCGGGCTGAGGTCTATGTGTGTGTGTGTGTGTGTGTGTGCTGGGCTGGGCTGGGCTGAGATTTAATGCCCATTCTCAGCATTCTGGGCTTCCCCAAGGGGGGCCGTTCCCTTCAGATAGTAGAGCTCTTCCTGGTCTCTCAGGATAGATTACACGATGCTTCCTGTTTATATCATCTGACACATCCTGTTCAAATTACACAATGATTTGATTTGATTCGCCTTGCACAAAGAAATCAGAGATATTAAAGTACAATGGAAGATATGCAGGGGGAACTCCAAAAAGCCCTCAAGAGCTTCACAGTGGGTCTCTTATCGTGCATATAGCAGATAATCAGATAAACGTCAGCCAGGGGAGGGAGCCATGCACCCGCCACCCCTCGGATCGAACCCCAGGCTCCCTGCCACTGGTGGCCTGGGCGGGTGCACCCGAGGGGTCGGGGCAGGCACAGGGCCTGTGACAGCCGCAGGTGGAGGGTCGTCTAACCCTAACCCTAACCCCCATGGTGGCGAACGTTTCTGAACCCATCCGGACCCATCCAGCTCGTCCCGGTCCTCTTCCTCCTCAGGCTCATCGAGGGTACCCCACTCATGGCCCAGGCAGGGGCCCAGGTCCCCCGCAGACCCCCCAGCCAGACCCGTCCTGGACCCGAGGCAGGATCCCTTGGACCTGCTCCTCATCACCAGAGGCGTCATCTGCATATTTGTCACAGGCAGGGGCCCCTGTGTACCTCTCGTCCCAGATCCTGCCTACGGGGGTGCACTACGCCTCGGTCAACTGGTAGTCCAGAGGGCAGGCCACCATACACTCCCCCCTCCCCCCCGTAAATACTGGCGGGGGGAAGGCTGTCTCACTATACTTGCACTCTTCCATGGTATGGCTCACCAAAAAAAAAATGTTTTTTCCCCCCAAAAATCCCAGGGAAATTTGTTTTTTTAACTGTCTGTCCACCAGGGGGTGCTGTGCCTGCATTCTCCACCACTGTGATGCAGGGCTGGAGTAACCCCCATGAACAGACAGAAACACAAGGGGATAATTGACTTGTCGGCATTTGTTTAGTCGTGGAATGGAAAATGAAATACTTTGAAAAGAGGAAAGGGCCAACCTGGTAAGCAAAGCTTTCTAGGCAGAAATGGCAAACAGACAGCCACACAGTCCAGAAACCTGTCTCCCTCAAGGCCTGAAAGGCAGGTCTTTCTTAGGCCCAGTGATCAGGTAATTGACCACAGCTGTAATGAATACCATGCATCACAGCTGTGGCCAATACCTGTGTTTGGGGCCGGTGCTGCCCCCTGGTGGACAGCACCCCAACTCCCCTACCTCATGCACGCACACCACACACACCACACACACATCACACACACACACCCCACACATCACACACACATCACACAGACATCACACACACACATCACATCACATCACACACATCACACACACACTTGCAACAAGTACACCGTGCACAGCCATCAGTACTCAGCAGTATTTGGTGTTTTGTGATGAGTTTACAAGCGCGTACAAACGCACAAGGGAAAATCAGCACTTACAGTCAAGCAAGAAATATGAAAGCTTTCAAGACTTAACCTTTCACTAATACGATTGGGAAAAAAGGCTAGTCACATAATTGGCTTTATGACATCACACAATGGTGTCACAGGCAGAGAGGGTTCAAGGACAGGCAGGCAAAAAGAGGATTACAGGGGAACCAATCATGCAGTGCAGTGCAGAGATGGTCACCAAGATCAGCTGAAAGGTTTGAAGGGCTCCTCTGGCAAGAAAAGCAAGAAAAGAACGTATATGGGTTTTACAAAACGTTGTTCCCGTGGGATTTTAGACATGAGGAGAACTCATAAAGCTCTCTCTCTCTCTCTCCCACTCTTTCTCTCTCTCTCACCTTGGACGTTGACATTGTGGATGCTCTCTTCTGGGACCCGGTGCCAAACGTCCACCAGGCTGGCCATGTGGATGACCACGTCTGCCCCTCTGGTTGCCTCTAACACTGAGGGGTAATCCGTGACATCCCCCTGTGTCACCATCACCTTTACCCGCTCTGGGACAGACAGGCAGACAGACAGACAAACAGGTTACAACCCACTTAACGTCCCCCTGTGTCACCAGAACCTTTACCTGCTCTGGGACGGGTGGACAGACAGACAGACAGACAGGCAGACAGGTTACAACCCACTTTACATCCCCCAGTGTCACCAGAACCTTTACCCGCTCTGGTACAGACAGAGAGACAGGTTACAACCCACTTTACATCCTCCTGTGTCACCAGAACCTTTACCTGCTCTGGGACGGATGGACAGACAGACAGGTTACAACCCACTTTACATCCCCCAGTGTCACCAGCACCTTTAGCCACTCTGGGATGGATGGACAGACAGACAGACAGGTTATAGCCCACTTTACATCCCCCTGTGTCCCCAGAACCTTTAGCCACTCTGGGATGGATGGACAGACAGACAGACAGGTTATAGCCCACTTTACATCCCCCTGTGTCCCCAGAACCTTTACCTGCTCTGGGATGGATGGACAGACCGACAGGCAGACAGACAGGTTATAGCCCACTTTTACATCTTTGAGTTCAAAGAGCCATGGAAAACGTAGTCCTACGTTCAGTTCCTATAAAATGTCCTCATGATGTAATAGGGAGACCAATGGAATCATATTAACAGTGTCAGGTATATGGAATTTTGAACTTTGGATCTAAATGTCAAGAAAGTAATTGAGGTCACTCAGGGGAAAGTCCCATTGCTTCATTTCAAAGAAAGAATCAGTAGCAGTAGCGATACCAGTCCCCAAAAAAAAAAAATCCACAGACACAATGGATTTTTTCGACTACAATGAAATGTCATTGTTCCATATCAATCTCTCGGTTTCCTGGTTCACATTGTATTTACTGTAAAAGTGGAGTTTAAAGAAACAGAGCCAAAAAGCAGAGGTGGATGCTGCTGTGTGGTCGTGTTGTTTCTCCCCTTCTCCAAACACAAAACATTCATTTCCCCTTCTGGCTGCCTACGCAACCAAAAAAAAAAAAACACAGAAACTTCCCCCTCTTCGCACTGGGTCTGCACCTCTGACATCACGAAAGGTAAAATTTTTTCAGGTAAACCTCAAACCACAGGGGGAGAAAGCAGTCAAGATACTCATCGACTCTCTGGGTTACCATTTTAGAGAAGAAAGCATCAGGATCATTGGTGAGCTACTACAGTGATTGTCATCCTGGCAAAAATACAGAATGAAATCATTTGATTGTAATTATGGCTACTTGTACGTCTCCCGTGAATTAGCGTGTGAGCAGTCCTTGCAGGACGTGACGTCACTGGAGAAGCAGGAAGCGTGGGCGAAGTCCCCAGACTGGAGACCTTGGCCTTTAGCTGGGAGGCTAAACCGTTTGTGTCGCCATGCAAAGACATGTATTTTCCTGGCTGGTTCCCAAGCAGGTGAGCCCCTGGTCTGTTATTACTGCAGTAGCCCATAATCACAGAGCTTTAGGGAGAGACAGAATTACAGGCCATTGTGATCTGAGGACTGGTTGCCTGTGGACAGTTAAGAGGAAGACATCTGGGTATCGTCTGGCATGCGGACGTCTTAAAAAATGACTGGTGTTTTGGTGGCATATAGACAATTTCAGGGGAGGGGAGTTTTGTTCTTTTTTCTCTTCTGATTTTACAGTAAAAAATTATGACAATAACTTTGTGACCTATGTATTCTTGCTGATCCTGCCAAAAGCAGAAGCCGCCCACTGAAAGGAAATCAAAGCCTCAGAGGTCTAAAGACCAGGACTGCCAAGCCAAGGAGCCGGGAGAGACATGAAAGAATAAAAGGAACACAGAAAAAATGAGGTCACTGGCTATGATCAGTGACATCACTACACGGAATCTCGGCAGTGGCGCATCCCCAGAGCGGAGAATGTGATACTGTCAACCCCCCACCACAACACCCCTCCCCCTGCCCCCACCGCGGCAAGCGCCACTTTGGGCCCCATTCTCAACAGCCAATCACAGCAGGGCAGGCCTGTTCTCGACAGCCAATCACAGCAGGTCAGACATCAAACACAGAGAGAGTAGACCATTCAGAATGATCATGTTTGGAAAAGGAAACAGGAAAAGTTCAATTCACACATTAGCCCCCAGAGAGACTGAGCTCATACGTCACGCAGGGATCGAAGCGGACGTGCGAAAGCTAACGCCCTTTCCCTCATCCACTTCCACACTTCCCCACAGGCTTTCCTCCTTTCCACAGTCTCCACTCCTAATCCCAATCCTGTCACTGATATTCCCGCAACACAACATTACCAGCACACCCTATTCCACTCCTTTGGCGGGTGGCATAGTGGATAGCACAGTCCCCTTACAACAAGAAGGTTGTGGGTTCGAATCTCGGCATGTTCTCCCGTTTACTCCGGGTACTCCGGTTTCCTCCCACACTCAAAGACATGCATGTTAGGTGCGCTCCTGCAGGTGCCCTTGACCACGGCACTTGCCTCAGAACTGGAGTCGGTCCCCGGGCGCTGCACTGCGGCTGCCCACTGCTCCTAAGTAACTAGGATGGGTCAAATGCAGAGGACAAATTACCCCACGGGGTTCAATAAAGTATATCTTCTTCTATTCATCCCAAACCTGTCACTGATATTCCCACGACACAACATTATCAGCACTCTGTCACTTATTCAAATTATTTAACTGCGCTCATTTGAAAAGCCAGCTGGCAGAAGGCTGACATCAACTGCCTTTTCCTGTAGGTTTTTATATTTGTCATTTAAGATATTCCATTCCAGTGGCAGCCAATTCATTTCATTCTTAATGTAAAGGAATACTGGCCGTATGATTTACTGACACTCCTGAAATGTTCTCGCACGTTGATTTGCGAACAATGGAAGGTGACGCCTCTCGCGAATGCAGTCCCATCTCCGCCGGGCATCCTGGTTACAGTCAGCCCATTGGTCTGAGCACTAGCACAACCTCGTCAGGGAGTCATTACACCAGTGTGGACGGTCCTGCGAAGCACAAAGTCATGACGACTAGAGCCGTCCATGGGTTTTGCCCTGCCTTGCTTCGTCCAGCGTACTAGCAATTGATTCGGTCCGATAAATAAATGACATTTGATGGTAAGCCCTGAACGTAGCCACTCCTGACACATTTCATACTCTCGCACTATAAATCAACTAGAATTCGAAACCTGTGGTCACTGACGAACCTGTTTACTACTAACCTATTTTCAGCACATAACACTCTCACGCATTTAGTCTCACAGCACTTCTGCACAGCAACTACACAAGAAAATAATCTGAAATTACCAGAGGAAAAAAATTCATTTTCACTTTCCTTTTTAATATGTAATTCAATTTCCATCCAACACAATTAATAATTTATAGCAAAGCTCACAGCTTGAGTGGACTTTCACCTATTCCTTAACTGGTAGTTTACTGTATAACTAAAGAAAGCAACAGTAGCCTACACGTCTGCACTGATGCAGTGCAAAAATGAGTTTGCCATGGCATTCATAGCGTACTCAAAGAATGTGGAAAATGATGGCTATTGTCGCACGTACTAAAGAAAAATGTTGTTTTCATTTACTACTACTACTACTACTACTACTACGATTAATAGTAATAACAATAATAATAATAACAACATGAATAACAATGACAACAACAACAATAATAAGCATAATACTACTAATGCTACTACTACTACTACTACTACTAATAATAATAATAATAATAATAATAATAATAATAATAATAATAATTTACCCGTGCTGTGATCCTGTAGGCTAGGGTCGATGTGTATGTCGAGAAGTCTAACCTCAGTCAGTCTGTCTTCTTTCTCCAGCAAGACCTGCAGCAAGTGCCGGCCAAGAAACCCGCAGCCTCCTGTCAGCAAGTACGTGAACCCCGTCTCGGCAGACATGCTTGCCCTGGTAGAATATGCGTTAAATTCTCACTTCTCCTTGGTTCCCCAGCGGGCGCGAGCACGGAGTGAAGTCGAGACAGGAGTCCGAATCGCTGGCAGGAGAGTATTTTAGTTAGCTGTCGGGGCGGGGCAGGACACGCGATACAGTACGTGCAAGCATTCTCAAGTGAACTGTGAACGTCGCTCCACTGTGAATAAGGGTTTTGGACTTGTTCCTGGTTATGGTTATACACTTTGTTGTACGTCACTCTGGATAAGAGCGTCTGCCACATGCCTGTAATGTAATGCAATGTAATGTAATAAGCGCAATATTTGTGCTAAACAAGGTAGACTACCGTATGAACATAATTTCGGATTATTAGAGATACAGTAGGACTCGGACATTGATTAGAATCTCCAGTGTGACAAGGGTTTTATCGGACTAATTATATAATGCGCTTTAGTACAGTAATCTTCTCATTAATAAAGCGTTCATTCCACTGGTTTACCGTGAAAAACACCATTTGAAAACACACAGAATAGGACTGTAACCACACTGGGGATGCATGCTACAAAAGTTGCGTGCTCAGAGTGCAATACTCACCAGTAGTGTTGACAGCAGTGTACAAGTATCTCGTGTGAAATTGCACGTGGCATGCAATAAAAAAAACCTACAAGGGAAGAATTAACAAAACGATAACGACACATAAAAATACACTCTTGCTTACAGGGCAATTAGAATTTTATCAAAAATATAAGATAAATACAGCGAGGCGATGACTACCAAGCCAAGCGTTAGCTAGCAGCTCCAGTTACAAGAATAAAAAGGCAGACGCGAAATCAAGTTATAGAATTAGACGGCCATTAAACTGCTGGAATAAACGGATATATCGACGGCATTCCCCAAAACAAATCTTTACAGCTAAACTATCAAATCTGTAACCGTTAATTCAGGGGTTCCCAAACTCCGGTGTATGCTGGTTTTCGTTCCAAATAGTCGCAATCGAAGAATTTTAACGAGCTGTTATTTTTTCTTAGCCTAATTAGGTGCATTTAACATTTGGAGGGATTATTTACCCTCTTTAAATGCATTTTGTCAGAAATAGACACGTATGCCATAAAGAAAAAAAAAGATCATGTTCATGTTGTGCTCATTGTGTTATATTGAGCACAATTTCATAAAAGAGGTACAACGACAACAACAAAATCCCTCTAAACGAGAAAAGCACCAAATTAAGAAAAATTAGCAGCTTGTTAAAATTATGGGATTGTGATTGTGGTTGGAACAAAAACCAGCATACAAATTGGGGCCCCCAGGACTGAGTTTGAGAACCACCAAGTTCATTTATCATAGAAAATAAAAAAGTCAAACCGCAAGTCATTGAGTCAACATAGTTATTCTGTAGAAATAATGCAAACTGGAACAAGAACAAAGAGACAAAAGGAAATAAAATACAAAAAATCCAGGGGAAACGGCAGTGGAGGTGCAGGAATCAGTCACACCACTGGTGTCATAACTGCAGTCCTGGGGGGCCGCAGGGTCCACTGGTTCTTGGGGGTGTTCTCGGCACAGGTGTTTCATTCAAGTCGTTGATTGGCTAAGGAATCCACGCGCCTTGTTCTCTAGACCTTAACTGGCAGCTGATTGAACGGAAACCACAAAAACCAGCAGACGCTGCGGGCCCTGTGGGATTCACTTTGACACCCCCGAGTCACATGGTGTGCACAGGATCGCCTCAGCCAGGTGCAGTCACCACACGCCCGTCCTACAGTTTCCCACGGGCTGCACACCGGGGAAAAACATGGCCATGGTGGCTATGGCAACGGCTCTGATTGAAATCAGCAGATATACGGTAGCAAAACCGCAGACGCACCAGGCAAGGTTCATACCTTCAACTGCAAAAGACAACAAAAACTTGTATAGCTCCAAGATAAATGGAAAGTTGGCTACTTGATGGAGCCTATACTAACTGCACAAGCAGCAGGTCTAACCAGCCCAATCGATAGCCTGCCCGGTTCCACACACAGATGACATCATGATTAATGTAGGGAGGCCTCCGATCTATACATCTGAGATCCATCTGAATGTCTTCCCTGGGGTAGGCCATTCAAAGTATCATAGCCTATTTGTTAAGACACATATGGTTTGAAGCACTCAAAGTGGACTCTTTTATTGTTTAACTGAATATGGACAATGCGAGTTAAACAATCTTGTTTCTTGAGTTTTATTCATTTGATTGGTAAGTACCTACCTTGCACCTCGGTCCGCTAACCTCTCTATATTCTATATCCTTTCTAAACAGTTAACCGTGACTGATGCAATATGTTCCTGATGTCGCGGTTTCCAGTATTGTCACCAATGGGCCTATTTCACTTCCAGAAGCGTTAGATGGATTTTGCCTGGACATTAGCCAGTATTCCCTCGAAGCAGTATATCCTGTTTGCTTCCGTTCTGTGACCGTTGACAGGAAACAGGCCCATGAACTTGCAACCGCGAGGAAAAAAAAGTCACAATTCCAAAAAACATTGGAATTTGTAAGGGAAAGAAGTCAGAATTCCAAGGAATAAAGTTGCAATAGTGAGAAATGGTCATAGTTAAGCCAACTTTCCCTTATTTTTCTCCGGTGGAAACAGGTTTCCGTAGTCACCAGCACGCACTCACTTACTCATGAAAAAATAAAGGCTAAGTCCAAAGTGTACATGCAGAATTATATGCACGTTAGCCTGCAAAATTAACAATTTACACACAGCACATACAGGTGAATCCCCTGAAACAACGTATAGCAAAACCTTAGATAAAACAATAAAATCAATATATCACAATTAAGTGATTTAAAAAATATCTGATTATTGCAAAATAAGGCAGGCAGTGCTAGTGTATCAAAATGTATGTAAAAAAGGGTAACACTTAACAATAAGGTCACATGAACTTAACAATAAGGTCACAGGAATTAGCATTAACTAATGTAGTTGTTAACAACTAACTACTGAAAAGTTAATCTGTACAGTTTTATTAATGTATTTGTACATCATGAATTCATGTTAACAACTACATTAGTTAATACCAGTTAATTTTGGGATTAAAAAAACAGTTACTGTATTTGTTAATACTTATCTAATTTTAAGTTTATCCTATGTTATAATAATGCATAAATAATCATGTATCTAATACATTAGCTAACGTAGTTGTTAACTACTAACTAGATCTCATGCTTAATGTATTTGTACACCATTAATTCATGTTAACAGCTACATAAGTTAATGCGAATTCACGTGACCTTATTGTAAAGTGTCACCAAAAAAGGTGTCTGAGTCCATTTTGGCATTTAAAAAAAAAAGGCGGCAATGAATTCAACACGAGGTGTAAGTGTGGAATACTGAGGAAGGTGTCAGAGCTCTGACCGATGAGCGCGCATTCTGCATTTAAAGGTGTGCTCGAACCTGTGGCTGTCCACAGCACAGAGAGGGACTGTGTTGTAGGGTGCCCCAGAACTCGCAAAAACTGAATTCTGAACATTCCAAAGTTAGGCAAACATTCCAGCAGCACTTCACAGAGCATGCAGTCAGGGCCAGTTCTGCACACAGACGGCCTGTCTGGGAGGGTCAAAGCAGGGAAAGAAAAGTAAAATCCACATGTTGTGTCTCTGTGATGGTCAGCGGTGAAATGGTGGAACCAGAATGTCCAAAAAATACCCTTATAATAAAAAATAAAAAATCTATATACATATATATATATATATATATATATACACACACACACTCACCGGTCACTTCATTAGGTACACCTGTTCAACTGCAAACTGCACCCATTAATGCAAATATCTAATCAGCAAATCACGTGACAGCAACTCAATGCATTTAGGCATGTAGACATGGTTAAGACGATCTGCCGAAGTTCAAACCAAGCATCAGAATGGGTAAGAAAGGTGATTTAAGTGACTTTGAACGTGGCATGGTTGTTGGTGCCAGACGGGCTGGTTTGAGTATTTCAGAAACTGCTGATCTACAGCAGCAAAAGACATATATATATATATATATATATATATGTATTTGGTGAATCCAAAATGTGTAAAAATACCCTTTTAATAAAAGCTGAGAATCTTTAGCCATCTGTGAATTGTTTGATTACAAATGTAAAATGGTGGAGTATAGAGTCATGGAGGGCGCTGTAAAAAAAAAAAAAAAAAAAAAAAAAAACTCTCAGATATCAGTATGCTTTCAGTTTACAGTCACTAAGGTGCTGCATATGACTGACCGGTCGAACTGTACTTATGCTGACAGTAACAACACTGACCGCATGCTGCTTGCCCTCAGGCCTGTCATTCATACAGAGTGACAGGGGTCATGTCCAATGAGGACGCCCATTTTTACTGTTTAGTGTGCCGCCGCCCCTCCTTTTACACACATACCTTTTACTGGATTTTACACTAACAAAGGTGGAGAACAGACACACTGAAGGCCAACAGAAGTCCACGATTTAGCTTCGTGAAAATGAACATGACTGGGCAGGATAAAGCCTGTGCATTCTGACCTCCTAAATCAGACAGTGTGGTGTAATGGTCGAGGGAATGGGCTTGCAATTCAGAGGTTACGGGTTCGAGCCCAACGGAGCGCTTCTGTTGTACCATTGAGCAAAGCAGTTAAACTTAACCGCAGCAAAAAAATTATTCTGTTGTACGTACGCAGATTGTTTGTTTTTTCTTTTTTTTTAAAGAAGGACATTGAGTCGCTATAGAAAAGACCGTCTCCCCAACACATGGTCTCTGAGCTGCTTTGTTTTGCCAACATGCATTCCTGCAATATTTCGGCGGTGAATACGCACGGCAGCTGATCATCCGATAAATTTGAGTCTCATTCCTTAAAAATGAACTTGTGAAAGGGAGGAGATAAGCCCAACTCAACTTTGCACACACCAACACAGACGGTAACAGAAGTCGGTCTCCAAGCGGACCGAAACTGATAACTAGAATGGAAAGAGAGAGATCCGATGTCGGAGTACCCAGTTCCCATTACAACGTGAGCATTGTGCGAACTCTCGGAGGATTACTCATTACTGTCAACAGAAGGTCAGAAGGATTCAGTGAACTTTAGGATTCATCCAGCCGTGCTATTACCCGCCAAGTAAATATGGATCCACCACCAACCAAAAACCCTGTCATAACTCCAGTACCAGTTTCAGAACCACCGGGACCCTTTCCTAGATTTGATCAGACGTCCGTGTTCCTTTGTCCATAATATTTAGTGACAGACTTAAGCAACACTTTTTTATTTCAGCGCTAGCCAGTTATATAAACATGGGTGGTTGGGGGGGGGGTTCGGGAGAAGGCAAAGTGTCTCACACACGGACATGCGCTCTCTCACGTACGCACATGCACTCTCCTCTCAGACACGTGCACACGCTGGCCTCACACACACAGGGGAGGTCCGGATAAGCCCTCGCTTTCACTGAGCGGTCCCCACAAACCGAGCTCGCGCAGACGAGCCCCCGGCTTCCGCAGGCAGACCGCGCGCACCCAGCCGGCCCACAGGGGTCGCTGGCGAGCCCAGAGGCATGCTCGCGGTGGCAAGTTAACCCTTCCCCGTCCGGCGGGCAGAGGCGCAGGCTCCGTCCACGGGCCGAGCCCGCAGCTCCCGGGCATTCCTAACGGCAATCGGGACCCCTCTGCCGGTTCATCGCACAGTTTGCGGGCGGTCAGACAGGCCGGGACTCGGTTAAACAACCCTTTTTTGAAAAACGCAGAAAAGTTCAAGCGAATTAAAATCCCATTCACCGAAGTCGAGATAAGCGACGTGCATTCCGATTGCGCTCAACTGAAACCGCCGAGACGCCACATCAAACAGAGTTTAAACAGAACCAGGTTACCCACGTCTCTCCCCACGCCAGCATTTTAAAATCTCAAAACTGCCTGGCAGTAAAACAGGCCTCGACCAGTTACGCGTGAACACACGAGCGGATAATCGCTTCCTCCTACAGAACTTCAGCAGTGCGGCTGGGGGGGGGGGGGGGGGAGGGGAGTTCGTGCCACGCGTTTCCGCCCCTTTCTTCCGCTTCTCACGCTCTTCGTCCCGCATCCCCTCTCTCGGCGAGAAGGGCGACCCGCCGCTCCCCGACGCCACTGAACACGGCCCCCCCCCCCCCCCGCCCCCCGTCTCTCGTCGTGTCGCGGCGCGCCGCCGCCCGTCCGACAGGACACCGCAGGCCGGGTTGACAGTCGTCACGTGACAGGAACTCGGTGGCATTCCACCACTTCCTGGCGCTCGGTTCCTGTAAAGCTAACTTCCCTTTTGCTGGAAGGGAAGTGGTGAAAAAAACAACCCATGAACGCTCAAGGCCCCTCAGACAGTGCGGCACCCAGATTGGCACGAAGAGCTTCGAACAGAAAAGTCCAGTCGTCCGTGCACCAGAAAGGCAGCGTTGTGTATATTGCAGAACGGCTGCACCGACTTCCTGCCGTGTTACATACACGCCAAGGCCAAGGTGCGAATTGCAAGGGGGTTTGGGGAGGCCTGACCCCCGCTATTTGAGAAGGAAGGAAGGAAGAAATAGGTTAAATGGTAAATGGACTGCATTTATATAGCGCTGTTATCCAAAGCTTACAAGTGATGCCTCTCATTCACCCATTCACACACACACACTCTCACACGCCAACGGGGAAAGGCTGCCATGCATGGTACCAATCAGCTCGCTGGGAGCAATTACGGGCTGGGTGTCTTGCTCAGGGACACTCAGACACGGCCAGGGCGGGGGACCCTCCAACTGCCAGACAACCGCTCTTACCTCCTGAGCCATGTCTCCCCGGGGTTAGGGGAAAATTTTGCATGAACTAAGTCATTCTAATAGTGCACATTCAAATGAGTTGCCCCAGTCCTGCCTGAAGTAGACTTGCACCACAATTTCGAACACCCCTACAGCAGGTGTTGGGCGGACACGGTGGCACAGCGGTTAGCACTGTCGCCTCACAGCAAGAGGGTCGTGGGTTCGAGTCTCGGCTTGGGGCTTCTCTGTGCGGAGTTTGCGTGTTCTCCCCGTGTTCGCGTGGGTTTACTCCGGGTACTCCGGTTTCCTCCCGCACTCAAAGACATGCATGTTAGGTGCGCTCCTGCAGTTGCCCTTGACCAAGGCACTGGACCCCACGCTGCACTGTGGCTGCCCACTGCTCCTAAGTAACTAGGATGGGTCAAATGCAGAGGACAAATTACCCCACGGGGTTGGATAAAGTATATCTTAGGTCACACACCAGTTTTTAGCTGTTGAGATTGCCGGAGCAAGTTAACTCACTCACTCATTACGTTTGCATATTTCATCACAGTGTTGCAACAGTCCTTTGCATCACACAAAGTTTTCCCTCTGGACTCGAGCTGCTACTCAAAACCTAGGTTTGAGGAATGCATCTCTATAGTCTGTAGGGAGTATTGGGGCTTTAGAAGGGGAGTTTGAAACTAAAGAGAAGCATTTTCAGCTAAGGGGGGGAGGGGGTTAATGGCTGTTATCAAATCTTGGGGTCTATACAATATATCATTCACAGACACTACCTTTTATTATTTTTTTACATGACTAGTCATACCAATGCACCAGCCATGTTCACCCAACAAGCCAACCACCAATGGGACAGGCTTATGTTTGTATATATATTTTTTAATTATAAAAAAAACTTTATTTAAAAAACACGCTTGACCTGAAAAACAGGAGGTATGCAACTGCCCCTCAGAGAAAAGAACAAACAAAGGCTGTCACAGAAGAGAAGAAGAAGCGGTAAATATTGAGCCTGTCCCCAGAACAAAAGCAGATGCGGCTGTGGCCGGTTATCCTTGGCTGGCGTGCGAACACCAGCTGTTCCTGCAGAATTCCTCTCGGGCGCAAAAGGTAGCGAGAAAGGAGCCATTCAGCAAAACCTGGCCGAGACAAAAAGATGAAAGGGAAAAAAAAAAAAAAGAAAACGTCAAATTGTTTTGTTGAAAAAAAAAAAAAAACAGCCCTCTCAGTGACTCGTTCCCGGGGGCGCGGCCCGGAGCAGATTGACGGGCCGAGCCGCGCCCGCGCTCTCGGGGGGGGGGGCGCGGTTCCGATTCCCGAATTCGGGGCGCGAGTGGGACCCAGGACCCGGGGCTAGCGGGAAGCGCGCCCCGGGGGGGGGGGGGGGGGGACTTGCGACAGCGCCTTCTGCGCGCGCCGTTTCGACGAAGGCCGCCGCGTTCTTCCTGACTGCGCGTTTCCTGCAGGGACGCTCCACGCGCACGTCCCGCGGGCTTGTTTATCTGCTTTTCCCCGGCCAGGTTGAAATGATTAACGCGTCCAGCGCGAGCGCTGCTTCGCACGGGAAGTGCCGCAAGCCATTCATAAACACCACCCCACCACAGACTACCCACAATGCTCGTGGGTTTCCGAGAACGGCGACACCCGCAGACTCTCGGAAAGAGGACAGGAAACGTCTTCCTTTTTTTTTTAAAAAATATTTTAATGCACCATTAATAAAGGATCCAACGCATTAATACAAGAGAAATATTGCAAATAATATTAAAATAATAAATCAAAATTAAAACAGGAAAACAAAAATAAGAACTGAATGGAAAGGTATGTACACTTTGTCTGGGAGTAGGAAAGGAAGAAGAACGTATTTACAGACTGATACCAGTGTGTTTCTACGAGAAACAAACACCTCTACAATATTTACACTTAATTCCCCTTTTGTGTTATAATTCTGTGGGTTTTCTTTGTACTGAAAGGCTTCTGCTGCCGTTAGAAGTATCTTACAGGTTTCCTCATTTGGAACGAAACGCAGAAATTTAGAGAATAAGCTAAGAAACTATCGACACTATGGCTGAGCCTGCCTAAGTTCGGCACACTTGACAGATCGACGGAAACCAGCCTTTCAATCCCAGAAATCAATGGGGCGCCAGGGACAGCTGGGACACGGAGTCCTGTTTCCGGCGGAAAAGGGCGGAGGCACCCGTTCGTCCTTCATCGTTTGCTGGAAGGTCATCCCCTTTCGCAAAATAAAAAAAGCTTTAAAAATCAACATCTGGGATGAACAGAGAGGATCGACCGAGCCTGCCAGGCCACTTCAGATTCCCTTGTAAAGAAAAACGGTTTTAAAAAGTACAGAATCTGAGAAAGTGGAGAAACAGGTAACCCTGGTTCCAGTACAGAACGATGACAGATTCATTTTGACGCGGGTGAGAAGGAGAACACAGACGTGACGGTGATGTAACAGGTGCTTTTCTGACGTCAATCTAAACGGATTTCCACTCGAAGAACAAACAGGAGGAAGGACGCTGACGACATCCGCCGGACGTGACCTCGGCTAAAAAAAAAAAAACGCAGCTGCTCACATTCCCGTCTCGAGTGGGAAACGGGAATCATCTCCGGTCTGCTTCTCTCCGGCCTCGTCTCGCACGCGGACCGCCGAGTCATCGGCCCGTGAATCTGTGCGGCTGAGGGAACCGCGCGCAGCTAGCAGAAACGCGTAAAGCCAGCGGAACGCAGGACGCTAGCAGGAACACGCGAAGCCGGTGGACCACGCACAGCTAGCAAAAACGCGCTCAGCTAGCAGTACACGGGATGCTAGCGAAACGCGCTATGCTAGCAGTACACGGGATGCTAGCGAAACGCGCTATGCTAGCAGTACACGGGATGCTAGCAAAACGCGCTATGCTAGCAGAACACGGGATGCTAGCAAAATGCGCTATGCTAGCAGAACACGGGATGCTAGCAGAATGCGCAGAGCTAGCAGAGCGCGCAGAGCTAGCATCGCCGCCTCGGCCCTGAACAGCAATCGCTATATTCTGTTCGCGGCGAATCGACACTGAGCATCATTTCTGCCTACACTGTCGAGGGGAGGGAAAACGTACGATTAGAGTGTTCCCACTTGTGCTATTCTGTCGACTAAAATTATAGCAATAATATTATTTAAACTGAGGCTAGGCTTTATTCTACATTTTTAAAAAACAGAATGCTCAAACGCTTCAAAGACAAGGTCGGGGGGAACCTTTTCTTAACGTGTCGGTGCCTACAGGGGAATGGGTTCTAGGTCACACCAGTAAAAAAGGGACGCCGAGGACTCTGGGAGCGGCGCGGGGCTGGAGCACTACGGAGGTTTCGATTCCGTTTTCACCGCAAGGAAACTCGCAGCTTTATTCGTACGCATTTAAAACTTTTACTCAACTGTGAATAAAAAAAACCAGGAGAAACCTCGATTTCTGAAGCTTGCATATTCGGTCCCGGTATGGGTTGGGTGTGTGTGCGTGTGTGTGTGCGCGCGTGTGCGTGCGTCTGTGCGCGTGTGACCGCTTTAGCCAGATGCAGGGAGCCCTGTGTGCCTGTTGGCGAAGGGGGTGCGTGTTTTTTTTTTTTTGTTCGTTTTTTTTTTTTAAGGGAGGGGGGTGGGGCTATAGACGCAAGGCGTAACCAGACTATCCCGCCGGAGGGTGCGGGCGGGACCCGCAACCAAATATCGAGCGACTAGCGTGCGGTAGTACTCCTCCTCCTCCTGCCGCAGGAGAGAGAGCCGGGAACGGATAACCCTGCAGGAGACACGGTCGCCTTTAGACTGTTACCGCGGCTTTAGGAGACGCCATCTTCACCGGGCTGCGTCCCGTGGGGAGGCTGGGGGGGGGGGGGGGGGGCGAAGGTGCTCAAAGTGCAGCAGACACACGCAAAACAGAAACCGGGTCAGAGCGGCGGGGACAGTGCGCCGAGGGGCGGGGTTTGGGCGAACGGGCGGCGGGGTGGGGTTTGGAGCGAACTGCGGTGGTGTTCTGAGGGAGGAGGCGAGGTCTGGATGGATGGATGGATGGATGGATGGATGGGGCGGGGCCTGGACAGGAGGGGGCGGAGTTTGGGTGGAAGGCAGTCAGGTTTAGATGAACAGGAGGCGGGGTTTGGCGGAAAAGGGGAGGCTCCGTGTGCGTTTTTTTTTTTTTTTTTTAAAAAGGGTGTTCTCTGACGGGGGTTAGCAGAGAGAAGAGAAGAGGGAGAGCCTTTCGGGGACCCCCCCCCCCCCCCCCTCAATCCCTGCCGTCCCGTTTCGGGTCTAGTTGAGCGTGCCACGGCAGTTCTCCGTCCCGCACAGACAGGGGATCTTGTTCTCCTCGATGGGGAACTTGTAGTCGTAGGTGATCTCCTCGTTCACCCCGATGGGCTGCTTGGAGTAGATCACGATCTTCTTCTGGGACTCAATGGTGATGACCTTCGCATAGCAGTTGGGCTGTGGGGGGTGGGGGGAAGACGACACAAAAACAAGAGGAAATGAACGGGTGGTGTCGGGGCACGAGGGGAGGTTGAGAAAAGCCAAGAGCGGGGTGGACCGTTTCATTTCAACTCGGGAAATAAACTCAAATTCATTAAACCCACAGATGTGCTGAGGGGGTACCCAGGACAGTGTACACAGGCTGATAGGGATAGCGTACACAGGCTCATAGGGTGAAGTATGCACTCAGGTTAAGCGTGCACTCGCTCGTAGGGATAAGTGTGCGTTGAGTGGTTCCACTCACAGTGCAGCAGTGGTTGATGAAGCGGGCCAGGTTGCCACACTTGGTGGCGTCGATGATGGTGTCGTGGTCCACTCGGAAAAGGTAGCTGCTGCCAATGCCCTCCTGGGCATAGCGCTTCTCCCGATTATCAGCCACCATCTGCGGGCACAAGCACGGGGAATCATTTGCAGAAACGTCACACTCTCACATGGACATGGACACACACACACACACACACACACACACACACACACACACACTCGTAGCATACGCGCGCGCAGGGAAGGCCGGGTCTAATTTCGCACAGGAAGCGCGTGTCGTCACGTGACCAGGGTGAGGCCAGAGGCCGGAGGCCCGCGCAGACGGAACGGAGGCGGAGAGAGAAGGGGGGGGAGAGGGCCGCACCTGTCTGATGTTCTGGCCGACGTACTCGATGACCATCTCGTCCGCGGCGATGGGCTCCATGGCGAACAGGCCCCACTCGTGGATCCGGCTGCGGCCGAACCTCAGCTTCTTCTTCCGGAACTGCGGGGGCCAAACGCAGACCAGTTGCCGGTCAACACACGGTCAACACACGGTCAACACACGGTCAACACGCGGTCAACACGCGGTCAACACACGGTCAACACACGGTCAACACGCGGTCAACACGCGGTCAACACACGGTCAACACATGGTAGGGTTAAGATGCCTTTGAGCATCCGACACGCCGCTGATACTACTGAACTGATATAAGACACAGCTCATACTACTGAACTGATATGAGACACAGCTGATACTACTGAACTGATATCAGACACAGCTCATACTACTGAACTGATATGAGACACAGCTCATACTACTGAACTGATATGAGACACAGCTCATACTACTGAACTGACATGAGACACAGCTGATACTACTGAACTGATATAAGACACAGCTCATACTACTGAACTGATATGAGACACAGCTCATACTACTGAACTGATATGAGACACAGCTCATACTACTGAACTGATATAAGACACAGCTCATACTACTGAACTGATGAGACACAGCTCATACTACTGAACTGATATGAGACACAGCTCATACTACTGAACTGATATGAGACACAGCTGATACTACTGAACTGATATGAGACACAGCTGATACTATTGAACTGATATGAGACACAGCTGATACTACTGAACTGATATGAGACACAGCTGATACGACTGAACCAACATTTCCGCTGGTAAGGTTTTGCCGCGGCGCCCTTGCCGCCACACCATAATAAAAAAATAATAATAATTAAAATAAAATGACAAATTATGTATATACTGTATATAGCCTATATATTAAATTCATAAATTAAACATGTTAAACTTTCTAAATATTTCTGCCTAAATGCGCTTTCAAAACCATACTGTCGCGTCCACACATTTATTTTCAAAAAGAGCCTAGGCTGCGTGCTCAGTGCTTCCTTCTTTCTGAGGTGGTCGGAAGACTTGCAGCGCGCGAAGGTCGCACTGTCTGTCACTTTTTTTTCTTCGGCGACCGAAAGACGCTTCAAATATTACAAAAATACCACAGTGTTAACCGGTGTTTGAATTGGACCAAAATAAGTGCCGGTACCCACTCATCAAAATGCATACTGTTTAAAATAAATTAATGTTGGTAATCAAAAGAAGAGTCGGTACTCTTATACAAGTCCCGACAGCTCCTGCCCATCTGAAGCACTGGCGTTAACTATCATTCGGTGAGGACAACTGGCGGATCCTATCTCTGTTCGAGCAAGTGGAACGCCTCATGCAGTTGTCTGATCGGACAAGTAAAAAATAAATGTGATAAATATGTAACGTTATCTGAAAATAAAGTGTTTGTTTGAGCCGAAGCGGAACCTGTTCCAGTTGAGCTACGTACGTGCCTACCCTTTTTTTTTTATATCTAGAGCTGCTGTTATAATGGTGCAATACATCTGATTAAAATGGTGACCTGGAGAAGCCCGTCGGATTTCGCGGCCGCAAATAGTTGGCAAATCGCCAAAACAGCGCGCATTTTTAAAAAAACTTTTTTAGGGCATTTAAAATGTGATTCAACTACTTCCATTTCAATTCCAATACAAAGCTTTAAAGCACATCTAAAACTACTATTTAGCACTTGCAAACTCTTATTCCTTGTATCAAGAGCTCGTCAGAGCTAAAAGATAGATTTAGATATATAAAAAAAAACCTTTAAGAAGCCTCAAGAGGTTATGTTTTCATAGTCTTAAACTTTTTCGCCTTTGCTACACCCCCCCCCCCCCCCCCCAGATACCCACCACCACACCAAGAGATCAATTCCACAGGAAACACTGACTGAACTGACATGAGACACACAGCTGGTGCTACTGAACTGATATGAGACACACAGATGATACTACTGAACTGATATGAGACACACAAATGATACTACTGAACTGATATGAGACACACAGCTGACACTACTGAACTGATATGAGACACGCAGCTGATACTACTGAACTGATATGAGATACACAGCTGACACTACTGAACTGATATGAGATACATATCAGTTCAGTGTGGGACGTGAGAGTTTAGATATGAGACACACAGCTGACGGTACTGAACTCAAACCCCGCGTGGGACGTGAGGTTTTGGATATGAGACACACAGCTGACGGTACTGAACTCAGACCCCGCGTGGGACGTGAGAGTTTTAGATATGAGACACACAGCTGACGGTACTGAACCTAAACCCCGTGTGGGACGTGAGGTTTTAGATATGAGACACACGGCTGACGGTACTGAACTGAACCCCGCGTGGGACGTGAGGATTTAGATATGAGACACACAGCTGACGGTACTGAACTCAAACCCCGCGTGGGACGTGAGGTTTTGGATATGAGACACACGGCTGACGGTACTGAACTGAACCCCCGCGGGGGGACGTGAGGGTTTTCGAGGCGAGCAGCGCTGCGGGGCTTCTCTACCTTCAGCTGGTTGAGCTTGAGCAGGTCGGAGTCCATGACCGCCGTGCTCCCAATGGCGCTCAGCAGCCTCCGCTGCTCCGAGCGCCTCTCCGACAGGATGCGGTTCGTCCCCTGAGAGAGGGAGAGGGAGGGAGGGAGGGGGGGAGGGGGGAGAGATAGAGAGGGAGAGGAGAGAGATAGAGAGGGAGAGGAGAGAGGGTGGGAGAGAGATAGAGAGGGAGAGGAGAGAGGGTGGGAGAGAGATAGAGAGAGGGAGGACAGAGGGAGGGAGAGAGATAGAGAGAGAGGAGAGAGTGAGGGAGAGAGATAGAGAGAGAGAGGGAGGGGGAGGGAGGGAGAAGGGAGGGGGGAGAGAGAGAGAGGGAGGGAGGGAGAGAGATAGAGGGAGGGGGAGGGGGGGAGAGAGAGAGAGGGAGGGAGGGAGAGAGATAGAGAGGTTGGGAGGGAGAGAGAGAGAGAGAGAGACGAGGAGACAGAAGAGACAGAGAGAGGGTCAAGGGAGGAAAGAAAGCGAGAGAGAGTGCGAGTGAGAGAGAGACGGAGGGAGGGAGAGAGAGAGAGGGAGGAAGAGATAGAGGAGACAGAGAGAGGGTCAGAGGAGGAAAAAGAGAGAGAGAGAGAGATGGGAGAGGGACAGAGAGAGACGGGGGAGAGGAGGAGAGAGAAGAGAGAAGAGCAGAGAGAGAGGGGGAGGGAGACAAGAGGAGAGGAGAGAGAGGGAGAGAGGTGGAGAGAGAGAGAGAGAGAAAATCAGAGGGCATCTTTCCTTCCTCTGTTCCCCTCAGTCCCGAGCGCAGAGCGCGGTGGCGCGCGGCGGCTAGCCTCCCCTCCCCCCCCCCCCCGCCCGCGCGGCGCCCCGCGGGCCGGGCGCTAACCGTGCTGTCGCAGTCGGGCTCCAGGGAGGAGACGGGGTCCAGGTCCAGGTAGATGTCCTTCTCCTTGCGGCTGATGGCGTAGTAGCCCTCGCTGCGCGCGCAGCCCGTCTGGTGCTCCCGCAGCTGCTCGTCCTGGTTCCTCTTCTTGCGCCGCGGGTTCGGGATGTTGGTGAGTGGAGGCGGGGGGGGGTCAAGGGGTCGCAACCGCCGAAACCGTGGGAACCTGCCTCGCCCTCTCGCGACCCGGGCCCGGCTTTTTGTCTGCGAAGCGTCGGCGCGACTCTCGCCTCCACCGGAGGGCGCTACGCAAACGGAGTTCAAATTGGAACGAAGGGGGCGATCGAGCGGCCCGCTCCTCCCTCTCAGGGGTCCCCACGCCAGGAAAAAGCAGCCCTCGGCCGCACAAAGCCAGGATAAGCACGGCAGACAGGCAGATAAGGTCGGCCACGATAGCCGCCGCCAAGGCGTCCGCGCCCCGTCTCTGAACTGCAGCACCATTACATCACTAACGGGAGTTTCCGGCGCTTTCTAAAGGTACGCAGTGACCGCGCTTGCAACTTGGCCACTCCCCTCAGTACGCCAAACAATTGCGCGCTAGCTGCAGCGCTGACAGAGCTGCCCGAGTTAAGACCATCGAGCCGACATCTGATTCCGTCTCTAATAATACCCTCGGCAAAGCAACACACTTTTTCCAGACCTCGTAACTAATGATACCAGGAAGCCCATTTTACATAATGAAAGCAGGCCCGAATGCGGAGGAGGAAAAAGACTCAACTGGCGTTGGAAAAACTTACGCTTCGTAAAACAAAAAAATGGGCAGAGACATCAGTGACTCACAAATCTGGCTAAAACTCACTCTGAACCCCCTCAGGGCTGAAGCTCACTCTGAAGCTCACTCTGAACCCCCTCAGGGCTGAAGCTCACTCTGAAGCTCACTCTGAAGCCCCTTAGGGCTGAAGCTCACTCTGAAGCTCACTCTGAACCCCTCAGGGCTGAAGCTCACTCTGAAGCTCACTCTGAACCCCTCAGGGCTGAAGCTCACTCTGAAGCCCCTCAGGGCTGAAGCTCACTCTGAAGTTCACTCTGAACCCCTCAGGGCTGAAGCTCACTCTGAAGCTCACTCTGAACCCCCTCAGGGCTGAAGCTCACTCTGAAGCTCACTCTGAAGCCCCTCAGGGCTGAAGCTCACTCTAAAGCCCCTCAGGGCTGAAGCTCACTCTGAAGCCCCTCAGGGCAGAAGCTCACTCTGAACCCCTCAGGGCTGAAGCTCACTCTGAAGCCCTCAGGGCTGAAGCTCACTCAGAAGCCCCTCAGGGCTGAAGCTCACTCTGAAGGCCCTCAGGGCTGAAGCTCACTCTGAAGCTCACTCTGAACCCCTCAAGGCTGAAGCTCACTCTGAACCCCTCAGGGCTGAAGCTCACTCTGAAGCCCCTCAGGGCTGAAGCTCACTCTGAAGCTCCCTCTGAACCCCTCAGGGCTGAAGCTCACTCTGAGCCCCCTCAGGGCTGAAGCTCACTCTGAACCCCTCAGGGCTGAAGCTCATTCTGAAGCTCACACTGAAGCCCCTCAGGGCTGAAGCTCACTCTGAAGCCCCTCAGGGCTGAAGCTCACTCTGAAGCTCACTCTGAACCCCTCAGGGCTGAAGCTCACTCTGAAGCCCCTCAGGGCTGAAGCTCACTCTGAAGCTCACTCTGAACCCCTCAGGGCTGAAGCTCACTCTGAACCCCTCAGGGCTGAAGCTCACTCTGAAGCTCACTCTGAAGCTCACTCTGAAGGCCCTCAGGGCTGAAGCTCACTCTGAAGCTCACTCTGAACCCCTCAGGGCTGAAGCTCACTCTGAACCCCTCAGGGCTGAAGCTCACTCTGAACCCCTCAGGGCTGAAGCTCACTCTGAAGCTCACTCTGAACCCCTCAGGGCTGAAGCTCACTCTGAAGCCCCTCAGGGCTGAAGCTCACTCTGAAGCCCCTCAGGGCTGAAGCTCACTCTGAAGCTCCTCAGGGCTGAAGCTCACTCTGAACCCCTCAGGGCTGAAGCTCACTCTGAAGCTCACTCTGAAGCTCACTCTGAAGCCCTCAGGGCTGAAGCTCACTCTGAAGCTCACTCTGAAGCCCCTCAGGGCTGAAGCTCACTCTGAAGCCCCTCAGGGCTGAAGCTGCCGAAGCGAGACTCTGAAAGGATATTGGTGTGGTGGACCCAGTGGGTGTCGTTGAGCCAGTCGGTGCTGTGGTCGTCCTGGAGCAGCTTCTCGTAGGTGGTCTTGAGCAGCCGCATGTCCTCCGTGTCCAGGCCCGAGTTCCAGATGTCGTACAGGATGGTCATCTGCTCAAACTCGCTGCGCAGGTCGTACCGCTTGGGGGCGTGGCGGGCGGCGGGGGCGGCGGCCTTGGGCCGGGCCGGCTGCAGGAAGAGCCGCTCGCTCTTGCGCAGGTCCTCCCGCTGCTCCCGCTCCAGCTGCTGCTGCTCCTCCTCCTCCTCCTCCTCCTCCTTCTCCGGCTCCTCCTCCGAGTTGCTGAGCTCCCCGGGCTCCAGCTGCTCCACGTCCACCTCCTCCTCCAGGTCCAGCTCCTGCGCAGAGAGGGGGGAGGTGCAGCGGGGGAGGAGGCGCAGAGGGGGAAGGGAGAGAGACTCATTACGTGCCAATTTTGTGTCAGCCACACTGCAGCTTAGATACTGCATTTATTTGGCAGATGCAACAGCAACATTCCCAGACAGGCGATAAAAGATACACCATTACTAAGCCAGAAGCGTAAGTTAACTGCTAGCCAGTGCTAAACTATGCCATGCTGGACAATGTTATGCTGAAATATAACCAATTATGCTAGCATGCTACGCTAGACCGTTCTAACCAATTCTTTACTATGCTATGCTAGACAATGTTATGTTTAACCCTTCTGATCTATGCTAATATGCTATACTAGACTATGCTAACCAGTACAAGACTCTGCAATGCATAACTGTGCTAACCAATGTCAGACTGTGCGATGCCTAACCATGCTAACCAATGCTCGCCTATATTTGGCTTAACCACGACATTAAGCCCTGCCGCTCTCTTCCTGTTGCAAGTCGCTCTACACTAGTCTAGGTGTGCACGGTTCTTGCGTGGTTGCCCTGTATGAAACCCGCTTTATAATATAATATGTTATTTTTGAAAGAGCACAGAAGAAAAGACCAGTAAATGCTTTATAGGCTGGGAGCTCATCTTGGCATGAGACAACAATAAAAATTCTTGATTCACAGTTTCTGTAATTTATATTAGTTGGAAAAACATGAAGTTTTTAAACCGCCAACAGCCACTGAACACACTTCCTGGATCTTAGAGGTTTTACTGCTGAGAAAACCCATTTACCACAGGCAGTTCCAATGCGTCTTAACCGAAAGCACTGAACACTAGCAAAGGTAACTACAAATAAGGGAGTGGTGCAAGCATTATGTCAACATGCCATGTCAAACCACAGACGCACAGAAGGCCTGTGTCCATGAAACTGAAGCTGAATAAATGTAAAAGGAGTGATTTATGTAAGCTTAGACAGTCTGTAGTGCAAACACTACTTTAACTACAATTCCCAGCAGCCCACAGCCCCCTACCTCGAACGGCTTCTTCCTCTGCTTCCTGCCCTGTCGTTCCTTCTGCTTCTTCATCTGCAGCTGCTCCTGCTTCTCCTTCTCTTTCCTCTTCTTCTTCCTCCCTTTGACCTTCCCCATCGCCTCCTCCTCCACCTCCGCGTCCCCGGCCCCCCTCTTCCTCAGGGGCGCGGGGGCGACGGGGGCCTTGGCCTCAGCATCCCCGGTCTCGCCTAGGGCGCCTACCCCCGGGAGGGGCTCCAAGGGCGGGTAGAGCTCGGCGGGCTCCGCCTTGGCCGCCGGTGGTTCCCCGATGACCTCCTCCGGCGCCTCCAGAACGCCGGAGGCGGCGTGGAGGTCGATGTCGGCGGGGAGCGCGGGGGGGTGGGCGTCGGCTTTGGGCCTCCTGGGGGCGGGGACGGCGGCGGCGGCGGGGGCGGGCGAGGGCACGAAGGGGAGCCTGGAGTAGTTGTGCTCCTGCAGGACCAGGAAGCCCTCGGGGCTGAGGGCGGGCGGGGCCGGGGGCGGGGCCTCCTCCCTCTCCAGCTCCTGCTGCATCTCCTCGGCCTCGTCCGAGGTCTCCGTCTCCTCCGAGTCCTGGGCGTCGGGGTCCAGCTTGAGCGCCACGGCCGCCAGCACCGACAGGTCGCCCGCCGAGGACAGCTGCAGGAGGCCCGAGGCGCCCAGCTCCTCCTTCAGCCGCAGCTTCTGCTCCCGCGCCTCCTGCTGCTCCTCCTCCCGCGCCTCCTCCCCCCCGGCGGGGGGCACGGGCGGGGCCGGGGCCGAGAGGCTGACCGTCCTGGGGCGGCCCCTGGGGCGGCCCCTCTGGGCGGGGCCGGGGGAGGGGGCGGGCTCCTCGAAGGAGAGGCGGACCATGGAGGCGTGGTCCAGGGGCAGGTTCTGCACGGTGCGGCAGACGGGCGTCGTCGGGGAGGGGGCGGAGTCCTTGACCCCTCGCTTGGAGGCGGGCGGGGACTTGGCGGGCGCGGCGGCCTGGGGGGACGGCGGGGGCGGCGGCCCGGGGCTCTTCGGCGGCTCGTCCGGGCGCAGGGAGCGGACGGGGGGCGGGACGGTGAGGACCCGGGCGGGGGAGGACGGGGAGAGGGAGGCGGCCTCGCCCGGCTTGGAGGCGAACGGGAGGAGCACCGGGAGGGGCTTGGCCGGGGCGGTGGGCGTGGCGGGGGCGGAGCCGGTGAGGATGGACTCGGGCAGCTGGGCCTTGACCGGGGAGAGGAGCAGGGACTGCGTGGGGGCGGGGGAGGGGGGCGAGGTCAGCAGGGAGGGGGGCGGGGGGCCCCTGCTCTCCACCTCCTCCGTGGAGAAGGACACGGTCTTGCGCCGTTTCTTGAGGGGGGGGAGGAGCAGGATGGGGGAGGAGGGGCGGGGGGGCGGGGGCTTCGGCGGGTGGCTCTCCAGGGCAGCAGCCGCGTCCTTCCCCTCCGCTTCCGCCGCCATTTTCACTGAGAGACACGAAAGAGAGCGAGCCAGGGTCAAAACGAGTCAGGGTCAGAACGAGTCAGAGCAGGTTAGAATGAGTCGAAGTCAGAACGGGTCGGGGTCAGAGCGTGTCTGTGTTTGAAGCATACAACTCCACCAGCCTCAACTTCCCACAATCCCCACTGTGACCTCACAGTCTGCAACTCACCTGATTGGACCTCTGCACTCCGGGCGGGTTCCAAGCCTGAAACGACGGCCACTCCCGATTGGCTGAGATGCGCCCTTTCCCTGGAATAACAACGTCGAGCAAAGTCAAGTTTCCCCAAACAGCACCACATGGAAAAAAAAGAAATGTACAGTTCTATACCAACTTTACACACATTCAGCAAGAATGCACAGAAAGTGAAGACCAAGAAGAGAACGAGAGGAGTGAAAGAGAAGCCCAGCGTTCCGTACCTCTGCTCCCTCTCCACATCCTGTACCGTGCTGTCCATCGTCGACTCGTCCATGGTGTCCAGGCCCTCGCTCTCCCCTGCTCGCTCGGCCTCCTCCTCGTCCTCCTCTTCGTCTTCCGAGGAGGAAGACGAGGACGAGGAGGAAGAGGAAGAGCTCTCCGAGGAAGACGAGGAAGAGCTCTCGTCCTCGCTGTCGGCGCTCATGGCCTCGTCTGGGGGGAGGGTTGGGCACAGGAGACAGATCAGATCGCTGGCTGACACTGTGGTATCATGGTGTCACAGTTACACACGTGGACAGGGTTGCAGGTTCAATCCCTGCCATTTGGGGCACTGCCGTTTTAGGTACGCAACCTGACTTGCTTCACTACCATATCATGTCCAGCCACATAAATGCGTTGTCTGCCAAAGAAAAATTTCAAAAAACGTAATCTGCGTGTTAAGTCATAGCTCGTATAAGGCAGAGTGCCCCTGCTTCTTGAGTGTGAATGTACATGAAGGATCTTTGATTTTCAGAAGAACTGGGGTGAGTGCAAGCACAGCGAGGGGGGGTGGGGGAAAGGATACCTTCTGAATCATCCTCTTTATCGCTGTCGTCATCCTCATCGTCCTCCTGCAAAGACGAGCAGAGGGAAGCCGTTAGCGCCGCATGCTAACGTGCTAACGGCGTCAGTGCAGGCCAAGCTTGCGGCGCACGCCGACAGAGCACCGCATCAGTAAAGCGCACACCCCAACAGAGCGCTGCGATGACCGGCGCTGCTCTCCGCTAGGTCGCGCCGACGTGAACAGAGCCAGCCCCTACCTGCCTGAGCCCCGTGTCTCCCCCCCCGTCACTGCCAACTCAGCACAGATCTCCACTTCCAACTCCCTCCGTGTTCGGCTAGCAGACAGATTCAGCAGCACGTAGCTCAACTGCAAGCGGCCAGATAAAATTGTGCTACGCTGTAGCTTTTGCCGTCAGGGAGGAGGTATAGGGTACCGAATCATAGACGGAAAAGGTATAAATGCACTTTTATCCCAATGTCTATCCGAATGCTAAATGATAGGTCCAGTAAGCAGGGTTTTCCCTACGTTTTCAGAGGGTTTAGGCGCACTCAACTATACTTTGGAACAGCGTTTTTTAAAAAATATATACGAGAAACGCTTTGACCAGCGGTCACGTTAGCCACGTTAGATACCAACGTTAGTTCAATCGCGGCATCTTTACGTAACGCTGTCATGAAATTTTTCCCGTCCGGCGAAAACTGGATTACTCGTTTACATTTTTGACAGACGCGGCTCGCGGGTAAACGTGTCGGCGTTTCCGTCGCGGCACTTTCGACACGAGCAAAAGCGCTATCCTAATATTTATTCTTACCGCGAAGAGTTGCCTGACCTGCGACCGCAGTAACGTGCTAACGCGGCGGCGCGATCGTATTGAGAAATACCATCTTCGGTGGAGAAAAACGCTACATTCTGCAAACGCTCGTCAATCACCCCCTTCTGTTTGTAACGCCATCGTAACGCGGAGTGTTTAAAGCCATGAAGCCACGTCTCCGTTTTTTCGTTTTTTTGTCGGCGCCTCGTCGTTGTTTTTACATTCGTTCTGATCTGTCGCCTAAATGCCTTTTTACGTTCTTTCGGCTCAAGGGCACTCCGGAAAATCACCCTAGGCGCTGCGCCTGAGCCTTTCTATGGTAGGGAAGCCCCTGGTAAGGGAAGATAATTCGGGACCGTTGCTTAGGGGGGTAATACGGTAATTGTATTCCGACGTATTTCTTCTTATTGACTTTCGCAGCACTGCCCTTATCTTTCGTGATTATATGGAACCGTTGGCACGAGGACGCAAGACAAATTTCTGAGTAATCGGACAAGATTATCTTATCGTACAAAGTGACTCCAAACGCAAGCGCGATATCGTTACCGCGGGTATTCACGCGCCGCGTGCTTCGCCGCCGGGATGCACGTCGAGTTATCGAATTTCACAATATTTACGTCCTCGTAGAGGGGGTCTGGCGCCGGACCTAGCCGACGTCAAATCAATTTACTTCTGGTTGAGGCAAGCGACCAACCCGGGGGACCCCAGACTCAAAGCCAGCCGCTCCCCTTCTGGGAGGTCCGCGGGTGGGAGAGGGTCAAGCACCCCCCTGAGTGGAGCCGAGCGTTACGCAACGCTGCGGACCGAAAGCGGCCGGGCGGTCTTATGAAACACCCGCGGCCGCTGCACGAGTCTGCCCGAGGCCCGTAATAAATCGCACCTAAGGAGGCTTTCGTAAACACCGGCCGCGATGACAAACACGCCCCCCGCCCAGAATTCCGGTTCCACCCGCAGCCCATTAAACAACACCGCGGTGTTTACCAAACCTTCAGCACGTTACGCAGGGACAGGCTGGCCGTACGGAAAACACAGCTGGCCGTATGAACTCGAATGGGGGCGAACGCAGGAATGCGGAGGATTTCGAGGGGTGGGGGGTGGGGGGTGGGGGGGTGGGGGGGGGCTGGGGGGGCCTGCCTTGTCTGAGGAGGAGCCGTCCGACGTCTCCTCTCCCTCGCTGTCCAGGCCCAGGGCCTTCTGCCTCTTCATCCTCTTTGCCCTCCTCCTCCTCCCGTCCATCTCCGCCTCGGGCCCCTCGTCCAGGCCCCCGGGGGCCCCGGGGCCTTTCTCCTGGTACAGGTCTGCGGGGCCCCAGGGAGCAGAGTTTCAGTGTGAGAGTGTGTGTGTGTGTGTGTGTGTGTGTGGGACTGTGTGTGTGTGTGTGGGAGAGAGTGTGTGTATGTGTGGGAGTGTGTGTGTGTGTGTGTGTGTGTGTGTGTGTGTGTGCGTGCGTGTGCGTGTGGGGGTCTGTATGTGTGTGTGTGTGTGTGTGGGGGTCTGTGTGAGACTGTGTGTGTGTGTGAGAGTATGTGTGAGACACTGTGTGTGAGCGTGTGTGTGTATGTGCGTGCATATGTGTGTGCATGAGTGTGTATGTGTGTGTGTGAGAGAGAGAGAGAGAGTGTGTGTGTGTGTGTGTGTCTCACCTTCGTCTTCCTCGTCGGCCGGGGTGGAGGGGCGGGGCCTCTTCAGGTCCCCACCATCTGTGATCTCTTTCCTCTTCACCTGGGGGCACGCACACTTCATCATCATCATCATCATCTACATATACACACATCATCACCGTCCATGCACACACCCACACACACGTGCACACAGACAAACACATACTCACACACACATACACACACACACACTCATACTCATACTCACACACACACACACACACCACACTCACTCTCACACGCACTCTCTCACACACACACACACACACACACACACACACACACACACACACACACACATGCACACACACACAGTGAGGAAGGCCACTCTTCCCTCTGACCCAATGCCCCAGCAGTGATGAGGTCACAGTGCCGTGGAGGGAGCTGTCCTTCCACAGTAAATCCAGGTCCCCACTGTGGCCATTAAAAACCCTGAGTCCCTTCCCCCTGTAACCACCTTTCTAAACCCCACCGCATGCCCCAGGGTAGGGTGGGGGCGGGGGGGTTGTTGTGTGACTTGGAGGGTGGCGGATTACACTCGTGACTCTGACTTTGCATGCTGGAGCAAAGTAGAGTTAGATGTAAAAAGTGCATGTGAGCATGTGGATAAGGGGAGGGAAGGGAGCCTGATAAGCAAATGAAATAAGGTCACTCTGGGTGAGGTAACCTCAGCTCTGTTCAATGCAGTGCTAGCGTAACACAGCACTAGCATAATGCAGAGCTAGCGTAAGGCAGTTCTAGCATAACAGTGCTAGCGTAACATACTGCTAGCGTAACGCAGCGCTAGTGTAATGCAGTGCTAGCGTAACATACTGCTAGCGTAACACAGCACTAGCATAATGCAGAGCTAGCGTAACGAAGTCCTAGCATAACGCAGTACTAGCATAACATAGTGTGGAAGTATGTTTTCTTCATTCTTTTAATGTTTTTACATTTCTTCTTATTAGAGATTGTACTGATCAAGAATATATTTAAATGTATGTGATTATGGGATGATCACTGAAGAACAGTAGGTATTCTGTGTTATGTCTAAGAATTTGTAACTAAGGAAAGACAGTGGACTCCTTGTACACTGATGCATACTACCTAGAGAATCTTTGAACCCTAATTGCAGGAGGGAATACTGTAAACATCTAGTAAATGTATAGATTATATTCTATTAAAATGAATGAATGAAAATCAAAGTAATCACGGCAACGGTAATGATATAAACATAGTTTGTTAGAACATGGTGGTGTGTATATGAGTCAATATTTCATTTGGATTGCAGCATGTAGTGAATGCATGTAAAGTGCATGTACTTTGGAACTGGAAGATGGAACAATTGTTAACCATGAGGACAAATACTTGTTATTCAAGTCATGCATATACGTTCCTCTAAGTGGGTGTAGTGGAATATCTGTCATTGATTAAAATGGAAGATTATACAACAGTTATTGTTAAACTAACTGATGAAACATAAGTTTGACCTAGGCTGGGATGGGTTATTTTAAAGGGAAGATACATCAGGGTAGGAGGAGATCTGGTTGTATAAAAAAGATGTAAAACATAATGCGAGGAAGCTCTCTATGTGTCTTTATGGTACTGGAGACCTCCCGTAGGCCTACGTACATGAAAAGGATTATTGATTGAAGAGAATAAAAAGGTTATTAGAAGAAATCATAGTTTCTAGTCTTTATTCTTGCATCATCGACTCACCCACCGAACCTAATAAGGGATTTTCCTCCACAATAGGATACTAGCATAACGTAACGCAGTACTAGCATAACGCAGTACTAGCATAACGTAACGCAGTACTAGCATAACGCAGTACTAGCATAACGTAACGCAGTACTAGCATAACGCAGCGCTAGCATAACGTAACGCAGTACTAGCATAACGCAGTACTAGCATAACGCGGTACTAGCATAACGCAGCGCTAGCATAACGTAACGCAGTACTAGCACAACGCAGTACTAGCATAACGTAATGCAATGCAAGCCTAAGGCAGTGCTAGCATAACGCAGCGCTAGCACAGTGAGCCCCGGGGCCGTACCTTGAAGGAGGGCAGCCTGAGAGCTCCCCTCAGGGAGAACCCCTCCAGACCGCCACTCTTGGCCCAGTCCACCAGGGAGAGCAGCGGCTCCCGCGGCCGGCCGCTTGGCTTCTCCTTCTCCTCCTTCTTCTCCTCCTCCCGCACGGCGGTCAGGCCCCGTACCGCCGTCTGGAAGGGCTGGCAGAGACGAGTGCACAATCATAAACCCAGGAAGCTAAGCGCTAACGACGCAACAAACACAAACATGATACACCAAACACTCACGATATAACAAACACTCACGATATAACAAACACTTATGATACAACAAACACTCACGATATAACAAACACTTATGATACATCAAACACTCACAATATAACAAACACTCACAATATAACAAACACTCACGATATAACAAACACTCACAATATAACAAACACTCACGATATAACAAACACTTATGATACATCAAACACTCACAATATAACAAACACTTATGATACATCAAACACTCATAATATAACAAACACTTATGATACATCAAACACTCACAATATAACAAACACTTATGATACAACAAACACTCACGATATAACAAACACAGTATATCAAGCACTCATAACACACTTATGATGCAACAAACATTTACGATGCAAGGAACGCTTGTCATTTCTCTTTCTAAGTTGACCCTTCGTAAAATATCAACACATATACAACAAATATAATCTTGTCAAATGTAACACCTTGTCCAATGCACAACCATTTAAAATGTCCCAATGTAAATTACAGACTGTCGGTGTATCTAACAGGAAGTCAGGCAGTAGCACCCTTTCATGCAAGAGCTAATTTCATTTCAAACTAAAATGACAACTTTAGGCCTTAGATTCACCTTAAATTCTGAGAAGATATTAGTGAAATATTAATATGAACAAATCTCAAACTGAAAATTCAAGATTAAAGTACAACCAACGTCAGTAAATAAGTAGAAAAGTTCAGCTGTCCTTTGCTTTAAGTCTTCCAAGTGACTCTTGCGCCCCCTGGTGTAGAGTGCGGTCAATATCACAACATTGCTCCACGAGCGCTAAGCATTGTGTATTCAAAAATAAAGTTTCCATGACAGAGGGGGACTAAAGGTGGAAAATATTAACAACACATCAGTGGAAATCTGAAATTTCAGACACTCAATGAGCAAAACACATCTTTTAAATGCATTTTTTTGGTCTTTCTGCCACAAGAGGGAGATGACATCAGTGTAACCCAGTGATGCTTGGCTTATATAAACAGAGGTGGACTACAACATGAAGGGAATTAAGGTTTGTTTAGCCCTGGCAAAAAAAAAAAAGTAATGCTATTCTCTACAAGTATACGGAGCTCTCAAACTCAGTCCTGGGGATGCTTGTGTGTGCTCGATTTTGAAACTGACAATCAGTCAAACTGACAGACATTACTTTAAGCCAGGGCTGCCCAACCCCCCTGCAAGAGATGGGCCGTCCTGTAGATTTTCATTTCAACCCTAATTTGGCACACCTGCCTCTACTAGCAGCTCAAGGCAATATCTTACTGTCAAATGAGACATGTTTTGTTGATGTTGGACTGTAGATCTCCAGGAACAGGGTTGGCCAGCCCTGCTCTAGCCGTTGAATGAGATGTGCTTTGTTAGGGTTGGAGCGAAAAACCCACAGGACCGTAGACCTCCAGGAAAAGGGCTGGGCAGCCCAGTTGTCTGCTCTCTCACACCTGTCAACACAACGGCCCCTTTTCCACAGGGCGGCAGGAACTCAAAGCGCGCAGAACCGCCCACAACAGGAAGTCAAAAGGTTCCTGGAGCAAACCGGTGTTTCCCTTCCCACCGCACCTCGGGAACAGTAAAGATCATGCAAAGCAGGAGGATCCGTGGCCAAGATATCTAACTGGTCCATCTGAGCCACCCCACAGTCGTTAACTTTCAGTATCACCATTTTGTTTTTTATAATTTTATTTAATCTTTTCCCGTTATCGTTTCAGCTGAGCGGTCCACGCCCAGACCAGCTAGACGCGAAACGATCTTTCGGCACAGACTCAAATACCCACGTCCACTGACCCAGACGCTGACCGTAGCTTGCGAAGTCACAGATGTTATACTAGTTACAGCTGCGCGTTTAAGTAACTATTTCCCGCAGTTACGCGTCTGTGATTATTATTGACCTAACGAGCCGCCTAAACCAATGCGTCGAAGGCATCAACGTTAGCAAACTGCACAGAGACCTCTGTACAATGTCCGTGTTTATTCTTGGATTAGCCAAAACAGCATCCAACAGATTACAAACTGGCCGCGTCCGAACCAACTCACTTGCCTACTATTGAACATACAAGCTGTACACAACTTGTATTCAGCTTGTATACTCAATAGTAGGCAAGTAAGCCATTTCGGACACACAAAAGTTTTTTCCTCCATACTAGGCTATCGTTTGATTGTGGTTTAGTAATGTTAGGCACAGATATAGCATCATGTTTGAACGGTTTGTGTGTATTCAGGACACACATCTCGCTTAATTTTGAATGAAATGTTATGCTTTGAAGCACCAGAGACATGACAGATGAGCCTCTTCAGCTATAACCTTATTTCTTTGCATACAAAAACGATAGCCTGGTTTTTGTGGCAGCGCTAATGTTATTGGCTGTATCATAAAAATAGCTAACATGCAGAGGCAAGTAAAAGCTTACTAAACCGTATGCTCTGTAGTGCTAAAGTGGTAAAATTAAGGGTGTTTCTCTCTTTATTACTACTGTTTTATACTGATGTAATTTTACCCAATATGCAATTTAAAGATATTAAAAGATTTGAAGATATTTATTAATGGTGTACAGTTCTCTTACTTTTAGCTGCTTTTTTAAGATGCCAGGGAACTGTCTTGCTTAATTAGGAGCAGTCACAGAAAGAGTTCCTGAGAGAAATCCAGCACCATGCGTTACGTTTATACCCTCAAATTCAATTCAGGAGGCATCATTTCTAAATGCGGGAAGAGATTCATTGAAATATCTTTCTCTTTCACTCGTGCGCCTTATATCGCACGGACGAACGTCTTTCCACAAACGTCTTTTCTCGAACGCGGCTCAGGCGGAGAATGGCGGGAGACAGAACACGGAAAAGCAGAGTAATGCGTAACACGGAGTAGCACAGCTGCACGTCCGCACACTGCTCCTGCACCGCTGCTGCCTGTTTGAGCCACGCCCCCTAACCATAACCCCGCCCCCTAACACTAACCCCGCCCCCTAATCCTAACCACAATCCCCTACCCTAACCTAACCCCGCCCCCTAACACTAACCCCACCCCCTAACCCCGCTCCCTAATCCTAACTACAATCCTCCACCCTAACCATAACCCCGCCCCCTAACCATAACCCCGCCCCCTAAAACTAACCCCACCCCCTAACCCCAACCCCGCCCCTAATCCTAACCACAATCCCCCACCCTAACCTAACCCCACCCCCTAACCATAACACCGCCCGAACACTAACCCCACCCCCTAATCCTAACCACAATCAACCACCCCAACCTAGCCCCGCCCCCTAACCATAACACCGCCCCCGAACACTAACCCCACCCCCTAACCCCGCCCCCTAATCCTAACCACAATCCCCCACCCTAGCCTAACCCCGCCCCTAACACTAACCCCACCCCCTAACACCAACCCGCCCCCTAATCCTAACCACAACGCCCCAGCCTAAACTAACCACGCCCCCTAACCATAACACCGCCCCCTAATCCTAACCACAATCCCCCACCCTAACCTAACCCCGCCCCCTAACACTAACCCCACCCCCTAACCCCAACCCCGCCCCCTAATCCTAACCACAATCCCCCACCCTAACCTAACCTAACCCCGCCTCCTAACCATAACTCCGCCCCCTAACACCAATCCCGCCACCTCGCCCCTCACCCCCCGCGGCCCACCTACCTTGGCCTTGCGCTCCTTCCGCTCCCACCACTCGTCGAAGGTGCCGAAGGCGATGTTCTCCACCATCTTGCGGTTGAGGTCCCTCTGCATGATGCTCTTCATCTCCTGGATCAGCGTGGCCAGGACCATCTGGACCGTGGCCTCGTGGGGGTGCTGGGGCAGGCCCGCCCCCCCCGCCTCCCCGAACCGCGCCCCGTACGCCGTCGCCGCGCCGTCCGGCCCGAAGGGGGGCGGCGGGTGCAGGTAGGACGGGTAGGGGTGCGGCACCATGTGGGGGGGCCAGGGGGAGGGCGGCGGGGGCGGCAGGCCGTGGTGCGGGGGCGGCGGCGGCGGCGGGTGGGGCGGGGGCAGCTGGGGGTTGTGCGGGTCCGGGTAGGCGTAGGGCATGGGCGGGGGCATGTAGCGGTGGTCCTGGTCGTAGCGGACGGCGCCGCCGCCCTCTTGGTCCATGTAGGGGTGGTGCGGCGGCGGCGGCGGCGGCGGGGGCAGGGAGCGCAGGTGGGACAGGGCGTGGGGGTAGGACGGCGGGTACTCGGCGTCGCCGGGGGAGGCGGCCCCGTTGCTGGAGGACAAGCGCAGCTGGTGCAGGCGGCTCAGCATCTGCGTCTGCATCTGGAAGGACATGGGGGCCCCTCCCCCGCCGCCGCCGCCGCCGCCGCCACCGCCGCACTGGCTGGCCAGCTCCACCGAGCCGGCGTAGTCGTACATGTGCAGCGGGACGGGCGGGGGGAACTCCGGGGGCAGCTCCAGGCGGGGCAGGGGCGGGGGGATGCCGGGCGGCGGCGGCGGGGGCGGCTGCAGGGAGAAGCCCGGCGGCGGGGGCGGGGGCAGGTGCGGGGGGAAGGAGGGCATGGGCGGGGGCAGGACGGCGCCGAAGCGCTGCTGGGCGGAGTCCGAGGACGGGGGCGGGGGCGGGGGGGAGGAGCCGGAGGCGGAGGAGGACGAGGCGGCGGCGGAGGCGGGGTCGGTCGCCTGGGAGGGCGCGGCCGCCTGGGACTGCGGGGCGAGGGGGGAGGAGGAGGAGGGGGGCGGGGCCGAGGCGCCGGCCGCGATGGCGTTCCCGTCGTCCTCGTCGGAGATCTCCATGTCCTCCCCGGAGGAGTGTGGGGACTGCTGCAGGGGGGAGAGGGGGCGGAGCCTTAGTGTGGTGACGGACAGGACGGCGCAGAGCGCACACACAAACATGCAAACTGAGCTCCACACACTCTACTGCCGCAGCGCCCGCGACAGGCATTCATCTGCCTCTCCCGGTTTCTGATAGGCTCCAGCACGCACGCATCACCCAGCCGTTGTGTAATTGGCCGATGGCAAAGGTGACTTGAGTGGTCGCCTCTAATTGGACCCCGGTCTCACATCACGGGGTCAACCCAGCTCAGCTTGCAGTGCCTCACTCAGTCAGAGGAGGGAGACAAACACACACACACACACACAAACACACACACACTCGTGCACTGTTACGACCCCTTCACATTTATCTCTATCGCGTGTTTCTGTCCCCGGTTACTTGGAAACTCCACGGCTGCAGTTTGCCACTCACCAGTGGAGACCGCACTGGCTGCTATCGGCATATCCTGCTCTGCAAGGTATCGGAACGGTTATCAACCTTGAGAAGTTCATATGGGTTGACCTCTAATAGAGGGACGCACACAGAAGAGTACACACACACACACACACACACACACACGCTCTCCCCTTACCTGGCCCTGTCTCCCCCCCTCCTCCCCCGCCCCCTCCCCCTTACCTGCCCTGTCTCCGCCCCCTCCTCCCCCGCCCCTCCCCCTTACCTGGCCCTGTCTCCGCCCCCTCCTCCCCCGCCCCTCCCCCTTACCTGGCCCTGTCTCTGCCCCTCCTCCCCGGCCCCTCCCCCCCTTACCTGGCCCTGTCTCCCCCCCTCCTCCCCCTTACCTGGCCCTGTCTCTGCCCCTCCCCCCCTTACCTGGCCCTGTCTCCGCCCCTCCTCCCCCGGCCCTCCCCCTTACCTGGCCCTGTCCGTTGTAGGTGGAGGGCGTGTGCGCCCTCTTGCGGGGGTCGGTCGGTCCGGAGTGGGCGGGCTCGGGGCGGCTCGGCGCCGCGGGGGCGGAGTCCGGGGGAGGGGTGCGGGCGGAGGAGGCGGCGGAGGAGGAGGAGGCGGCGGCGGCGGAGGAGGAGGGGGCGGCGGCCGCCGCGGCCGCCAGCGCCGGGCTGCGCCCCTCCGCCCCCTCCCCCTCCTTCCGGCCTTTCCGGCGGCGCCCGTCGCGCTCCCTCTCCCTCTCCCCCTTCCTCCGGGCGCGGCCTCCGTCCTGCTGGGCGGGGCCTGGGCCGGGCCCCGCCCCTCCGTCTCGCCGCCTGTGCCTGTCCCGCTCGGCGGCGGCGGCGGCGTCGTCCTTCTGCTTCTGCTTCCTGCCTTCCGGCGCGGCCGCCGCCACCGCCGAGGCCCCGCCCCCTCCTGCTGCCGCCGCGGACCCGCCCCCTCCCGCTCGCCCCTCCTCTTCCTCGCCCTTCTTCTCCTCGTCCTCGTCGTCGGAGGCCAGGAAGGAGAACTTGGCCTTCTGCTCCTTCAGCAGCATCTCGATGCGCGAGTCCAGGCTGCCGCTGTGGTAGACGAACGGCAGGCTCTCGTTGGTCGAGTCCGGCTCGGGGGAGGAGGAGTTTCGCTGCAGGGGCGGGAGGGACGGGGAGAGGGGCCGGGAGGAGGACGAGGGCGACGAGGAGGAGGTGATGCAGGGGTTGGGCGGGGAGGGGGCGGGGCCGGCGGCCTGGGGGGGCGGGGGGGAGGGCGGGGTGCTGGGCCTCCTCTTGGGGCGGACCCACTGCTCCTTCTCGGGGCTGTCCTGGCCGTAGTCGGCCGCGCCGTACGTCTCGGCCACGGCGGCGGCGATGACGGACGCCGGGGGCAGCGGGGGCGGCGGCGGGGGCGGGAGCGGGGCGCGGTGGGGGAGGAGCCTGTAGTCCTTGTCGCTCCCGGCGACCCTCTCCGCCCCGCCCCCCGCCGGCGGACGGAAGACCGGCGGCGGCTCCGGGCGCGAGGGCGGGGCCGGGTCGTGCGGGGGCAGCGGGGGCTGCTCTTTGGACGGGGGGTAAGGGTAGGAGGAGGAGGAGGAGGAGGAGGAGGAAGGGGGCGGGGAGAGGCTGTTGGAGGACACCTGCGCGGAGGAAGAGGAGGAGGACGAGGCGTGGCCCGCGCCGGAGTTGGGGTGGCTGTTGGGGTACTCGCCGTCCCGGGCGGCGCGGTCGCGGTCCCGATCGCGGTCCCGATCGCGGTCGCGGTCGTGGCTGGACCGCCGCCTCCCCCCGCCGCCCCCGCCGCCGCCGCCGCCGCCGCCGCCGTGGTGGTTGTGGGAGTGGTGGTGGTTGCGGTGCCGCTGGTGGGCGTGGTCTCCGGCACGGGAGGCGGAGCCGCTGCTGCCGCTCCGGCGGCTCCGGTCCTCCCTCCGCTCCGAGTGGTGGTGGTGCGAGTGGTACGCCTTGGAGGAGGACGACGAGGAGGACGAGGAGGAAGAGTTCGTGTCCAGCGGGTAGTGGTGGTAGGAGGACCGCCGGGACCCGATCCCGGAGCCGTACCTCCCCGCCTCCCTGTCCCGCTCCCTCTCTCTCTCCCGGTCCCGGTCCCGGTCCCTCTCCCTCTCCCTCTCCCGCTCCCTCTCTCTCTCCCGCTCCCTCTCCGAGTGGGCGGGCGGGTCGTACTGGGAGCCGGGCGGCGGTGGGGGGAAGGGCGGGTGGAGCTGCATGTGCGGGCCGCCGCCGCCGCCGCCGCCGCCCCCGGGGTTGGAGAAGGGGGGGTAGGCCGGCGGCTCGTTGGGGCGGTAGGGGCCCGCGGGGGGCGGGGGGTAGGCGGGGCGCCCCCTGTGGTAGGGGAGGTGCTCCTGCGGCAGGGCGTGCGGGTCCTCGTGGTACCGGGAGGCCTTGTAGCCTCCCATGGAGGAGGAGGAGGAGGACACGGCCGAGGAAGAGCAGGAGGAAGAGGGGAGCAGGTCCGGAGGCGGGTAGCTGTTCCCGCCGAAGCCCGCGGCGCCGTGTCTGGAAGGGAAACACACAGTTGGGGCGACATGGCTCAGGAGGTAAGACCGATTGTCCGGCAGTCGGAGGGCTGCCGGTTCGAACCCCGCCCTGGGCGTGTCGAAGTGTCCTTGAGCAAGACACCTAACCCCTAACTGCTCTGGCGACTGAGAGGCATCAATTGTAAAGCGCTTTGGATAAAAGCGCTATATAAATGCAGTCCATTTACACAGGAAGTGCGTCAACGCTCAGCGACTCCGCGCGGTCCGAATCCCGTCTATACACCTTCGTCTTTACCTGAGGTGTTTCTTCATTCTGAAAGTTACAAAGTGCATAGGCTCCACACTAGAGGAAAGCCTCATATGGGTCTTTTGTTCTTCCTAAAGTATTTTGTTTTTGAAAAGCGCTATACAAATAAAGTTTATTATTATTATTATTTTGTTCTTTCTAAAGTATTCAGGCAATTCTCTTCTTACAATCAGCAGTGCGAGCGTTTAGCATGCTGCCGAACAGATGAGAGCTCGATGTGAATATCCACACAGAATGGACAGGGTTAGCCCTCCAGCTAGGCATAAGCCCATATTAAAATTTCATGGTGCCAATCGCTTTATCCAACATTTTCACGCTACGTGATATTATCTTGATAACTACTGAAAAATGCTGAAAGCCTTAAAGCAGTATTAAAATATTTAAATGAATTAAAAATGCGAATTTACATCAGTCAGAAACATCAGTTTCTAAAGTTTTATTGTTAAACAAATGTGAAAATGTTGTTAACATTATGGCCAAGCCAATAACTAGTTATAACCAAATAATTGAATCCAGAAGTAAATAAACATTTTTCCAACAAAAAAACGTGCAGTTTAATGAAGAATGAAATTGTAAATATTTCGGCTTTTTTTTTAAACAAGAGAATATTTTTACAGCCTAATCAGAGATAAATGTAAACATTGTCACCCGCTTTTAAACAAACAAAATGACGCCGTTCCTACTGAGCGTCAGCGAATGATAAGTGCTCCCTCTAGTGTCCGTAGCCGGTTATTACTTTTCTTCTTCAGTTGTACGAGGTTAAATAACACAAAGGTGGAACAGCCGGTTATTTCAGTAATAACGGCAATTTAAATTTATGACGCTTAAATAACCGTTAATGTTTTGTTTTTACCGACATGCAGTTCTATAGAACACTGTCCCATGACTACCCCCCAGCTCTTGTGTACTTCTGCAGTTCTGCAGTTGTTATTTTCTATTTTCCGGAAAACTTCAAATCGCATTTCCACTACATTCGTTTAGAAGACGCTAGGTAAGAGAAAGGTAAGGGCGTTCGGCAGATTTATACAAGCAGCAGCGCCTGAATATACGTGTAAATACAAGTTAGGGGTGGGCAGTGAAGGGCAGCAACGATTAAAAAGAAATCCAACCGACAGTGATGACCGTTGCTGCACTCCGAAAACCGTCCTACTGCTCAAATACTCAAACATTTACGGTCCAGTTGTAATAATTCATAATATGGAGATTACATCCAGTAACAAACCATAACAATAAAAACATAGATCCATAAATAAAACACCTTGAATCGCAAACTGGGGCACCCCAAAACAGGACACCTCAAACCGGCCCACCCCAGACCGGCCCACCCCAAAGCGGTACCCGAGGACCCCCGAGCCCCGCCCACCTGTTGGAGAAGCCCGAGTCCTGGGAGAAGGGGGTCCCGGAGCGGGGGGTGTAGGGCGTGCCCCCGCCCTGGGAGGAGGCAGACGAGCCGGGCGTGTAGGGCCCCCCCATGGAGGACGGGGGCGTGTCCAGGCGCTGCTCGCTGAAGCCCGTGTCCGAGGAGCAGGGCGTGGTGCTGCCGGGCGTCAGGGGCGGGACCGCCATGCCGGCCGCCATCGCGTCGGCCGAGAGACGCCGCCGGACGTCCGAGGACTGCGGTGGGAGGGGTTACGGGATGGGGGCGGGGTCAGAGAAAACAGGAACAGGAGGCCTGAGTTTAAGAGGAGAGCAGATTGCCGAGTCTGCAGCATCATACCAGCTGTGACATCACTGTGACATCGCTACAGCTGCCGATAGGGCGGTTGTGCTCGCTGCGACGCGTCACTCACTGCTCCCGCCTACGTCACTGGCTAGAGCAGAACCCCCCGGGACACGCCCACCAAATGGCAGCAAACATACACTACATTTCCAAAAGCGCATGGACGCCCCTTCTAATTAGTGGTTTCGGCTATTTCGGCCACACCCATTGCTAACAGGTGCATAAAATCGAGCATACAGCCATGCAAACTCCATAGACAAACATTGGCAGTAGAATGGGTCGTACTGAAGAGCTCAGTGGCTTTCGACGTGGCACTGTCATACGATGCCATCTTCACAACAAGTCGGTCTGCCAAATTTCTGCCCTGCCAGAGCCGCCCCAGTCAACTGTAAGTGCTGTTATTGAGAAGCGGAAACGTATAGGAGCAACAACAGCCAGAGCCGCCCCAGTCAACTGTAAGTGCTGTTATTGAGAAGCGGAAACGTATAGGAGCAACAACAGCCAGAGCCGCCCCAGTCAACTGTAAGTGCTGTTATTGAGAAGCGGAAACGTATAGGAGCAACAACAGCTCACAGAACAGGACTGCCTCAGCTGCAACACCCAGTACAGAGATCCAAACCACCTCTGGAAACAACGTCAGCACAAGAACCGTTCTTCAAGAGCTCCCTGAAATGGGTTCCCATGGCCGAGCAGCTGCACACGAGCCTAAGATCGCCATGCGCAATGTCGAGCACTGGCAGGAGCGGTGCGAGCACGCTGCCGTTGGACCCTGGAGCAGTGGAAACGCGTTCTCTGGAGCGATGAATCACGCTTCGCTATCTGGCAGTCTGACGGACAATTCTGAGTTTGGCGGAATGCACGGTGCCAACTGCACCGGCCCGAACAGTGCCAACAGCTACCCCTCAGATGGAAATAAAGCGTTATTAATATGGGGACAGTTCAACTGGGGCAGGACCAGGTGGTGCCAATTAGGCACCCCCCTCTTTACTATACTCTCTCTTGCTGTTCATTTCTTCAGTCATTGTGCTCTGCTCCTCTTATTCGATACCTTATCATCCACACGATTCTGAGCCCTTATGAGTAAAATCTGCAGAACGATCTCATATTGTAATGAAAAAACATAATTCAAGTGATTCTCTGAAATGGGGAGTGGGCAAATGTAAATAAAAAAATATATATTAATAAATGCTAGCTGAGGGCCAATCAGAGCCTGTATTTCCAGAGGTAAACGCTAGCTGAGGGCCAATCAGAGCCTGCGTTTCCAGAGGTAAACGCTAGCCAAGGGCCAATCAGAGTCTGTGTTTCCAGAGAGGTAAAGGTTAACAGAGGGCCAATCAGAGCCTGTGTTTCCAGAGAGGTAAATGCTAGCTGAGGGCCAATCAGAGCCTGCGTTTCCAGAGGTAAACGCTAGCCAAGGGCCAATCAGAGGCTGCATTTTCAGAGAAGTAAACATTAGCCAAGGGCCAATCAGAGTCTGTGTTTCCAAAGAGGTAAACACTAGCTGAGGGCCAATCAGAGCCTGCATTTCCAGAAGTAAACTGGAGCTGAGAGCCAATCAGAAGCAGCATTTCCAGTGGTGGAAAGCACCAGCTGAGGGCCAATCAGAGCCTGTATTTGGGAGCTGGGGAGGTGGGCGGAGCTGCGGCCTCACCGTGTCGGGGTGTGCGGGGACAGGGGGCTGGAACCGCTCCGTCAGGGCCTTCCCCCCCGTGGGGACAGTCTGGGGGGTGTACGAGCCACTCACTATCAGGTCATAGTATTTCATCCTCTGCTGGCCTGCAGAGAGAGAGAGAGAGAGAGAGAGACATAGAGACACAGAGAGAGAGAGAGAGAGAGAGAGAGAGAGAGACACAGACAGAGAGAGAGAATCTTTGGCATTATGTATATATATACACCACGCACATAAAGCTCATCTGAATTGGAGAAGCAGAGAGCTTGTAAAGTACACGCCATACATTATCTACATTACACATACATTACCGTCTCTCAGGGGCTAAGCCATATGCTGTGTTTAAATCCAGCTACATGTACTGGGAAACTGACCAATAACGAGCAGGTCTCAGACGAACGACCCGTTTCGGCCCCGGAGCCAGTAAAGGGCGGGAGCTCTAAAAGGAGCACGGGGGGGCGGTACCTTTGATGTCCAGCTGCGCGTGGACGATGTTGCCCATGACGGAGGTGTTGTGCAGGTGCTTGACGGTGTCTTTGGCCCCCCGGGTGCTGGTGAAGAGCACGCGGGCCAGGCCCAGGTGCTTGCGGGTCTTGGGGTGGAAGAGGATCTCCATCTCCTCCACCTCGCCGAACTTGGCGCACATCTCGGCCAGGAAGGGCTCGCGGATGTTGTCGTTGAGGCGCGCGAAGGTCACCTCCTTCAGGGGGATGGGGCCCACGTAGTACTCGTCCAGCTGCGCGGGAAGGGGAGGGGCTTCGTTACTGCCAGGCTCGGCAAGACCCAGCCTCATAATTACATTACATTGAAGACATTTAGCAGTCACTCTTATCAAGAGCGACATGCACAACATTCTACACAGCATTTACATTACCTTTACATTTATACAGCTGGATATATACTGAAGCAATGCAGTTTAAATGCCTTGCTTGGCAGCTCGGTACAAGGGCAGCGCCCTACCCAGGACAGGAACCTATGACCTTCCGGTTACAAGTCCAGTTCCTTACCCACTATGCTACAATGCCGCCCTCATAAGGCAGTGGTTAACAACCCTGCCCCTGGAGATCTACCGTCCTGTAACTTTTCATTTCAACCATAATTTGGCACACCTGACTCTACTAATTAGCACAAGATTTCTTGCTATCGAATGGGGTGTGCTTTGTTAGGTTCGAAGTGAAAACCTAGTAGATCTCCAGGAACACGTTTGGATATAAGGCGTCTTAGAATAGGCGTGCTGATCCAAGATCAGTTTGGCTTTTAGTCTGCAATGGAGGTAGAGAGGATATGGATGGAGGAGGCTGACCTAGAGCAGTACTCCAGCTCAGAGATGCTTAATGAATAACCGAAAGGTCACACGTAAATGCTTAATGAATACGAGTCCTGTTCTCTCTCTCTTCCTCTCCCCAGTTGCTGCTCATTATGAACACGTTACATTACATTACAGGAATTTAGATGGTCTTAAACAGAGCAACTTGCACAGCACTAATATACTGAAGCTCAAGGGTACAATGGCAGCGTCTTACCTGGGAACTGAACGTGACCTTCGGGTTGCAAGACCAGCGCCTCACCCATTATACTACACTGATGTGACAGATCCAGTAAATCCGACAGGGATCAAAGGCACTCACCTTAAATTTGGGCACTGGAAGGGCCAGCTCTGTGCGCTTGGACCAGATCCTGCGAGGTCGCGGGTCTCGCAGGTCTCCCACAGGGGGGAACCCCGAGTCCTGAGGGGGGACAGAAAGGGGTGTTGCTGGCTCAACAGACTCACAAAAGCACCTGTGTTCCCACAAACCTCCTGCAGTTTCATCTCACAAACCACAGGGTCAAAAGGCACCAGCACATTCACCTTCCGATGACAACGGTGTTTTGGGGGGTCAGTTTGGGTCTTTTGGATCAGTTTGCACAAAGATGCACTGCTATAAACAGCACCACTAGTCAAAATACAAACGGACTCCGTTAATGTCAAATCTGTATTCATGCATGTTGGCTTTTCCTCCGTGACTCGATAAATATTACAGAGATACCTCATTGCATTCTCCCTACCAGAGTAGGATGGTAAGGGTGAAAAACATTACATTTAAATCGCTTATCAAGGGCTGTTTATATTATTCTGTACATTCAGTGACGGTAATTATAAGACGTATCAATACAGCCTACACTCGCATATTTAAAAAACTACACCCGCGCGCTGGCGCGCTCCAGACACGAGTTCATGCAGACACGCACCGGCACGCTGAAGTGCACCCCATCGTATCGGTAGACTTTCTGGGCGACCCTGCGAATGGCGGGGTCCTGGATGAGCTTGTAACTCTTCCACTGCAGACTGAGAGCTCGCTGACTGTCGGCCCCGCTGTCCGGATCCATACTATCACTACGGGAGAGAGAACACACAACAACAGGACGTCAAATTACAATCATGCATTACGCCGCGTAACGTTAACAACTAAACAACAGGTATACTCTGAATACATAAACGGGCCATTACATTTCACTCTGCTTGCCTTAGTGTGTGATTTGGTCCAGTTTTGGTGGTAAGAATGCAGTTACGCCAATGTTAGCATAAATGAAAACCCTTACAGTGTGTGCACACGATACATTCGTGTAATTTTCTAGTCCATGTGAACACGGCTGTTTGCGGTAGCTTACTACACAGGTAAATGTGCACCGTCATATCATTTATGTTCGGCAAAGCTGCGATTGTTAATTGCATTTAGTTACAATTAATCGCGAGCGATGATACACATTATTGCATACCGAAGCTAGCTCACCGGCTAACTTACATGAGCGAGGTCGTTAAACCGTTTCCTCCAGATGAGGCGTTCACGGCGTTAGTCCTGTCATAACAAAAAGCGCCGTTACCGTGCGCTAGCTAACCGGCACCCAATAACCACGATGCGATCGCTAATTACATAATAACTAGCTAACGCTGGACAAAGTTTTTCAAAGATTACCCGAATATGGCTCGCCAGCTAGCTAACTAGCCGAACGCTATAACGTTAGTTTTCTGGATAATCTAGCTGCAGAATGTTAGACCGTAATCGTCATTCCGTTAGCTAAAATTGCATTATTTATTAGCAATGTCAAAAAAAACTTACTCGTTATCTATCAAACGCAGAACCCGAGATCTGGGCAAATGAGTGCGATTTTTAATTCCAACAATGCATCGGACATTACACTCGGTCGCTGCTAGTTAGTTTATTTATTTATAAACTGTAGGCCTATCGTGGATTAGTGATGGAGTTTCGCATATAAACAAAGTCGCGTTAGCTAGCTAGTCATCTTGAACTAGTCCGCCAAACTCCCTACGCTCGGTCCTCATCTCACCCTAACCAGCGACACGGGCGAGGCGGGCAACCGAAACTACCACTCCGCTGCTTGGAGACAGGCCTAGGTCGGACGGGAAAAACACAGTGCGTCTTGGAAAGAAAAACGAGCCCGCTTGCGGTTTTACGATCATCAGACCCGCTTCTAAGGGTATCGGTAATATTCCGTTGCTGTAATTTCGTATCACAGGCGGCAACGTGTAACATAATTCCGTGTTCACTTTGAAAAATTGAGTAAAAGTGAATGAGCGGCCATCGCGCACTAACCTGAGAGCCTCGCCTGTTCTCCATCAGTCAGTGCGAATCACCTGCGAGTTTCGGCAGCAGCACATTCACGGAGTTCAGCCCGCTCGCCCGGAGCACAACACAGACCATATATATGTTATTTCATTATACTAATGTCACTTGGCTCAGTTTATATGCGCGTTTCGTTACTGAAATATTAGTGTGATTTTTTATAATGCCGAATAAATTGCATGAAAACGGAAGTGTTAGTCACTCTTTCGCATCGCTGGATGTAGCGAATCTGCTTATCCCATTGTTCAGATAACTACTGTCAAAATTGGTCTCTCCACATTAGCCGAACAAAAGAAAGTTTTGTGTCTTTTGGGAGATTCATTGACATTTCATCGAAAATTATTTGTTAAATAATTTAAAATTATCTGTGAAGATCATGGCCGTTTCGTGATCTTACGAACTATCAGGCGGTAGCCAGTACTTTGTTAGAATAGCCGATTTTACATAGCTAACTAGATGTGGCAATTTCGCATACACGAAGTTAGCTAGTCTAAGCAGCCAAAATAGAGTGATCAATCTTTGCAGTAAATTGTGCTCGATAGCTAGTTTGCAGATGTTCATGATGAGCAGGCTAGCTTAGCTAACACATCAAACTAACGTTGGTTAGCTAGACTACACATTATCGCAGTAACGGCTTGCAAACTAACCTTGCCTTGCCTTACTGTATGGAACAACCAAGTTATTAAGCTGCATATAAACAATGTAACGCCGGTCATATGCAATCTACCAACACTTGTAGCTTGCAAGCTAATTAGCGGCTAACTTTTTCAATCTTTGAATGTCCCAACTTGCCAAAGTCAGCTAACTATTGTAAAGTAAGCTAGCCCTTTTAAGTAAAATAGCTTCCATGTTAGCAACCATTTAGACGTTTTAATATTTGAGAAAGTGTAAAAACTGGTGGTTGTGGCTAATTTCTTTGTCAGTGCCATTGTCGGAGCACTGTTGGTAGCTAGCTAACTGCTGTCTTGAGTTTAGCTGGACGACCTTGGATTTTAAATATAAAGCGGTAGTACTAACCAGCGTGATGTGGTCAACCCAACAAATTATTAACCAAGGAAAAAGATATTATGCGTTAAAATGGTCATATTTGTTATTATACAAAACAATTATCGCTAATTTGTCCAGATTTCAGAGTTCTGTTTGCTACAGAGGCGTTTCAGCTACGCTAATTTACATGTAAAGATTAGTTTTTATAAGATAATAGCCTATGCTATTAGCAAACCGTTAAACTGTCCATCGCGTACAAGTGACTTGACATTCTAACCTGGCTAACATTAACTTGGACAAGTGTTTTCGGTTACCGCCTGGGGAAGATATCGAGGTATTTATTGCGGAAACCAGCGTGGGCCCGCTGAACTGTCATTAGGCTGCCATGGGTTAGCTCGTGCTAAGCTCCTAAATTAAGTTGTTTGATTAACATACTGTGAGTTTCATATATTGCTATACTGGTAACGTTGTCTCTTGTGCTTGCTAATCCGAAATAAATGTCATGTGCTTTTTGCACCGATTGGCAAAAAAAGTTCTGCAGACCTTGTTTCCAAGGGCCTACATTGGCAGCTGACTGAAACGAAACCACAAAAACCTGCAGACACTACAGCCCACCGGGACTGGAGTTTGAACCTCTGATCCCGCGGAATTGCGTGCAGTCTAAACAAGGAAAGAAACGCATGCCTCCGATAGAAGAGCACTGAATGGTCTGGGAAATCTGATACAGTAAGGACGTGGTTTGAAGGAATTAATTATTTTTCTGAAATACAGAGGCATGATTAATGCACAGTTTTTATATACTTGGCCAGCATGACAAGTTTATATATTCAGTTTCTGCTGTTATTATCTTTTTACTGTGCATTTTTTTCTTGATGTCACACAATAGTCGGTCATCAAAGCATCTAAAATGGACACCACCAGAAGGAACAAACGGGTGCCTTTGGAGTTCCAAGTCTAGCCATCGTCACTGAGAATTGGGGACTGAGCCTTGAGAAATATGACGGGCCTTCTTCAGGACACACAGGCTATAATTTCTGAAGAAAAAATAGGATGCTTCTGTTATTATAATAATAATAATAATAATAATAATAATAATAATGTACTCCAGAAGGCTTCTACTATAGCCTCTTCCTCATGCTTTCTCTAGAACAGGGGTGTCCAATCAGAGAGTACCTTGGTAAATAAAAACAACCATGCGAATGTTGATTGGTGGATGCATTCTGGCTTTTCTGGAATCCTTTGTGCTATCTAGGCATTGCCAGACGGTATCCACCGGTTACCATTGGCATTGTTCTGTTTGCTTCTACCAACATACTCTGTGACAGGCGAAGAGCCCCTCTGTGTATTCTGAGTAAAATGTGACAACTCATCAGTCCTATCCCTATTTTATTATACCTGTCAATTACCAGGAAATTTTGATTTCCATTGCTGACACCTATCAGTATATTTCAGATTGTGGAGTTGATATTTGCTACAATGGAAGTTTTAGGACAGTATAGCCATATAGAAAGCCTGGCTCCACTGCCTCACCTTCAGCGTCTGTGTTCTGTTCTGACTCAGAATGGCCGTTTGATTCTCAGCCAATGGGAGGCTCCTCTACTGTGACCTCAGAACAGTTTCATGACATCGCACACACCCTCACTAGCCACAAGCATTTCTGAATAGACAGACGTATTCTTCAGAATTAATGGCATTCCTTCCCAATGTGCCAAACCTTACCTCGTAAGTATGATTTGGATGACCTGGCCTTTTATGTTTGGCATGTGATAATCTTAATTTTATGAGCACAGAATCTAGCTCATGCATTACATCTTCCCAGGCTTGCCAGTAGAGGACACAATTTGCCTAAAAAAAAGAGGTAAGCCTTCATTTCTTTGAAATGAAAATCCAAACATAACAAGGTAAGGTACATAACGCAGGAGTCGAAGGTAAAAACCACAATTCGAAAAAAAAAGGCTCAAATATTCCTTTGTTTATATTTTAATATAGACAAAGGCCCTGATAAATATCTAGCAAGTTATTCGAATAGTTGTTTCATGAGAGCAAACAATTGCTTGACTGATTTGCTTAAGTGGAACTCTGGACAGTGGCTTCTCCTGGTTTAACCCAACAAGCTGAAATTAGCACAGACTCCATAAACTGTGCCATAAGGAACCACAGGGAGATGTGCTGTGTGTCATACAGAACAGCAAGGAGATGTGCTGTGTGTCATACGGAACAGCAGGGAGATGTGCTGTGTGTCATAAAGACCAGCAGGGAGATGTGCTGTGTGTCATAAAGAACAGCAGGGAGATGTGCTGTGTGTCATAAAGAACAGCAGGGAGATGTGCTGTGTGTCATAAAGAACAGCAGGGAGATGTGCTGTGTGTCATAAGGAACCGCAGGGAGATGTGCTGTGTGTCATACGGAACAGCAGAGAGATGTGCTGTGTGTCAAAGAATAGCAGGAGATGCGTTGTATCATAAAGAACAGCGGGGAGATGTGCTGTGTGTCATAAAGAACAGCAGGAGATGCGTTGTGTCAAAGAACAGCAGGGGGATGTGCTGTGTGTCATAAAGAACAGCAGGAGATGCGTTGTGTCAAAGAACAGCAGGGAGATGTGCTGTGTGTCATAAAGAACAGCAGGGAGATGTGCTGTGTGTCAAAGAACAGCAGGAGGTGCGTTGTATCAAAGAACAGCAGGGGGATGTGCTGTGTGTCATAAAGAACAGCAGGGAGATGTGCTGTGTGTCAAAGAACAGCAGGGGGATGTGCTGTGTGTTCATAAAGAACAGCAGGGAAATGTGCTGTGTGTTCATAAAGAACAGCAGGGAGATATGCTGTATGTTGGAGAGTCAGATGCTTTCTGTATCCAGTGAAGAGACCGGTGTGCATCTGCCCTGCTCCTCAGAGGTCCCTGGAGATCACCATGCAATCCTGATGAAAGCGCAACACAAACACGCGATGGATTACATGTCCAATCAACCTGTGTCTCCCTCCTTTTACCACTAACTGTGTCTGAAACTTTCATTTTAGTAGCATCTCACAAAGCCATGCACATCGGCGCCAATAGGGCTACCAGTGTTACGCTAACCCCGATCCAGACGCTCTCTTTTAGCACCAAATCACAGGTGACGCATCACCTGCCTGCCTCAATGCTTCCTCAGTCCAGGGTGTAGGCGTGACCGGGTTCTCATATCAAACCCCATTTCTCTGTACCCCGCATGTGGTCACCGTCTGTTCGCAGGTGGATTCTGACGTACCCAAAGCCAGACTGTATTTCTCCTAGTCTGTCTCCAAACTATATTTGTCCTAGCTGTTATGTTCAGTGCCTCTGACCTGACCTGATGATAGGCTAATTTCTTTCGATTTGTCCGAAAGCAGCTTTGCTGCTCAGCTCACATGGAACATAATCTTGTTCAGGCACTCGTGCCACGGTTCAGTAGTCCTGTTCAGTTACTAGTGCGCACCCCAATCTTCACAAATAGATTAAATTAAAAACAAGTCCGACTGCTCTGAGGCAGTCGTGTTTACTGGTTAACACAATGCTGGCTGGGGTCCAATCAACGTTCGTGCTCAACTTTGTGTCACAATTAAAAGCACAATTCATCGATCACTACAACTAATCCGCCAAACTGAGTTCTCTAGATATTATATGAACGGTTTTAATCATTTTGTTTTTAATCATAATGTCTACTGCAGTAAATGCACTATATGAAGTATGCTTTTAAAGAAAAATATCTGAATAATTTTTATCCAACACAAATTCACATGGATATTTTTCCACTATGACTTGTTCTTCGTTGCTGGTAAATGAAAGTAAAATAACAAATGACGAGGGTGAGAATATCTATTTTAGTCATGACTGTACCAGGGCCCCTGGCACAACTCTACTGTACGTGTCAATGTTCAGGTTTTATGAAGGTCCTTGAACCCCTCTGCAGATGATTATGCATTCTTACTGGTTAATATTTCATCTCGAAACATACAGTGTAAAATTATGTTGAAGCAACTGAAGCAAAAAAAAAAACTCTGCCTGCCTGTGTGTATAGGCTGAGTATACATCAAATAAAACTCTTTAAATATACTTCTGGCTCTTCTACGTGTAAGCTTACTGGCAAATTTAACACACGGTCTTGTAAAAATTGTAATAAATTATTTAATATGATCTGCTGTCTTTTTTAAAATTTTTTTTTTAACACAAAGCACCATTTCAAAGTCCAGGACCGTTTCTCCACCATTCACTGGAATCCCTACAGCAGACAGACTGTTTGATTTTGTATGGCAGTCGGGATAAATCCAGTTATGGGAATTCAGCTACGATGACAGAGCAGCCCAACCGAATGCCTGCCTGTCTTCCTTTAACATCACTTTCAGAGTTACTGTCAAGGGGGCAATTTAGGTACCCTCCGTACATTCATTCTTATTGATTCTTACGCACCTTAATGTCTCCTACCCTTCCGACTGCTCTCTAAAAATAAAACGGAAAAGTACTCTGTGTCTACGTTTCTACCTTGTGAAATAAACAAAATTCATCTTTCAATCCTTCAAAGATGTGGACTTGTTCTGTTTATTCTGAATGATGCATCACCTTTTTGCAAAAGCACCATTTGGACTTGAGTCATGATTTGGACATGAGTGCCAGACGCATCAGTTAGATGTGTGCTTTTACAGTGGAATTGCATTAACTTCTCTCATCCTAAGCTTTGATTTCAGAAGCCGTGATGTAAACTCAGGGTAATTGTGCAGCCTTGGCTCAATGCGCAGTATCAGATTGACTCCACTGCAAAAGCAAATTGTCGCTTTGCAGGAAGTTCAGGGTGAAGCCCAGCGATTTCCTTTTGGAGATATCGTCTTGGGGCTCATGCTTACCAATTTGTTCTCCTGACAGACAAATCAGATGATTGGAATGCTAAAAAAATTTAGTGTCATAGACATCTATATTTTGACAGATTCAAATCTGAAAGTGTAAAATTACATGATCAGTTCCATAAGGTTTACCATTTCCTGTTTTTATTAATATTCACAGAACAGCCAGGGAAAAATACACTTTCTCTAAGATTGCCTGCCTGATTTCTTCATACATACTGTATGTATCCTTTGACACACTGAAAAATGGCCAGCATCTACCTTCCTATGAACACCTCTGTAAATTGTATTGAACATCTGAAGTCAAGGCATGACCAGTGACACATTTAAGCCCAGGGAATGGACCCAAGGTCATTTGAACGCTCAGAAGATACCTTGCGCACAAGAAACTAAAGTGTAAAAAAAATTGTTGCTCATGCAGATTTCATGATTCCGATTTTAAATCAGCTTTAAAGCAAGAAAACCAAGGAGTGAAGCATAATATACCTAACAAGTATAACTAACTGGAAAACTAATATTAAATTTTTTTTTTTTTAAACACGTTAATATGAAAGCGTGCATAGAACATCTTTTTTAGCCAGTTTGGAAGGGGGAGTGAAAAGGTTAATGGCTGGACTGGGGTCAGTAGATCCATCTCGCCTCTCTGGCAAGAGGGAGGCAGAAGGTAGACGCGGCTCAGCCTGCGCACAGACGTACGCGATACTCGTCCTGCTAGCATTTGCCAGGCTAACTCCGCTCAGGACGGCTCGTACTGCAGGTGAGGAACACTCACGAAAAGGCACTTTCTCTTCTGTGGGTCCACTGGGGTATTTACAGTGCAAGGAATGCACATTATGACAAGAAATAGTATGGTGTTAAAAAAAGGAGTACCACAATGTTTGGATTGCTATTTTTTAAAAATAATTATAGGAAAAAAATTAATAAAGTATGTCCTAAAAATTGACAGATTAAAACGTTGCTAGGGTGATTTAAAGAGCAGGACATGCATAGAATTGTAATAAAAATTAGGTGAGTCATCATGTTTTAATGCAAATTTGATAAGCCATAACATTTTAATAATTATTAAACGAACCACAATATTTATTAGATAAACAGAAAGTGAGAGTCTTTGTCAAGCAGCAGAAGTGAAATTTAGTAGTTTTTTTCTGATTTATGTTAGAAGTGGCACTTCCCCAAGTCAGAAGTGTAAGGTCCTTTCTTGGAGTGGAGAGGTGCATCTTCTTGATCCAAGATCATTTTCCAAGAAGTAAATACGCATTATTTAGGGTTTATTTAAAAAAATTAAGCCAATTGCTCACAAAATGTACATGCTCTGACATTATGTGATTCATGTAGTCAATACTTGAGTTGATCGATTTTAACAGATACAAACTAAAATTGTTCATATGAATTTGCAGGCGTTTTAAAACTGTGAAATTCGGTCTGTAGGGTGACTGGTGGGCTGCAGTGTAAAGAACTGTGAGAGGACACTAAGGACACCTGCGCGTCAGCTTCGTCCCAAATTTACAGAGTGTTGCAGTCACAGAACCAGCCTGTATAAATATTTCAAAATACAGTCTTAAATTCATTTATTAAAATAATAATGTTAGAAAGAAGACATTAAAGTGTACGCTTATGTTTGATTATAAACAGGGTCAGACAGGGATGTAGTGTGTCAGATAGGTTGTAATGTTGGAAATGATTTGGGGTGCTAACCTATCTGCCCTCCCCCCCCCCCCCCAGCTGGGATGAACTCCTCTGTACTGCTGCTGTTGTGGATTTTGGGGGTGCTGGGAATGTCCCCAAGCTCAGACTTGGGCGGGGACCCCCCCACGGAGGGCTCCATCCCCTGCCCCAAGAGCTGCACCTGCCGCCACGACCATTATACCTCCGAGCTGAGCCTGTACTGCAGCGCGCGCAACCTGACGCAGGTGCCCCCCGACGTCCCCCTGTCCACCCGCTCGCTCTGGCTGGATGGCAACCTCTTCACCTCCCTGCCGGCCTCCTCCTTCAAGGACCTGAGCAACCTGGACTTCCTGAACCTACAGAGCGGCCAGGTGTCCGCCGTGGACGCCCAGGCCTTCCGGGGCCTGCGCTCGCTGGCCTACCTCCACCTGGAGCGGAACCGCCTGCGCTCCCTCCCCGCCGGCGTCTTCCAGCACACGCTCAGCCTGGCCTCCCTCAGCCTCCACAACAACCAGCTGGGCCGCGTGGAGGAGCGGCTGTTCGCCAAACTCTCCAGCATGTGGCTGCTCAACCTGGGCTGGAACTCGCTGGCCGTGCTGCCTGAGGCCATCTTCCAGGACCTGCAGGGCCTGCGGGAGCTGGTGCTGGCCGGGAACAGGCTGGCCTACCTGCAGCCGCAGCTCTTCCATGGCCTGACCGAGCTCAGGGAGCTGGACCTCTCCGGAAACCTCCTCAAGGTCATCAAGGCCAATGTCTTCCTCAAGCTTTCCAAGCTGCAGAAGCTCTACCTGGCCCAGAATCAGATCGTCACAGTGGCGCCCAGAGCTTTTGTGGGGATGAAATCGCTCCGCTGGCTGGACCTCACCAACAACCGTCTCAACGAGCTGCACGAGGAGACCTTCCTGGGCCTTCACAGCCTCCACGTGCTCCGGCTGTCCAACAACTCTATCGGCAGCCTGCGGCCCAGGACCTTCCGCGACCTCCAGTACCTGGAGGAGCTGCGTCTGAGCCACAACCGGATAAGGGCCCTGGGGGACAGGATCTTCGAGGGCCTGGGTAACCTGGAGGTCCTGGAGCTGGAGCACAACCAGATCCAAGAGGCACGCACAGCGTCTTTCCTGGGCCTGTCCCACTTGGCTGTGATCAACCTGTCCGGCAGCTGTTTCCAGACTATTCCCGACCAGCTTTTCAAGGGCCTCTCCACACTCCACAGCCTGCACCTGGAGAGGAGCTGTCTCAGCAGGGTCACCACTCAGGCCTTTGTCGGTCTGTCGGGGCTGCGGCGTCTCTTTCTCCAGCATAACAACATCTCTGTGGTGGAGCGCCAGAGCTTCGTGGACCTCCAGGGCCTTCAGCATGTGGACCTGAGGTTCAACAAGCTGGAGACCCTCTCCTCCCACACCTTCTACGGCCTGAAGAACCTGGACTACCTGCTGCTGGCCGGCAACCTGCTCCAGCAGCTTCTGCCCGAGTCCGTGCTGCCCCTGAAGCGTCTCTCCTGGCTGGACCTGTCCGCCAACAAGCTGACACTTCTGCCAAACGAGACCTTGCGGCTGCTGCCCAGGCTGCGCTACCTAAACCTGAAGGACAACTCTTTCAGCGTTCTTCCCGCCGACATGCCCGAGAGCTTGAATCAGCTGTGGCTAACCGGCAACCCCTGGCGCTGCGACTGCAGCAGCTACTCCCTGAGGGAGTACAGCATAAGCAAGCCGCTGGTGGTTCCCCGGCAGGCGCAGACCATGGTGGAGGGAGAGGAGCCACACACCATCGTCAGCATCTACAACAACATCACCTGCAGCAGCCCTGTCACCCTGGCCGGCATGGACCTGAGGGATGTTGGCAGCGAACACTTCTTGGACTGCTGAGTCACTTCCTGTACTGCTGAGTCAACTTCCTGGACTGCAGGTTCTCCTGGGAAATACCAGATGTAATGGGCACAAGCAGACTCTATACAAAAGAAGGAGGAGTACTCAGTATTTCTATACAGTTCTCTACTAAATCTTCCCTGTCATCCATGCTATAATACACAAGGTTATTACAATACAATACAGGCATTTAGCAGACAAGCTTATCCAGAATGACTTACACAACTTTTACATAGCATTTACATTGTATCCATCTATACAGCTGGATATATACTGAAGCATTACAGGTTAAATTACACTGCCACTCGTATTGCACTAAAAACATAAACACTTCACCCACTACTACAACTACACAGTAAAACGTTCAGTGTTACATATAACTCTTGCAGTGTACATATGATCCCAATAGGAGTCATATAAACTCTGCTTAAGTTGAATTAAGACTGGGCATTTTACTGTGTACTACTACTATTACTTCTAATAATAACAACAATAGTCATTATTAATGTAAAGACATAATATAGTCTCTTCTCCTACCTTGAAGTCGAGTTGCCCTTCTCAGTACTTTTGTGTTGCCTGGTGTCCACATCAACCGAGTAGCCCACAAAACATCATTTTAACTTTTTCCAACTTTAAATAGTTTGTAAAATAGTACAAATAAGATTTTCAATGTCATAAATAAAACAGTTATAGTTGTCTGACAATTCCCAGCACACAACAGATCCTTTTTATCATTATGCTAAATTCAACGTTTGGGTATGACTTCAGGTTTAGATTTGTCTAATTATACAGTATATCTAAATCTGTATCACTGTATATATCAACAAAGATAATATCTGAGTTGCACCTGCCTCTGTGAGATGACATACTTTAGTTTATTAAACAATGGGCCTCATTCACGAAACATGCGTACAATCATTGTAAACTGTGTGCAAGAACATTTCCGAGAACATTTTGGCATTCATCATTTTTTCTTACCTGTATTTGTTCATGGCAATTTCCTCATGCTAATCACATAAACAGGATTGTACATAAAATTTACAGATAGGCAGCTTTCATCATACCCCTGGGATATGCACAAAAACAAAGCTCTGCACATGGGTGATGAATCCCATATTGGTTTTTGGAGGAAAATTTTTAATAACAAAAGTAAGAACAATTTAAGAAAAGTTTTGTGAATGAGGCCCATTATCTTTCTCTATATAAGTCATTACTGACAAACCACCCATAATGTAGTTTTAACTAGGAATAACACATACTTCATCATATATTCTAAATCTGTGCATGGGATATATGTCACTTCAGTGCAGTGCTCAGAGTGGCAGTTACAGCTCAGGCAACCTGCTTTCTCTGAAAATCTGATTTCCAATAAACTGAACTCCTAAAGCCAGGCTATTTATAGGCATGTTCCAAAGTGAAGCAGTGCAAGGTTTTTTTTTTTTTTTGCAGGCCTGCACTCAAATATCTTCTGTTTGCAACAAACGAAAATGTCAACAGTGAGTCCCCTGAGAAAGAACACTAAACTGCATTCTTAAAGTTAACACCAGAACATGCAAATTTACACTTCATAACCATCGCCTGTCTGGAATAATGACCTTGTTGTGCTCCCTCCACCTGTGAGCCTTTACAACTATCTGCACAAAACTAACAGCAGGCTTGGCAACATACACATAATGCTCAAAATGTCTGAAAATACCATGATACCATGACATTGTTTCACTATATTTCTGCAACTTACTTCTTGCTTAGAGAAACATTACTGCCATAAGCTGAAATGTTTCTGTGGAATACTGGTCAGTCAATCTCACTGGTGTGGATGATAATTATTAAACAGGAAATAAACATGATGTACATACAGTTTAAATGCTTTTTGCAGCGCTGGCATTAAATGCTTGAAAACTTCAAAGCCGTAGCGTGCTTGTGTGTCTGTACGCCTCAGTGTTAACTTTCTTCTTTTGAACTTAAAACTGAAGGCAAGATTAAACAGAAGGAATATTTACTTTCCCTCTTAAATAAATGTTACCGAGAGAGAGGGTCCAATGTGTTCCGGTAGGAATGAGATTAGACTAAATATTGACTTCTACAAATGATTATGACAGCAAACAATATTAGCTTGTCACAATTAAAGGGACATGAACCAGGTCAGATGCTGCAGACTTCACTTGTAAGCATGCATTTCTGAATTAGAGGCTTGCATGTGAGAATAGCACTATTTTACTGCTGAAGACTGCATGCAAAAACATATTTAATATTTTCACAAAACATTTTAATATCTTGTTCCATCTTTTTTGTTTATGTTTCTTGTGAAGCGCTTTCGGCTACACTTGAAACTTGAAATGACATATGCTATATAAATAACATTTTCTATTATTATTATTCTTATTCTTCTTATTTTAAGTAGTAGTAGTAGTAGTATTGCTGTTCTGGACTATTTATTAAAAGACACAAAGGCCTGTATTCAATCAATTTCAGTCAGATCAATTTGTTAACTTTCTAGAAAATTCCAGTGCTACACTTTTCCCTAAATTTCTTAACGTATCAAACTGTGAAGGAAATAAGTATTAATGCTTTTAATCATCTCTCAAATTTCAGGATAAATGTATAATGTAAATTTTGGATCTTTTAATGTGGTTTTTTTTTTTTTTTTTTGCAAAAGAGAACAGGAATTCCATGGAATGTAGTTACGCAAAGGGACACACCAAAAAGTAAATTCACCCGACGAAACAAAAGACAGAAAGATACATATATTTTTGCCTCATTACTTACTGTGTTCCTTCTATCTAGCTGGGGAATGAGAGACATTAAAAATGAACGAAATAAATTAAACTAAATATTTATTTTCAGGCAGGACACCTATATAAATGGCCATTGTTACGTGCTGGTGATTAGACTAACCCCCTGCATGTGATCTGTGCTTCTCTCTCTCTACCTCCTTAACAAGCTGCCGATGGCCTGATTGGCTTCACCTGCCTTTGGTCCTACATAAGCCTGCTGCAGCTAAAGAAAGGAGTTACTTTTGCTGAATGATTTTGTGGCTGGACCCTGCACCATGATGCAGACTTGTGGCTTTTGTTCAGTTGTTTCTGCCTTTTAACGTTCTTTTTCTTTCATGAGTACATTTTTTTTAGGCTTTAGGTCAGATAACGAAACATGCGGAAGACTCACCCATTTTGTTTTTATTGGGAGAAAGAGGACTACTTGTAGTTGCCTAAGTTTAGAAGTCTTCTGTGGGCCCTGCTTTGGACTGACCTGTTTTGTCCAACACCTACCACTGTTTGTATATTTACAGTGGCTTTTGGGTTTAGTTTTTGTGTCTTTATAAAAAATGTGTTTGTTTATAGTGTGTTGATGAAATTTCTTTTGAACTTTGTTTTGGGCACAGGGGACTTCATGTTCCAATTCTTGTTGTCCTTGTGTTGTGGGCGGATTTGGGACGTAACACCAATATATAATCTATTAAAAAAAAATTGTAAATGCTTTTGGAACAAGCTGTAGAGATCTCTCCTTGGAAGAGATGGACACAGCCTGTTGTAGGAACACACAGACTGAGAGTCCTGTCCTTCACACCTGACTTTCAGGGGCGAGAGAGCTCCGCCCACCCCACACCTTCGCAGAGCACCACTTCCAGTCTAGAAGTCGCACAGGTGGGCGGGGCCTCACGATCCGGTGTGACATGTAGACCGTGCCTGATGGACACGCAGGGCGACTAACCGTTTTGTATTGGCCAGAACATCCCATATTTCAGACAAAAGTCGTTTCTGATTAAATGCTCTTTATCCCATATTTTTCTGCCATCATGGAGCTACTCTGGAGCACATTTAAAAACAGAGCAGTTGAATGATATATCTGGCACCCTTGTGGGCAACTACCAAATTTAAAGGGGTACTCTGTTATTCATCACATTACATCTGGGACACAGCCACCCCTCTACCCAACCCCCTTGTGACCAAGTGACTGGTGGGCCACCAGAACCTTCTTGGAATTAGTGATAATTTAGCAAAAACCACAGCAAAGTCAGTCCCCACAGTAATTCCAGAGGGCTTTTATAATTAACTCAACACAGAACAAACAGAAAAATTAAGGAACTGTGACCTTAAGGAGGTTCGGTGAACAAAAAAAGCCAAACCGCCTAGTTGCCCTTTGGAGCCTTAGCTAACCCAGTCCGGAACGTTCCTAACAATCCGAATAGCCAGGCTGCTCAACAAACACAAAAGAGCGATCTTCTTCCAGGCACAAGTCTTTCACAAATCAAGGAGTAGCCCAAAACAGACTATACAGAAAGACAAGTCAAAGGTTTCACCAGTAATGCCAACCAAGTTCAACTCAAGTTTCACAAACTCCATCAACGGCTCAGGTGTGGGTCCTCCTTTTCTTAGGGCTTAATGGGGCTGTCTGCACTTGCAGTGGAAAGGGGAGGAGCCAAGCAGGTGGGTGGGGTTTTGACCCTCTATGACGGTGCCCCAGATGGCATTACACAACACTCTGTCTTTTTACCCAGAAAGCCAATTTTGGCAACCCTAGCACAATGGTACAACCTTTCTCTCATACGTCAGACCCCGTGCCAACACCAAATTTACCTTAAGATTTCAAAACACACACACTCACACACACACTCACACACTAACAAACAAACACACACACACACTCGCACACACACATACACACACACTAACAATCACACACACACATACACACACTACATTTGACTCTGTAACAGTAAAGTCAAGTTGTCCGCACACCAATATGTCATTCCTGTAAAATGCACACCATCAGAAGGATTGTTTCTGAAAAACACCGAAACGCACCGTACCAACAATACCACACAGATCTCTGGAGAAGAACCCAGTCACATGTAATAATGTCACATTAGTGGAAAATAAAGACATTGGGCAGAAGTGAAGAACATGCTGCTCCTTGTCTCCTCTGGCTTTGAACCTTCTAGCACTGTGATGTCACTGGATCGGATCAGAGTAGGTGATGACCTCACAGGCCTCCGATTCATCAGGGCATCCAGAAGATGGCCGTCAGTTTAAATAGTCAGCCTATTGCAGGTTATGCGAGTGTCCTGAAATCATATCAGTGAAAATCACACAGAATATTGACTCTGCGGTCTGCAGGTCTGCTTCCAGCTGAAGTCTGTATCAGTCTCGAACACAAATACACGTGAAAAAAAAAAAAACAGATTTATACTGGAAAACATTTCCCACACATAAAGGGTAACATCCTGTCATTTGAGGTCAAATTCCATTACAAAAAAAGCAATTTAGACATCTAAAAGGCAAATAAAGGCGAGTGACATTGTGACCATTACCATAATGATAGGGACACACGCATGCGCGCTAAAATATACTTGTGTTTGTTACAGAAATCCACAGGAACTATGTGCATTAAGGGGACATGACAGCTGCAGGTCCGGCATCCAGTCACCGGTCCATTATACATCATACACTAACAAATGCAGAGCTCCACAACTGACATACCGCTTCACTAAATGTGCACACTGTGTACAATGTCATAGTTCACCTCCTGGAGCACTAGCAGTACTGCCCACAGTATGGCACGGTAAGCGGCACGGTAGGCACCGCCCACAGTACGACACGGTCAGCACGGTCCACAGTACAGCAAGGTCAGTACTGCCAGTGATTCCACAAAGCACGTGGGATTTACCAGAGTAATGATAGCAATGCTACCGTGATTCACCGGGAGCGGCATCGGGCCAGTCGGCGTAGTTAGCGAGCAATTAAAAATAAAAAGAAACGCCTTCATCTGCAGGTGAAAATGGGACAGAGCCCCATAAGACTGTTGGCCCGTAATGCACACAGACCTGATCTGGTAGATGGTAAATGGACTGCATTTATATAGCGCTTTTATCCAAAGCGCTTTACAATTGATGCCTCTCATTCACCAGAGCAATTGGGGGTCAGGCGTCTTTCTCAGGGACACTTCGACACGCCCAGCGCGGGGGATCGAACCGGCAACCCCCCGACCGCCAGGCAACCGCTCTTACCTCCTGAGCCGTGATCTAAAAGAGGAAAAAGGGCAGGGGTGGGATCGCTGCCAGATCGCAGACTGTACCCGCCGACCCCGCTCACACAGAGTTCCCACAGCCCGGGAGCCCGTGTCCTTGTGCAGTCACGCAGCGGTTGCATCACCGTTCAAAAAAAAACCTGCCCTGCCCGATAACCAACTTCGCAGCTTCTCTGTGGAAAGGCGATCGGACGGCTCGTGGTTCTTCTCAGAAGTCGGTCCGGGCGAGGTGCGAAAGCTCCCTCGCCCTGGGCGCCGGTCGGGCGTTCCCGCGAACAGCAGAACGTCATGTGCAGACCCTGGCGCCCGACACCTTTACCGGGTCCAAGACCCGACGCAGCCGAACTCCTCTTTTTGTTTGCGGAGCGGGGCCTGCGGCTCTGTGCTGTTATTTGTTTTAGTTGCTATATTGATAGCTTAATGCTCATCGGGGTGGTTTTTGTTTGGACACCTCGGTTTAATGTTCAATAGGGCAGCTGACCAGCTGCCAATCGAGTCTAACCCCTCGTGCTCTTTGGCGAATTCTCCCAGCACGGTGCTCTCCCCCCCTCAGGGTACATTACGTGACATTACAACATTTAGCAGACGCTCTTATCCAGACCGACTTGCGCAACTTTTACATTACATTGCATCCATCTATACAGCTGGATATATACTGAGGCAATGCAGGTTAAGTACCTTTGCTCAAGGGTACGACGGCAGTGTCCTAGCCGAGAATCGAACCCGCGACCTTTAGGTTACATGACCAGCTCCTTACCCGCCGTAACACTATGCTGCTGCCCCAGGGGTAATTAATGCGCCGGGATCTGCGGTCCCTGCACTCGCGTCTGCCCTGTAAGTCACACTGGGGATAAGAGAACCTGTCGATTGGCAGTAAAGCAAAAAAAAAAAAAAAAAACCCGCATGTCAGCCCGCAGGAACCCACACTAGGGATTCTGGGAAATGTGTATACAGTGAGGCATTTGTTCACTGAAAGTTTCACTCAGGCTGAAGTTGAGCACCACTCCTCAACTCCTGGGAATGAGGCCCCAAAACAGCCACTGCCGTTACTGCCCACGTGACAGTTTCTGTACCACCCAAGTCATACGGGACATATTCTCAGACTGTTGCGTTGAGTGAAGCAGATGTACCTGTAACGTCAGCGCAGAAGAGTGTTCCTCCTTCCTCCTCCTCCTCCTCTTCCTCTTCCTCTTCCTTCTCTGTGGGCAGTAGGCTGGGCTCAGTGATCAGAGGAGCAGGGCCTGGATACCTGTTGCCCCGCCCACACAGCTGCCCTGCCCATACATAGGGCCCCATCTCTAAAGCACACACACAGGGGCCCCTCTCTGCCGCACACACACACACAGAGGGGCCCATCTTTACAGCACACACACACACAGCACACACACACAGGCCCATCTCTACAACACACACACACACAGGGGCCCCTCTGTATAGCGCACACACACACACACAGGGACCCATCTCTACAGCACACACACACACACAGGGGCCCGTCTCTACAGCACACACACACACACACACACACACAGGGCCGCATCTCTACTGCACACACACACACACACACAGATAGGGGCCCATCTCTACAGCACACACACACACACACACACAGGGCCACATCTCTACAGCACACACACACACAGGGGCCCATCTCTACAGCACACACACACACACACACAGGCCCCCATCTCTACTGCACACGCACACACACACACACACACACACACACACACACAGGGGCCCATCTCTACAGCATGTCTACCTGAACTAACATTGATATCCCTGATTTAGGGATATCTCTGTCCAATACGTTGATATATCTGGTTTAGGGATATCTCTACCCTGTGCTAACATCGGTATCTCTGATTTAGGGATATCTCTGCCCTGTATTTGAATTTGCGCTTTCAAATCAGACAGCAGATTTGTGAACACAAAACCTGACTCAGATAGAAACTCTCGAGGAAGAGGGTTTGAAAAACAATGACAGACACAAACAAGGGTGTAAGATCAAAAATCTTTTTAATTCCCATGATGATAATAAAAATAATTCCATGAATTCTGTAAACCATTGCATAAATGCTATAGTGTAAAAATTTGAACAAGTGTTAATTTTAAACAACACACTACAAGTAAATGATTATGCATTATAAATAATACCTTCTACTTTATCGTTTAAAGAAAAAAAAAGCCATTTGTGTATTCAATCTGTTCTAGAGCCTCAGCTATCGTAAGGTCATCCATAAATTAAGCACAGGAAAATTCCCAATAATATGTCATTATGGTTGTATATCGACAACACATATACAAATTAATATACTGACAGTAATATTTCTAGGGATATTTAAACACTAGTTAAAACACTAATTAATATGAGCAAATCTATATATCAATACATACTGTACCAAAATATGGGATGTTTTCTCCTATATAATAAACATTTTATTCCCAATCAATTTTTTCTGTGAAATGCAGTTTAAAGTCTGTAGGAACTGAACACCTTTCTTTATTCTACAGTTATTACTGTAAAACCCTGAGAAAATTAAACAACTTTACCTTCTGGACCCCCTCTACCACTGGCTAATAAATACAGAAACCTGAAAACTGCATTTGTGTTAAAAGTCTTAATAACGTACTTGTATAGAATGTAACCAGTCACAAAGCTAACGCTACGTCATAATAGCTTAACTGATCCACCTTGTCGCAGTGGCCAATGTCCAATTTGGAATGATACATTCAATATCAGGGTTCCGACGTACGAACGAACTCTGTTACAGGCGGTTCCAGTCATCCAGACATCGTTTAATCTTTACCTAAGTTTGATAGTTCATGCTGCGTATCGTTTTCATTGTTTTTCTTATATTGATGTAAAAATCCTGTGAATTGTAGGTGCGACCAGCTTCGTTCTTTTCCGTGACATCCACAATATTGCATAAATACCCTCCGAAGCAATAATGACAATATCGATACAAAAGGATCCACAGGAATGGGAGGAAAGGAGTATCCACAGTAGAATGTGAATAATTAATGCAGCTCATTTACACACTGCAAACGGCGAGGCTTTCCTCTGTGTGCTTTTCTTTAGCATCAACTGCCTGGTGAGCTCATGTCCTGCTGAAAGGGGCTGCCAATGCACTGGGGTACAGGGTACAGTGGAATCAAAAGGACTTGCATCAGGTGGTGGTCACGACACACGACACGTCCGTTTAACGGCCATACAGGCAGTAGAGCAGTAGGTCACGAACACCACTGAACCAAACACAGCATTTAAAGTCATTATTATCTCCTACTAGCTAATGTGTGTCATTAGCCACACGGTGGTCCTGGTACAAGGTTTCAGGGTTTAGCCTCATCAAGCTCCAACCACTATACCAAAAGGCTGCATAAGGAACAGCTTACAGGGAGAGACAGGAAGTGGGGCAAGGGAAGTCCCTCACATAAGGAACAGTTTACAGGGAGAGACAGGAAGTGGGGCAGGGGAAGTCCCACACATAAGGAAAAGCACACAGGGAGAAACAGGAAGTGGGGCAGGGAGAAGTACCTCACATAAGGAACAGCTTACAGGGAGAAACAGGAAGTGGGGCAAGGGAAGTCCCTCACATGAGGAATAGCTTACAGGGAGAAACAGGAAGAGTCCCACACATAAGGAACAGCTTACAGGGAGAGGCAGGGAGAGCGGTGGGGAAGTCCCACACATGAGGAACAGCTTACAGGGAGAGACAGGAAGTAGGGTGAGCAAGTCCGGCACATAAGGAAAAGCATACAGGGACAAAAAGGAAGAGGGCAGGGAAAGTACCTCACATAAGGAACAGCATGCAGGGAGAAACAGGAAGTGGGGCGGGGGAAGTCCCTCGCATAAGGAAGGACCAGTTCACAGGGGTCTCTGCAGTGGATAAACACGATGAGCATGAACTCGAGACCCTTAACCCTCAACGATTGTCTGCTGCAATGCTTCACACGGCAACACTGCCCCAAATTTTGTTTTGTTAAATACTGCATATTTGCATTTAAAAATTATGGAATTTGAGGGCCAATTTTCTTATTCAAAAGAAGCCAATACATCTAAAACATACAAACTGTGAGTTCACTCTTTTTAAGTAGGTCACAGAGCAAAGAACAGTTGGTTTAGGCAAAGGATGCACTTACTGTATGTCGCTTTGGATAAAAGCGTCTGCCAAATAAATGTAATGTCATGGATATTCCTCAAAGCCAGCATACACAGGGAGCATGCCAGAGTCAGCACTGCGCTGCTTTACGAGCGAGAATGAGCCCTGTGAACCACACCTAGCACTGCGCTGCTTTATGAGCGAGAATGAGCCCTGTGAACCACAGCTAGCACTCAGCTGCTTTACGAGCGAGAATGAGCCCTGTGAACCACAACTAGCACTGCGCTGCTTTATGAGCGAGAATGAGCCCTGTGAACCACAACTGTCTGTACTGACCATGGGAGGCTGGAACTGCACTTAGCAGCAATAGCAATTTAGCCACCAGAGCTTAGCCAGGCAAGGGCTGGTCACGGACCGCACAAACCGACTCCGCAGATCACAAAAATGGCCATCCTTCAAGAGAAACACTACATTTTCATCTAAAAAGGACAAGAAAGCATGCCGTGAATGCTTGAGGAACTGTGTTGTGTACGCAAACATGGATCCAACAAACCAGCCGCTTGAGCACTAAAGAAAGCACCTCACAGTCCAAGTGTACACTTCATCATACTGACAGAATATAACAGTGCACACCCATTTATATCCAGTATGAAAGAGGCTTACCCAGTAACAGTTTAGCACAAAATCAATAAAATGAAACTCGTTTTAATTAAGTAGTAAATCGATATGGCCACTGAAGAATAACAATAATAATGATAAAAACCATTACTTCACTATGAACTGCTGCCAGTTTAAATCATAAAGGTAAAATCTGTGCATTCAGTATATATGTACAAACCACAATCTTTTTGTTTCTGCAACACAATATTTTGTTGCCATTATAATTAATATAAATGCACCCACTATTTTAAATAAGGTTATCAGGTTTGGTCGTTTCTCAAAATCAGATTTCCAGCCACTTCTTGCTCAGAATATTAAAATAAAAATAGTAATAAAGACAACAACAAAAAAGACAAATATCATAAAATAGTAAAGGTCTTTGGCAAACTACAAAATGGGCTAACAGTCCATTAATATTGTCAGCAAAAGCAGTTGGCATAGATTCTTCCTCCTTCATTAAATATGAAATACATTTACCTTTACTATACTAACTGTAAGTTTTTAATATCTGAATACATAACCTTGAAAGCAACACCAAGAAGAAACTACTGGTTACAGCACTTTGGTTCATTTGATTTAAATCTACATTAGTAAGCAATGCTTGCTCAATGAAATATTAAGCCAGAACAATCTGAATTACTGTGGTCAGTTGAACTAGGTGGTTTTACAGCCAATTTCATAAACTCTACATGAAAATGTATTTTTCCTCCAGTTGATAACAAAACTGAGAAATGCTGAACTCAAATGACATTCTGCGGTCAGCATGACAACTAAACAAGAGCTTGTAGCAAATTCCTACACTTTGCGCAAATACAACATACGTTTTTAACAATATGTGCATGTATTACAGACAATATGTAATGGATGTTAAGTTATGTTGCTGAAATTTCTGAATGTCTTTCATGTCGCAGAAAGAAAATATTCAAAATCAAAAAGGTCAAAGCTCGTCTAGCATGGCAGTCTACTGGCATAAACTGGAATGGAACATGCAATAGGACTTTTTTTTTTTTTTTAGCCCGCGGGTTTCTTCTAACCTTACACAAAAACGTGAGCCATACGCACAAAAGTGCGTTACGAAAGACTCGCGGACACGCGGGAACCGGTACGGCTTTAAAATACACTCCCGAAGCTGTGCACTGAACTTTCCTTTTCTTTAAGGTATTGGAATCCGCAAAGAAACCGCCTACTCCGCTCTCTGCGACTAACACGGATGACAACGAGCCGTGCGCGATTTCTAACGCTTGTGCCGACTAGCGTGAATTCCAGGCTACGAATCAATCCGCCGCCCCGGATCGCAAATTGAACCGGACCTCTTTCTTTCGAACATTGCTGAACATACTGATTGCTGTAAATATTAAAGGACGGGGTCTAAGGAGCACATACAAATACACTGTTCGTGAACACAGTAGTAGGTCATTTCAATTAGATTAACCTAAGCACATTACACTGTCGTATTTGACAACACAGTTTACAGATTCCACATTGCTGACGTCCTCCGTAAAGGCCTTACGGAATGTTGCTTCTCAGCGTTTAAAAAAGACAATTGCAAACACTGCCGGTTTAATTTTTTTCCCCCAACATAGTTAAAAAAATGAACATTAAAACTGTTACCCAATTTTTTTTTGGGCCCATAACACTTAAATGAAAAGGATGCTCAATGCTTTCCGGATACTGCACCAACGATTACCAAAAACAGCACCAATGCCCTTTTAGACAGGAGAAATGGGGATGGGGTTTTAAAACTGATGCAAGCGTACAGGCACGGACAGAGTTACTCTGTCTGTACACCCCATCTGCAGAAAGAGTTACTCTGACAGTACACCCTATCTGCACAGTTACTAAGTCTGTACACCCCACCTGCAGAGAGATATGCATCAGAATAAGCCAGTATACACCATACTGAATATACTTCATTTGCAAAATAAAAATGAATTACATTTTTGCAGTAATTTGCACAAGCATTTAATTACCTAGTTGTTTTAACTACAATCTTAAATTGCTCACAGAGGCTTAAGTTTGAGGCAAGGCACTTGAGCGAGTCGTCGAGTATCAGCGATTTTCTACTCGACGATCCAGAGAAGCTAGGAGTCCTGCTAAACGCACTTCCTCAGCCAATCACAGACTACCTCAGCGTCCAACCACTAAACAACCAAAGAGAAAACAACAACAACAAAAATGGCAGCCGATTTCCTAAACGCTTTAGCATAATGTATGTGCCTTAATGATATCATGACTGCTGGTTATGCTTAAACGCATTACAGTCCGCACTTTTTTTTATTCACTTAAAAATGTAAAAATCCTAGGCAACAACAATACAATTAATATCTATTTTTAGTACTTCTTTATATGAAAACTAACAATATATTTACTATACAATGATTTAACAATAAGAAATGTGAAATATTCCATTATGTTTCACAGTACACAAACAAAAGCTTCATACATTAGCATATTTAGTAAAAAATATAAATCTTAAAAATAAAAATAAAAACCCACAAAAAAAAAAAACCTACAAAGCAGCTTAAAGCAATTTTCTAGCGTAAACCTTTAAAGAATTCCCAGGTCGACAAAGTGCTTTTACAAGGAAATAATTTTCACATGACTAGTAGCTATGACAATGTTTGACTGATACTTTTCCAATTAAAACATTAAAAATCACACAAGGGCCAAGTAAATATAAATACTGAAGAGACAAATCAGTGTTAAACTGAATGCCTTCCAAATTGTTTCAATGATTTGTCCTTTTAAAAAAAACAAACAAACAAACAAAAAAAAAACAAATTAAATATTACAGGACCTACTCATGTGTCAGTCAAACACTATTGCTTGCGTTCTAATAAAACTAATCACTACATGAAATACTGGAAAAAAAAAAAAAAAGAAGAGAAATTGCTGTTCTTAAACTGAGAGCATTACATACGCATTAGTAGTTCTTCAAAGGGCTAAAAGCATAAATAGTACCTCGGACAGATCTACATCACCACTTGTGTATTTTCGTCTTGCAGTAAGGGCACTCCGCGCTGCTGGGCACGCAGTTCTCGCACAGTACGTAATGTTGACAAGGTTGCAGGACGACGGAACGGTCGTGCTTTTGGCATACTACACATTTCTTTGATTGAAGCTGATATATTACCTGCGTGTCGAGAAAAGAAGAATTAGTGGACGTCACAGCAAGTGAAAGAAAAAAAAAAAACGAAAAAAAAACACAAACACACACATGCTGGCGTTTACGAAACACAAGCCGCACTGTTTACTGATCTAGTCTACAAACTGTTACTCTGCAACAAGTTCAAGACTGAATGTGCTTTCATTATAATACATAGCTACACACATACATATGATATTATGATACGTATACACTGCACATAGCAGTGTGAAGTGTTTCTGGCCTTTGGGCTAATGACTATGCAGACTGTTAGAATGTCGGGCTGGGCTGCCCCTTAGCGCACGCTAGCTGCACATCCCCTGAGTGAATGCACAGTAAAGGGAGCGCGGTGCCCGTTCCTACCCCGTCTATCAGGTCCAGGTCGGTGCGCAGCTGGCTCTGGATGGAGTGCAGCTTGGGGAGGGGCAGCTGGTCCAGCTCGCCGTAGCTCCGCAGGAGCGGCACGCCGGGCGAGCGGCACAGAGCGTCCAGGTCGTCCTGGAGCTCCTTCAGCCGGCGCTCGGCGTCCTGCCGCTTCTGCGCCGCCAGCTGCCGCTCGGCCTCGGCGGCCTTCGCCTGCTCCTGGGCGTCCCGCGCGTCCTTCTGCCAGGCGGCGCAGGCCTGGGGGGGGGGGGGGGGGCGGGGCGAGAGGCGGGGTCAGCCAAGTTCGATTATGGTCTCTGCACCATAGAGCGCGCTACACTGTAGCTGTGCTTCGCCTGAATTTGCCAGCTGAGCAAATGGATTGTGCGTCAAACTGTCAACGTGCAGGTCGTTCTAGATAAACCTCTGCGCTACTAAACAGCGGAATGCCATTTGGCCTTGTGCGCACATCTCCGCAGTAGCATGTAAGTGGACGAGAAATTTCTGTTCTATTAGCAAGAAACTCTGTTTGACCTGTCGCCGGGCAGAAACTCACCCGTCTGACCTGTTGCCGGGCAGTAACCCACCCATTTGACCTGTTGCCAGGCAGAAACTCACCCGTTTGACCTGTTGCCGGGCAAAATGTCACCCATTTGACCTGTTGCTGGGCAGAAACTCACCCGTTTGACCTGTTGCCGGGTGGAAACTCACCCGTTTGACCTGTTGCCGGGTGGAAACTCACCCGTTTGACCTGTTGCCGGGTGTAAACTCACCCGTTTGACCTGTTGCCGGGCGGAAACTCACCCGTTTGACCTGTTGCCAGGCGGAAACTCACCCATTTGACCTGTTGCCGGGCGGAAACTCACCTGTTTGACCTGTTGCCAGGCGTCCTCCCATTGCTTGATCTTCCTCTTGGCCTCGTCCAGCTCCCTGAGGAGCCGCGGCAGGTCGGTGCTGCCCGAGGAGATGGCACCGGAGGCCCCACCCCCGAACGCCGAGGGGCCCGGAGAGAAGCTGCGACTCACAAAGTCCCAAATGCTGCCAGAGCCCCCGTTCAGACCTGCAGGGAACATACATGCCCCGTCCCATTAAACATAGCAGCACTGACCTGACCCTAACATGAGCCCTACCCCCTATCCCTAAACCCTAACCCCTACCCCTACCCCTAACACGAGCCCTACCCCCTGTCCCTAAACCCTAGCCCCAACCCCCATCCCAAGACTCTAATGTCCGTTACTAACACAAACCTGTCCAAGGCAAATAAAAGGCTAAAGAGAAGCACATTTCTGCACCTACAGGGAGGACACAAGCAAGACCTGATCGTTTTCATCATTTATCAAGGCCGAGTGCAATTATGATACTCCCTTTATTATTATTTTTAAATAATAAGTCAAAGATGCACATTGGTATTTATTGAAGGGTAAAAGTTGTTAGCACTTGACGTGTCCGCCTTGATTACCACCTTCACTGTGCTTGGCATTGATTCCACCAGCAACAGCTCATCTTCCATTTCATCCCAGCACTCTCTCAACACTTCCCATAGATTGTCCGTTGATGTTGCTTGATGTTTGGTCTTTTCCCTCTTCAGCTGCTCCCACAGATGTTCCACTGGGTTCAGGTCTAGTGACTGTGGCGGGAACGCCATCTTAAGCTCCACTTGTTCTCAGAAATGTGTTCTTGTGTAATTGGATGATCGTAATTGCATTATTCCTCGTTAAATAAAGAAAACAACAAGGACCTGTACTCAGACGTTTGACCCCTGCTGTATAATCTGGTGTTCTTCTGCGAATCTGAGATGTGAAGATGCCCTGTGAGGCTGGCGCCTCCGTGTGGAAGCATGTGGTAAATGACACTCTTCAGGCTAAACATCTCCCATAGTTCCAATAATGAAAGTTGCATCACCCTACCACTGAAGCACAAACATTCGAACGCAATGCATCTCATGAATATTCATGAATGGGCGTGGTTAAGCACAACACTGACAGAAGGGAAGGAAGCGGCCACGGCAGTCTTACCCAAGGAATTCTGGGAGGAGGTGGAGGTTCCCAGAAGGCTGTGCTCGGGCTTGGTGGGCGGGGCCTGGGGGGCCATCCCCGACAGGATGGACTGGGAGAGAGAGCCCAGAGGGGAGGCGGAGAGCGAGGAGGAGGACGGCAGGGAGGAAGAGTGCGCCAGGGACCGGGGGATGTTGACGGGGGCGGAGCCGGCGAGCAGCCGCTGACCTGGTGGGGGACACGAGCGAGACGCGGCCGCCGCTGTGGAGTCGGGAGAGTGCAGGCGGACGCGCGAGCGCCCCATCTCATCTCAAAGTTACGGGTAATGATACTGCTGAGGGTAAAAGCAAGCCATGCAAGGGTCTTTCAGTAGTAACTAAAGAAAGGTGAGAGGTGCCAACTGGGCTCAGTCTGGGCATTATACAAAATGAGCTTGCTCAGGGCTAGAACACAGTTTAAATTAACATCCACACGCCTAACATTAACTATTTACGAGCAGGCGCTCCATTCGAACCTGAGTCGCGCTGCTAACGTGGCGATGCTAAGCGACGGCTTCATCATGCCGTGAGCAAGCACAGTACGGCAGCTCCGTGCAGGCCCCTGACCGGAGGACGGGTGCCAGCTCTCTTACTGGACCAGAAGGAGCGAGCTCATTGGCCAGGCGCAAGGCAGACACGCCCACTTCGCCTATTCCGCGCCGCACACCTCTCGCAGCAGATGCGCTTCGGCTGGTGTCCTGCCGGCAGTCCATTCGCGGTCACAGTCACACACGAGCGGGGACTCTTACTTGTTAAGCCAATTCCGTTGTTTTCTTGCTCCTCCAACTCTTTATCGAGCGACGCGACGTTGATGTCCCGGAAATTCAGGTCGAGCGCGGAACCTGCAAGAGAGGCAGCGACGCGTTTCACTCGCTCGCTCGCGACCGGCAGCCACGGAAACGCAAGCGCCGGCGTCCCGGCGATCGCTAAGAGGACGACATTCCGGTTTCCGCAAGGCCAGAACGAAAGCACGCAAAGAGCGCGGCCGTTTTTCAATCCGGCGCTACGGAGCGCGCTCTATAGCAACACTCCCGCGACTGAGCGACAGCCGCAGCCGCGCGCTTCGGCAACCCGTGAGGAGCTCTCGAAGGGCGACGTGAAAACGCAGAGCACCTGGGATCTGTAGAAGCAGAGCCAGAATTCCCCGATGACCGCTGACTCACTTGCCTGCGGCAGCAAGGGATTCGGAGTCCTGTCTGCGCAGAGCCGTCCGCTCACACACACGCTCGCACTCAGCAGCCAGCTGGTCACGTGACTCCTGACTGCCGGCTCTCTTCCTCCCGCTCTCTCTCTCTCTACCACTCTCTCCCGCGCACTCTCACTCTCTCTCGCAGTCTCTTGCTGTCCCCTTCACTCCCTCTCCCGCTCTCTCTCTGGTGCCCCCAACCTCCCTCTGTCCCTCCCCTGAGCTCTGTGCCATAAAGCCTACACAAAACAGTCATAAGCATGACATACCACCTGTCATAACCAGTCATAACGCTGCCATAACGTATGAAACAAATTCAAAAACAGTTGAAATGATTCGCTCAAAACGAACGGCTGCTGCATGAATTGACATCAAGGCACGTAGCCGAGACCGATCAACCAACTACGCTAAAGCGGAATTAAGACAAAGCTGACGGTCACAGCGCTCACGATCCAGATGTTCGCCCGCCATCCTGCTCTACCTGGCTTTGGAAGCCGCGCGGTCAGGAAGCACAGAGACGGACGCGGGGCCGAGGGGGGCGAGCCTGGGTCTGTGACGCACCTATGACGGACTCCACCGTGTTGCTCCCGGGGTAGAAGGGCGTGGCCTTGGCGTTCATGGTGGACAGGGCGGTGGGGGAGGAGCTGTCCGAGCCCATGCTGGAGGCCAGGCTGGAGGTGATGCTGGAGGTGATGCTGGACGCCAGGGCGTGGGAGGCTGCAAACACGCTGATGAGGGTCTGAAAACCCAACAGAGTGCTCATCAATAACCCAACAGAGTGCTTATTAATAACCCAACAAAGTGCTCATCAATACTTCCTCTCTAATAACCCAACAGAGCACTTTTTAAAAACTCAACAGAGTTCTTGTCAATAACTCAGAGTACTTGTGGCACACAAGTACGTAAAATTAACTTTTTCAGCAAGTAATTCCAGCTAACTAAATTCATAAAGGCCTACTGACACAATCACAGAGTAAGTGTTACATCCTTGTTGCTAAATGACAGGTAATACTTTCTAGCTAAGGTTACACAAATTAGCTAAAACCTATTACCTGTTGGTAGTTCTTTCTAGCTAATTAGGTAGCTAGCTACATAGCTATTGATAGCTAGCTAATGTTACCATAACATTTAAATAGTCACCTAACAAACTCACGGCCAGTCTCTCACCTGTTTGTCTTGGTCCGCTAACTTCTGGTTCCCATCTGCAGGATAGCCCTTCAGGTTTTTGGCCTGAGAACAGACGATACATTTAGTGAACAAAAGGTAGCATGCTAATCAATTTCAAATCAATCTTTATTTAAACCTGCGGAGACAGACAAACCCAACATTGGTAATTAATGCCTTAAGTCTTTTGGGGAAAAGAAAACCTGCTGTTAACACAGCGACGAAGAGACTGAAACAGCGCAGCAACAGCGTACAAAACAAAATGGAGTCACTGCACCAGCATCACACTACAGCAGGAACTGAGGGTAGAGATTTTCAGACCTATAACTCTGCTACAAAACGGTCAAATTCACAATCTAAGCAAAACGCTGTTCTCCAAGCATACGTGTCAAATAACCAACAATTTTCAGCGAATCCAGATCTTGGCATTGTGACATTGCTAGTCTACATGATTACCCAAAGACAACCAGAAGTAGAGCAATGACGCTAACAAACAAAATGAAAAAAGTAATGAAATGTTTCAAATGAACATGACTCAAAACAACTGATACATGTACGTATCGTGTGTGTAACGGACCCCAAGGTAAACTGGCTAAGCTATTTCTTCCAGAGAGGGAGCGGGCAAGAGGGGGAAAGAGCGAGAGAAAGGAGGGAAAGAAAGAGAAGAGGAAGAGAGGGTGAGAGAAAAAGGGAGGTAGAGCAAGAAAAAGAGAGAAAGAGAAGTAAAAGAGAGGGTAACAGGGGGAAAGAGAGAGAGAAAGAGGGGAAAGAGAAGAGGGGGAGGGGGAGGCCAAGAGGGGGAAAAGAGAAAGAGAAAAAGGGGAGAGAAAGAGGAGAGGAGGAGAGGGAGAAAGCGGGGAGAGAGAGAGAGAGAGAGAGAGAGAGCGCGGGGGAGCTGCGGGTACCTGGTCTTCCCGTTCGAACCCCGGGGCTTTGGGGTACGGAGAGGCGGGCGAGGACGCGGCGGAGTCTGAACATAAACTACCGTTAGTTAAGCTTTTGGGCCTGCAGCTGGGTCCGACCGGGGACAACGAGCTGTTGCTCCCCGAGCTGGACGCTACGCTCGGACTACTAGAGCACGGGACCTGCGGGAGAGAAGCACAGGGGTCTCAGCGTTTCCCGAATCGCATGCGCTCGCGACCGGGGGGGCGGGGGGAGTTGGGGGGGGGCAGGGCGACCGCTCCTGCCGTGTCCGTCGGTTAAAACTAGGCGTGGCGTCGGCGCGTTTGAAACGCCATTGCGCAGTGAAATCTGCTAATGTTTTCACAGGCGATGCAAGAGGTGCCAGAGAAACCTCTAAAGACGCTCTCACGTTTAGTGGGTGGCAGTGTAGTATACTGGGTAAGGATCTGGGCTTGTAACCTAAAGGCCACAGGCTCGATTCCTGGGTAGGACACTGCTGTTGTACCATTCAGCAAGGTTCTTCACCTGCAGTGCTTCAGTATATATCCAGCTGTATAAATGGATGCTATGTAAATGCTATGTAAAGAGTTGTGTATCTTGTTCTGGATAAGAGAGTCTGCTAAATGCCTGTAATGAAATGTAATGTAATGTAGCTGTACTCATTTGATAAAAACTGGAAACTAATTGCGGGCAATCAGTTGGACGGCTGTAATAATACTTAGTCTGGACTAAGTATTAGCTGGACTATGATGAACAGTCTGCGCTACATTTGGGTGAAATGCAAAACAAATGCAAAAACTGGGAAAGACATGAAAGACAAAAGGACAGAACGCAGCTCGGAGGGAAGAGCAGGAAAGTCAGGAGCTGTGCTATGTCTCTCACGTTAAAAACACAACCAGACTCGCAGACATGGTCAGAGTCCCCAGGGATAGCCTCAGAGAGAGAGGAGCAGAGCAGAGGAGGAGAGGAGAGGGGGTGGAGGAGGAGTGGAGAGGAGAGAGGGGTGGAGGAGGGGAGGAGAGGAGAGAGGGGTGGAGGAGGAGAGGAGAGGAGAGAAGGGTGGAGGAGGAGAGGAGAGGAGAGGAGAGAGGGGTGGAGGAGGGGAGGAGAGTAGTGAGGGGTGGAGGAGGAGGAGAGGAGAGAGGGGTGGAGAAGAAGAGAGGAGAGATGAGAGGAGAGAGAGGAGGAGAGGAGAGGAGAGAAAGGGGTGCAGAAGAAGAGAGGAGAGATGAGAGGAGAGAGAGGAGAAGAGGAGAGAAAGGGGTGCAGAAGAAGAGAGGGTGAGATGAGAGGAGAGAGAGGAGAAGAGGAGAGGAGAGACGGGTGGGGGAGAAGAGGAGAGGAGAGATAGGGGTCCGGGAGAAGAGGAGAGGAAAGAGGGGTGGAGGAAAGGAGAGGAAGAGAGGAGAGGAGGCGCAGAGACGCGAAGCAGAGCGGATCTCAGACGTACACTCCCTGATTGGCCGTTGTTGCTGGCCGCGCTGGTGATGGCGCTGGCGTTCCCCGCCAGGTCGGCCATGGGACACTCGGAGCACTGCTGGCCCAGCTTGGCCTGGGAGCCCGAGTGCATCACAGTGAGCAGGGAGCTCATGGACTCCTCTGTGGAGGGGACCCCTGAAACAGAGAGAGAGAGAGAGAGAGATAAGGCCGTGTGTACCCCACACACCACACCAAACCGAGGAAAGAACAGTCCGGAGTGAGGCCGCCGCCCCCACGGGGATGCGTGTCACCACACACACACACACACAAACACACTCACGCGCACACAGTCACGCACACACACACACACACACACATACACACAGTCACAGAGGCACTTACTTTCCACGTGCGCGAAGGCGCAGAACGGCCCTCTGGGACAGTAACCCGTTTGGCGCATGTCGTTGCATTTTGTAGATTTGTAAATCTGCAGAGAGAGACCCAGAACCATTACACCACGCCGGGCAGGTCAGTCAACCTGCCGAAACACTGAGCCTTCCTCCGACGGTGTGCCAGAGACAGAACTGCTGCTCTGGCCAGGACTAACGGACTCACCCGAGGATGGAGCTGCCGCTTGATGAGGGACTGACAGACAAACTGACGGGCGGGGCAGGTAAGACTCACCTCGGGGTGGAACTGCTGCTCGGTGCGGGAGTGGCAGTACTGGCAGGACTCGCCGCTCTCACACTTGGACGGCTCTCCCCACTCGTCCCCGTGTTTCACGTTGGGACACGGCGTTGACCTGCCGGACAAATTGGTCCCGCTCAAATCAACAAATAACCGCTCTACGTCCCTAATAGCTACACAAACAAGTGCTCTCCATCCCTTAAACACACACAAATAACCGCTCTACATCCCTTAAACCCACACAAATAACCACTCTAGATCCCTTAGACCCACAGAACTAACCACTCTACATCCCTTATATCCACACAAATAACCGCTCTCCATCCCTTAAACCCACACAAATAACCGCTCTAGATCCCTTAGACCCACAGAACTAACCACTCTACATCCCTTATATCCACACAAATAACCGCTCTACGTCCCTGAAACCCACACAAATAACTGCTCTAAATCCCTTAAACCCACACAAATAACCGCTCTAAATCCCTTAAACCCACACAAATAACCGCTCTACATCCCTTAAACCCAGACAAATAACCGCTCTATATCCCTTAAACCCACACAAATAACCACTCTACATCCCTTAAACCCACACAAATAACCACTCTATATCCCTTAGACCCACAGAACTAACCACTCTACATCCCTTATATCCACACAAATAACCGCTCTACGTCCCTGAAACCCACACAAATAACTGCTCTAAATCCCTTAAACCCAGACAAATAACCGCTCTACATCCCTTAAACCCAGACAAATAACCACTCTATATCCCTTAAACCCACACAAATAACCACTCTACATCCCTTAAACCCACACAAATAACCACTCTATATCCCTTAGACCCACAGAACTAACCACTCTACATCCCTTATATCCACACAAATAACTGCTCTACATCCCTTAAACCCACACAAATAACCGCTCTAAATCCCTTAAATCCACACAAATAACCGCTCTACATCCCTTAAACCCACACACCTAACTGCTCTACATCCCTTTATTCCACCTCAAATTGAAATCACACAAACATCCCTTTATTTAAGCTCAAATTAAATCCACAAATATCTGTTCTACAACCCTTTATTTCAGCTCAATTATTTAGCAAAACCACATTCTTCACCAGATTTAATTTTTTCAATCATCGACATACAATCCAGATTCAAGCTAATTCTGCATGTGAACATAAACTCTTCAGATTCTGGGAAAATGAGAACAGCACAACTGCCCATCTTTGATTATTCTAAATAAAACACATCAGTAACCAAAACTTTAAATCACACGAAAGAGGAACTTAGTTCTGAACGTTGGTGAAGGCCCTGTTTTTTTTTTATTTTATTTTTTTAAAACAAGACCAGGTCAAAACCTAGTATATGGCTGGACCTAACACACGTGATCCGGCCGACCAATAGCGTAACTTCATCACTCGGTCACTTACTCAGTCACAGACATTCGCGTTTGTAGGGCTGGCCCCGCTGTTGCGGTCCAGCCAAAAAGCAGCTGGGTTTGGAGCTGTGAGTGACGCAGGCGCCCCCCTCCCCCCCCCGGTCACGCACCTGTACTTGTGCTTGCGGGGGTTCCTCCGGCGGTCCCGGCTGTTGTGGTAATGGGGACAGGCGTAGCCCTGCCGGCACAGCCGCGGGGGTTTGGTGCACTGGTCCGTTTTGTAGTTCGCCAAAACGAAGTTGGTGTCTGAGCAAGGTCACAAGGAGGGCAATGAGTGAACATTAAATATGAAATATTATTACAGGTCAAACATACAGTCAGATCATAAGACAAAAAAAATATTAAGAGATTTTTTAAATCCAGAACTTTAAAATGTTTTATTTTATTTTAATAGATTTCTCTCCTCTTTTGGGGGACAAATACCGAATTACTTTTGACTGCTAAACTCTCTTCGCTCCACAAGATGGCGTTACCTCCCTTGAAAACGCTCAACTCAAAACAGCTTTGGGAAACTGTTGTGCTGTCAGGCTGCAATATTTACAATTCAGGAGAAAGGAAGTTCTCCATTCCGGCTCAAAGTCACAGTGCTGTCCATCCATTACAGGGCTGGCTGTGCACAAATCCATTAGGGCCCAACCTGGCATAAACTCACAACATCAACCCAAGTGCAAAACTGCGCACCTCAGTGGTTCAAGTGAAAGCAGAATTCGGTGTTTGGATAATGCACAAGTGAAGGGGAGTGAGATACACGTGTGGAGTCTGAGGATGTTTCCCACGTTAAGACTTATAAGTGCATTCAGACTGATGTGGCTGAATTCACGCTGATATAAGTGCATTCAGACTGATTTATGTTCATTCAGACTGATATGACTAAATTCACACTGATATAAGTGCATTCAGACTAAAGTGCATTTATTCTATGAAAAACTGAGGGAGATGGAACACCTTTGGCTTTCAGAAAACACATGCAACTTCAACATGTAACGTGTAGGCAGGTGCATAAATCTGCCTAAATTAAAATTGTATTGAATTTCAAATGAGAGCTGTCACTTTGCCAACTTTTACTCAAAGAACTGCACGTGAAGCTGAATATTGGCGCATGCTTGTCTGCGAGGCGGGCTGACAGTGCAGTTCCTCACCCTGCCAGCGGGGGTCCTCGGTGAGAGTCTTCTCGATCATGGCCTGGCTGGCCAGTACCCCGGGCTGCAGGTCGGGGATGCCCTCCCCCGCCCCCAGCTGCCCGTTCTGCAGGGCCTCCTGCGCCTGGACCTCTCTGGGAAAATAAAACAGAACCAAGCTGCTCATCTAGAGTGGGGAGGGGGGGCGGTAGTGTAGCATAATGGGTAAGGAGCTGGTTTTGTAGCCTAAAGGTCACAGGTTCGATTCCCGGGTAGGACACTGCCGTTGTTCCCTTGAGCAAGGTACTTAACCTATATTGCTTCAGTATATATCCAGCTGTATACATGAAATGTAATGCAACATAAATACTGTGTAAAAAAAAAAAGCTGTGTAATTCTCTCTGGATAAGAGCGTCTGCTAAATGCCTGTAATGTAATGTAGATCAATGTATACTACACTGCAGTACATTTATTTAGCATACTCTTATCCACAGCTAATTATGCTACAATGACATTACCTTATTTATTTATGCCAATCTTATTTAGAGCTATGTGCATCAAGCAGGCACTCTTACAACTACAGCATAAAGATAGCAGGTGCAAGAGGCAGATGGAGAATACAGTGCGTCATGCAGCAGCATGGTTTCAGTATACAGCTTTAATGCTTCTGCTGATACAGCCATAGGAACAGAATGGTGGCATAATCCCTACCGAGTCCCTTTCACATGAGCATCTCTGCTGGGAATCGCGAGCTCATCTGTGCCATTAACAAGGGTTCAAAACTGGCTGCAGTGCCAGCATTCCAATACTGGCAAGATGACATCACATGCGGAGGAATTGTAGCCAAGCACTTATTCCACCATGGCCAATTTTCAACTTGCACTACACACAGACAGCTGAGCACTACCATGCCGAACTGCTGAAGCTAAGCAGCCATACACCCTGTACCCTTCTCATGGTTAACTGCTGAAGCTAAGCAGCCACACCACCCTGTACCCTTCTCATGGCTAACTACTGAAGTTAAGCAGCCACACCACCCTGTACTCTTCTTGTGGTTAACTGCTGAAGCTAAGCAGCCACACCACCCTGTACCCTTCTCATGGCTAACTGCTGAAGCTAAGCAGCCACACCACCCTGTACCCTTCTCATGGCTAACTGCTGAAGCTAAGCAGCCACACCACCCTGTACCCTTCTCATGGCTAACTGCTGAAGCTAAGCAGCCATACCACCCTGTACCCTTCTCATGGCTAACTGCTGAAGCTAAGCAGCCACACCACCCTGTACCCTTCTCATGGCTAACTGCTGAAGCTAAGCAGCCACACCACCCTGTACCCTTCTCATGGCCAACTGCTGAAGTTAAGCAGCCATACCACCCTGTACCCTTCTCATGGCTAACTGCTGAAGCTAAGCAGCCACACCACCCCGTACCCTTCTCATGGCTAACTGCTAATGCCAAGCAGGTATGGGCTTTACTCATTCTAGTAGAGGGCCAGTAGACCAAACAGAATGGCCCAGTGGGGACACTGTGCTGCAGGAGGTAACATCCATCAGATGAGATGAGCATCCGACTCACTGTGGTCGCTAAGGGCCACAAGAGTAGGGGGTCTAACCCCAGTGTCCTGGTCAAATGTTTTGCAAAAACTGGCTAGATCTGAGCACCTAAGGCAGCAGTGTAGTGTAATGAGTAAGGAGTTGGTTTTGTAACCTAAAGATCGTAGGTTCGATACCCCGGTAGGACACTGCCGTTGTACCCTTGAGCAAGGTACTTAACGTGCATTGCTCCAGTATATATCCAGCAGTATAACTGGATACGATGTAAGTCGCTCTGGATAAGGAGCGTCTGCTAAATGCATGTAAAACTAAAAAAAAACAAAAACTAAAACAAATCATCCTCTACATCTGATTGGCTAGCGATCCCGTGCTTTCCTACCTAATATTATTCCCCAGGTCATTACCTCAAAAGACAAGCAAGTTTCTATTTGACATGCCTGGCTAAACAAAATAAATAAGTATTAATGCTAAAAATAATTCTGCCTCCTGAACACAAACACCAGCTGCTCCGATGCAATTCTTATCCGATGACATCACAGCACTCGGGCCGCATTCAGATTCCAAGCCCACGCTCAAATTGGGTTTGAACGCCACAGCCGGCAGACTGTCCTGCCTCCACAGGAGAAGGAATCTCTGCCACTCACTTCCCATCACTGCCCCCTACAGACAGGAGGGAGAATTACACCACCCAATGACCCAGCATTGGGTCATATCAGAGTCAGAGGTCTTTGCAGCCCTGAAAAAAAACTGAACATGAAGATATTTGCGGTTTTAAGCACTTGAACAACGCTTAAGTTTGATCAAGATTATTTCGGCTCGTCCAACTTTCTTCTTAGTCATGTCTCACGAGACAGAAGGGGAACCTCTTGCTTCGACCGATGTAACATGTAAAAATGAAGCATCACATCAATTCAACTCACAGTTTACAACCCACTCCTTAGCCCAGTACTTCTGTCACTGAACATAAGCCGACTTCTTAAGTCTCTCTTTAGGAATGCAGCCAGATAACACAGCTGTGCGCAAATATTCACAATCCATTTTCTGGAGTAGCTGTTTGTTTGCATGTTTGTTTATTTACTTATTTTTTTGCCCAAAGGCTGGGGTGATTAGACAACGGTGTCCATCAACTAAGGGCAGAATACATGGCCTGCTCCTAGCGCGATCTTGTCCGCGTTACACTTCCCTCTCTTAATACACTGGCAAACATTTCAGTAGCCAGTAGCTCATAAGCATGGAGCTGCAGTCTCTTGGCACTGCGTTTTAGCACCTGGCACTTCAGCAACTCCGAGAGATCCCTCAATGCGCTAATTGTATCCTCTGCGGAAAACAAATCAATTGGAAAATAACGAGATGAAGCCCCTAATTAGCACGAGGAGCACTCCGGGGACCAAAATAATCTCCCACCAACAATCCCTTCTGCAGGGACTACAAGCTAATCAGCACTTCCTGAGACCACAAGTCACTGGCAGACTTCATGGAAGGCTCCACAGATCTGTGGGAAAATAAACAGACGGCTTTTTTTCGAATTTAGCTTGCGCCGAGCTAGCTCTCGGGACGCTAATTCGTCACTAGAAGAGCTGCGCTAGAAAGCGTTCGCCTTCGCACCCGGCAAGACCGGCCGACAGGAAGCTATTCCCTGTTCCGCCATAGTCACCTGAGCAAACCGATGAGGATTAGGAATACTGTAGTCCATTTCAGGTTCTTTCGCCAACTCCTTTTCACCAAGCCGATTGGTTCAATCCACTATAAATATCTCTTCACCGATTCGTTCGGTGTTATTTCTGCTCGCCTTTTGTTAGCGAGCCAGCGCTCATTCAGCTTTTTATAGATGCTAAAATGGAAACCCCCGCGCTTCTTTCTAACTCAGCTCTGCGTAAGGGCTGCACAGTAGTGCAGTGGACAGCACCGACACCCCACAGCGAGGTCCCGGGTCTGTTCCCCCCCCCGTGTCCGCGTGGGTTCTCCGGGTTCTTCCCACAGGCCGCAGACATGCAGGAGAGTCTAGAATGCCGGTAGATACGAGTGACTGGAGGGTGTATTACAACCTTGCACCCAATGGTTACAATTAATTTTGCTACGTTGAATTTGCCATGGTTACCTTGAATTTGCTTGCATCCGACTCCAACAGGTATTGTTGAAGCTAGTAGCTCAAATTAAGACAAAAATGCAACAGGGCCGAGTTTGTCGTGAAAATGTATCAATATCAAATTACAAAATCAAACGGAGCATCGTATCGGAAGCGCATTCACACGGTATGCTATATCACGGATTAAATAAGCACAATTTAATCTCAGCTGTTTATTTTAAATCAAAAGAACACTGTTTGATAGTATTGGGCAATATAAGTACATATATAAATAGGCTATTTGACTCTACACAGAAACGCTGGCAGACGGTGAAGGGAGGCGGATGGGGGGGATGGGGGGGGGATAGGGGGGTGGGGTGCGGGTACCTGATATCGTAGACGGGCGGGCGCAGGTCGTGCGGCCCGTGGGCGAAGGCGCAGTGCGGCCCGTTCTTCACGCAGTGCCCGCGGGTGTCCGTCTCGTGGATGCACGTGCCCGTCTTGTAGTAGCGGAGGTGGTACTTGCGCTCGGTGTCGCCGGTGGTCCGGTGCAGGTACGGACAGCTGGACGGACGGACACAGACAGATTAAGCGAAAGAACAGTAAAATAAACAGCTAAACACCCAGTACTGTCAAACAGCTATGCTATAAATAAAGAACCAAACATAATGCATGCCATAATATTTACCTACTGCTATTCTGAAGAGATTCTAAAATTCTTTACCCAGGAGGCAAAAACATTTCTGTACTGCCCACTGCTAGAGGGTTTGGTATTGGTCTTTTAAGACCTTGTGCATGATGTCACAATTTCATTTAAATAAAGCTAAAATCGTTTTTTTTCTCATCCATAACAGCGGTTGTCATGTGGTTGAGCTAAAAGTAGCTGTGTGGTGTTGACGTTGCTCTCGGAAGTGGTGAGCGTTTCTTTTGCTCGTGCAGCGCCCCTGGTGGTGAGGCAGAGCCACAGCGCTCTCTAGCACGTGGTGGAGAGCTACAGTGTAAAAAGGAATTCTTTGAAAAGCCAGACATCAGTCTTGATAACTGCTGGCATTCTCTACACATAAAGACAAGTGACAGACAGTCTTCAGACAGACAGACTCCACATGCAGGCAGTGCATTATGAAAGCAGCTTTGATTCAGACGCTTTCCCTCAGCTGGATCTTTAGATTAGAGAGCAGCACATCCTGTACCAGCAAACAGCAGAGAACCTGCACTCTGGGGACACAGAGCAGCACATCCTGTACCAGCAAACAACAGAGTACCTGCACTCTGGGGACAGAAGAACAGCACATCCTGCACCAGCAAACAGCAGAGTACCTGCACACTGGGGACACAAGAACAGCACATCCTGCACCAGCAAACAGCACAGTACCTGCACACTGGGGACACAAGAACAGCACATCCTGTACCAGCAAACAGCAGAGGACCAGCACTCTCAGGATGTCTGTGAGGTTTTTCATCAGCACTTAAATCCATTAAACTGTTGGGGGGATTCAATATGCACATCTGACAATTATGCATGACAACAGTAACACTGTCTATGCCAAACTGTAGGTGTCAAAGAAATGTGACAAATTCATTCCAACAGTCACCAAATCCTTAAGCTTTCCATTCTGGGTGAGAAATACGGCTTCTCCCGGCCAAGAGCGGGAAACACAACGGGAGCCGTCACGGCTGTGCCATCGCATACTGACGTGCTTATTTAGAACAATAATCCGCGCTATTCAAAGGGTTCCGGTTGCCACGGCAACAGCCGCCCATGTCAATGGGGAAGGCTGTCACTAAGGAAGAGAGCAAGGGAGAGGCAGCCAGACATCCCAGCCCCCCCGCCCCCCCGCCCCAGCGTCCCGCCCCCCACCCCCAGCATCCCCGAAGGACGCTCTTAAACGCGGGCGTCGGAGGTGTCCGCTAGTCTCAGAAAGGCCGCCATTATGACTTGTGTGTAAACGGCGTCTAGCCATTCCTTCGAACGATCGGCGATAGTCCACCATGGGGTCTCCACGGAGACAGGCAGGCAAAAGATCACGGTGGGAGGTCTCTACTAGTCCCTCAAATCAGCACGACTCTTCAAAGACAAACAGCTTACATGCAATTATCCACCACTTTACAAGAGACCCTCTGAGGCACATGGTATGCGTTTAGGGGTTGGGGGCGGACACAGAGAGCTTTAATCACATCAGCGAGCGTTTCTCCTCACCCCACAGACAGCCCCAATTACCAGCCTTTCACATAAATATAACTCAATATTCAACTGTGCAACGTTCAGATAATGTTCAGTCGACATCCAGACAACATTCAGTCAGTGAGAACGTACAGGGGCCAAACCGACCCCATTTCAGATGGGGGACAGAGAAGATATCAGTTTCTGAAAATGATCAGTCCAGAGGTGCGTTCAAATTCAGCGAACAGAGGCAAATGTTCGTGGCAATTTGAACAGCTTTTTAAGAATGTTCCAAATTGTTTGCATTATACATAAACAGACATGGCAATGAGAGCGTTTGTACTCAGAGCCGCTTCTGTGATCATCGATGATAGGAAAACAATAGCTAGCTAGCGAACAATAATAACATTGGCTAGCGTTAGCAATAACATTATTGAAAAAACTGATCACACTTAACGGCATCTTCAATTGAAATACCCATCTGGGAACATTTCCCTCAGTTCAGCGTCCATTTTTGTTTGCCGCAAACTACCTTTTCAGACTGTTCGCTTATGTTTGCAAACGTTCGCGGCGAACGCAAAGCTAACGGAAAAAAGTTTGAAGTAGTTTGCAAACGTTCAGCCTTGTTCGCTGAATTTGAACGCACCTCAGGATCAGAACCAGTTTGCAAACCCACCGCATTGTACATAAGCCAGATCCTTCTTACTTGAGAAGTTGTTTTTCCTGGAAACCACTCCAGATAGAACAAGCAGCGCTTCTAACTGACAGATTTTGGATTTCCCCCTCAATTTCAGCATTTCGATCCCAGAGGGTTCATGTAGTAACCAGAGGGCCTCCAACACCAGAATTGGGTGTTTAGCTTTAGCTTCTCCACACAAGGCTGACAGTTGGAAATGCAAATAAAATTTTCCAATCATTCCCTCACAAAGGCACAGAAAACTAGACTCAGAGTTATCACTGATCTCACTCACAAGGTAAGACATTGGGCTCCTGGTAACATTGTTCCAACACCTAAATTTTTACCTTTTTGACCTTTTTGATTCAATACAACAGTGATAACCAAAAATTTCTCATGAACGGTAATGTAAAGTTAAAATATCTTTTGAAAGACAAAATCAGAAATAATGTAACAAGATGTGAGCACTTTGTGAACAATACCACGGCAATTGTTAAACCATCAACATACATTAAATTATACTTGTCATGTATCTACCTGTTAGTATCCATGCCTATCGGGATTTGAAGTTCCTGAAGAGATCGGGGTGGTTGTCAGACAGATGCTTTGCAAGGTTGAACATGTTGTTTCCCTTGGCGAGACAAGCTTCTCAGCATTTTTTGCAAAAGGGCGCTGTAATAGTGCTGTCAGGCTCACCTTTATCATCGGCTTTGTAGGCGAAGTATTGTCATATTTCAGTTTGAGCGCCCTCGTTTCCAACAAGTTGGGGACGACCAGCGTTATCTACAGCTGCCGCTAGGCGTTTAAGATTAATCCCACGCTCGAGCGCGCGCGGTTCAACGACAGGGAGCGAGCGAGTCAGCCAGCCTCTCAGTCAGAGACATTCACCGTTCTTGGCTGGGCCCTTGGGGTCCAGAAAAAAAAGTAGAATGTGACACTGAATACAAAGAAAAATGGCTTGGGGGAAAAAAAAAAAAAAAAGAAAAAAAAACCTTGTGCAAATCAATTTATGCAAAAGGCATGAAAACACTAAATGAGACTAGTCTTTAACTTTAGAGAACACAATAGAAACCATTCAGGGCACCAGGCTAAGACATTAAAATGATGGTCTTTGGACAGAATTAACCCAACATTCTCCGGCGGGGTTAATTAAACATAACGATGTAGGCCTGAAGCATTTTCAAGCCCCTGATTAAGTCAGATGACTTGATTAGATTCACTGGAATTCTAATAAAAGACCATGATTTATTCTAATAATACATAGCACCTGCAGCTATTCCCAGAAAAAAAATCTTCTCTTTATCACATGCATGGAATTTAAATTAATTTATACGTTATTGGGAAAACGCATGCATTATAAAAAATTAATGGAAGGGCAAGTCTTCAGTTAAAGGTACAGCAAGTAGATGGACACAACAAGCCTCCTTATCTGCTTATAACTGTGCTCAGGTGAAAGCTAACATGAGCCCAAATGATGCTTAGACTGCCACCAAGACCGGTGTTCCTCTAACGTGTGTTTTTCAAGATTACAGCCTATATTATAAGTGACTGATAGAATTCCCTGTTACTGACCTTCATATGTTAGAAAAATACACTTTATATTCTAGGTAGACAACACCGTATGGCTAATTTATATATTCATCCTTTTAAAGTCTAATCCACCAGCTCTCCCTCTGAAGAGTTGGAAACAAGCACCTCTTAATGGAAGGAGACTGTCAAGACCAAGCGTGAGAAATGCTCTCTCTCTATCATACAGACATTTCCACACAGAACAGTGCACGTGCCTCTATCACACAGACATTTCCACACAGAACAGTGCACGTGCCGCGATCAAACAGACATTTCCACACAGAACAGTGCACATGCCGCTATCAAACATGCATTTCCACACAGAACAGTGCACGCGCCTCTATCAAACATACATTTCCACACAGAACAGCGCACGTGCCTCTATCAAACAGACATTACACAGAGAACAGTGCAGGTGCACCAATCACATTTTTGCAGTGTGTGTTAAGCACTTAGCTCAAGGCCCATTTAGGAATCAAATGTGCCACAAGATACAAGAGCAGAGCCCATCCCTGCACATTGTGCTAGGAAGTGTGGCAGGGTGGTTAGGGACCTGACTGGTAGCAGAGCACATCCCTGTGCATTATGCTAGGCAAACTAGCGAAGAGTAAGAGAGCAACTGAACAACAAACCAAAGTACACGTACTTGTGAAAAGTTGAAGACAATCTTCAGAGCTAAAATCCGCACTAAATAATCAGTAACATCAATGGCCAACATTAATGCTGAACAAGCAATTGTGTAGCTTTACTATTAAGATGAAAGTAAACAAAAACAGCATTGTAATTTATTCATGTGGGAGCCACTTTTTGCAATAGTCAGGACACTCTTAGCAATTTGGTTCTATCGCAAAACTAAGCTTTTACAGAACACCATTTAAAATGTACGTCAGTTTCTCTATCCAATAACATCCATGTACGCGCTTTAATGAGCTATAATTTGACATTATATGATTTTACATCTCTAATCAGCATCACGCAGAGTACTTGTAAGCTTATATGAATACGCCAGTCTAAAACTGAGAAACGTGCCCGTCCCGTTCAATAAAGTCGAGCATAAAAACAAATCGGAGCGGAGCTCAGACAGAAAAACAGACCCACTTCGCACAGACGCTTATCTCAATCGTACACACCGAAGGAACGGAAGCGCACCACCATTCAGCCAATAGCAGGCCGCTCCGTCCGAAGTACGACCAATCACAGCCGAGTAAAAAAGGGGCGTGTGTGCGCGTTACACCCCCTTCGAAAAACAAAGCTCAGGAAGACATGCAACCAGAACAAATGATCATCCAAACAGACTGGCGTGCGTTCATTAAAAATACAAAAGAGTGGACCACACTTGCGCATCTGAAAGCGTAGCATCTGAATGCCTTAAACCCCCCGACACATTCTCTCGGTTTTTAGATCAGTCACAACGCGACACAAAGCCCGCGGAACAGCAGACAGGACAGCGACAGCAGAGCGCAAAAAGTCACCAACACATTACACCCGATGCCTGTAACTAATAAGCGCATTTCTGCGTGTATGTCACTATACAAACACAACAGCCTATGTGGTCTCCTTAATCGCGAAAGGCGCCATTTAACATTAGTCATCTTCACTTGAGGATGCGCTAATGTAAGCTACAAGTGCTATTAGAAAAATAATTTAGTTGCTGGTTCAGCTATAATCAACATCGAAGCCTAGTGGCTGTACATGAAAATAACGAACACATACGTTTAAAGACAGGTAAACAAGGACCATTCTTAGCACGTGGATATGCACATGGATAGATGTCGGTAATGTGTGCCTACTCTGGCCAAGGAATCAGACATTACTTCCTTACTATAACGTTAGTTAGCTAATGGGTCATTTGTTTTGCTAACGTGGACTACGGTCTGAGAACGTGTTGAATGACTAGGCTACTACATATCAGCTTGAAATTTCGTTCGCTGGCTGTGCAACTTAGCATGGGATTCACAACTAGTAAAACGCGCGTTTCTTCGAGGCAGGGAACTTGACAGAAATCACGTTAGCTCACTAGTGCATGCACCGGTCTCTCATCCCGTCAATTCAATTTGGCAAGCCAGCAATCACCCGTGAAATATCACTCCATATTTCATCTAGCTTTAACATGATATCCAGCCAACGTCCCGTCGAACTGAATAGCAAACAAGACACAAAACCACATAAGAAGGACAATAAAATGATCCGCTCGCAAAACCGTCAGTTCTGCGTATCTTAATACTTACTCATCTCCATCAGGGCAGATGCCAGTTGTTTCGTCGTACTTGGTACAATAAACATCGGGGCTGTAGTTAAATGTCCCGTCTCTTCTTCTAATCGGTCGTCTCCTCCGCTGGTTTAGGAAATGCCAATGGAAACACGTGAAGGGTCTATGCTGGGTGCACTTGTGCTGCAAAAACAGCGGGCACTGTTCGGTCCTAAACTCCTTTAAATAGCTGCAAGGAAGAATGTTAGTGTTAGGAAACGTTATTTTTTATTAATTGCTTTCGCCAGAAGCACAAGTCCACATAAAGATAAGGTTAACAACCATATATATTATCCAAAGTAGCTTCTGAAAATCTTGCGATATAATATGCTGTCATTTTCCCGTAACATGTGCGATTTCAATCTTATTGCTCGCTGTTACAAATCAGATTGGATCAGAGCTAAGGTTAGCTAGCAGGAAAGCTAGCTGAAGAATAGCTTTACACATTTCTGTCAATTTCGCAAACTCTGGCCTCGCTTATAATGCCATCATGTCATGCAACGATTAACGAAATTGCAGCCATGCTGTGGTTGTAAGTAAAGTAAAACTGCTCAACGTAACTAACCAATTTTCACTGTTGATCATTGTTACAAGTAATGTCAGTCCAATCTGCCAAAAGTCTACTTACTCACGCAACTTGGGTATTTCCATAGAAGTTGCGCACACTTTCTGGCGTAGAGGCAGTTCGAAGTACTTATGTGTACGCCAACAAAGGACGCGTAGAGACCAACAAATTTGGGCCGAGATGGAAGAGGAAAATAAAGTAGAAAGGAAGCAGGGCTGCTTGCTAAGCTACAAAGACACAGTTGCAGTGGCTGCACAGCTAGCTCACTTGCCTGAGCTACAACTGAGTCACTGGATTTGTTTAATGTTATCGAATTTAGGCATAACAAGCTCATAACAGTCATCTCGCAATTATTCAAATAATTTCGTCTAGCAAGTAGCTACTGTACTTCTCAGCCGCTGGTTTTGATAACTAGCTTGCCTGCTGGTAGCGTATTGCTACGTGTATTGGTAAGATTTTACAAAAGAAAAAGCACCATTTTAACGCGCTCTGAAAGATGAAATAGCGATTGTTGCAATTTTGCAACAACCAGCTGCACGCCACTGTCCGTTTTTAAGAACCTATTTTCTTCCATTAACGGTAGCTTTACTTACGTGTAGTGGGTCGGTTTCTCGGTTTGAGGAGAAGCGCTCGCCGCCGTTTTCGAAACCGACGGCATTTTCAGTCAAAACAATATAAAGCGCCTGCGCGAAGGCCGCTGCGCTCCCCGCACTTCCCTGCGCCGCTGCAGGGCAACATGGGCTACTGGCGGGACAAACAAACAGCACTAATAAACCCTGGTCCCCAGCGCGGAGAGTCGGCCCGGGCACAGCCCGAATCACTGCACTAATGTTCCCTATATCGAACCATATCCTGCCATTCAGCGCTATCCAAATAGACTCATATAGTACCGCGTTCCCTCTATCAGTTTACGAAAACGCGAGAGTAATCTTAGCGTCATTTATTTAAGTACTGGAAACAATACCGTAGATACAATGTTAGGGCATCATGGCTTTGATAAACTCCTGCTCTGCATCCAAATACAGTTAAAAGAAGTATTTAAGACAATGATAAACAGTTATGTGTGTGTAAAAGACATATACATGCTTAATTTGTTATTCTAAATTACAAACATGCAACACTGGATTAGGCCCTGCAATAATTTAGCACAAAGACCAATTCCCAATGCTTTTTATCCGCACTCCAATTCACTGCACTGTAAAAATGTATCCATCTACAGTTCACACATAATTGTATGACAAGGAGAGTGAAATTACAATTAAATTGTGTAAACGTAAAGGACTGACCAAGCGGTATTAGCATTACACCCCATGTCAGGTTTTATTAATGATCTGTTCTTTCTGCTGTAATTAATTTACTCCCTACGTGTTTAAATGTTGCTGAACAAAATAGTCTTTAACTCTTTGGTCAACTTTTGCAGGATCAGAATCATAATACAGAATGCCATTATCACATGCATCTTACACCTTAGATAATGGATGATTGTTTACAGCAAAACACTACAGGCGTCCATGGGTGTTATTATTACTCAAATGTGGGTTCCAAATAATAAAAATTACTGTGAAGGTTGAGGCTAGGGCTGCCCAACCCTGCTCCTGGAGACCTACCATCCAATACTTTTAAATTTCAAACCTAATTTGGCACACCTTATTCCACTAATTAGCGCAACAAGATCTCTAGCTGTTGAATAAGGTGTGCTTTGTTAGGGTTGGAGTGAAAACCTATGGGACGGTAGATCTCCAGGAACAGGACTGGGCAGCCTTGTCCTAGCTGTTGAATGTGTTGTGCTGTGTTATGATTTGAGTAAAAACCTACAGGACCATAGATCTCCAGGAACAGGATTGAGCAGCCCTGTCCTAGCTGTTGAATGTGTTGTGCTGTGTTAGGGTGTGAGTGAAAATTTACAGGATGGTAGATTTTCAGCTACAGGGTTGGACAACCCTGCTCTATGGGGCAGGGGGCCGACCGAATTTTGCCATCTAATAATTACACTTCTGTCCAGTAGGTGCCGGTAATGTGCATTTCAGCTGGCTACAAACCAGCAAAAAAAAAAATGAAGAAATACTGTATAAGTAGAAGCTGAGAAAAAGAAGCATCTGCACTTGGGCACGTTATAGAGCAGGGAGTACTATGAATGTATGAAATTCAGTCTCTTGAATAGATTTTATGTTACATAATTCAATATTACACCAATAATGAACAATTAATACATCTACACAGCTACATTCATACATATATGCAAATATTAATTCTCAGACCTGGGATGAAATATACTGGGAGGGCCCCCCTACCCATGTGTAAGCTACATCAAAGGAAAACAAATATTTAACAAATAATAATAATAATAATAATAATAATAATAATAATAATAATAATAATGTTGTTTTTGTAGTTGTTAACTATAATAATAACAGTAAAGTTAATATTTCAGACTACAATGTAAAAGTACTGGTTACGCTGACATAGTGTAACAGAAATACAATGTCCCAACATCATTTGAGAAATACACATTAAATTGCATTACATGAAGTTAACAAACAGTCTTGCCCATAGTGATGTACAATAGAAGAGAATGTAAGTCCATCAAGCTGAATGATCACACCTAGTGAACAACATTCCCAGAGTCCTTCACCAGGCCTAAAAACCTGGATCAGGTGGGACTTCTGAGGGGGGGATATGGGAGAGCAGCCCGGATGCAGTCTGAGGAGGTGGGTCACAGTCAGGAGACGGCCAGTGATTCTGCCCCATTCCAACACCGGGGAGCGGTACAGACAGGCATTGAGATTGGGGAGCCCTGTGACTCAAATGACGGTCCTTGAAGGCGAGCAACTGCTGTTTTCCCACCCTCCCTTTACCTGGGAGTCAGGTGTGAAGACACGCTGGCCAACCACTAGCACTAATGGCTCAGTTAAGTACCTGGGAGAAAAGACAAACTAGCTGCGATGGACAGGCATCCAGAGTGTATTCCTGCCTCTCACCAAGTGCAAGCTGGGATAGGCTCCAGCATCCCCAAGACCCTGACTATGATAAGTGGGTTAGATAATGGATGGATTGTAAAGAAAACCAGGGCTGTATTGGGATTTGAGGGATTGATTTGAGCATCCGTGCTGGGGAGGGTCATGTCACAGGGAAGGAAAAGAAGGTTCCTTCTCAAGTTTTAGTTACATTAAGTTACTTATATTGATGGACAGCTTTTGTTAGTATTTTCGTGTCTTTCATATAGTTTCTAAGAACAGCAACATTTGTCCAGTGATGCAAAACATGATTTGCATTCTGGTGTTCATCTTTTATTTGAAAATGAAGTGATTTTCCATTTAAATACATTCATTTTATTATGAGGCTGAGTGTCATGTAAGTAAAGAACTTGTATCACAATACCTTTAAATAATTTACTTTAAATTGAGTTGAATTATCTTAAAAATTAATCTGTGAATTTCTCAATGAAATTATGGGTAGTGGATGCATGCAATATTAATTTAAGAATTTATAACATGTAGAAATCAATATTATTACACTTAAATGAATTACATTTAGCTAATTTATATTTCATTACATTTACATTACATTTATCCAATGCGATGTACAAAAGTGCATACCAAATGTATATAATTTGTTTTAAATACTTATTAAAATTAAAGAAATTATCTGAACATACTTCAGTGTGAGTTGAATTAACAATGGAAAGTTAACTATTTAAGTCACAAATATTTAATATTACATGGACATGCTTAATAAAACTGAGTTAGATTATCAAGGGTAAGTTAAGTTTGGTTAATTTAATCTGTTGAAGTTATAACTATTCAATCAGTTGAGCTCGCATACGTAATAATATTCTGTACAACCACTGTCCATAATTGAATAAAGTAAATACAGTTTATTTTTCTTTTCTTTTTTTGAGTGTAGGTATGAATATGAATTCTACTTTGCTAAAGTTTATGATGTAACTGTTTATGCAGGTGTAACTATGAATTCTACTTTACTAAATATATGGTGTCACTGTTGAAAAGTTGAAAGCTGAAAGTGGCCCTTTTGTGTTTTATAACATACTCTCAGGTGCTCAAGAAGTAATTTAATCTTAAATTTTATCATAGGACCAATTCCTAAATTGTGCATATGCATGATTCATAAAATGTGTGTACGAATGAAAAAAGTTTTGTTTATCTCTCATAAGCTTATTTCATTTATAAATCACAAATATCCCTAAATGTGTATGTGAATGAGCTTTAAGACTCCACCCAGTGATTGCCCTCAATTATCCTTATATGGTGGCTTCATGGATCTTATTTCACAATTTAAATCGCTTGGAAATTCCTGCTAAATAACACAGTACCAACTGTAGTAAAACATAAGGGAAAATAATGGCAGAAAAGTAAGTAAAATAATTCTCTGAATAGTAAATTGAAGTGCTGTTGACGGAGGTATAGGCAAGAGACAACTATTGTTTGGTCCCATCAGCAGTACTGTATCCAGCAAAACTAAACATGTTGATTGGCAAGCTGTGAAAGGATGGCTGTGGGTAAACAGTATCGACTCATGAGACAAATGAGAAATCTTCCCGGTCCCTGAAGATGCGCTCACGATGTACCGCTCCATTAGTGAGGTCTTCCAACAGTGGTAGCGCACCCATGGAGCCTTGATTGAGAATAGCTCGGGCACTGATTATTATAGTCATGTCTATAAGGGATATATGTCAAAACTGTAAAGCAATGTGCTTTTTTTTCTTTCTTCTAGTTGCTAGTGCTATCATGTGCCACTGATTTCAATAACGTTTCTTACTTTGTCGTGCAGAGTAGCTAATCCATATTTTGATTCTCTGTTAGTTTAACGCAATATTTTAATGGCTCAGTTCAGCTATTATTGTTGGTGTTAATGAATGTTAATAGAATCCACATAATTGGCACGTAGGTATTAATGACATTTTTTGTTGGAACTTTGTCTATATTATTCATATTTGCAGTGAGTTTTAACCAACCGAGCTGATGCAGACACTGTCCTGTTCGTACAAACTTCATGCTCTTCAAATATCATAGATGACAGATCGGAAAACGTGTCTCGTGCCTGGAGTAGCCTACAGCAGAGCAGCCACAATGCATAATTTGTAAGCATGGTCTATTATAAGCATTGTAAAAATTACAATGTTTATAAATCTCAACTTTGGTTTAATTTCAGTGTATACTCAATTTACGATTAAATCAACGCATACGATAGTTTCATGCATGAGACCCCAGACTGTTTTCCCCCATGTCTTACGGCCTCCCCACCCCTCCCCTCACGAAATGTGTGAAATTTGAACAAGAGTCAGTGAGAAATGAAAACAGGAATATAATGACAAAAAATTTAAAATATAATATTTTTTAAAACTAATTATTCAAACTTGATCCCTCTTACAATGAAATTCGACAGCGTGAACAATCAAGAGGAGGTGTGTCTATCTTCGTGACGTAACGCGGTAAGCCAATAAGAGAGCAAGGGGATGGGACGGAAGGGAGTCTCCAAGATAAATACAAACCCAACCCCCTCCAACGGCACAGTGATATTTTTGTTTTCTAGCGGAGTACTCCTTAGACAGGTAGGTAATTAAGAAATATTGTATCTGTATTCCATCTCACTGTCAATTACGCGTTGCTTTGCTACTTCATCAATGCTGTTTAAGCAATTTGTATAAATTGTTTCTACTGGTGCTCCGGCTCGCAAGATTGTCACGGTGAGGTAGCATTGGCTAACTGTTTAATGCTTGGATGTAGCCGTCAGCGTGCAAGTGAAATGCAACCAAATATGTTTCTTTTTAGGGCCCTGTTTTAAAATGTATACTGCGATTTCGCTGCACGAACGTGCGTTTGTATTTGGTGTGCACGGCTTCCTAGTCATAACTCAGTCTGATGTTGGAGTGCTAACAGTTGTTAGCTAATGGCACATTTCAGTCAGACAAAGCATTTGATGGCTTTTTCCCATCTGAGACGCCATTTTAAATAGGTAGTTTCAGCTCGACTGCTGTGTACCGCATTTGGAAAACAAACCTGGTAATAGAGGATTGATGCATGTGTGCGAGCTTACTGCGTCCGAATAACTCGTTATTGTGGCATGGTTTCAACCCATAACGTTGCATGCTTGTGGTAGACCGTTAGGCTATCTTGTGTTGGCGGGCTAACTAATTCTGGCAGAAAGACCTAGTCTAATGTTATAACGTTAGCTAGTCTAGCAGGCAGTACAAGCTCTGTCTATCTGAAAAGCTGGCGCGCTCATTTGCTTGTGTTTGCCACCCACGTTGCTTGGCCGTTGGTAAATGTCATCTAGCTGTAATGCCAACACTGACTTTGACTAACGTTAGATGATTCACTCACTGCCCTTATTCCCGGCCGGTAACGGCGTTTTCCCGGGTACTTTCAGTTTCCAGCCCGCTGTAGGCTGCTTGGACAGCTGGCTGCTAGCTAGCTACTGTTAGCAAGATGGCTTTACCCTGGCAGGAGATCTAAATGTATGCCATCCGCCATTTTCCATCCACTAAACGAGAAGGCAAAATATTTTGGTTTATTATTTAGTGCCACTTTTGTGGGAAATAAGTTACTATCGTGACATGCTAATTTATTTTCATCCTGTAAATTATGACTGAACCCTACCTCGATAAAGCTGGATTCCAGTCGGAGGATAAAAAAGGAAACGTTAGCGGAAAGTTATCCAGCTGTGAAGCTGGCTGGACTAACCTCGGCAATATAGGGTTTGTTTTGGTAATTTGTTTTCTGTACAGCCTTACCTGTAAATTTACTGGTTAGATTGACTCGACTGATTTGAGCGATTAAGAAAATCTGACATTTCAGATGGCTGAAACTGTATCCAGTTTGATTTTTTTAAATATATAGTTAGTATAGCTGGGTTTATTCCGCCATTTTGTACTCCTTTGTGAAATCAATTGCACATGTAGCCCGTTCCAGTCGGCGCAGCCCCTGAAGAGTCTTTGGTACTTGTGGGTAGTTCAGGATTATCATGGGATACAGAGACTGATCTATTTCATGGTCTCTGTTGAATCTAATCTGGGCGACTCTTCCGGTAACCAATGTAACGCTGTAACGCCCGTTAAAATTTCCAGGTATATAGAAGCACCAAGAAGCTATGGCTCGTACCAAGCAGACCGCCCGTAAATCCACTGGTGGAAAAGCGCCCAGGAAGCAGCTGGCCACTAAAGCTGCGAGGAAGAGTGCCCCCTCTACCGGCGGGGTGAAAAAACCCCACAGATACAGGCGAGTGAACTCTTTTAGAACTTCCCGTATTTCCCCGAAGTAAAGAACGATCAAGTCTAAATTACCTGAAGTCTCAACTCGTTTGAAGTTGCATCCTAATCCTGATTGCAGCATGCTTTAAACGCCACCTAGGGGATACTTTGTGTACTAGGTAAACCCGCTGACCCGTTTTTACTATAAAGTTAACAGCGCTTTAGTACTGTATTTTCAGAATTGTTCTTTAAATTATTATTCACCCTATTGTTAAAAGCTTGATGGCGTTTGCATGCATTTTGCATTGCACTGCCCCAAAATGTACTCAAACCGCTATACTTTTAAGGACAACATTGTCAATTAAGACACTTAAATGTCAGTTAGCTACTCCATTCTCTGCTTTAGCCGTGTCTACACCGTTTTAAATCTGAACTCCACTCATGTTCACTGCAGTGGGGATACATAAACACTGGACTGGGAGAATTCCAGGGGAAGGGCTAGATATGGAATTCCAAATGCGCGCTGCAGTCACCACCTTCCTAAACTTAATACACAGCCAATCCATGTTAGCATGTCACCTTGGAAACCAGTCTTACTACACAACTGCATGCTGAAAACTGAATGCGAGCCGCAGTACTCTGCGTTTCTTTGGCTTGCTATAACCCGTCCGGTTGATTGCATTGGGAAGAGATTCCATTTGCGTTTCTTCACTTGTCTTCCCCTTCTGTGACCCGCAGGCCCGGTACCGTGGCCCTGAGAGAGATCCGACGCTACCAGAAGTCCACCGAGCTGCTGATCCGCAAGCTGCCCTTCCAGCGCCTGGTCAGGGAGATCGCCCAGGACTTTAAGACCGATCTCAGGTTTCAGAGCGCAGCCATCGGTGCTCTGCAGGTACCCTCGTCTATTTATTTTTGGCTGCACACGTTATTTGGGATTTAAAATGAACCAAACTTATGCATACAGATTTTTGTAGGCTGTACATCATGGCTATGCGTAAAACATGCAATCAAAGCCTATTCAGGGGAGGGGGGCTGAGGTGGAGGGTGGGATTTCATGTGAATCAACAGCTTTCGTTGATTCTCATGAAATGGATGAACTCATGTAAGCAGAACAGCCATGTGGACAGATGGACATTGTTTTTTTTTTTTTCCATTGCACTGCGGCTGAGCGCATTGCTTCTATGGTTTCGCGAAACATTGCATGCGCGTCTGCAAACTTGTGGCAAACACCCCATGTTTTGGTTTCCTTTCAAATTTTCTTTAAACTTGACTCATTCAAGCATTGACAGCACCCCTAGTGGTGGCTAGGGAAGACACCATCACACTACTTACTCAGAATACGAGCACAAGGTTTTCTGTGAAAGTACATCGTAGCTCATAGAACACCGTGCTGTCTTTGACTGCCGCACGACAGTGCATACCCTTTTTGTTCCAAACATGCAAATTAGATTGTAGGCCATTTGCTGCCAGTAGGAGAAAATGAACTTTGCACATGCCGAACTTCCTCCATTTGACCTCATTTCCTGTTTCTTCTCTTGCAGGAAGCCAGCGAGGCTTACCTGGTGGGTCTGTTCGAGGACACCAATCTGTGCGCCATCCACGCCAAGAGGGTGACCATCATGCCCAAGGACATCCAACTGGCCAGACGAATCCGAGGCGAACGCGCTTAATTTTTAAAATTTTCAGTTTTTTTTTTAAAATCGACTTTGGGGACTTTTAAAATCTTATATTGACCTGCGAACACCGTTTTGTGTGGAGGTTGAGGTTTTATTTTGTATTTTGTTAGTATTGATAGAAAAAAGGATAGTGGTTTACAAATGCAAAAAGTAGCAAGACATTTTGTAAAACATTCCTTCAAACTCCCTCAGGTTTTTAAAAGTCAGTTTGTATCCAAAATTATACCTCTGACTTATTGTGCTGTAGACTAGATTGCATGCATGAAAGGGGATAAATTATTGGACTTGTAAGCTTTTTTTTTTTTCTTTTTCTTTCTCATGAGTATCGGGTTGTAAATAAACTTTCTTACTACCTCACCTTGAGATTCTCGTAGAATTTCAATTGACTGTTTGCTCTGTGATATTGTCCATGAAAGTGCTTACATTTTAAGTAAAGAATAGGGTAATACATGGGATGGCAGTCTTGGTTATTTTGGTGACCTCTGACTAGATTCTGTTATATGGTAGAAAATTGGTCACATGCTATACCTGGGGTCTTAATTTTTCTCAGACAAGCAGACTTTCTGCATTAGAAGCTACCACAAAGCTAATGACAACTTTGACCAGACTTGGACAGAAGACTTGCTCTTTCAAAGTGCGAATGACGGCACTGCCCAAGAGTTTTGTCCCATAGAGCATGTAGACTTAAATTAAGTATCTGCAGTGTTCCTTATAAATTAAAATTGTAATTTAAAAAAAAAAAAAACTGCTGACCTTTTCTACCAATAAACACCTATGACCAGATCCCTATTTAACTCAATCCAGGTGTCACATTTCCTAATTCCTTCATTGCGAGTTTTAAAAAGCTTTAAGTGAGATTAATCTTTCATTTTTGAGTTTGTCAGCAAAAATGTGGCCATATGTTTAAAAAAGTCTACAGATTTTGGTGAGCTTAAGCACCTTTACAACAGTGTGACCACAACTAACTACCAATAAGCCTTCCTTCTTTTATCCTCTGCGTTGCATCACGCTGTGTGGTCTTACCTTGCCTCGGATAATGCAACCATGCAACCTTCATCCTGTGCAGAACCTGAAAAAAAGTGCGGTGATCATGGGGTGCCTTGTCTGACAAACTGCTGTTCATGTTCCCCTGGTATCTGAGTGATTAGATTATAAAGCCCGTTTTCCATTATAAAGCATTATGAATTCTCTCCAAACCTTCAAGTGGTCTTATATCAAAATCAAAATATTCACTATTTCCAAAGCAACACACTCCATTACAAACAGCAGGATATTAACTGGAACTATTCAAGGTTCAGTACAACAACCCTGGGCTTGAACCCACAGTCCTCTAGTTTCCTGGCAACAGGACACACTCCACCATCATGAGTAGGCTATTGTGATCCATTAGGATACTCAGCATTCAGAACGTACAGTCAACTTTTGCATGCATACACGTTGTCATGCTTCTTTACAGGCTAGTGATGTTCTGAGCAAAATCACGTTTAGTTTTACTACAACAGAAGCAAACAGTGAAAGTTAAGTAATGAATACTGTATTGAACATCAATCAGAACAATACCAGTGAGTGACAGGGACAAAAAGTGAGGTGTACTATAATATGCAGCAAGAAAACCATTTGCAGGTGTTTTCTTGTCTCTGGGGATTAATATACATATGGTTCATTAATCTGCTCTGCATGCGACTAAAAGTACAAGCAACGGACATTTACAATAAATGCTACTGAGACGAAGTGACCATTTTAAACCCAACAAAACCAGTAACAGATGACTCATAGCATGCTCTCTGAAACTGTCAGACGTGGAGTCAGCTGACAGATGGGATCCCGTTTTCTCTCAGCTGACAGCAAGCTCACGTGTACCAGGGTGATCTCCGGAATAAGGCACACGGGAGAGTAGTTATAAATGAACACGCTCAATAATTTAATGTACAGTGTTACTACAGTCCTCTACCACTTTCGCGGTAAATATTTCCAAAAAAATGTTTTTGAGCGAGCTAAGCAAAAATCTGTTCCGGAAGTAATTTTTTGGATATAAGGCTTCATTTTATCTACAATAAATGAAATCATGCTGTCCTTGGAAAGGAATTGGATGCTATATGAAAAAAATAATTTTAAAAATTAAAAAAAAAAAAAAAAAACAGGCCCCCGTACGTATAAATCTAACAATGTTATAGCAGTTCAGTTGCCTCCGAGTTGCTACGAAAAACGACGTTCTTTTTTCTGTTATATATTTACAGAATTCCATCTAAAGACAAAACGAGAGTGTATTTACGGAGGTCATGGAGAGGGCTTCAGATTTGGAGATTAGGGACAATAGATCAGCATGTCATTTACATATAAAACCATCAGCACATAGTGTCGTTTTGGGGAGACCTTAGGCATTTTAAACGGTGCTTAATATATAAAAGAAATCCATTCAACTTATCAACGTAACTTAAGTTAGTTCAGCGTTTAATGTTCAAACGGTTCGGCTAATTTGCGTGATGCGTTTACATAGCTTCATGATCGGCATGCTCCAAGTGATTAATGGAAAAGAAACAGCCACCCGGTCACAGGCGTTTACAATAAGCACACTCCAGGTTGGTCTGTATGCGAAGCTATTTGCTTTGTAAAAGCTTACCTGGATGTTAAGAAACAAACAAAAACAACTTTCCTCGTTGGTTTTAACGTTACCACAACTCACTACACAGAAAGTTACGAAGTTGCTTGTTTGTCAATGTTTACTACAGTCTTTTTTTTTATGAATAAAGACCCATGCTTCATAATCCGAGGATGTGGCTGGTCGTTACAATCGGAAATGTGTTTCCTTGATTAACGTGCACAAAAAACATGCGTACGCACATTATAGGTCGTTTTCATGTACGGTTACAATTATTCCACACCTCTGTTACAATCGTAAGTGATATGAATGTAGCGTCGGGCAGCGTGTACTTTGGTTTTAATTGTATCAGACTCGACTAAGTTATGAATGTAATTTAAACAGTTTACGACTACAGACATGTCTAAGTTGTTTAAAATAAAATTTCCATCGCGACCACCCACTCCGCGAACCCCCACCCCGCGATCACAATTTACATTTATTTAGTTTAGAATATTTTATTAGCCTACTTACTTCTTATTTCTTCTTCCAAGTGACTGAACATATTAATCTGTCATGTGCACACAAAACGTAGAACTGCTTTTCACGTTTTTCCATCTCACAACAGCTGAGATCTGTTATAATTCTGTCGGTCCAATGCAGGAGCGTCAAACTCCAGTCCCGGGTCAGCAGTGTCTGCAGGTATTTGTAGTTTCCTTTTCAATCAACAGCCAATCAACACCATGAAACCAAGGTGTGTGAATTCTTTAACCAACCAATGACTTAAGTTAATAATTCGTGTTGAACTGCACCGAAAACCAGTAGACAAAGGGGCCCTTCCGAGCCTGAAGTTTGACACCACTCGTTCAGTGCCACTAGGGGGCATTAGCTCCCTTCATCTCTTCACACACTGAGCGCATAGAATTATTGGATGAAAGTATTTATTTTTTCATTACTAGGCTGTTGTCATTATTACTGTTAATTATCATGATCATCTTCATCATCCAAGGTGATGAAACTATGTTAATTAGGCTTTTCCTTCAAAATTAATGATTTAAAATTGCCTGGATTTTACCTTTTATTTGTCTGGTGTATAGCCTACCCAAAAACCACATAGACCTACATTTTTCCCCCACAACAGCTCATGATACTTACCATATCATAATTTTCAGTCAAATTCTGATCAGCACTGAATGGATTGTAACTCATCTGAGACTTTGACTGTGATCGATGCAAATCACCGTGTGATAAATTCCATGTGCTATAAATTCCACACGTGACGATTGCATGGGCCTGGCTGGAAATTTATTTGAATTTGTTTCCCTGTTTATTGGTTCCATGGATCTTGATTTTCTCGCAGCTGTGCCGTATTGAATTATGCCAGACACATGTCCGCATAAACAGGGATTACGCTTGGCATCCCTTCTATCCCAGGAGTGGTCTGCTGTTCATTTTCAGCTTGACAGTTATTCCTCCTCACATGAAACACTTTTGGAGAGACGACGTAAAAGAATCAGGAAAGGACAAGTGTTCACGCTCACATGGATCTGAGCCTGCTTTCTGTCAGTTTCATTTCTTTTAACGAGGTGACATTTGCGTAGCACTGTCAGCCATCTTGTAAACCTAATTTTGTGATGCTGTAGAGAAAATGTTGGCACAGAAAGGGCAGTATGACAAAATGTCTACCAGATATGACCAAATCTGATATTATAGTCATATCTGTAACACCCATCCCTTCCCCTGTAAATATAAGTTGGAATAAAAATATATTATGCAACACATTTCTAGCATAGTACTTTACTGAGCATTTAAAATAATTTAAAATTGTCTGTTGGATTATATGACATTTTCCCTGGAAAACTGACATTACAATTATATTGACAATGATTTTTAAATGAAAGAACCAGCATGATAAAATAAATGACAACATAAATATGTGTTTATAAGTTCCTTAGGATTTTTTTTTTCAGTGAAGAAGCTGAGCATTTATTCAATGCTTTAATTTTGTCCAAGTAATTTTCCAATTTTTGTACAATTTACAGTCAAGACAAATTCCAGTATTGCTCCATCTGATGGATGAAGTTGTGTAGGTCCGTCTGATGCTAATATTTAAAAGAGAATCATTTCTGGGAGCAAGTCAGAGGTTTTATTAACAAGGACATTTCCCTATTATGTAGGATGGGGAATCTCGGGGGGGGGGGGGGGGGGGGGACCGTGAAAATAATTGCCCTCTCCCACTTCAAATAGAGGACAGTCAAGTCCAGACACGTAAGTGTTTTGACTTGGCTGTCCTTTATTTGAAGTGTTTTTCTTTCCTATCTTTGTCACCTTGTCACTATTTTTGTCACTAAAACATTATTATCAAAACACTCATAGGCTATGACTGGGATTGGAAATTGCCAGTGTCAGGTTTGTTTTTGCCAGTGTCAGGTTTGTTTTTGCCAGTGTCAGGTTTGTTTTTGCCAGTGTCAGGTTTGTTTGGCCAGTGTGAGGTTTCTTTAGCCAGTGTGAGGTTTTTTTTTTTTGGCTAATGTGAGGTTTGTTTTTGCCAGTGTCAGGTTTATTTTTGCCAGTGTGCGGTTTGTTTAGCCAGTGTCAGGTTTATTTTTGCCAGTGTGAGGTTTGTTTTGCCAGTGTCAGGTTTGTTTTCGTCAGTGTGTGAAATTGTATTTGTCACACAATATGTGATTCTGTGAGTGAATCATGCAGGTGTTATGTATTATGGTTGTATGATTCAAACCTAGAATAAGCAGCATGCTGGCTGCATTTCAGTGCTACAAAGGGAGATTATGGTCTCACTGAATGTGCAGTTGTAGCTTTTGTATTCTGCTCTTCTGGAGTTACAGTAGATCATCAGGCCAGTTGGACCCCTCTCTGTTCTTCCAGATTAAGTAAGGTCAGCGGATTGTGTGTGTGTTAACACAAGCTTTATACCCGTTAGCCACACCAATTATTCACACATTTGTTGGAATTAATTAACTCTTACTCCCATTCTCCTCTCTGCCCACACACTTGTCTTATACGGGTTTGCAGACAAGGCAGTGTAGGCTGCGTGTTTTACGGCTAACATTTTTGCAAATGAAGACATTTAAGGACATTCTCAGGGCGTGAATTAATTGTAGCTCGGGCCTGTCTTGAGCCACGTACTCCCCTGCATGACTTCATAATGTTTTCTGTGAGATCAGGAGTTGGGCCCTTCTTTTCCTTTTCTTGCAGCTCGCGATTTTAATTCACAAATGCAATCAGGGGCCCGGGCCATTATTCAACAGACTCCGCGCTCCGCAAGTGTTTTCTTAGGATTTATGCATTTCCCCTCTTAATTGCTCTCCCCCCCCGCAGGTTCTCCTCCCGGAGAGCCCCGCTCCGCCCACTCCGCCCGCAGCGTCGCACGTGGAACGCAAGCCTGACACAAACTGCCGGTGTTAAATGAACTCCAGCAGAGTTTACGCGAGTCCGCCGCAAAAGCACGCGAACTCAGCTGCGGGTAGAGAAGTCCTCCGACAGGGTTGACTTCGCACGAAACACTCGGTCTGACAGTGAAGCTGAGCACACGCTGCTCAGAGGTGTCGTTGGTACGCAATGCCTGTATTTATACTCTAGATAAATACAGGCCTTCGCAGCCACTGCCGAGAGTGAAAAGATCGGACGGCTACGTCATTAAAAGTGTCTCTAAGCCTCCCAGAGGAGGAGGCTTTGTGTAACCGGCACCTCTTTATTTGTACAGTCGCTGTCCACTGTGTCAGGTTTTGCATCAAATTCACACTGAGTGTCTAAAGAAGCATTTCGGTGTTTTGTCATTTCTTTGGCGCAATGTGAGGACCGCACAGTCGTTGTGTAGAGCAGGAGCACACCGGTTACCAGCGCTCTCCTCTGTTCGCCAGACAATCAGAATGAAACGGTGGCAGAAACGCCCCAGCAACACGTGCCAAGCGTTCTACAGCGATGACTCAAGATTTTATTCAAGCCACCAAAATGGACGTCACAAAACGTAGCATGCCATGCTGATTCTGTCAGAGGCCAGACGGGAATGTCTGGTCCAATCTGCACATCTTGTGAGTGCCAACCTGAAAGTAGGACACCATATTGATTGTTTACAGCAGGTCTTGAGGCATGGGGTTGCACAGAGCGACTTTCAAAGGCTCCATTCGGTTAATTCATAGAGGTGGATAAGCTCACTAAAGAAATACAGGCTATTTGTTTTGTTTATGGGTAGAATGTCAGTGTACTATGCACAGTACACTACTGCCTTCTTTATAACCCACAGTGAAAAAAAAAGTCACAAAGATTGATTGTGTCCCAAACCTGGTGAAGAGCTCTAAACCGTGGCCTCCAAAATTATGTCTTATCTTGGAATTAGCTGCAATGCTTTGCCTGTTTCAGAATTTCAGGTATCCATGATTTTTAAGCGTTTTTACATTTTTGTAATTTTTCCTCTCAAACACAAGCATACACTCTCCTCTCAAACACAAGCATGCACTCTCCTGTCAAACACAAGCATGCACTCTCCTGTCAAACACAAGCATGCACTCTCCTGTCAAACACAAGCATGCGCTCTCCTCTCAAACACAAGCATGCACTCTCCTCTCAAACACAAGCATGCACTCTCCTGTCAAACACAAGCATGCACTCTCCTCTCAAACACAAGCATGCACTCTCCTCTCAAACACAAGCATGCACTCTCCTGTCAAACACAAGCATGCGCTCTCCTCTCAAACACAAGCATGCACTCTCCTGTCAAACACAAGCATGCACTCTCCTGTCAAACACAAGCATGCACTCTCCTGTCAAACACAAGCATGCGCTCTCCTCTCAAACACAAGCATGCGCTCTCCTCTCAAACACAAGCACGATCAAACCTCACAGAATCTTGCACGTGGGAGGAGGCCTAACACCAAGGTGTATGCGTTACATTACATCACAGGCATTTAGCAGACGCTCTTATCCAGAGTGACTTACACAACCTTTTACATAGCATTTACACTGCATCCATTTATACAGCTGGATGTATACTGAAGCAATGCAGATTAAGTACCTTGCTCAAGGGTACAACGGCACTGTCCAACCCGAGAATCGAACCTGGACCTTTAGGTTACAAGACCGGTTCCTTACCCATTATACTACACTGCCGCCCCAACTCCTGAGCTACACAATGACCAAATCAACTGTAAATAAAGTCAGAGTTTGAGAAAATACACCTAAATGTGCTACCAGTGACTAAAAATACGTGTAACCGCTCCATGTCAGAGTCAGCCGGCCTCCTCATTGTAATGGCTTTGTGGAATTGTGCGTGTGAGGAGTGTAAGAACAGCAGGAGATAAGAGGAGGTGCTGATTACTGTATGCCTTGGAGGGGATTTTCTGCTCTGCTTTGGCTTAATTAAGTCTGAATACGTGTCTTCTTCACAACAGGAGACCAGATCAGAGATAATTACTGTGCAATTTGTAGAGTAATGGAAATTTTTTAAAAAATGAACAGTGAATGTTTCTGATTTGCTGTATGGGTGAGTTACCACTGTGCTCTAACGGGTCACTTATCTTATGAACAAACTAACGGTGTGATCTGTTATAACAGAGTCTTACAGTATGGATTCATTAGCGCTGTGCTATGTTATAACGTGGGCTTGTTTATGCTGTAGAGAGCCAGGGTTAAAGCTATGGGCTGAACTGTAGACGTACATATGGATTTCCCGGAGCTGTTTGTGTAAAATACGGCTATCATCTTCTGTGTATTTTGGAAAAACAGTTGGGGGCGGAGAGTGGCTTTCATTTAAATGAGAAAATGTGTAGTTTGTCCTCTGTAATTTGAGAAACAGCATGTCAGGTTTGTGACTGGAGACAGGGAGGTTTGCACATTGTAGTGCGGGCAATACTTCCCTGCTAAGAAATTCCTCTCTCTCTCTCTCTCTGTCTCTCTCTCGTTCTCTCTCCCCCCTTTCTCTTTCGTGTGTGTGTGTGTGTGTGTGTGTGATAGTGCATGTTGCATTGTGCAGATCCCCCCATCACTGTCTCCATTCAAGCTGTGCCAGAAGGCAGTTGGCTCTATCTGTCTGTCTGTCTGTGAGTCTGTGTGTCTGTCTATCTGTGTGTCTGTCTGTCTGTGAGTCTGTGTGTTTGTCTGTCTGTGTGTCTGTGTGTCTGTCTATCTGTGTGTCTGTGAGTCTGTGTGTCTGTCTATCTGTGTGTTTGTCTGTCTGTGTGTCTGTCTGTCTGTGAGTATGTGTGTCTGTCTGTCTTTGAGTCTGTGTGTCTGTCTGTCTGTGTGTCTGTCTGTCGGTGAGTCTGTGTGTTTGTCTGTCTGTGTGTCTGTCTCTCGGTGAGTCTGTGTGTCTGTGTGTCTGTCTATCTGTGTGTCTGTCTGTCGGTGAGTCTGTGTGTTTGTCTGTCTGTGTGTCTGTGTGTCTGTCTATCTGTGTGTCTGTCTGTCGGTGAGTCTGTGTGTTTGTCTGTCTGTGTGTCTGTGTGTCTGTCTATCTGTGTGTCTGTCTGTCGGTGAGTCTGTGTGTTTGTCTGTCTGTGTGTCTGTCTATCTGTGTGTCTGTCTGTCTGTGAGTCTGTGTGTCTGTCCGTCTGTCTTCATTCCGCTCACCGCGGAACTGTCAGCCCTCACTGCATTATGACTCCCCTCCTGTAGCCTCTCCCTGTGACTCACGTCTGCGAGCTTCTCTCCCCGCACGCTCCGCTTCCCTCTCATCCGAACGTCGCCCAGGCGTTGCCGAGGGGAACCGGCCCTGAAGGCGGAGACGGGGCGCGGTCCTCTGCTCCGCCACGCTCCTGTCAGAGAGACGCCCTGACGGGCGGGACACAGCGAACGCGTTCAGAGCGCTCTCCCTCACAGACAATTAAGGCTGCTATTTCACTACGGGGGGGGGCAATGTCTGAAGGGTTCATGAGAAAGAGAGGGGGAGAGGGGGAGGGGGGAGAACAAGAGGGAGACAGAAAGAAGGAGATGTGGGATAGAAAGGGAGAAGACAGGGACGAGAGGGAGGAGAGATAGAGAAGGAGGGGGATGAGAGCGAGAGAGATACAGAGAGGGAGATGTGGGGAGAGAGAGAGAGAGGGGGAGAGAGGGAGGGAGAGGAAAACCTAGAAGAAAGAGCGATAAAAAAGAGAGGGAGGAAGAAAGAGATACAGAGGGGGAGAGAGACAGAGAGAGAGAAAGAAACAGAAAGAGAGCGATGGAGGAGTGGGGCGTAATGTTTTCCCGCTCTTTTCCCAAATTATGCGAGCGATGCACGGAGCTCGTTTCCCAGGCTGGGATGCCCCAGCTGGAAAAACAGTTCCTGCTTCCTCAGCTCGGCCTTCCCAGACCCCGGCCTCTGTCCTGCGCTGCCTGTGGCCTCAGCTGTCCCTCAGCCCACGCAAACGATCTTTATAGAGACCTCAGCAGCCAATTACGCTTACAGATTACACAAAACGTTTACAGTCTATTAAAGTCGACCGAGGAAACTAAACAGAGTCCAAAAGCTGGCAGAAGCCCTGGCAAATGGCATTTAATACAGCTAAATTTATGTGGGAAATAATCGTTTAAGACAGGAGTATCTCATGCGAGATACAAAATCGGAAAATACGGGTGGAGGAAAAGTAAAATTAAACTCTTAAAATGGAATTCATCAGTAGAATGCAGGGGCATAGGTAGATGTTGGCTAAAGGTGCATCCTGCACAGATTTCAGGAAATGATTTAAAAAAATAAAAAAATGACTGCACTCAGACTTAAGCTGGGTATGCAAATGGCAGAGAAGTAATGAATCAAAGAAGAAGGAAGGCGCCGCACACCAAAAGATGCCTCATATATGCTTGAATCATTACATTTTCATAGAAGACAAAAAAATACAAACATTACATCGCACTGCTAAAGCTAACGCTGAAACGTTTGATGTTTTCGTCATCGTCAAATTTACCGTTTCAAGTGTATTTGAGGCATCTTCTGGTGTGCGGAGCCTTCCTTGTATCTTGAGGAAATGGTTTTACACACAGAGTTATCAGTGTGTTTAATAGCTGCCGGGTCATGTAAGGGTCAGAGACAGTCTGGGTGTTGAAGTCCATGTTTGACACAGTGTTGGGTTCTCTCTCTTGTCTGTAGCTAAATGCTAGCCTAAACGGGCGGAATGGCCTGCTCTCCTCATTATGTATGTGTCACACGTCGCTGTGAGACCCCTGGGAGGGAGATGCGGCAGTGCTGGGAATGCGCCGCTGGTTGCCGCATGGAGAGAGAGAGAGAGAGAGAGCGCACCCACGCCAACGTGAAATTAAACAGGAGAACAGCTTCACCCTTCCCCCTCACGGGTCCCGAGCAAAAACAATGAACTAAAACAACAAACTAAAATAACGAAGGCAAAAGAAAGTAAAATGGAGTGACAGCTTTTCAGTTCGCCGATCTTAGCTGACGAGCTATGTTTATTCCTTCCTTTTATTCTTATTTTTATTTACTTTTATATTCGTTTTTTCTGTTCAGCGCAAATGAACTTTGACTTGACTTGAGCTCCTCCAGCTTTTCAGCAGCAGTTGATTTTTTTTGTCGTGCTCAGACGAACACACAAACAAAAACAAAATAAGTACTCACTCTCTCTGTGTGAGCTCCCGGTCTCGGCCCCGAACTGTGGAGAGGAACACACTTTTAAGCATCTGGGCTGATTGTTTAATGCAGCCCAGGTGTGTATGCTCTCCCAACCAGTTGGCGTGACCAAAACCAATCCGCTTCTCCGGCGGACCGAATGAGACAGTATGCCTATGTTCTTACGTTATAGATGAGCTGAATGGCCTTTCTGGATTTGACACCTGTGTCAGACCATGTGACCCATCCATGCTCTGGAGCACTCCCTTAACAGGATGAGCCTCCCAGCACACTTGCTGCCAGTGTAGCAACACTGGGCAAATCCAAACGTCAGTTTATTTATGCAGGGTGTAGAGCCGGTGGGGGATCTGGGCTGATGTGAAGCACTTCTCCCAATGGACTCATTGAGTTACGGGATATTTTAAGGTCTCTATCAGCTTACGCGCCCCTTGGGGAAGGGTGCATGAGACAATAATTTCTGGCTCTGGCTATTATTTCTTACGAAACGAAAACTCACGCCACAACAAACCCTAAACATAAATAGAAACATGAAAAAAGTAATGTTCAGAGAAAAGGAACCCTTGGAAACACAGCTTCTTGGGGTCAGACTTATTTTGTTTTCTTGCTGGATAAATTTCATGGGTGAATGTGAATATGCTGCTGCTGTAAATAAATCTGCAGATCAATCATGTATAAAAAATAATTACAATTTTAAAAGGAATATGTTTCTCATTGTTGATGGAGACATTGAAAGAGTCATGTTACAGTTTCTGTTCCTCTTCCTATTGCAGAGCTATGGGATATGAGGAGTGGGCAGTGGAAGATGAGGAGTGGGTTGTGGAAGGAGAGGAGTGAGTTGTGGAAGGCGAGGAGTGAGCAGATACAGAAGCCAATGGGCAAAGACCAGTGAGAGTCAGTGCCCAAGTTAAGATGGAAACTGACTTGTGTTAGAAGATCCCTGTGTTGTTTGTTTCCCATTTACATTACATTTACATTACAGGCATTTAGCAGACGCTCTTATCCAGAGCGACTTACACAACTTTTTTACATAGCATTTTACATTGTATCCATTTATACAGCTGGATATATACTGAAGCAATTTCGGTTAAGTACCTTGCTCAAGGGTACAACGGCAGTGTCCTTACCCGGGAATCGAACCTGCGACCTTTCAGTTACAAGTCCAGTTCCTTACCCACTGTGCTACACTCCGTCCTATGTTTCCCCCAAGTCAGTGGCAGGAACTTTCTAAATGAAGAAGACAGACAAACTGCCAACGGCAACTGAATCACAGCCTCTTTCTTACCCTCACAGTGATCAGAAGAAAAGGGAAGGGCATGAACAGGACTGATGCCTGGGTCACGTATTTCAAACTGTAACCAGATGAATATAAAGGGACTTGTTCGCTGCATGGGGGACAGGCGGTGCTTTGCGTTTGGCGGTTGGGGAGAGTCGCTGGCGTCCATGCGCTGAGGGGTGTAGCGTTAGCAGTGAAACTGCGGCCACAAGGGGCCCGCAGGCCGCATCCCTGCTGTCCGGAGAGGCACGGGCCGAACGCCTCACAGCGCCAGCGCCGCGTAAGCAGCAACTCCGCCTACGATTCAAAAACAATTTTACAATATTTGTACTGTTATTTGCAATCTACTTGTACGTCTAAAATAAGTATGTGTGTGTGGAAATTGTACTATGTATGAAAAAATATGTCAGTGCTACAAAAATAATTCTGAAAAGGTGTCAGTTTTGTCTTTTGATCCTGGCGGTTCTGGCCAGTTATGGTCACAGCTGCCAGGTGTTGCGTTGGGTCTCACCTCACCCTGTCATACCTGTCACTCATATGTCATTTCACCCCGTGACATTGATAGTTTAAGAGTGGTAATAAAAATATAGTGGACACCGGTGTTCAGCGGATATAAGAGTCATTCATCATTTCAGAAACTGAAACATGGTTCATTTCATGTTGCCATGACTGCATCCCTGAGCATCCTTATGTTTGGTTACAATGGAGCGATGATCTCGGCCACAGTCCGTTGCCGTGGAAACGCAATTCCGGGATTCATGACCATATATGTGCAGGTCTCTATATGCCGGGACATGCACAGTGGAAGCACTTGAGCTGTTCGCTTCTTTCTGGCGGGAATAAGCCAGTCACAGGTCCTTTCAGCTGCATATGGCATATAACTGCTGTCTGTATCGCAGGTCCTTCCAGCTGCATATGGCAAATAACTGTTGTCTGTATCACAGGTCATTTCAGCTGCGTATGGCATATAACTGCTGTCTGTATCACAGGTCCTTTCAGCTGCATATGGCATATAACTGCTGCCTGTATGACAGGTCCTGTCAGCTGCATATGCCACATAACTGCTGTCTGTATCACAGGTCCTGTCAGCTGCATATGGCATATAACTGCTGTCTGTAGATCCGCTTCACCGCATGCTGTGTCTGACTACTTTGCCAAAATATGTAAATAACTTTTAAGCACGTGTCAGATTTGTTCATTGTTCTACACAATTTGTTTCAATTTTAGTCACTGCCAAAACCCAAAATTTGATTGATGAAAGAAGTGCCACCTTGGCTAAACTCAAAGCACAATGCAGTTGGATTGGATAAAGGCCAAAGGACTGTGTTCAGATGAAGCCATAACTTCCTGATCTGATGTCGAACTTACAGTATGCAATAAGATTAAATAAATTAATAAGATTAAGCTGAATGAATGATTTCTGAAAGCTGAATGAATGAGCTGAGACAGGCAGTAATTCCCATTCTGGGGCTTTGAGAGAGTGCAGAGGGCGGACTTGCGCGTTTCGGGGACCAGGCCACGCCCGGTCTCACGCACAGCACAACACAGGCAGTCTGCGAGGCCCCCAGCCTCTCAGGTTACAGGGATTTACTGTCATCTGTACTCCTCTTTATTACAGACCCTCATTAGCGATAGAAGGGCAGGTGCTGGTCGTGCCTTTTCGATGCATTTCAGCTCCTCTCTCTCCCCAGCTTCCACATTCATTCTTTAACAAACAGCTCTCTCCTTCATAAACATCTGGCCTCATCTTTGACTCACGCTTAAATGTAAGGGCTGTTTTTGTCTTCGCAAAACATTCGGCGACTTCTGAAACTGGCAAACACTTTTATCCAGTTTTAGAGTCACACATATATTTGAAAGTCTAAGATAAAGACAAGTGTTGATTGAATGCAGATAGGTTAGAAATATTGTTTAAATTAAGGGGAAAAATAAACTTGAGGGGAAGATCGCTAGAAATGCTGTTTGAATTAAGGGGATAGATGAACCTGTTGGGAAGATTGCTAGCAATGCTGTTTGAATTAAGGGGATAAATAATCTTGTGGGGAAGATTTCTAGAAATACTGTTTGAATTAAGGGGATAAACGAACTTGTGAGGAAGATGACAAGAAATACTGTTGAGCAATAAATCAGAGTGGACAGGGCTGGACAGGTACCTGATTGATTCTGAGCCCTCCAAGTCTCAATGAATAATGCGATTCACTTCTTCGACCACTTCTTCGACCGCTTTCCATCCCACCTGCTCCGTTTGAGCTGACACAAGGGCCATTGGAAGTTCAGATGCTTGCCTTCCACTAAAACTGCAATCTGGACATCCAGCTATTACATGGTCAGATAAGCGCTGCATTTCACACTGTCCAGCTTCAGATTCAATCGAAAAACTCTCCAAACTAAAAGCAGCACTTCTCATTGCTTACGCAAAGTCGTGAAGTTAGGAACTACGGAAATGAACTGAAATGGATCCTTTCAGAACCAAGCGCTTTTTTTGTCAACATTTTGTTTCCTTTTATTTTGACCAGCGGCTTTTTTCAGGCCTAGCTTATGACGCTCACGCTCACTCAATGCTTTGGTGACCAAAGCATTCCAGACTCACTCAGATGAGCTATATGCGGCATATTGCAATTCCACAGCTACACACAGAAATTACACTAGATGTTCTTCCAGCTTGGTTTCTGTTGGGAGACGTCAGACTCGGAATGAGAAACACCAGAAACAGTTTCATATCATGGCCAGAGGGAATCATTGCTTAACTGACCATAAATGGCTACAGCAGCCAATTCACTTGATGATTCAGAAATTTAGTTTGACAATCAAAAAGAAACCGACAGTTTATTACAGTAAGTTTGGTCCACGTCAACCAAATGTACTGTCTGTGCAGTGCAGTGCTACTACCTCTGTTGAATCACTGTTAGACAGTAGGAAAAATAAAACAGGTAATAAAACAAGGTTAATTTTTATCCAGGAGGAACCTGGCTTGTCCCGTATTTTTCAGATACTGCCAATAAATTATATATACTATATATCATATATCTTAAAAGTTACAGGTTTTATTGTTTTGAAAATAAGTTGGTAGATATGTATGGGTACCTTTGCAATAACTATGTACATCTTTAAATAGATCTGTCTTATAGTACATTGCTCATGGTCACCTGTACAGTACAATGCTATTGTGATAGCCACCAGTTCTGCGTTAGCTTTTGATTTGTTCCCCAATCACAGGGTCTCCAAGCTCCCTGTCCTGTATTTGGTGCAAGGAGCTAGCTTAAGTCCACTTGATATGTTTTTGGATCCCTGTAAAAGCAGTTCACTAAACAATCCCACAAAGCCACAGGACAGCAGAAAGTCAGACAAAACTGTCAATCCTACCTTTTCTTTCCACGGTCTACAGTTTTCCGAAAGTTTTTTTTAGTCTGAGAACGACGTGCTCAGCTCAAGAGTTTCATTCTGACATTATTTAAATATAGAAAAAGAAAACAGTTAGCTTCCGCTGCGCTGGCTAAGGACAGTTAAACCCCGGTGTCCCTCCGGCGGTTCCGTCCCATTCAGCTCACAGGCCAGCCGTTCACGAAGAGCCTAATTCCTTAAGCCGCGCCGGAGATTAAGCCAATCTCAATTAAGGCTGTTTTCATCCCCCCCCGTCCCCGTCCCCCCCCACTCCCACTCCCCTCCTCGGTTCTTCCTGAGTGCGGTTTCGACCCCGCGCGATAGAGGTCTGCGCGTCAGGGCCCCTCTGCGGAGTTTCCGAAGGGGCCCCTCGGCGAGTTCCCGAAAGGGGCCCCCTCAAACTTCGGACACGTCGCTGCGGTCGGGGATGCGCAGGTCCAGCGTGTGGTGGCAGAAGCGGTAGATGACGGGCCAGCCCACCTTCTTCTTCAGGAAGAGCCGCAGCTTGTCCCGGAAGGTCTCGCCCAGGAAGCTGTAGATGATGGGGTTGAGGCAGCTGTTGGAGAAGGCGGCCAGGTTGACCACGTGGCCGGCGAGCGGGTGGTCGTGCCAGAGCGTGCTGGCGCTCTGGCGGGCGGGGTCGCCGGCGCCCTGCAGCAGCTGGATGCTGATGAAGACGTTCTCGGGCAGCCAGCAGATGAAGAAGACCAGCACCACCACCACGATCATGCGCAGGGCCTTCTGCCGCCGCGGCCACAGGCCCCGGTGCTTCTGCGCCCGCATGAGGACGCGCACGATCAGCGAGTAGCACAGGCCGATGACCGAGAAGGGCACCACGAAGCCGATGGTCACCTCCAGCCACTGGATCTCCGGGACGTTGGCGAAGCAGAAGTGGACCTCCCCGGTGTGCTGGGTCTGCACGATGCTGAAGGGCAGCAGGGTGGCCAGGATGGAGGCCGCCCAGATCAGGGCGCAGCTGAGCTTGGCCCGCTGCATGGAGCGGGGCGGGCCGCTGCTCACCGAGCCCGCCAGCGCCACGTAGCGGTCGAAGCTCATCCAGGTGAGGAAGAAGATGCTGCTGTACATGTTGACCTGGAGGAAGAGGGACATGAAGGTGCAGAGGATGGCGATGTCGTAGTACTTCTCGTTCAGGTTGAAGACCTCGATCAGCGAGTCGGCCACCAGGATGAGGTCGGCCACGGCCAGGTTGACGAAGTACAGGTCCGGGATGGTCATCTTCTCCCGGTGGTTGAAGTTGACCACCAGGATGAGGATGTTGCCGATGAAGCCGATGGGGAAGAGGAGGATGGTGTAGAGGCAGGAGAGGAAGAGGCCGACGACGTAGGCGTCCGCGCTCCCGGCGGCGTGGGCCGTGGCGTTGCAGGCGGCGGTGGCGTTGTGCCGGTCGGTGCCGTTCTCGTAGGCCTCGATGGGGAACAGCGCGCGCGTCTCCATGTTGCCGGTCTTGGCGTGAATTCGCGGGACACCCAGCTGCTAGCGCGGCCTCCCCGCTACATCCTTCAGCCGCCCCTCCTGCGCTGCGTCCGCATCCCGACGGCCCGTCCGTTAGCGTGTCCGCCCGCTGCTCAAGGCCCGCCTGGTCCCATGATGCTCTAGGGCGCGTGCTCTACTGAACGGGACCGGAAGCCTCCACAGAGAAAGGCCTCCATGGCGAGATCGTCTGCGGCTGCTGTCTGGCTTCCAGGGGCTTTGTCCTTAGGGGTCGAGCATCTTCCTCCCGTTTTTCAGACAGTCTGTCTCTGGCCCCTTCCGGATCCAGCGCTGGCCGCCCGCGTGCATGTTAACTGGCCTCGGCCCGGCTCTCTGACGCTATCGCCGTGACACCTGAGCTGGAGGGGGAGAAAGAAGTCATTAGATGTGAGTAAAGGTCACGAGCGTCTGGGTTTAAATTACTCTGCCCGGTTCTGCTCCCGTTCCACATTCTATTTGTCTTAATCGTCACTGAGGCAGAACGCAGAGGCGGTGCTGAGGATTTCAGCACGTGAAACTGCTCTTCTGTCACCAGCCCCTAAATGCCATCCATCCATCCATTATCTATACCCGTTTACCCTTGGCAGGGTCGCGGGGGGTGCTTATCCCAGCGTGCACTGGGCGAGAGGCAGGAATACACGCTGGACAGACTGCCAATCTATCACAGGGGACACACACCACTTGCTCACACACTCATGCCTATGAGCAATTTAGAGTCTCCAATCGGCATGTTTTTGGACTGCGGGAGTACCCAGAGGAAACCCACACGGACACGAGGAGAACACGCAAACTCCGCACATCACTCTTCGGATTCACACATCGCCCTCCAGGCCAGATTCGAACCCGGGACCTCCTTGCTGCGAGGCGACAGTGCTACCCACTGCAGCCATATTGGCTCTAATTCACACCGATCTCAAGAGCGATGTTTCATAGCTGGCTTAAGCATTAGGTACAGCTGTCTTCCTGTATTTATAGCAATCTAATTTACAGCCCTAATCAGGCGGTGCGCTAATCGCGTCTGCATTAATGTACACCAGGGGTGAACAATTGCTGGTGGGATTCGATGCCAACATCTGCTCTCGATTATTTAAATCTACAGCAGCAGACCGGATGCACGGCCTTGATGGATTTGTTCGGCTGTGGTCCGATATAGGAGCGAACCAGCCCTGGTGTATACAGCTGTTGAGAAAATTACGAATAATTGGCTGGAACACAAACCAGCGCGGACACGCAGGTCCTCCAGGACTGGAGTTTTGAAGCGCTGATCTTTTTCAAAGTAAAGCACAGCACTGCCGTGCCTGCCTGCACGTAAGAAGCAGAGTCCATAGATAAAGGGCTTCCTTAGATTAGACTTGCTTTGATGATCTGTTTGTAGTCTCTTCTCGGGTGAGATGCTCCAGTTGGCCCCCGGTCCTCCGCCGCTGCTGCCATTAATATGCAGCCTACACATGCCCGTCTTCAGACAACAACAGCACAGAGGATTAGGCAGCAGACGCCGCAGCGCTCTGTACGTAATTAGCGCTCCGAGTCCTGCGTGCGCATTCAGCTGTGTTCTTTCTCTCTCTCTCTCAATCTCGCTCAGCCGCGCTTTCTCTCTCACTGTCTCTCTCTTAATTGTGTTTTCGACGGGAGTGCAGTTTCCGTCTGCTTATATTTACTGAGCCCAGAGCATCAAGTGGTTTCTGAAGGAGTTTAAAATTCAAAGCAGACATTTTAAACAGATGCATTGAAAAAGCTCTCTTGAAATCCTCATGCTTGTCTGTAAATATGATTAATATTGATAGTGGGATTGGTGGTGCGCCGGCCAGGAGAGTCAAAACTCATGAAAATGCACAATTAATTAGATCGAAACGTGCTGTCTGAGCCCACGCAAGCCTGTATAAACACGACAGCCGAGACCTTCTTCCTCCACAGTCAGTATACTTTCACTGTTTTCGCACCGGTGCGGAGGAAATAACATATTATTATTTCTCTATCAGAAATACGTGACAAACCAATACGTTCAAACATTAATTGTCTCAATAAAAATATCGGTTCATTAAAATAAAATTCAAAGACGTCCTCTGAGAAATAATTTAAACCATTCTCTGTGCCTACACATTCCCCATCAATTTAAGGAATGTCCCGCTTCAAAAACTTATCTCAGGCTATGTGATAAATGAAAGATTGTAATGTACGACACAACCATCAGATACTTTTTAAAAAACATTTTACAATTAGCACTTGTAGACCTCTCCAATTGAGTCAATTGAGTCCTTGACATTAATTATGAAAATAATAATCAATCATGCCTCCGAGGTACATTTTAATTAGTGTCACTCCTTGCTTTAAACACCAGTTCCCCCTGGTGAACTTTGTTTGAGAGCTGACGTTACATAGGCTATGCACAAATATAATTCTCCCATAATTTTAAATGTTGCTCATGGTCAATAAACATAATGTAGTAACAAACATTTAGCCACAAAAATATGAACTTGAAATTCAAGAAGGCGTAACACCGTTAGTCCTTTAATTGCATATATTGCATTTATAACTTGTAGTATTCCAGTTGCCGACCAAGAGCACTATCAGTGATACTTTTGGAAAAAATATAACCTTTAACCCTCGAAGCAGGTCCTCCCCTTATTGATTTAACTTGGGGTCGATTTCTCTGCAGAAGCAAGTGTACCAGGAGTCTGATAACTGTAAGATCCACCAGCGATCTTGAACTTTATTGAGAGGCTGACAAAGATAATGGCTTAAAGGATGAGAAACTAGCTTAACCTTTGTTAGAGAAGTATAACAGGACAATTATATATTTTTACAAAACGATCGCCCACTATGCACTTTGCCTGCACTTTTATGTCACGAGCGCCGAAGGTGGTTTTGAGGGGAGCGCGGAAGTTGAAATGGAAAAGACGCAAATTTTATTCTCATAACGAACTGCGTTTACGTCGCTGGGAGGAGGCAAGAGCTGTTATGGCTGAGTACTACCATCTCAGGCAGCCCCGAGGAGCAACAGGCCGGCCTAAAAGCGCCTCTGGCTGACTGCTAACGCGGGGCTGTCGCTGGGAAAGAAACATCGATTCATTAAGGCAGACGAAGTGTTGATCCGGTCAGAGCTGTGAATTTTCATCCGACTGGAATAAAATCTAATTATCGCTAAAAGCATCCGTGGGATGACTCTCTTGGGCTTGCGCAGTGTATAGCCTATGTCTGGCTGTGAAATTTCATAGAAATGTGACACGCTGCAGGAAGACTGTAGCCTTCCACAGTAATACACAACTTAATGAATGCTATAAATTCAGTCGCAGACATGACATATGACAATTGTGTCTGATATCACGTTGCGAGTGAGCCGTTCAATTTTATTCAAGCTGGAACCCTTTGCACCATTAGACTACTGCGCAAGAATAATCTTGTTAATATGCAAAGCAACTTTGATATAATAAGATGTTCTACAATGTCAGGTTTAATGTGCGCATCCATCCACAACGTAATTGCAGACAGGACCTGAAATGGAATTCTTTATTCTAATTAATACCTTTTATTATTATGTCAGTACACTTGTTTCATCTGGCCTGTGTACTGAAAAAATGACACAAAATATCAATTTAAGTACCACCATAATACTGTGTTCCGCAATTTAAATTCGTAAAATGTACGACCAGGATTTGGAAATGACAACGTAGCTATTTATGAGAAGAATACGCATGAGTGTTACATTTGTATAACAAAGATAGATTTTAATAGTTTCATATTATTTCTCTGGGAATTTAACTTTTTGAGTTATAAAAATATTTGTTGAGCAGCACATAGAGATTGTTGGTTAAAATCACATTTCCGTTAAACACAGTTTTGTAAACGAAACAAAAACAATGTTACAGCACGTAGCGCAGAGAGGGGCCACTTTTATAGTGTCAACTGATTTAGACTGATTTTCACCTGACTCACATCGATGATTAAAAGAAGAGGAAAAAAACGACGTTGCAAGTAACAGTATGTATATGAATGCAAAAGCGTTGGGACTGGGACGCCATTTTTGTTGTTTTCGCTCTGTATTCCAACACATTGCATTGTAAATGAAACAATGAACATTTTTTTTTTTGTATAGTCTGCCCATTTTAGGGGAGAAACATTAATAAGATAAATTAACATACACTGAAAAAAAAGTTGTATTTAGTCCTTGGTTGCAAATCCTTTGCATTCAATGACTGCCTGAAGTCTGCAACCCACAGACATCATCAGATGCTTGGTATCTTCTGGTATCTTCCACAAGACTGATGAAAAATACAGAAGACAAACTATTATATTCTTGAGGCCCACCAGTAGTTAGCACGTTGCAGTGAACCGTCTGAGGATAAGTTGGTGTAGTCTTCTCTTTTCCTTTCTCTTCTCTTTGACACATCTGTGCCTACATCCTGGAGAGTGTTGATCTGTTCAACAAATAAAAATGGGGTTTTCTTTCATTGAAAGAGTTATCTGATCATCCACTACAGTGGTCTTCCATGGTCTGCCAAGTTGTTTGCTATTGCTGAGCTCACCAGTGCATTTTTGCTTCCGAACAATGTATCAAACAGTTGAGATTTTGACACAGCCAACGTTTTGGCGATGTCTCTGATCGATTTATCCAGAATTGTCACCCTTAGTATGGCCTGCGGTACTGGCATTGACACTTACTTGGTCCTCGTAGATTTTGAAGGCAAATTCCTCTCCTAGAATGAACTGTAGACCTGTCGTTAGCTTTCCTGTGCATGAAATAATGATGTAAAGACACAGAGCCAAGAAACCACTGAGGAGACGATTGTCCCATTACTTTTGCTCTCCTAAAATGGGGGAGGGGGGGCTACATGTGGAATGGAATGAATTCCAACATGAATCACTGACACAGATCAAAAAGCTGAGTATATTCACTTTTAACCCCACATACATTGTTTTCTTTCAGATCCAATGTGCTGGAGTACAGCACCTATATATACTGTATATGTGCATACTGCCCTGCACGAGATCTGGAATGAAGTCATGTATTTTCACACATGGTTAAAGTGCAGTTTTTCAGCTGTTATTAAAGGACATTGTTATACATTTTGGTTTCACCGTGTAGAAATTACAGCACTTTTTATACATTGTCTGTCCATTTAAGGGCACCATAATGTTTAGGACAAATAGCTTTACAGGTGTTTCTGATTAGACAGGTGACATTTTCCAAACCTTAGGCTTACCAAAATCAACTGAGTATCTGCATTTTAACCACGTCATTGTTTGATTACAAATATAAAATTGTGTGAGTACAGAGCTAAATCAAGAAAAATATGCAAAAATTATTATATATATAAATATATATAACCAACATAAAGTGTCTTAGTAAAGTGATGGGCCACCACGAGCTGCCAGAACAGCTTCAATGTGCCTTGGCATAGATTCTACAAGTCCCTGCAACTATACTGGAGGGATGGAACCCCGTTCTTCTACCTCATGAAGTGCACCTGTACAGAATTATCAGCAGTTGTTATGTTTTTCCGCTCATTTATTCAGGTTTTTCCTTTAATTTGTCTCCTGTCTGCGTATATTCGAATTTGGCCAATATCATTCGGATTTAGGTCTTCCCGCCTCTTTGATGCGATTGGCTCAGCACTAAGTCTCTCAATTGCCCGGGTGAAAACATGTCACTGTCTACTCCGGCACACTATTCAGCAACTGAGTGACCGGTGTTTTGGCACAAATTTCCCAATAAAGCGCTATCAAAGCTAATTTCACACACATATAATCACGCGAAAGTCATTCACTGAAATTGTGATGAAGTCGATAAAGCCTTCAGGCTGGGGATGAACAATTGTGGACGCTGCAGTTATAGAGATGATAGGCTTAGAACACTGCAGATATAACAATACAGACACCAGCTGAACAAACTGAATGGAAAAGCTACACAACAACTGCGTAAAATATAACCGATTTGCATCCGACCAGCCTCCCAAGGAGATTTTCCTCCGAGCAACTTTTCAGTACATAAATAATTTTGTTGGTGGAACAAATACAGATACAAATAAAATAGTGGCATCTCTCTCCACCCCAAATATATATATATATTCCACACAGGGTAACATGAGCTCCAAAATCACATAATCACATAAAAATGAATAATATAAAACTAAGTATGTATTTTTTTTTTCTAAAAAACTTCAGTTCATGCCACTCTCATATATTGAAACATTCCATGTATACCCATTTTAAATATGTAGGCATAAATGTAGGCTGAATCATATGAAATTGCATGTATGCATGTAACAATACATTCAGTATTTTCTAATATATTTAGTGCTTTTGACGTTTAAATACACATCAAATTCAATAGATTCAAATTCTGACTTTTCGCTTCATGGTCTTTTTTAGAGGCTAACTATCAAACTAAATGAAACTCTACAATTATCTTTCCTGTCATTTTCATTAGTTTGAATTTACTAAAGATATGCTTTGCCTTTATAAAACATACACTTTACCAGGTGTATTAAAAAATCCTTAAAAATCCTGTAACATTATTCTTCATTTGCTGATCTCACCCGAACAACACAGCACAGCTTAGACTTATTTTACTCTTTTTTTTACACAGTTTTGCGCACTTTGTCTTTTGACAGGTACCATACCAAAGTATTTCTGATTAAGAAGAATTCTACTGCGGATAGCAGCAGCAGAACGAATTCTGAAGTGTACAGGAACATCTTACCTGCTCAAGTTCTCTTGATACGCCGGGATACCAAACCAAAGTCTTTCAGGTTAAGCAGAGCCGTGCCCCCGGAATTCGGGATTTGATCCTGCAACCTCTGAGTTACGAGAGACGTTCCCTTGTGGTAGTACCTGAGAGCAGCCCGGAGCGCAGCCTCGCTCCGCGTGCTCTTCTACGGCTGGCGTCAGACCCGTGGGTATAAGTGCAGCGCTAATCAGCTTCAGCGTCCGCGTTGCGAGGCGGCAGAGAAAGCGCGCGGTGCGGCTCCTCGCTCGCGGCTCTGATCTCACGCGCGCGCCTGGCAGTCGGACAGGAGCCGCGCGTCCGTAGCTCCCATGTCCCGAGCAGACTGCGGGCGGACGCCACCTGCTGCTGCTGCTGCTGCGCTGGGCCGCGACTGCCCCCCCGAATCCCCTCCCCTCCCCAACGCCCGCTGCAGCCGCCGCCGTCCCCCCCCCCCCCCCCCCACCGTCTCCACGTCCCTCGCTGTCTGTCATGTGGAGGAGCAGTGTGTGTGTGTGAGAGCGAGAGAGAGAGAGTGTGTGTGTGCGTGTGTGTGTGCGCTTGTGAGTGTGCATGTGTGTGAGTGTGAATGTGTTCGTGTGTGTGTGGGGGTTTGTGTTTGTGTGTTTTAACTTCACATACTAATCGCTTTGTTGGGATATATACCAACTGAATGTATTATGCAAAAATGGCAATATTTTTATATGGTTTGTTAAACATATTTGTACCTCTGTATACTGTATTTAAAATATCATTCAGTGTATTACAGTATATTTTAAAATACATTGCAATATATTTTGTTGCATGAGGGCAGTCCACATATTTCAGCAAATGGGAAAAGTTTGGCAGCCCTATGAAGTGGAGTGCTGATTTCTGCACTCCATCAAACAGTAGGGGTTAGATGGATCTTAAGGCACTCAAATAAACACCAGAGATTCCCACCATCTTATTCACATGAGGGCATTTACAGTACATGGGAACACCAACTGCATATGTGTGTGTGTGTGTGTGTGTGTGTATGTGAATGTGTGTGAGTGTGTGTGGATGTATGTGTCTGTATTTCTGTGTTGTTGTGTGAGTGTGAATATGTGAGTGTGTGTGTATGTATTCAGGTCCTGTGAGGAGCAGTGGTCTTGGGGAGGGAGTGGAAGTTATGTGAAGGGACAGAGAATAGAGGAGAGAAAGGATGTGAGGGAGAGGAGTTGGGTGTGTGTGAGAGTGTGTGTGTGTGTGTGTGGGGGGGGGGGGGGCTAGAGAATAGAAAAGGAGATACAGGAGAAAAGGATGTGGGGGGCGGGGGGGGGGGGGGGGGGGGTTGGGGTGCATGGGAGGACGAGACTTCCTCCGTAAACACAACAATAACATCAGAAAAATAATTTCTCAGGGCCAGGATTAAACTGCTTTTCTGTTCCTTTTGGTTCATTCATGTGGGCCTTTGAACCCAACTTTATTAGTTTTTGGGTTATGAAACATTGACAGTGCATAGAGCTAGAGCAGTACTAGATGTGCCAGATGGGAAGTTCCGATGTGTGTTCAAAATAAAAATAATAAAGGCCATGATATATTTCATAAGCCAGAGGATTAGCTGGTCCTGTGGATGGTCATGAAGCCTGAGGCTGAGTCTACCCGCATTTATTCGTTCCGGTTCTCTTTCAGTAGCAGACTCCCATGGCTGTTTCCGCATTTCATTCACAACACTGTTGTGCTGTAATGCCGTTTCTGGGCCATCTGTAAAGCTCTTGTTATGTCATACCCTGCACAATTATGACTGTAGGTCTTGGGGGACGACCTCGGAAAAGGCCGGAAGCTTGTGGTTCGTGAGGTCCAGGAAGCAGTCTTTTCCCTGGTGTGGCAGTGTGCAGGGTATTCTGGCTGCAGAGATATGTGTGCAGTATTCTGTGTTCTGAGTGTTAACCTCTTCAAGCTTATTAAAAGGAGACTCGGGTGATTTGATTGAGGCTTTTCAATTCATGAAGGGGAACAACAAAGTGAACTACAAGAGATTCTGTAGGTTGACTTCTGTTAGTAGAATGAGGGGACATAAATGGAAATTTGCAAATGTAAATTCCATGTAGACATTAGGAAGAGTTTTTTTTTCACACAGAGAGTAGACAATGTGTGGAATAGACTGCCAGGTCACGTAGTAGAGGCAGAAACTCTGGGGATTTTTAAGACTAGGTTTGATACAGTGTTAGGTAGTCAGAGCACTAATTTAGTCAAGAAAATGGTGAACATTGTTGGGCTGAATGGCCTGTTCTCGTCATTATGGTACGTTATGTTATGTTAAGTCATAACAATGCAGTTAACATGTAACTTGCTATTATGGCTAAGTATAAATCCAAGCTAAAGTTATATATTGCTAGCTAGCAAACTTCAGTGTGTTTAGATAATGTCAAGGCGTCATTGCTTCAAGGCCATGACATCAATCCAACTCATGCCATGATAGCAGGTGCCTGGACATCGGGGGAGGGGTACAGACCGTTACCCTGATGAGGTTCTGAGCGAGGAACACTGCCCTGGGAGGGGGGCAATTATCAACATAGAGGGGAATAACTGGCAGTAATGTTCTATGTTATGTTTGTAAAGGTGAATGCGTCAGGAAGTTTTCTCTCGGGCTGTCCTTGAGATGCTCTCCCAGTGTGCTCCTTGGTAAATAAATGTCACTTACTGGATCAGCCATTTTATCTTTGGAGTTCTTGGAGTCTGTTCCTGCGGTATTGGACACTACATCATACACCTCTATTTCCGTATGTTCCTTCATCTTATTGCCACCCCTACAGGCCATTTACCGTTAGTACGTTGTTCCCGTTCGAGACTGGATTTACGCAGGGGCCCGACGGGCACATGCCCAGGGCCCCACAGCAAAAAAAAAAGGGGCCCAAGAAAATGGCAGGAAGCAAAAAAAGAAAAAAAAACTTCATATGAGCCAATGACAGGGCATGATAGTAATTTGCAATTTTAAAAAATGTATTGTGGTTCGTGGTGAGGGATAAGAAATAGCCAATCAATGAAGCCGTTAGTGGCAGGAAGCAAGTGAGTGCAAGTGACCGCCAGGATGAAATTAGCCTTGGCTTGCTCACCTAGTTTAGCTAAGGATCGACCATGTGGGGGAGCTCAAAGCAAACGAAAGAAAGAAAAGGACCTGAGGGAGAGGTAAAATAGGCAAAATGGAAGCGGGCAGGGTGGAGGCGACGGCGAAAGAGGGGCCGGACCGCAGCGGCGGGGGAAGTCCAAACTAGGAAAACCACAGCATCCGCTTGCTCTCGGTCGGTAGTGAATTCTTATGTTTAGATGTTTTCTTGCGGAAAACTGATCTAATGCTGCACTAAAAAATGCGATGGCATTCTCCCGCCAGATGTTCTTATCAGGCCTGATTTCTCTGCTGTATGAAGAACTGAATCCGGGGATAAATATGACGCAAAAGTGAACAGATAAATAAGCACTGATGGCGAATGTGAGCAGGGATGCTGTTTTACCGTCCTCTCTCAAAGCCGTGTGGAAGTCGATGCGGAAATTTGAAAGGGAGGTGCGCCTAAATTAAGTTTCGAGTAAAGCCGGACAGACGGGAGGTAGCGGGGGATGGTAGGGGCTGACAGAAAGGGGTGGGGGGGGGGGTTAGCTCTCGTGATGGCAGCGGTCCTGAGAGTGGGCATCCTCTCTCTCTCTCTCTCTCTCTCTCTCTCTCTCTCTCTCTCTCTCTCTCTCACATAAGCATGCACAGGGCCGGTGTCTTGGAGCCCCTGCTGATGGTCGGCCATCTGTGGCCATGGCAACCGCGAGCTCCGGCTAACAGGGCAGCTGGCCGTTTCTCAGAGAGCCCGAACTCCTGGGCGAACTTGGGCGGGCCGGGGGGGGGGGCGGAACGGGCGGCGGAGCGAATCTGCCGTTCTCGGGTGAATCAGGCCGTCCCCGTGACTGCGGACGCCAGAGCCGCGCGACGCACGGCAGGCCGCGTCATCGCTCCGGAGGGTCGCTGGGCTCCTTCCCGGCGAAGTGTCGATTAGTCGGGCCTGAAACATGCGCGCTCGTCTGCTCGCCGTTTGTGCCAGATGCCGGTTCGTCGGCGTTTCCCAAACCGGCGCCGTTAGCCCACTGCGGTGCGTTTGGTCGTCCGCCCGTTCTCAGCGCTGTTATCCAGCTAACTCAATAATCCTGCTTTGTGATACAGGCTCCTGCTCCGGGTTTTACCTGGTGCAGTTATCCAGCTAACTCAATAATCCTGCTTTGTGATACAGGATCCTGCTCTAGGTTTTACTCTGTGCAGTTATCCAGCTAACTCAGTAATCCTGCTTTGTGATACAGGCTCCTGCTCCGGGTTTTACCTGGTGCAGTTATCCAGCTAACTCAATAATCCTGCTTTGTGATACAGGCTCCTGCTCCGGGTTTTACCTGGTGCAGTTATCCAGCTAACTCAGTAATCCTGCTTTGTGATACAGGCTCCTGCTCCGGGTTTTACTCGGTGCAGTTATCCAGCTAATTCAGTAATCCTGCTTTGTGATACAGGCTCCTGCTCTGGGTTTTACTCGGTGCACTTATCCAGCTAAATCAGTAATCCTGCTATGTGAAATACCCCTCAGATATTAAATAGACAGCAAGTCGAGTCTGTTTGTGACTGCTGGATTGTTACTCCACAGCCAGTTCTATAGAACCCCCCCTGGATCAGTCCTTTGAGCCTCTCCAGCCTCGCTCATGGTAATAGATGACAGGAGAGTATAACTGGATGTTGCCAGGCAATGGGTCGTCCAATGGGGCTCAGGCTTCGTGTGGGCCCCCAGGTTCATCTGAAAAGCCTCGTTAATAAAGTCTCGCTATCCCGCCTCATGCTAATTTAATTTGATGGGTTCCGACTTCTCCGGCAGGTCAGACAATTACAGACTCCGTGAAATGTATCCTGCAGTTCTCTCTGATCATTTTTTTAAATCATTTTTGAATCATGATTCCAGGAACATCATAAGACATAAGAATTCAGAGATCCAATTATTACATCACAATGAGATGGCGTAGCTAGATGCACAGCATATTGATATCTCCATAAACATGTACATTAATATATGTATTATTCAAACTTGGGAACGTCTGTGATGGTATTATTTTCCCAAACCCTAGCTATTCAGACCATGTGCCAGTTCGAACCACAAAAATAAAGAAAGGAAGAATATATTTTTATATAATAGAAGTTATGACTTATGAACAAACAAATGCCACTTCAATATACATTACTGAACAAATGCCTCTACAATACACAATAATAAACCAACACCTCCAGTTTAAAAGGAAACTAAAATTACTATTAGCAGTTTATCCCTTAATAGTTTCTCTGACGAACAGAAAATAAGAAAAGGATGCGTGTAGATAGGTGGAGGGTGTTGGAGCTTAACTTAAAATAAACAAAATGAACACGAAATCCTGCAGGGCTAGGCAAGAAGTATCAACTTGCAATGGATATCCAAGGCTAGCTCTGCTAGCCACGCTGGGTCATCTGCATGGCTGGGTCCACCAGCCTAGCTTCCTGATGCTCTGATAACTAACCCTCCATTGGTCTGTGTACTAAAACAACAACAACAACAAAAAATCTAAAATTAAAGTCCTTAAATACTAATAGGAGGAATTCCAGCATGCCTTCAAGCTGAAGACCAGCATGGGATTTTCCGTATTTCCAGCTGTAAATCATTGCCTTAGTCCCGATTGTAGCATGCTCCCAGCACTGTACTGGTTCAGTGGTAACCAATCCTGTTCCTGGAGATCTATCGTCCTGTAGGTTTTCACTCCAACCCTAACAAAGCACACCTCATTCAAAAGCTAGAGCAGAGCTGCCCAACCCTGTTCCTGGAGATCTACCATCCTGTAGGTTTTTACTCCAACTCTAACAAAGCACACCTCATTCAACAGCTAGAGATTTCATTGAGCTGCTAATTAGTAGAGTCAGGTGTGCCAAATTACGGTTAAAATGAAGACCTGGATGGTAGATTTCCAGGAAGTCAGCTACCACTGCTAAATTGCCTACTTCATTTGTGTCTTCCACCATACGTCTCCAACTGGCAACATAAATTATTCACTTGAAAAATGTATTGTGTTGCAAAACAAGCAAATAGGCTACGTATATGATATTATTCTCAGTGTCTCCAAAATTGCTGTCCTGGGTTATATTGAGAACTGTTCTTCCATTAAATTGGCATTTTAAAACTATACTACTTCATGCTCCAGCAATAAATATTTAATTGAGATTTCACATCGTTCAAATGAATTTTTAACAGGACAACATTGTCATTTAAGAGACTTAAGTAATGATGAAATTACTGATTAAATTCAAATTGCAATTTCTCAACAGCTTTTATTAATTATTCGGTTGATTGATGAGCAATGACGTGCGCATGTTTCTGATTTCAAATCATTTTCCTTATCAGTGTTATTCTTGCAGTGCGTGCACTGGGTCCAAGCGGTACACCAGGCACCTGGTGCATACTGATAACTGAATAATTATATTCATTCAACAGTCACCAGTATTAACTATAGCAATTAATGTGTGGTTAGAGGTGTGTTTAATCAAATTTATCTCGTTATCAGTTTCATATGCGAATGCCAGAGAGGCTAATTATTTCAGTAATCACAGTATTTACATTATTGAGTTAGCATTCAAATCATGAAGTTATCAATATAACATTTAGTACTTATGTCTAGGAAATGTTCCCTTTGTTGCAGTTTATTTAGAAGAAAGTTCAGAGGCACATTTCAAGTGGTTTTAAGGCATTGTCTCATTTATATGGGCTCTGCATTGTAGTCACGACAATCACAGATATTTCAGGAATTAAAAAAAAAAAGATCCCACTTCAAATATCAAAACATTTCCATTCTCTGCTTTCGCTGTGCTTACAACAGAACTGGTGCATTAAATCTCTCTGAATATCACTCAAAAGTGCATGCACAGCAGCAGGGAGAACGTAAATACTGAACCCCAGGACTAGCAGGAGGCATGCTGGGGTTCAGTTGATACAGAACTCCAAATGCCCGCTGCAATCGAGACCTTCCTAAACTCGATACGCAGCAGATCCTGCGTTTGTACGGAAACCAGTGTTACTACACAGCTGCAGGCTGTGTATTAACACTGGCCCACAGAGTTTCTAGCTAAATAGGGTGCTGACATGAAGGCAGACGCAAGAGATGGTTGAATATAAAATGAATACCGATATGGCATTTTTTGGGCAGCATAGTGGTGCAGTGAGTAGCACTGTCACCTCACAGCAAGAATGTCCTGGGTTCAAATCCCAGCCTTTCTGTGTGGAGTTTGCATGGCTGTGTGGGACCCGGTTTTCTCCCACAGTCCAAATACATGCAGGTTAGGTTAACTGGAGGCTCTAAAATTGCCCATTGGTGTTCAGGGTGTATTCCTGCCTTTTACCCAATGCACGCTGGGATAGGCTCCAGCACCCCCACGACCCTTCCCAGAATAAGCGCGGATAGATAATGGATGGATGATGCCATTTCCTGCCTCTTTAAATCCCGATGGGAAGGGCTTTGTCACACCCTAATAGGAGAAGAGAATAATGCACAACAATGCACTGCTCTCAATGACTAATTAATTAATTCATTCATTCATTAACACTCGGTTTCCTGACACTGATCAGCAGCCGATCCACACAACCTTACAATCAGGGGTACTGTTGAGGAGGAGAACAGAGACATCAATACGGAGCAGTGGTAACCCATCCAGTTCCTGGTGATCTGCCGTCCTGAAGGTTTTCACTCCAACCCTAACAAAGCTCATTCCTCGTTCAATGGCTAGAGATCTCACTGAGCTGCAAATGAATTAATGGAATTAGGTGTGCCAAATTAGGGTTGGAATGAAAACCTGGTTGTAGATCTCCAGGACCGGGGCTGGGGACCACTGTGTCGGAGCTCTGCGTTTTAAAGGGACGGCTCCTAAGACCCCCTATCAGGGCACACGAGCGCAGCATTTCCTGTGCCTGTGTTCAAGGTGGCAGTGAGCAGGAGGGCGTCCAATCACACAGCAGTTTACACAGCTCAGCTGATTGCCATTCTTCTGGCTTTAGAATGGGTAGCGGAAGTGAGGCCTGGTAGAGCAGTAATATGCTCAGGCTCAAGCTCGGCACTGATGTCGCTGAAGTCCTCCCATTCTAGCAGAAGATAGAATGTGGTGTATGATACACTACAGAAGATATACCAAGCGCTGCAGGGAGGGATGCAGGTGAGGTTGCGTTGCATGCTAGCCTGCGTAAAAAAAAAAATTGTACCATCCATCCAATATGTGTCCTTACTGCATGCATGCACTTGGACCCTGTTAATTACCTCTTGCGGTTATATTTATATTTACATTATATTCTTTAATAGAATTGTTGTTATAATGTTGCAAGAATTGACTATGATCTTTTTTAGTTATTCACTGAACTATTTCAAGCCAACTTAAGTCTGGATTGGCTGAATTGCATATGCCCTTAAATTGGCTAAGTGTGTTTGACTGAATCTAGGAGAATGTGCCAACCTTAGGATTTTTTACAAGTTTACTGGAGTTGTGTTTAGGGTTCTGTTTTCAGAAATCTGGTTCTTTGCGCTTTTTCTCCAGTTCCCTGGTGGTAGGAGTCTGTTACTGCTAAATAGTAATAATGACACTATAGTCCCTCGATAAATAATGCACAATCTCACATAATAGTGAATGACACATATTTAATATGCTTCATTAAATAGCATTGATGAATGTGCCAATAATATCAACTCAGGATTTTGGACTATTTGCTTACTATTAAATGAAAGTAAGTATTTAAAAATTATTATTAAAACCTTTATTTAACCAGGAATTGAGATTAAAATTCTTTTTTTCAAGAGTGGCCTGGCCAAGACATATAATACACACAATATTAAAACAAAATATAGACAATAAAGATTACAAAAGACAAGGTAAAAAAGAAAAAAATCTAATGCTGCCCCCTTGTTCTGAAACTTTTTTTTCACATTACCGGAAGTCACAATGGACGAAGAGAGAAGTGCTCAGTACTTCAGATTTGGTCATTAGCGCAGCCATTTGATTAGCATGTTCCTCGGTCAAAACGACCCGTCTTTAATTAGAGAAAACCTCGCTTTTGAAATGAGAGTCTCATCGGCTTGTACACATTTCTTTGAAATCGTAATTAAATATTATGCAATGTTTCCCAGCTGCAGTGATGAAACGCATGGAGCTCGTCACCTGCTAGACTCGGCCTCTCGCTGCATTAAGCGTGAAGCGCCGTTTCTTTAACGGCGGGGAAATGAGTCATGATGTAGAGGCGGCCGCCCACGGGTTGCGGGTCTGCTGCGCGTCCGCTGATGCGCGGCGGCGAAGGTGCCATGATGAGGTCACTCCGCCGGCGTCCCGGGCGGACGCGGTTAGCCCCCGGTGTGTCCTGGGTGCACGCTCCCGTCTCTCAGAAACACAGGGCTCCAGCGCTGTAAACCGGCAAGAATAAGCAGCATAAACCTGTGCGAGCTGTGCCTGAGATGCTAATTCTGGGCGCTTTACCTGCAACTTTGCTACTTATTAAACTCCATTTAACTTCACAGTGAAGCCCGACCCTTTCCCTGATTACGTTTTCTGCCCTCAGAACTCAAAGGCAAGGGAAAAAATTATAAATAAATAAATAAATAAATAAATAAATAAATAAATAAACAAATGAATACAGAATATTATCATGAAACTACTCACAGAAGTGCAGACTGTATTTCCGAAAAAAAAGTATTGTGCATTTTTTTCTAAAAAAAAAAAGTAACTTCTTAGCTTTCAGCGATAAAATTATTAGACATTCCAGTGTGGAGTAAATGACCTAAAAGCCAGCTACTACTACCCTCTCTAAGATCTACCCATTGTGACTTTTGCTATCTTTTTGCTATCTCTGTAAGAACATCGCACCGAGTTAACTTCTGTAGCCGGCTGGGTGCTGACCCAT